>AP025064.1:26931458-27254149 GCA_036186865.1 Eustoma russellianum | reverse complement strand
TTCGTAGGGGCTATAGGAGTTGCCAAACGCGTGTTGAAGTTCTAGACCAAGCATGCTGAAAAGAGCTGAAATTTACCTGAACTTTGTGGACGTGTAACTCATTCATAAAAACTCCAAATTGGGACGCTTCTTCAAATTCAGCTTGTATCCGCAGGAAAAGTCGAGTCAACCTAGGCGAGATTTCAGCCTAAAATCCAGCATTTGCTTTACTTCTTGGAGATTGAATTCTTTAATCATTTTTAAGGGGAATCAGCCGTTTGTAATCAGGTCTAAGACCAGAATATGTGGATTTTTATTGCACCCTTGACTAGGATAGGTCTTAGATTAAGTTTGGTCCTACTTAAAGGCTAAGAAACGCTTGTACATTTTAGCTTGGTTGAAGAATAAAAATTCTGTTGCTTTTCTCCTTAGAAGGCAGCTTTATTTTCTTGATTTCTCACTAAAAAATCAAGTCTAGAAACCTTCAAAGTTTGAGCATGCTTGAGGGTGATTGCCAAGACAAGATGAATGCTGCCTAGGAGGGTGTTTGTCATTTGCCTAGTCCACACCATTCTTCAAATCTTGGTTGCTCAATTCTGCTGCCCATAAGACTTTGGAAGCAAGGAGGAGCTTGGCCTCTTCGTGCCTAACCCATTGTTGGAGGAGAATCTTGGATAAAAGAGTGGGATCCTACTTGTGCTTGTATCGATTTGGTATTAGAGCAAGGTCACTCTTTTCATCATTTATCATTTCGTTCCTGAGTCATTCTTGTAGTCACCACCAATCTGATTTCTCATCACTCTTCCTTCACCATCCAAACGTTTCCTTCATTTGTCTTATATATATGTATATATATGTATATATATATATATGTATATATATGTGTATATATATATATGTATATGTATATATGTATATATGTATATATAACATCCTTGGTTCACATCAAAACTGTGGGGAATAAGTTTGGAAACAAAAGAATTCATCTTTTGCAGCAAACCCACCGTACGGATTCCATCATTTCTTAACTTGTTCAATCTATTCCTAAACTGATTTTTCCATCAAAATTACTACCAAAGTTCTTATACTTGCTTAACAAACTTGAACATTTAGTGACTTTGCATGATAGCATATTTCAGCCTCACACAATACAACTCATAGCCATACAAAGCCACCTGGTCTACAAATAATCTTGTTGCCATCGATGCTATTGGTTACTTGTGGTCTTTGTGCATATTTTGCTCCAATTGTGACAGAATGTTTGCTATCAATTAGTTGTTCTTCTGTGAAGTTGCCAACATTACACCATAGAAACCTATTCTAACAAAAGTGTCCTAATCTGAACACCATATCCCCACGGCCTTCAAACAAATTTTTACACCATTTCAACACAAAAAACAAGCAAAGGGATTATGTTGAGTGGGCTGCACAAAAACGTGTTGAAGGCAGCCTAGTAAAGTTACAATTCTTCCCTTACACATAAAAAAAGATCTGAGGCTTGTGTGTGTTATACACAGCAAGAGAAAGAAGAAAAAAGTCAAAAAAAAGTTGAAAGAAAAGTAGAGAAAAAGAAGGGGCAAGCAATACATCTCATTAGACTCAATTTGTGCAATTAAGAGAATTTGTTTGCTTTGCTTGGTTCCATACTTAATACCCTTTAAGAGACTGATTTTCAGCCTTTAAATAACCCCATATATACCACAAAGGCACTTGAACATTCTGATTATAGCTTACATTGAGTACAATTGAGAAGTGTGCATAAAGCCTAACTTAACTAAAGATTGCCCATCCAACCCTTAGTTATTCTTTGGTTCAGCATTATACATCACCTTTAGTCTTAATATATCTTTGAACCATAGTTATTTTGTTCAAGTTTATGTGACCTTTGCCTAGAGTTTGGGTTGGAAGAAGTTCGGTGCATAATTGGATATTTGAAACCGTTTTGGTGCACACGATTGTCGAATGTTTTGAATTTGATTTTGGATCATTTTGGATTTTTTTAGATGTGTTAAGGCGTATATTGGACTGAAATTGAGGAAAGAACTGATTTGGACAAAGTGCTACAAAAGAATCGAGAGCTCCAAGAAGTTGTTCTTGGATAGATTTGGAACATCTTGACTATGACATCTTAGTTTATACTCATTTTGATTGTTTTTAGGCCAAGATTGGTCAAGAAACAAAGAATAAGTGAGTGAAAAGAGAATGGGAGGAAGAGCGTCTGTTTTCGTTTAACTAACCGCTTCATCTTTTTTGTTCATCTTTGTGTTAGTTTTCCTATTTCCTTTAACTTAGATTTCAGGTTTTAAGCAATGGAAAGTTGATGAGGATCGGGGATCCCATCAAGAGGTCATGGGTCCTATAACAAGAAGGAGAGCTAGAGAACTTGGACATCAAGTAGGAACCTTCTTGTACAAGCATGTTCAAGACGAACCAAATGCTCATTGGGTTCACCTCATTGAACCCACATTATGAACATGTTCCCCACCCCAAAACGTGTGTTCTTTATTTTTTGTAAGTTTTGTCTTGTTTTCTTATGATCCTTGTTTCTTTGTGTTTGCTTTATAGGTAAGTAGGTACATGACAAGTTACACGCCAAATGGAGAACCACAAATAGCTTAAGAGGCGTGTGCACCCAAAAAGGAAACAAAAGGAATGTTGTCTTGAGGAGAATGTTTGTCTCCACAAGGACAAATTCAAATGTGGTCTAAGATGGAATTCATGTTCAAAATGAAGCTCAAAATATCCCCAACAACCAGCAAAGGGGGGCACCCAAATTTGAAGAAAAATTGAAGATCAACTTGAAGTTAAACTTGAATTCAAATTCAACCATGATTTGAATTTCAAGTTTCAACCAATTTGAGACTTAAATTTCAAGATTCAAAAAGAGGCATCAGCCACCTATGGACCTCCAAGATACACGCCAACTTGGAGGAGAAAGAAGATAAGATCACAAGTCAAAATTGAATCCAAGTTTGTATTCAATTTCAAACTCAATTTGAATTCAAACTTCAACCAACTTTTGAATTCAACTTAGTTCAACTTCAACCATTCTCTCAACATCAAATCAGATTTCCAACACTCTAATGAGCTATCAAACACACCTAGAAGAGATGGAGAAGAAAGATCAACAAACCAATTCAAATTCAAACTCAATTTGGATTCAAACTTCAACTAACCTTTGAATTCATCTCCAACCACTTTATCATCATCAGGTCTCAAACACCTCCAATGATTCATCATACACGCCTGAATGTGGAGAAGTTGGCAGCCTACAAGCATTTCAAATTTTAGCTAGGATTTGTTTTATTTTCGAATTCAAACAATTTTCAATTTTTAAACACTTGTTAGCTAGTTTATTTGAAATCATTTCTAATCATTTTAAGGCTGAAATGGACGAGATTCTCAGCCTATAAATAGAGCCCTTGAGCGCCTAGGAGAACAACTTTGGATGAATAAAATTTCTTGATATTTCCTTCACTTATTGTGAGACTGTTTTCTTGGTTTTGCATTAAAAACCTAAGTTAAGATCCTTCGAAGTTGAGCATTTTGAAGGTGTTGTCATTGCTTAAAGGTGCCGTCCAGGAGGGCCATATTGGTTTGCCTGATCAACGACCATCTTGAAGTGTTGGTCTTGCTCATTGATCCACACGTTTTTATCACTAAGGAAGCAAGGGAAAGTCTTCTTCCTTGTGTCTAACCCTTTGTGAAGGACATTTGGAAGGTGGAATTGTTGGAGCCCACGTCTTGCACGCATCAAATTGGTATCAGAGCCAGGTTACTCTATTCCACCATCTATCATTTCCTTTTCGTTTGAGTCTCTTCATTTCAAGTTCAGTTGTGTCCTTCTTCTACCCCTCATTCTACACGTCATTTGTCTATCATACAAAAAAAACGTCCAAACCATTGCTTTAAGTCTTTGCATTTTGCTTTTCATCATTCAAGTGTCATCTCTTTTATTTCCTTTTGGTGTCACATCTGATTTGAGTCGTTCAAACTTGAACAAATTAGGGATTGTTGCATTTTAGGTTCCATCCAGCTTTCTTTTAAACATTCCAACCATCAGCCTATAAAGCTACCTCGGTTTCAAATCATCTTGTTGCTACCAAAGCTTTTAGTTGGTGATGATTGTATGCACCTTGTGATTCACATTGTGATTGATTTCATGCTTTAAATCAGCTAGTCCTACGTGTGTTTCTTTTCACCTCTTCAACGTCTTAAAACCCTAATCCATACCCCAACCCCACATCCCAAACAAAACCCGACCCTAAAACTACCAACAAGATTTCGAACTGCCGTATTTACACTCCTAACAAAAAGCTCCAACCCAATTTAACAAACGAAATCAGCATCAAAAGTTCTTAACTCATTCAAAAAACCCTAACCCTAGAATTTGAATTTTGGTTCAATTCTGTCCTACGCTCATCCATTATCCAAATTGACCACACAAATCATCAATTACCAACCCAAATAGCCATATATACAGAATAGTCAATTCCCAAAACCCCAATCCTGCAAATACCCAAAACGTCCAAAAAACCCTAAATTGAAAACCCTAACTCTAATCCCAATTCTGCCCAACCTCAACTTCTCTCACTTTCCAAGGTTATTTTGTTGCAATTCAAGGTTTTAAATTGCAATTTAAAGTCATTGCACTATTTTGCCCAAAAAACGAAAGTTCTGAGTGCAAAAACGCGTGACATTCCAATTCTGCCCCTAGTCAAAAAAAAAGAAAGAAAGGGGAACCTGAACCTTGCTTATGTTGAAATAGCAAGGAAGGAAAGAAAAACAAAAGGAACAAGAGAAAAGAAAAAGGACAAAACGTTTGTGCATTACTTGAAAATTTTTGGTGCAATTTGAAAACCTTGGATACTGTATTTCGTTTTTGCTACATACAACCATCCTCCCACATCTAATTCTCCTTATCCTGCTCTTCTTGAACTAATCACACACTTGGTTGCTCGATTATTGCATGACTTGAACCATTTTGTTGATAGTAAGTGCATAGAATCAAAATTAACTAAAGATTGCCCACGACAACCCTTAGTTCATCTTTGGTTCAGCCTTATACATCAATTTTGGTTGCTTATTTTCTTTGAATCTTAGTCGAAAGTTCAAGTTTGCTGCCATTTCACTTGATTCTACTTTGATACTATTTGGTGCAACTTGATAGCAAAAGGGAGAAACAAGTGTAGACCGTTGTGATTTGGAGAAGCATTGGCAAAACACTTTCTTAATTGATCACTTTGAATCTTATTAACTTTAGGTTATCCAAGAAGCAAAGTGGTAAGAGAGTCGAAAGAAGAGAAAGAGGAGTGTTCATATTTTGTTTTTACTAATCACTTAACGCTTGTCTATCTTTGTGTTAGTTTACTTCTTTCCTTTTCTTTTTGTTTTCATTTAATCTCTTTAGGTATAGCATGGAGAGCAGCACTCATTCCGCATCTAGCAAGTCCAAAGAAGCCGAGACTGTTGACAATACTCAACAACAAATGCTGGAGATGTTAAAGAAACTCATGCATGGCAATGAGGTAATCAAACACCGATTGGAGGATGTTGAACGGAGCTACAAGACAAGTGATGGACAAGGCACGAGCAGGGCCGTTCCCATACCACAACCAAGGCGTCACCCCTAGAAGAAGTTGAGGATTACAACCTTAGACCACCACATATTGAGCCAAGAAGGTTTGTTCCTCCAACACAACCAAGAAGGTACGCTCCAAGAAGGTACAATGATGATTACATTCCATTTGAGCATGATGATTATGACTTTGTTGACCACCCTCCCCGTGGTTACCAAAGATGCCAAAATCCTCTTTTCCCACAAGAAGACGATTTTCTCAAAACAAAAATAAATATTCCCATGTTTTATGGTAAAAGTAATGCGGAAGAATAATTTGAATGGGAAACAAAATTGGATCTAATCTTTTCTTGTACCAACTACAGTGAATTACAAAAAGTGAGGTACGCTTCTATTGAGTTTTCTGTCTATGCACTAAATTAGTGGACAAATTTGTGTCGAAATAGAACTAAGACAAGACAACCGCCAATTGCCACTTAGGAAGAAATGAAGTTTGAAATGAGACAACGTTTTATCCCAAACAATTATGAGAGTTCTATTTTCACAAGTTTGCAAAACTTACGACAAGGTTCCAAAAGTGTAGACGAGTATTACAAAGAGTTAGAAATCTTGTTGGAAAGGTCTAACTTGCAGGAACCCGAAGAAGCCACCAAGGCTCGTTTCTTACACGGTCTAAATAGGGAGATTGCGCAAAGGGTTGACCTTCAACCTTACCTCGATCTCACAACCATGGTCCATATAGCTGAGAAGATTGAACACCAGCTAAAGGTACGTAGTTCCTCCAATTTCAATTCCACTTATCGTACTAATCAGTCTTCTTCAAGATTTTCAAGCAAGCCTTTCAGGAACGGGAAGCTCACGGCCTATAGGAGGCCAAACACATGACCAAAGCGCGTCAAAAAAGTTTGACAACCGAGTGCAGGGCACACAAGAGCGAGACGACCGAGCCCAACTAAAAGCTCCTACAGGGAATTCCTTTGAACTCTCTAACAGGTTTAGGGACATTAAATGCTATAAATGTCAAGGACGTGGTCACATAGGAAGAGAGTGTCCTAATGCAAAACAAATCGTGTTAATTGAGAAGACTAATGAATATGTGACTGAGTCCGAGCAAGAAAATGAATCTGAGCATGATAATGAAACTGAACTTGAAGAGGATCTAGGCGCACTAAATGAATATGACACCAAGAAATTTCTTGTTGTCCGTAGAGCTTTGACTGCATATCCGAAATTAGATGATTTCAGTGATGATACTATGCATGATTCTTATGATGATGATGCTGAAATTTCAATTGATACACATGTTGTTCATGATAACATTGATGTGCCAAATGAACATGTCTTACATGATAAGCTTCTTGAATTGCATGATCCTAGATTGTCTAAATCTTCTTTGTCCGAATCTGATTCCAGTAACGATGTTGTTTTGCACTCTAAAGTGTGCAAACTTGGCAAGCAATTGCGTATTTGTTTCCATGATGATGTTGAAGTTGAACTTGATTGTGTGAAATTCTTAGAATGTAATTCTGATATTCGTAAGAGACTTCTAGCACAAGAAGAACGTAACTTTGAGATCCTCACGGAAATAGAAGAACAAAAGGTGCATGGAATAGACATCCTTAATAAATTGCATGGTCTTAGGAGACTTGTTGATATTTATCATGTTCATGAGACTGCCTTGCCTGCTGAAAATGATGAGCTTGAATCTCAAGTTGTTTGTGCTACACATGATTCACATGATTTGCTTGATTTACATGCTGATTTACAAGATGATTTGAGTGACATTTCAAGTGACAATAGTGATAATTTTGGTCATAAACATGATAACGTTGAGAGGCATGAATGGGTTGTCCATAATAATCCTTTGTTTGAGTGTCTTGATAGTGACATTCCATATGATAGTGCTGAGATTTCTAATTTGCGTGCTTATGAATCTGAAATTCCACTTGACGTTGCCTTGCAAACTGATTTTGATACGATCTTGGATCGTATGGAAATGACGATCGCTTCTTTCAACTCCAAAAGACACCTTTGATCACCCTTGCGTGGGACAATGGCGCAAACACCACCTTCTTGGACAAGAGAAATCAACAACGTCTACGTTGAGCAATTCGAATCTCTCAATCCAACACGTCGTTCCGTATCCTTGGATTGTGATTCACCAACTAGGTTTGCTCAAACCTTGATTGGATCTAGCCTTGATTTTACTTCGTGAAAACCAAAGGAAAAACACAAAACAAAGGCAACACACGGTTGCAAGAAACTGAAATTTATTATTCTCCAAATTCTGAAAAACTGAAAACTAGGCTGCCGTTTTTTTTGACTCTCATATAAGGCTATAATTTTTCTAATCTTAAAAATTAACTAATCAATCAAATTCCTAAGAATACTACCTATCAATCTAAATCAAATTTACATAAAAGATAAGTCAAAGATAATCAAGGAAGATTACATAATTCAAATCCCTAAAATCTCGCACTGGAATTACACCCTGTCGGTTATTGGCTTCTACCCGCTTCTACGCGCCGAATTAGGGTTTTCACTCTTCAGAAAAGTTGTAGCTCATGCAATTCCCTTGAATTTGGGCTTTTTAATCACCTCATTTGGACTCTTCTTGACAGAGATACGGGCCTCCAAAGATTAGGTATCCACCCAGTGAACTTCAGTACTTTCTATTCTGGACTCCCAACTTGCACCTGATTTCGGTCCACCTTGTAGCCCGAATTAGACAAAGTATAAAACATGAAAATCGTCACAAATTGAGTTATCTGAAACTTCCAAGTGGTTTGAACCCGTTTGGATCAGTACTCCGACCTAGACGTCCAAAATACCGACTGGTGTCTGGCTGCCTTCCTGAAAAAAGGGACTCTCCAAGCCACTTTCCTTATTTAGCCTTATCACCTTAGAAAACACTCAAAAACGATAATTAGTACTATAAACACATATTAAAAGACTATATAAAATAGCCTAGACCTAAAATAAAGACAACGCAAACAACTAGACTCGATATTACAACGACAACGCATGAAATGACCATCCTGCCCTCTCACCAACCCTTACATCATATAATGTGCATTGAAACACTTAGACAATCAGATCATGACCTCAATAAACATTGAAAAATCATGCATATACATTCCTTGGCTCATCTTGTACATGTTTGAACAAGAAGCTCTTTAGTTTACATCTTCTATTTGTGCAAAAACTTCTTGTTTGTAGAGTTTGTATGTTGAAGGCCCTTGTTTGTGAAGCTTGTATGTTTAGGGCTCCTTGAATCGCATCATTCCCTCCCTCCTCAAAAAGATTCGACCTCGAATCTAAACACACAAATGGATAAGAGGGATAGTCCATAAATGACTCATAAACTACGTATGATACAAGTACAAACAAGCCAAGTGTAATTATCATACATAATTTAAGTCTAACATGCTTAGGATGACCACGTACTCCAATGATGACACATCTAGACATCAATAAACCCCTCTTCCTAACATGTTTACGGTGCACAAAGACATACAACTGAAACTCTAACTCAAAAAATGCATATCTAGAACCACGATCAAGTAAAAGATGATGGCAAAGAGATAAATAAGGAGTAGAGTCATACATCTTTTGTATATTCACTTTCACATGCTTAGGATGTATTAACAAAGAACAAGTGAGACACTTATGAAGCTTCCAAAAGAAAGACTTATCACACACTAGAACACGACTCCATGTCAATACAAACCTCTTCTTGATGTGTTTAGGGTGTATAGTCATGCTTCTCTTAATCAAACATGAATGTGTAGGATGCAACCAAAATCCATCATGAAAGGAACATTCAAACTCAATCAATACATAGAACAACAATTTATCATGGCAAACGAAGTCACAAGTCACCAGAATTTGGAAAGGGAAACAAGACAATGTGATATGGCATCTCTCATCAGCAAACATGGTATGAATCATCCTATGAACAAGCACACTATGGGGATGGATCATGCTAAAGTCCGTGTGCGTATAAAGCATATGAAAAGGGTCATGAAAACAATGTAGACTAGGCAGTTCAACACACACTTTAAAAGATTTAGCAACAACCGATTCAACACTCTTAACTATCAACTCAGGTTCAACCAACTTAGATGCATCTGATTCATCATTTAAATCATCATCTAATTCATGTGACACAAGTTCCAATTCAGGTCTTAACTCAAGATCGCACGATACATGTGGTGAACACAAATCAAGACAAATAGGCGATGCTACTTCAACATGTAAATCATCCTCATGTTCACTCGTTTTCTCATGCAATTCAACCAAGATTTCGCCATGCAATTCAACTATATTATCATGCACTTCATGCTCATTAAATGCATTAAGTTTAACCTCATTTAACTCTTGTGGAAACAAATCAACTTTCGGCTTTGTTTTAGCATCGACATAAGGTACAATTTCAGCTTTTTGCTCCTTTTTAGAAACAATTTCAGCTTTGCCACACTTATGCATTTTAGCAAAAAAATCATCCATGTCTTTCTTAAATTTTATCCTATTCTCAATGTTGGTTGCATGCTCATACATAGATTCAAGTGATTCATATCTACAATGCATCATTTCATATGCAATCTCTTTATTTAACCCAGCAATGAATCTAATCATGGTTAATTCCTCAATCTCTTCAATGTAAGCATAATATAAGTCATCTAACAATTCATTGTAATATGCTTTAATATCTTTATCATGTTGTGGATAATTTTGAAACTTAGGCACTTTGCAACGCCAATTTCTTACCCAAATACCATTTGATTTTCCAAAGGTAATCATGCATTTTTCAACCTCGTTGTAGTCATGCTCATAACACATGACTCCCCAAATGGTGCCAACCAACTCTTCAACTTGTGAACTATGTTGATTCAAGGTTCTCCAATCCAATTCTTCCACCTTGTTGGAGATTTCTTGCAATTTCTCCAACACCTTTTCAAGTGACAGTTCAGCCCTTGTCACCTCATCTATGGCATTGGTCGATGACATGTTTTCACCTGAAATGAAATAAAGAAGACAAGAAAAGGAAAACTAACACAAAGACAAAAGAGATTTCGTTACGTTAGTGAAAATCAAAATCAATGTGTATGTTCCTTTCTCTCTCTTGTATAGTCACTCAAGTTTGTGTCTTCCTCGGTCAATCTTGGGCTAGAAACAACCAAAGTAAGCTTCTCAAGTGGCTAACACAATCCGATGATCAATTGCACCTTCTTCTCCAATGTGTCAACCAAATTTCAGCAACTAATAAGCAAAGGTATCAAGCCAAGAAGTAGACAATTTAACACACTTAACCTTCTAAGAATCAAAGAAAAAGAGACCAAAAATTATGTCAAAGGCTGAGCCAAAGAAAACTAAGGGTTGCCCTGGGCAATCTTTAGTTAACCTTAGCCTTATGCAAATTAATCACAAGTTGTTGATTCAATTACAATCATCAAGTATCCAAGTGTAAAGACAATAAATGGTGTAATGATTTGTGGCTTTAAAGGACACGGCTTTTTGGTCTTGGAAGGAACTTGATATTCAAATAATTTGTCAACAAACTTGGTGCTCTATCAAAGCAAACTGCCCAACTTTTGTGTTCTTACACATTCCTTCTTTTTTTTTCTTTTTTTATTTTTTTCGACCCTTTTCTTTTTATTTTTTTTGCCGGATTTTTTTTCTCTTTTTTTTATTTTGACCGCATGAAGGAATCAACAAAGTTCAAATGTAGGCAAGAAAATCCAATGACGACTAACGTACAAGAAAGCAGCTTCAATCAGCACCTCAAGAAGTGACTCTAATATATGACCTTCCAGTGCTTTGCGTTGGTGCTAGATGAATTAATAACTAAGACCTTAATTTGTGTTGTTGTGTCAAAGCAATTAGAACCACCAGTAGCCGCCTAATAGTGTCGCATATGAAAAAAAAATATCAAGTCGGGGAATCATGACAAACCATCATAGAAGACTCGATATGCCTTGTACAGTTTATTGAATAAGTTTTCCGATAACTATGTAAATGGAGATTATCGTGTTCGATTTATGGCAACGGCATATGATAGGAAGGAAAAGAGGTGAATTAATGAACGTTTATGCAAAGTAGCAAAACCGATTTTTTTTTGTGTCGCCAAGGTTAGGATTTTACTTGGGCTTGGTGTGGCTTGAAAAAATGATATCTTTTGTACTCAAGGGGTAGCTGTGTATATGGTGAAGGAAGACCAGCCTTGGATACAAGAAAAATTGCAACGTAAACCAAACAACAATGCAATCAAGTCACACAAGTCTAAGATCAACTAAAAGCTTCGTTAGCAACAAGATTTATATCTGACACTAGGTAGCACCTTTAAGCAATGGACTAGATTTATATGTTATGGCTGAATTTAAATCCTAACACAATGACCCTATTGTTAAGTGTGTGTAAAGATTCAAGCTTGAGGGGTTAATCGCAACAATATCTGCAAAGTCCAAACTTTTCTTTTGGTATATGATTTTTTTTTTTTGGAATTTACTGAAACACTACATGCATAAAGAAAAAGGATGGACAGAAGTAGGATTTAGACAAAATGGTTGGTCTTTTGTCCATTTACTGCAATATCGTGCTGCCCCCAAAATAATAACGTGACCCCCTTTTTTTGGTATAACGTTAAAAATAAATGGAACTTGCTGTGAGGATGTATTTATGAATAAGATGACAATTGAATTGAGGGGAAAAAATAAAGATCAGAGATGGAGTGATGGATGTTTGGGTACAAGAAGAAAACAGTGAGAAAAAATAAGAGAAAGAAGGATATGCGAGTTGTAAAGAAGAAACCTTCGCTCTGATACCACTTTGATACGATCTTGGATCGTATGGAAATGACGATCGCTTCTTTCAACTCCAAAAGACACCTTTGATCACCCTTGCGTGGGACAATGGCGCAAACACCACCTTCTTGGACAAGAGAAATCAACAACGTCTACGTTGAGCAATTCGAATCTCTCAATCCAACACGTCGTTCCGTATCCTTGGATTGTGATTCACCAACTAGGTTTGTTCAAACCTTGATTGGATCTAGCCTTGATTTTACTTCGTGAAAACCAAAGGAAAAACACAAAACAAAGGCAACACACGGTTGCAAGAAACTGAAATTTATTATTCTCCAAATTCTGAAAAACTGAAAACTAGGCTGCCATTTTTTTTGATTCTCATATAAGGCTATAATTTTTCTAATCTTAAAAATTAACTAATCAATCAAATTCCTAAGAATACTACCTATCAATCTAAATCAAATTTACATAAAAGATAAGTCAAAGATAATCAAGGAAGATTACATAATTCAAATCCCTAAAATCTCGCACTGGAATTACACCCTGTCGGTTATTGGTTTCTACCCGCTTCTACGCGCCGAATTAGGGTTTTAACTCTTCAGAAAAGTTGTAGCTCATGCAATTCCCTTGAATTTGGGATTTTTAATCACCTCATTTGGACTCTTCTTGACAGAGATACGGGCCTCCAAAGATTAGGTATCCACCCAGTGAACTTCAGTACTTTCTATTCTGGACTCCCAACTTGCACCTGATTTCGGTCCACCTTGTAGCCCGAATTAGACAAAGTGTAAAACATGAAAATTGTCACAAATTGAGTTATCTGAAACTTCCAAGTGGTTTGAACCCGTTTGGATCAGTACTCCGACCTAGACGTCCAAAATACCGACTGGTGTCTGGCTGCCTTCCTGAAAAATAGGGACTCTCCAAGCCACTTTCCTTATTTAGCCTTATCACCTTAGAAAACACTCAAAAACGATAATTAGTACTATAAACACATATTAAAAGACTATATAAAATAGCCTAGACCTAAAATAAAGACAACGCAAACAACTAGACTCGATATTACAACGACAACGCATGAAATGACCATCCTGCCCTCTCACCAACCCTTACATCATATAATGTGCATTGAAACACTTAGACAATCAGATCATGACCTCAATAAACATTGAAAAATCATGCATATACATTCCTTGGCTCATCTTGTACATGTTTGAACAAGAAGCTCTTTAGTTTACATCTTCTATTTGTGCAAAAACTTCTTGTTTGTAGAGTTTGTATGTTGAAGGCCCTTGTTTGTGAAGCTTGTATGTTTAGGGCTCCTTGAATCGCATCAGATTTTGATGATGATAATCTGGATGTTAGTGCTGATTTGTGCTTTGATGAGCATGATAGTTTAAATTCATCTGATTTGGAAGTTCTAAGGAGCGTACAAGGTACGTTGTTTATTCCGTACGTTTTACATACATTCTCTTTTATGCCTGACAAATCTTATGTGATGAGTCTTCTACCTACCATGTTAGTGCATCATAATCAAATTAGAAAGAGGTGCTTCTTGTTGAGCGTTCATGCAGATATGTGCTATGATGTGTCGTTATATGCATATGTCGCCATTCAATTGATTGTCACCCTAAGCATGTAAGACTTAAATTATGTATGACCATTGCACTTGGTTCACTTGAACTTGTATCTTACATAGTTTATGAGTCATTTGTAGAGTATCCCCCCTATCCATTTGTGTGTTTAGATTTGAGGTATCCTTTTGCTCACCTCGCACCTTTCACTGATAAACCCTTAGATTCGAGGATGAATCCTCTTGAGGAACGGGGGAATGATGAGGATCGGGGATCCATCAAGAGGTCATGGGTCCTATGACAAGAAGGAGAGATAGAGAACTTGGACATCAAGTAGGAACCTTCTTGTACAAGCATGTTCAAGACGAACCAAAGGCTCGTTGGGTTCACTTCATTGAACCCACATTATGAACATGCTCCCCACCCCAAAATGTGCGTTCTCTATTTTTTGAAAGTTTTGTCTTTTTTTGTTGTGATCCTTGTTTTTTTGTGTTTGCTTTGTAGGTAAGTAGGTACATGACAAGTTACAAGCCAAATGGAGAACCACAAATGGTTTAAGAGGCGTGTGCACCCAAAAAGGAAACAAAAGGAATGTTGTCTTGAGGAGAATGTTTGTCTCCACAAGGACAAATTCAAATGTGGTCTAAGATGGAATTCATGTTCAAAATGAAGCTCAAAATATCCCCAACAACCAGCAAAGGGGGGCGCCCGAATTTGAAGACAAATTGAAGATCAACTTGAAGTTAAACTTGAATTCAAATTCAACCATGATTTGAATTTCAAGTTTCAACCAATTTGAGACTTAAATTTCAAGATTCAAAAAGAGACATCAGCCACCTATGGAACTCCAAGATACATGCCAACTTGGAGGAGAAAGAAGATAAGATCACAAGTCAAAATTGAATCCAAGTTTGTATTCAATTTCAAACTCAATTTGAATTCAAACTTCAACCAACTTTTGAATTCAACTTAATTCAACTTCAACCATTCTCTCAACATCAAATCAGATTTCTAACACCCTAATGAGCTGTCAAACACGCCTAGAAGAGATGGAGAAGAAAGATCAACAAACCAATTCAAATTCAAACTCAATTTGGATTCAAACTTCAACCAACCTTTGAATTCATCTCCAACCACTTTATCATCATCAAGTCAGGTCTCAAACACCTCTAATGACTCATCATACACGCCTGGATGTGGAGAAGTTTGCAGCCTACAAGCATTTCAAATTTTAGCTAGGATTTGTTTTATTTTCAAATTCAAACAATTTTTAATTTTTAAACACTTATTAGCTAGTTTATTTGAAATCATTTATAATCATTTTAAGGCTGAAATGGAAGAGATTCTCATCCTATAAATAGAGCCCTTGGGCGCCTAGGAGAACAACTTTCGATGAATAAAATTTCTTGATATTTCCTTCAGTTATTGTGAGACTTTGTTTTCTTGGTTTTGCATTAAAAACCTAAGTTAAGATCCTTCAAAGTTGAGCATTTTGAAGGTGTTGCCATTGCTTAAAGGTGCCGTCCAGGAGGGCCGTATTGGTTTGCCTGATCAACAGCCATCTTCAAGTGTTGGTCTTGCTCATTGATCCACACGTTTTTATCACTAAGGAAGCAAGGGGAAGTCTTCTTCCTTGTGTCTAACCCTTTGCGAAGGACGTTTAGAAGATGGAATTATTGGAGCCCACGTCTTGCACGCATCAAAAGTGGCTCAAAAAGTGTGTCGAGTCACCCAATTAATGGAACCAAGCCGGAGCCAACTATGGAGCAAATAACACAAATGTTGCAAAGGCTGATGAATAAGCAAGATCAAACGGCATTCATTATGGAAGATTTGACATAAGGACAACATGACTTGTATCAGAGGCTTATAAAGGTGGAAGAGCAAACAACTCCGAGGTCTGAGGGTTCTAAGAGGCGTTTCACAAATAAGCAAGAAGAAGAATGGCTAGACCATACTCTTCAAGAAACAAGTCGGTGGTCTCCCCAGCCACAAGAACCAAGACCGAATCATAGGAGACAAATGCGAAGAGACTTTGAAGAAAACTCTTACAACTCTTTTGAAGATGACGATTATGAGGAATATCATGTACGTGGCAACAACAGAAGAGGCAATAGACATCACCACCAAGAATATAACTTCTTGAAGGGTAAAGTGAACATACCTCCTTTCCATGGTAAGAGTGATCCTGAAGCATATCTCCAATAGAAAAAGAAGGTGGATCTCATCTTTTCTGCAGAAACTACACTGAAATCCAAAAGGTACGTTGTGCTTCTATTGAATTTGTTGATTATGCCTTACATTGGTGGGGTCAAACCCAAGCTTTGAGAAACAGGATTGGACAGCGTCCCATCTCCACGTGGGAAGAAATGAAGTTCAAACTTAAGAGAAGATTCATCCCTGACCTTTATGAGAGGTCAATGTTTCAAAAATTACAAGCCCTAACACCACGAATTAAAAGTGTGGATGAATATTTCAATGAGCTTGAGATGTTAATGGCAAGGACTAACACGTGAACCACCCGAGGCCACAATGGCTAGGTTCCTTCAAGGATTGAGGAGGGACATTGCACACAAAGTGGAGAGCTTACTCAATATGGAGATTTGACTTCGATGGTGCACATGACCGAAAAGGTTGAACGTCAGGTAAACTCTAAGCATTTCAATTCAGTTTTTAAGCCTAACCGTTCTTCCTTTTCTAGAATGCAAAACAAGTCAACCCTAGGTCCTTAAGCACGGCCTTATAGTGGGCAAAGCCGAGGAGGACCCTCTTTGGAAGGAAAGGAAGGAAGACTTGGACCATCCAGCTCCAAGAATGAGGATAAATGTAAAACAAAAGCTCATGAAGGTAAGTCCTCTAACTCTCCTAGTGGCTTTAGAGAAATCAAATGTTTTCGATGCCAAGGAAGAGGACATGTAAGTAAAGAGTGCCCCAATGTAAAAAAGAATCATGCTAATTGAAGAGACTAACGAATATGTCATCGAAGAAGAAAATGAGCATGAAAATGAACGTGAACATGAATCTGACCATAAAGAGAGTTTATGAGAGGAAGAAGAATATGAAAATAAGTCATTGCTTGTCGTTAGAAGAGCTTTGAATGTTTTCCACAAGGTAGATGAGCATGAACAGTATAGGGAAAATATTTTTCATAATCACTGCATGATAAAAGGGAAAGTTTGTATCATGATTATTGATTTTGGATCTTGTGCAAATGTGGCTAGCATTGAATTTGTTAGGAATCTTGAATTGCCTACGTCTAATCACCCACAACCATATAAACTTTCATGTCTTAATGATTGTGGTGAAATAAACGTAAGTGAACAAGTTCTTATTTCCTTAACTATAAGAGGTTATAAAGATGAATTTTATGTGATGTAGCTCTTATGCATGCTAGTGATATCTTGTTAGGTAGACCTTGGCAATATGATAGAAAAGTTACATATGACGGCTACCTAAACAAAACTCCTTTAAACACAATGGGAAATTGTTCAAATTGCATGCATTACCACCCCATAAGGTTCATGAGGATCAAGCAAGGATGCATAGATCTAGAAGTTATCCTAGAGAAAAAGAGGCTGATAAGAAGTCTTTGGAAGAAATGAAAAGGGACAAAAAAAGACAAGAGCCTAAAGGAAAGGAGATAGTCCCTCAAGAAATGACTGAACCTAGGAAAAGATGCGCATTTTATGCCAAGCAAAGTGAGGTGACCCATGCCATTAATGCCCACAAGACCATATATCCTATACAAGGAGTGTATGGTTTCAAGTGCCGATTTACCACCCACATTGCCTAGTGAAGTAGCATCCCTGATTGAGGAATACTCCATTCTGTTTCCTACAGAAGAACCTTCAAGACTACCCCCTTTAAGAGGCATAGAACACCAAATAGACTTCATCCCTGGTGCCACCCTTCCAAATAGGCCATCATATAGGGCAAACCCTGAAGAGAGCAAGGAAATTCAAAGGCAAGTTGAAGAGCTTTTAGCCAAATGGAAGGTTAGGGAAAGCATGAGCCCTTCCGCAGTTTATGTCATAGTTGTCCCTAAGAAAGATGGCACCTGGAGAATGTGCACTTACTGTAGAGCCATCAACAAGATCACTGTGAAATATAGGTACCCATACCGAAGTTGGATGATACGCTGGATATGTTGTTTGGGTCTAAGTACTTCACCAAGGTGGATCATAAGAGTGGATACTTCCAGGTAAGGATTAAGGAGGTGAATGAATGGAAGACTGCATTCAAGACCAAATTTGGACTCTATGAGTGGTTGGTGATGCCTTTTGGTCTAACCAACACCCCTAGCACTTTATGCGGCTGATGAATGAAGTCTTGAGAGACTTTATCGAGAAAGTTTGTCGTCGTGTACTTTGATGATATCCTAATCTATTCTAAAACTTTTGAAGATCACCTAGACCACATTGGAGCTGTGTTTGAGAAGCTTAAGAAGGAACAACTCGATGCCAATCTTAAGAAATATTCATTCTGCTTAGAAAGGGTTGTATTCCTAGGATTTGTGATCACATCTGAGGGAATAGAGAGATGGATGAAGAGAAAGTAAGATCGATCACTGAATGGCCTACTCCTAAGAATGTAGGAGAATTAAGGAGCTTTCATGGGTTAGCTAGTTTTATAGGAGGTTTGTAAAGGACTTTTCTTCTATAGCTATCCTTGTAAATGACATTGTGAAGAAAGATATGCCATTCAAGTGGGGAGAGCCACAACAAAAGGCATTCGAGGAGTTGAAGAAAAGGCCGACCACTTCACCTACATTTAGGTTACTTAACTTTGATGAAACCTTTGAAATTGAGTGTGATGCAAGTGGAGTGGGCATAGGTGCCGTTTTGACCCAAGCTAAGAAGCCCATAGCCTATTTTAGCAAAAAATTGAAAGGAGCTTCCTTGAACTATTCCACTTATGACAAAGAAATTTACGCTTTGGTAAGATCCCTCCAGACTTGGCAACACTACCTTCGACCTAAGGAGTTTTTCATTCATACGGACCATGAGAGCTAAAGTATTTTAAAGGGCAAAGGTAAGTTAAATAAAAGACACGCCAAATGGGTAGAATTCATAGAGCAGTTTCCTTATGTGATTAAGTACAAGCAAGGTAAAAATAACATCGTTGCTGATGCCCTTTCTGGGAAGTATTTCTTAGTTACAAAGTTATCTTCCCAATTGCTAGGCTTTGAATCTCTTAAGGGGATGTATGCTAATGATCATGACTTTGGCACTATCTTTGAGGCGTGCCAGGAGGTGCCCTTTGGAAAGTTCTATTTGCATGAGAGGTGTCTGTTTAAGGAACAAAAGTTATACATGCCATAGTGTTCCATGATGATGCACTCCCATGAGGCATCAAACACATGTCATCATGTTTTGTTAGTTCTTTAGGATGTGCAGAACTTGTATGAACGTTTAAGGGTCGTCTGACTACTCATATCTGCAAGTATATGCCTCTTATAGCCTAACACACCTTAGGGCATGTTGTATATGGTGTATGTGTTGTTTTTGGATGTGTTTGAACAGAGTTTAGGTCAAGGAAACATGCACCAACTTTCAACCACAAAGCTGAACTGAAAAGACAAGCAGACAGGTTGATACCCTCTTAGTTTTTCAGCCATAACTCATCAACCACAACTCCAATTGACGTGATTCTAATTGGAGGTGAAAGCTAAGAGGCTAAACGACAATGTTTCTGCTCATCACTTCCCCAGAAAAGGCCTGTATCTAGCTACATAGTCGTTGCAACAAGATGGCTGCTTAGTCACCTGCTTCCAAAGGTCCACATCCGAAGCAGGGCAACTTCAAACGGGCATAACTCACTCATTTGAGATCCAAAAGACATCATTCTGGTGTCCAAAAACACATTTACAGGAAAAGATCTACAACTTTTATTATATGTGTAAGAGCTGAATCTGATTGGAAGATAGATTTATATTGGAAACCAATTCAGGAGTCAAATCTGGACAGATTTTTCTTTCTTGATTGTTCAAGTGGGATTCTCAACCAATCAGCTGCAAGGGACAAATCCAACTCATCAAGGACGTATTACATAATATTCCAAAGCAAGGAGAGGCTGGTCCAATCAAAAATCAAAGAGAAAATCAACTTGCAACAAGGAGTATTGCTGCCGAGAAACACTTGCTGAAACCAATCATTTATATTCCAATTGTAACTTGTCTAAATTTTCTTCTTTGCTCCTATTGGACCCCAAACATTTATATCTTCCCTTAGAAGCCTTGTTTGGCTTATTTAAAGTAGCTTCGGACCTTGTAAAATTAACAATCTGAATACACAAAAAAAACTACCGCAAGTTTTGCACCAAAGCTGAATTTCAGTTTTTCTTTCCTTTGGATCTTTGATTCCCTTCAAGAAACTTGAACAAATTCTTGATTGTATTACTTCATATGCTTGGGATGGATATTGTTTGAGAGGGTTTAAGACTTGATCAATCAAGTTGAAGTCATTTGCGAAGTGTTCATCTAACTTGGCTGAAATCCATACGGTTGAAGTGTTGGGTGTTCTTAGAATGTTTTGCACCTTAATCCTTGGCTCCAGCTGTTTCCTTTGAGTTGAAGAAAGATCCTACAATAGCTGAGTGTTTGTACATCAGGTGGTATCAGAGCTATAAGGTATTCTTCATCTCAAACTATCTTTGTTTAAGTTGCTGAAATTCTGTAAACCGTATGATGTTTGGTTAGGTACTGACTTCATGCGATTTTTTGGATTCCAGCCCTTGAATTTATCTGAAACGTAGTTTAATATGTTAGCTAATGATGTGTAGTACTTGTTTAGGCTTTTAAGGGGTAATTGAAGTCAGAAATACCAAAAACAGTCAGCTAGTCACTAGGTTCTTAAATTCTGTTTTTGTGTAGTTATTTTCTTGCATTTTTCTCCTAACAACCTGGGCATGAAACTTGATACCTACTAAACCTTTGATCATGATGTGGTAAAGTTGGTTTGGTTACTTGGTATTGTTTGGCTCAAGAAAAAGCAAGGAATCTGCTCATATGTCCGGTTTGGTCTGACATCGAGCAGCCTGAATAGGAAGTTGGTTTCCTTGAGTTTTTCTTATCAAACTTTTCTCAACCTTTGCATAAACGTCCATAACATGCTAAAATATAATGTTTAGAGTTTGTTTGAAGTTTGGATATCATTTAGCATAGGAAACAAGCAAGGAAAAAGGCACCCAGGTAATTGCATTTCAGCGGCCTATCCCAAACAAAATTTTCCTAGTTTAAACTTGTATTCCTTCATGATTGTCTTGTAGTTTCAGCTTATGAACGTATTTGGACACCCTTAAAGTGTAAATATATTGGATCACAGCTTGTTTAGTCTTGGTTATTTGATAAAACAAGAAGGAACAAACACAACCACTTAATGCTAAAATCAGTTTTCTGTTTTTTGGTTCTTTGTCTTCCTCAAGTGAACTCAGTAGGTGACCAAGGTTAGTTGTGTGTCTTGTATTTAGGTAATTATAGGTTGTATAATTTGTGTCAAGTTGTTTTCATTCGATAAAACCCGAAAATCACCAAAAACAAAGGTAACCTTAGCAATAGTTTGCATCCAGCCATAGGGTATAACTAGTTCAAACACCATTGGTGCTTAACCATAGATCAAATGCATGTCAAACTAGTGTAACATCAGTAGTTTAGCTTGTTTACATCATCTTATGCGTATAATCTGAAAAATCAAACAAAAAAGGGACTTGCATGCAAACCGTGTCTTAAGAGTACAATTGATTGATTACAAGCATATTAGTTCATACTTAAAAGTTGGCTGAATATTCGCCTTTACTTTGTGTTAATTTAAATTGATTGAAGACTTTGTTGGACTTAGGATCTCATTTGGAATCAATCTTTATCTATTTTAGCCCGCATTGATATATTGCCAACTCGAACAAATCATCTTGTTGTCATTACAATTTCTGAATTTGGGTTGAACTTTATACATTCTTGGTTGTTATATTTGGAAATTCTTGTCACTTGGGAACTTTTTCACAAAAAACAACCAAAACTTGTGCAAACAAACCAAAGCCGTGAGCAATGTCTGCATAAAGGCTGTGAGCAGTAGTCTCACCAAACAAGTCAAAAAGCACAAAGAAAGAAAATAGACCTTGTTTGAGAAAGAAACTGATGAGGATCAAGGGTCCGATGAGGATCAAGGGTCCCATCAAGAGGTCAAGGGCCCTATGACAAGGAGGGCAAGAGAACTTTGTCATCAAGTTGCCACCTTCTTGTACAAGCATGTTCAAGATGAACCTAAGATTCCTTGGGTTCATTTCATTGAACCTTCACCTTGAGCGTGTATAAACAAGCGCATGTACGTTCTTTGTTTTGAATTTTTATCTTGTTTCTTGTGATCCTTGTTGTATGTGTTTTCTTTGTAGGTAAATTAGGTACATGGAAGATCCAAAATAAAAACAAGGCCCAAATGGAACATAGTAGGCGTGTGTCACAAAAGAAGGAGACAAAAGGAATGTTGCCTTAAAAGGAATGTTTTTCTCCACAAAGACAAATTCAAATGTGTCCAAGATAGAATCTCTAGTCAAATTAAAATCAAAATCATCTCCAAATATCAACAAGGGGGTCGGCCAAAATGAAAAGAAGATGAAGATCAATTTGAAGTTAAACTTGAATTTAAATTCAACCATAAATTGAGTTCAAGTTTCAACCAATTGGAGACTTAAAATCCAAGAGGATTTCATCCTATATCTCCAGCCTATAACACGCTATCTTGGAGGATAAAGGAAGGATAGATTCCAATTCAAATTGAATCAAAGTTTGAATTCAAACTTCAACCATCTTTTGAATTTAAGTCCAACCATCATATCATCATCAAAATCAGATTTTCTACACTTCATTATCCATGGAACACGCCATATTGGAGATCTAGAACACAATTCAAATTGAATCCAAGTTCGAATTCAAGATCAACCTCAATTCAAATTCAAACATCCACCATCTCTTGAATTCAAGTCCAAGCATATCCTACTCATCAAATCAGCTCCTCCAAGACATTATTTGACTCTCATACACGGTTGGTCATGGTGAGAATGGGATCTTGCAAGCAATTCAAATTTTAGCTAGGATTTGTTTTACTTTTGAATTCAAATAATTTTCAAGTTTCAAACATTACTAGCTAGCTTATTTTGAAATAATTTCTGGTCATTTGAAGGCTGATAGGATGTGGGTTAAGGCCTATAAATAGACCCCTTTGGTCGATTTTAAACACAACTTTTGATGAATAAGAATTCTTGATATTTTCTTCACTTTGTGTGAGAGTTTGTTTTTTTGGTTTTGCATTAAAAACCTAAGTTAAGATCCTTCAAAGTTGAGCATTTTGAAGGAGTTTCCATTGCTAAAAGGTGCCGTCCAGGAGGGCCATATTGGTTTGCCTGATCAACGACCATCTTGAAGTGTTGGTCTTGCTCGTTTGAGCCACATGTTTTTATCACTAAGGAAGCAAGGGGAAGTCTTCTTCCTTGTGCCTAACCCTTTGAGAAGGACGTTTGGAAGGTGGAATTGTTGGAGCCCACGACTTGCACGAATCAGAAGCTGAGAGAAAAGCCAACCTACGTCACAAAAGCAAGAGGCAAGACGCATGAGAAATTGCACAAGAGGAGAGGTATTCCTTATTTTAGAAAAGTTCCAAATTCACAAAAGGAACATAGAAACAAAATTTGTGCAAGAAACAGAAAGTACCATCACTCAAGGTGTTGATCTTTGTTGAAAATTTTTCAAGAACAAACCCTTACTGAGCATTTGTGTATGTGTACTTAGCTTTCACTTTATTGCAATTGAGATTGCATAAAGATTGAAGTATGTTAAGAGACTGTTTTGTACAAACCTTTAGCTTCTTGATTCAGCCTAAACATCACTTTCAATTTTAGATTGTCCAAGATTGTTGTTTTATCAATTGTCAACTTAAAGTAGAAGTAAATATCTTGTTAATTTTTGGTTGGATTTCTTTACTTGTCATCTATCATGGGTACTTATGAGACCATTGGAACACTATGGGGTGTTCTTTGCCTAGAAAAAGATATGACAGAACTCAGTTCATGAATGACAAACTTTGGTAAGATAAATGGTTTGTGGATAGACCAATAGCGTAGTAGAGCACCAAGGTCTTAAACTCATTCCCAAGAGGACATGAGTGTAACTCAGTACTATGAAGAGATGTTTGATGAACTAGAAAGAATGAATGTCTGTCGTTTTGAAAATGAGGAAACCTTAATGTTAAGGTTCTTTTCTGGCCTAAATGAGAATGTCACTAATCACGTGGTAAATGAACAATTTGCATCACTTAGAGATATGTTTGTAAAATTTGTATCTATAGAAACTGATTTGCATAGATATGATGATAAGTTAAGAGATGTCCAAACAAGATGCAATGAATTTGAGAAAACCATGAAAGAATGTTGAATTTTTTCTCCTTGCATTACAAGATCAAGAATCTAAGGTTTTGCATGAATCAAATGTTGAATCACATGATAATACTGTAGATAAGGATAAAGAATTTGAACTTGATTTACAAACTGAAATTGAGCAGGATATACATGTTTTAAGTGTTGATTCTAATGTCCATGATTTACCTAGAGTAAATAAGCATAAAACACTTAATGTATATGATGAAATGCATACTGATTCTTTCTGTCAGACAACATACACTTGTAAGAGTTACATGTAGATGTTGTTGAATTGTCTGAAGAACTTATTGTGGTTCTTGAATCACAAGTTGTACAAACTTGTGAGGAGTTGAGTCAAACTGATTTAAGAATTGAGGATAATGCCTTTGAGCTTAACTCTTCTGATGGTGCGTTAATTTTGAATGAAAATGTGGAAGCTTTACATGATGATTTACAGGAGGTAGAAAGTGAATCTTTTCCTTGGCTTACATTGATGTGTGAAACTTATTACATGCATAACACATTTGTATACAGTCACAAAATTTTCAACCGAAGAACAGTCTAGGAGAGTCATTAAATATGTATGTAAAGAATAAACAAATGATGAAAACATTGTCACAACATACCATGTCGTTTTTCAAATCTTATTGACTTGTGATAATGTTGAGCATATGATTTCTTTGATATCTACCTTACATTGGATCACATATGTGTATGACCCTGGTGGTTACATGTCTGTATTCAAGTGTCTAAGGTCTGAAAGTTGTATGGATGATAAGTTAGACATATTATGCCTGAATTATGAAAGTGATCTAATCATATGCATTGAAGATGTCTATCTTACTTTGGATTGAAAGATGTTGAATGGTGTATTTGCTACTGTAGTAACCATGTTTTATTCAGATTAATGATGCATCCAAAACAACATTTTATATCATCATGTTCACCATACTACTTTGTTGTATACAATACTTTTCATTGCATATCATCTTCACTGTATTGCTTTATTGTCTTAGTCTTTGATCTAGGTGGAGGTCGCCAATTGTGTATATCCCTGTAACCTAAACCTTACGCATGTTAAGATTCGAGGACGAATCATTTTGAAGGGGGATGGAATGATGCACTCCCATGAGGCATCAAACACATGTCATCATGTTTTGCTAGTTCTTTATGATGTGCAGAATTTGTATGATCGTTTAAGGGTCGTCTGACTATTCATATCTGCAAGTATATGCCTCTTATAGCCTAAAACACCTTAGGGCATGTTGTATATAGTGTATGTGTTATTTTTGGATGTGTAACAGATTTTAGGTCAAGGAAGCATGCACCAACTTTCAAACACAAAGCTAAAGTTAAAAGGCAAGTACACAGGTTGATACCCTCTTAGTATTTCAGCGATAACTCATCAACAACTTCAATTGACGTGATTCCAGTTGGAGGTGAAAGCTAAGAGGATAAGCTAAAATGTTTATGCTCAGAACTTCCCCAGAAAAGGCCTGTATCTAGCTACACAATCGTTCCAACAAGATGGTTGCTTAGTCACTTGCTTCCAAAGGTCCACATCCGAAGTAGGACAAATTCAAACGGGTATAACTCACTCATTTGAGATCCAAACGACATCATTATGGTGTCAAAACACATTTATAAGAAACTATCTACAACTTTTATTTTATGTGCAAGAGCTGAATCTAATTGGAAGATAGAGTTATATTGCAAAACATTTCAGGGGTCAAATCTGGACAGATTTTGCTTTCTTGATTGTTCAAGTGAGATTCTCAACCAATCAGCTGCAAGGGACTAATCCAACTCATCAAGGACGTGTTACATAATATTCCAAAGCAAGAAGAGGATGGTCCAATCAAAAATCAAAGAAAATCAACTTGCAACAAGAAGAATATTGCTGCCGAGAAACACTTGCTGAAACCAATCATTTATATTCCAATTGTAACTTGTCTAAATTTCTTCTTTGCTCCTATTGGACCCCAAACATTTGTATCTTCCGTTTAGAAGACTTGTTTGGCTTATTTAAAGTAGCTTAGAACCTTGTAAAATTAACCATCTGAATACATTAAAAAACTACCGCAAGTTTTGCACCAAAGCTGAATTTCAGTTTTTCTTTCCTTTGAATCTTTGATTCCCTTCAAAAAATTGAACAAATTCTTGATTGTATTACTTCATATGCTTGGGATGGATATTGATTGAGAGGGTTTAAGGCTTGCTTAATCAAGTTGATGTCATTTGCGAAGTGTTCATCTAACTTGGCTGAAATCCATACGGTTGAAGTGTTGGGTGTTCTTAGAATGTTTTGCACCTTCATCCTTGGCTCCAGCTAGTTCCTTTGAGTTGAAGAAAGGTCCTACAATAGCTGAGTAAATGCATCACATGAGAGGGTTATTAGTAAAAGAGGCACATGAATGAGGATTGATGGGGCACTTTGGGGTGTTCAAAACCCTGGAGTCCATAAAGGAGCATTTTACTAGCCGTATATGTGTGTGAATGTTGAGAAAACATTAGCAACTGCATCAATTGCAAACAAGCCAAGTCTAAGTCCCAACCACATGGCCTTTACACGCCTTTGCCTGTCCCTGACTCACCTTGATAGACCTTTCTATGGACTTTGTCTTAGGCCTCCCTAGGTCTCGAGCTAGGAGGGATAGTGTGTTTGTTGTAGTTGATAGATTCTCTAAGATGGCTCATTTCATTGCATGTAAAAAATTTGATGATGCCAATCACATAGCTGATTTGTTCTTTAGAGAAGTTAAGTTGCATGGCATGCCTAGGACCATAGTGAGTGATCGAGACACTAAGTTCCTTAGCCATTTCTGGCATGTCTTATGGGGTCAGCTAGGCACTAGATTGTTATTTTCCACCACTGTGCACCCACAAACCGACGACCAAACTGAGGTTGTCAATAGAACATTGCGTCAACTCTTATGTGTCATCATTCAAAAGAATTTAAAGAATTGGGAGGCTTGTTTACCATTCATTGAGTTTGCATACAATAAAAGTGTTCATCATGGTACATTGCATAGTCCTTTTGAGGTTGTATATGGATTTAATCCTTTATCGCCCTTGATTCAATTCCCATTCTCATGCATGAACGAGCTAGTCATGATGGTAAATAAAAAGCTGAATTGATAAAGAAAATGCATGAAAAAGTTAAATTCCAATTAGAAGAAAAGAACAAAGCTTATGTTAGGAGGGCTAATAAACATCATAGGTAGATTTCCTTTGAGCCAGGGGATCAAGTTTGGTTGCACCTCCGAAAAGAAAGGTTTCCTAAAGAGCGGAAATCTAAATTGATGCCAAGAGGAGATGGTCCATTTCAGGTTCCTTGAACAAATTGGTACGAACGCTTATGTTCTTGATCTTCCAGATAGGTATGATTCCATTTCCTCTACGCTTAATGTTGCTGACCTCACCCCCTTCAATGACGATCATGTTGATTCAAGGACGAATCCTTTTGAGGAGGGGGGATTGATGCGGTCCAAGGTATCCATCATGAGGATGTGCCATCAAAAAATCCTATAATAAGAAGTAAAGCCGAACAACTCGGTTTTTGAAATTGGAAGCTTTTTGTTCAGGAATGTACAAGATGAACCTAAAGTACATTGGGTTCATTTCATCGAACCAACTCAATAAACATTTATCTTCTTTGGGTTTCTTGTATTTTCGTTTATCATCTCTTTCTTTACTTGTTTGATGCTTGTTATGTCTTTGTTTGCTTCATAGTGGCCTTTGGAGTTGCCAAACGTGTGTTGAAGTTCTAGACCAAGCATGCTGAAAAGAGATGAAATTTACCTGAACTTTGTGGACGTGTAACTCATTCATACAAACTCCAAATTGAAGCATTCAAAAGTCAAATGTCAAGTTTTGGACATGGACTAAAATTCTCAAGAAGGACACTTCTTCACATTCAGCTTGTATCTGCGGGACAAGTCGAGTCAACCAGAGGCGAGATTTCAGGCTAAAATCTAGCATTTGCTTTACTTCGATTGAATTCTTCAATCACTTTTAAGGGGAATCAGCCATTTGTAATCAGGTCTAAGACCAGAATATGCGAATTTTTATTGCACCTTGACTATGATAGGTCTTAGATCAAAATTGGTCCTACTTAAAGGCTAAGAAACATTTGTACATTTCAGCTTCGTTGAAGAATAAAAATTCTGTTGCTTTTCTCCTTAGAAGGCAGCTTTATTTTCTTAATTTCTCACTAAAAATCAAGTCTAAAAACCTTCAAAGTTTGAGCATGCTTGAGGGTGATTGCCAAGACAAAATGAATGCTGCCTAGGAGGGTGTTTGTCATTTGCCTAGTCCACACCATTCTTCAAAGCTTGGTTGCTCAATTCAGCCGCCCCTAAGACTTTGAAAGCAAGAGGAGCTTGGCTCCTTTGTGCCTGACCCATTGTTGGAGGAGAAGCTTGGATAAAAGAGTGGGATCCTACTTGTGCTTGCATCATCACCCCACATCCAAATTAGCCTTTCATATTGTTACTTCCTGATGAGCCCCAACCAATCCAAGAAGAACCAACCGCGGCAGGAGGTACACTAATGTAAGACAAGGGCCCTATAACAAGGAGCATAGCCAAGAAATATATGCATGAAGTGGGAACCTTCCTTTACAAGCATTTTGAGGATGAACCAAGTCGAGATACCCTACACTGGATCCATTTGCTACAAGCTTTAACTTTGTTTTTGAATCATGTTGTAATATATTAGTTAGTCTTATGTGTATTGTTCATATTGTTGAGTGGTTAGCTCTCTTTCCTTTATAAATTGTTGTAAACTAACCAAGACATGTCCTAGTATGTTGCATATGTTGTTTGGTGCATGTTTGAACTGATTTTAGACCAGGAAGCTTGATGGAGTCCATGCCAAACGTTCATACACCAAGTTGAGTTGAAAGGGCAAGCTGGCAGTATGACACCCTCTTAGTATTTCAGCCATATCTCTCTGACCAAAACTTTAATTTACTTGATTCTAGTTGGAGGTGAAAGCTAAGAGGATAAGATACAATGTTGATTTTCAAAACTTTCCCAGGAAAGGCCTGTATCCAGCTGCAAAATCGTTACAACAAACTGGCTGCTTAGTCACCTGCTTCCAAAGGTCCACATCCGAAGCAGATCAACTTCAAACGTGCATAACTCACTCATTTCATCTTCAAACGACGTCATTCTGGTGTCAAAACATATCTGGAAAAGATATACAACTTTTATTTTATGTTCAAGGGCTGAATCTGATTGGAAGATAGAGTTATATTGCAAAACAATTCAGGGGTCAAATCTAGACAGATTTTGCTTTCTTGATTATCCAAGTGGGATTCTCAACCAATCAACTGGAAGGGACCAATCCAACTCATGAAGGACAGTCAAATTTTATTCCAAATCAGGGAGGGGCTTGAACCAATCACAAATTAAAGGAAAAACAACTTGCAAGGCAAAAAGAACTTTCAGCTGAGAAGACCTTTGCTGAAATTGTCAATGTTACTCCAAGTTGCACTTTGTTTAACTTTCTTTCTTTGCTCCTATTGGATCCCAGACATTTGTACCTTCCCCTAGAAGTCTTGTTTGGCTTATTTAAACATAGTTTATGGCATTGTAAACACACAATCTGAATATACATCAAAACCACAAGTTTTTGCACCAAGGCTGTTTTCAATTTTCCTTTGAATCTTTTGATTCCCTTCAAGAAACATGAACAAATTCTTGATTTTATTACTTCATATGCTTAGGATGGATATTGTTTGAGAGGTTTTAAGGCTTGCTCAATCAAGTTGAATTCATTTGCGAAGTGTTCATCAAACTCGTCTGAAATCCATACGGTTGAAGTGTTGGGTGTTCTTGGAATGTTTTGCACCTGTATCCTTGGCTCCAGTTGTTTCCTTTGAGTTGAAAAAAGGTCCTACAATAGCTGAGTGTTTGTGCATCAAGGGTATCAGAGTTATAAGGTATTCTTCATCTCAAACTATCCTTGTTTAAGTTGCTGAAAAGTCTGAAACCGTATGATGTTTGGTTAGGTACTGAATTCATGTGATTTTTTTTGGATTCCAGCCCTTGAATTCAGTTTAAAACGTAGTTTAAGATGTTAGCTAATGATGTGTAGTACTTGTTTTGGCGTTTAAAGAGTCATTAAAATTACAAAAACCAAAAACAGTTAGGTAGTCACTAGGTTCTTAAATTCTGTTTTTTTGTGTAGTTCTTCAAATCTTGCTTTCTTGCATTTTTCTCCTAACAACCTGGGCATGAAACCAGATAAATCACCTCCTAAACATTTGATCATGATGTGGTAAAATTGGTTTGTTGATTTGGTATTGATTGGTTTAAGAACAAGCAAGGAATCCGCCTAAGTGTCCTGTTTGGTCCGCCAACGAGCAGCCTGAATTGGAAGCTGGTTTCACTGAGTTTTCCTTATCAAACTTTGCCTGAACATCCATAACATGCTAAAATATAATGTGTTAGTGTTTGTTTGAATTTTGGATATAATTTAGCATCGGAAACAAGTAAGGGAAAAGGCACCTGGGAAATTGCATTTCAGCCGCATATCCCTCAAAAAAATTTTGTCCTAGTTTAAACTTGTAGTTCTTAACATTGTCCATGAAGTTTCTGCTCATAACCTTGTTTAGGCATTTGTCAATTGTTTAAATATAATATTCTGCAGTTTGTTTAGTTGTGTTAGTTAAGTAAAACTAGAAAATCCAAGAAGTGTATGCTTGTATCTTTGTTGTAAGAAAATCATGTCTTAGATTCTGTTTTTGTCTTCTTTCTTTGATTGAAACCATCATCCATTAGTATAAAAGCTGTTTCTGTGTCTTGCATTTAGGTAATTATATGTTACAATTTGTGTTAAGTTGTTGTCATTAGGTAAAAAATGAAAATCATACAAACAAGGGTCACATTTCTAGGCTGTTTGCATATAGCTGTACCTACAACAAGTTTCACCACCATTTTTGTTTGTCATATGTTCCAAACTGTGTCAAACTAGTATAACAAGATTAGCATGATTTGCTTTACGTTGTTTTAAGCATATAAACTGAAAATCAAACAAAAAAAGGAACTCGCATGCAAACCATGGCTTACGAGTACACATTGATTGATTACAAGCATGTTAGTTCACACTTAAATGTTGGCTGAATATTCATCTTTAGTTTCTGTTGGTTTAAATTGATTAAAGACTTTGTTGGACTTAGGTTCTCATTTAGAATTAGACTTTATCTATTTTTACCCACATTGTTATATTGCTAATCTGAACAAATCATCTTGTTGTCATTAAATTTTCTGGACTTGCATTGAACTTTATACATTCTTGGCTGTTGTATTTGTGAAATACTTGTCACTTCATTAGCGTTCAGTCGTATTGTAAAGGGAAATTTTTCAAGGAACAACCAAAACTTGTGCAAGCAAACCCAAAGCCGTGAGCAATGTCTCATAAAGGCTGTGAGCAGTAGTCTCACAAACAAACAAGCCAAAAAGCACAAAGAAATAAAATAGAGCTTGTTTGAGAAAGAAACTAAGAGAAAAGCCAACCTACATCACAAAAGTAAGAGGCAAGACGCATGAGAGTGACGCGTGCAACTCCTGGGCTCCAACAATTCCACCTTCCAAACGTCCTTCACAAAGGGTTAGGCACAAGGAAGAAGACTTCCCCTTGCTTCCTTAGGGAATAAAAAACGTGTGGATTAAAACGAGCAAGACCAACACTTCAAGATGGTCGTTGATCAGGCAAACCAATATGGCCCTCCTGGCCGGCACCTTTAAACAATGGAAACACCTTCAAAATGCTCAACCTTGAAGGATCTTAACCTAGGTTTTAATGCAAAACCAAGAAAACAAAGTCTCACACAAAGTGAAAGAAATATCAAGAATTCTTATTCATCAAAAGTTGTCTTTACAAATCGGCCAAAGGGCCTATTTATAGATGCCTAAGACACTTAAAATAATCAGATATTATCTAAAAGAAGTAGCTAGAAAAACATTTGAATTGAACTTGAAATTGTTAATTATTTGAATTCAAAAATAACTTGAAAATTGTTGAATCCTCCTTTGTTTGGGCGTGTATTTGGTCAGCAAATGAGGCCTTGGGGAGCTGATTTGAGGAGTAGGATGGAGCTGAACTTGAATTCAAAAGTTGGATGAAATTTGAATTCAAGTTGAATTTGAATTTGAGTGCATTTTGAATTTGATTGTTGGATATCCTTCCCACATTCTTCCAGCCGTGTTCCTTGACTAAATGAGGTGTAGAAAACCTGATTTGATGATGATAAGATGGCTGAGATTGAATTCAAATGATGGTTGAAGTTTGAATTCAGATCGAGTTTGAATTTGAATTCAAACTTGGATTCAATTTGAATTGTGATCTATCTCCTTCTTTTTCTTCAAAATGACGTGTGGATGGCAGGTTATTTTGGATGAATTCATCTTGAATTTGAAGCCTCAATTTGGTTGAAACTTGAATTCAAATCAAGGTTGAATTTAAATTCAAGTTTAACTTCAAGTTGATCTTCAATTTGTCTTCAAATTTGGGCGCCCCTTTTGCTGGTTGTTTGGGATATTTTGAGCTTCATTTTGAACATGAATTCCATCTTAGACCACATTTGAATTTGTTATTGTGGAGACAAACATTCTCCTCAAGACAACATTCCTTTTGTTTCCTTTTTGGGTGCACAAGCCTCTTAAGCCATTTATGGTTCTCCATTTGGCTTGTAACTTGTCATGTACCTACTTACCTACAAAGCAAACACAAAGAAACAAGGATCACAAGAAAACAAGACAAAAATTTCAAAAATAAAGAACACACGTTTTGGGGAGGGGAACATGTTCATAATATGGGTTCAATGAGTGAACCCAATGAGCCTTTGGTTCGTCTTGAACATGCTTGTACAAGAAGGTTCCTACTTGATGCCCAAGTTCTCTAGCTCTTCTTCTTGTCATAGGACCCATGACCTCTTGATGGGATCCCCGATCCTCATCAGAGAGATTGCACAAGTGATGATGTCCAAGGTGTGCAAAATACAAGACAAAGTTTGTCTTAGTCTTAGGTTGCATTCCATGCATCACTTTTCATGCATATAGGCGTCTTTCAATAAAATAAACAAATGTATGTCTTGTTTTCTTGGGATCCTTGCTTCCTTATGTTTGTTTTGCAGGTAAATTAGGTTCATGAAATTTCCAAGCCAAATGGAAGCTCAAAAGGGCATTACAGGCATGTGCTTCAAAAAGGGAGACAAAAGGAATGTTGTCTTGAGAAGAATGTTTGTCTCCACAAAGACAAATTCAAATGTGTCCAAGATGGAATTCCATTTTCAAAATCAAGCTCAAATTATCTCCATAGTGGCGCCCAACTTGAAGTTCAAAGATGGAGATTAAATCGCATTCAAACTTGAAGACAAACTTGAATTTAAATTCAACCATTATTTGAATTCAAGTTTCATCCAATTTGAGGTTTACATTTCAATAAATTCTCAGCCTTATCTTGGTCCATTCCACACGCCATCTTGGAGGTTAAGAGGAAGATGAGTCTACAATTCAAAGTTGAACCCAAAGTTGAATTCAAACTTCAACCAACATTTGAATTCAACATCTTAGCCACCTTGAAGCCATCTACACGCCATTCTTGAAGCAAGGAGGAGATGAGATCACAATTCAAAGTTAAACCCAAATTTGAATTCAAATTCAAACTCAATTCGAATTCAAATTTGAACCAACCTTTGAATTCAAATCCAACCACCTTATCATCATCAAATCAGGTCTCAAACACCTCCATTTAGTCATCATACACGGCTGGAAGAGAGAAGTTGGCATTCTACAAGCAAATTCAAGTTTTAGCTAGAATTTATCTTGGTTTGAACTTCAACCAGATTTTAAATTTAAACATTTGGTAGCTAGCATTATTTGAAATAATTTCTAGCCATTCTAAGGCTTGAGGAGCACGTTTTTAGTCTATAAATAGGGCCTTTTGGTCGAATGTTAGGAACAACTTTTGATGAATAAGAATTCTTGATATTTCTTTCACTTTGTGTGAGACTTTGTTTTCTTGGTTCTGCATTAAAAACCTAGGTTAAGATCCTTCAAAGTTGAGCATTTTGAAGGTGTTGTCATTGCTTAAGGTGCCGTCCAGGAGGGCCGTATTGGTTTGCCTGATCAACGACCATCTTGAAGTGTTGGTCTTGCTCATTCTTAATCCACATGTTTTTTAATCACTAAGCAAGGGGAAGTCTTCTTCCTTGTGCCTAACCCTTTGTGAAGGACGTTTGGAAGGTGGAATCGTTGGAGCCCATGACTTGCACGCATCAAATTGGTATCAGAGCGCAGGTTACTCTATTCCACCATCTATCATTTCCTTTTCGTTTGAGTCTAGTCATTTCAAGTTCAGTTGTGTCCTTCTTCTACCTCTAATTCTACACATCATTTGCATTTCATACCAAAAAAAGGTCCAGATTTGTTTTGAGTTCTTTGCTTTTTGTTGAGTCTTGTTATTCATCATTCTAGCATCTTTGTTTATTCTTGTTCTAGCGTCACGTTTTAAATATCTTGGGCATCAAACATCTAAATTTTATCATTCAACTTGAACAATTAGGGTTTGTGCATTTAGGTTACATTCAGCTCTTTTACTACAACCATCAGCCTATAAAGCTACCTCGGTTTCAAATCATCTTGTTGCTACCGAAGCTTTTAGTTGGTGATGATTGTATGCATCATGTGATTCACATTGTGATTGATTTCATGCTTTAAATCAAGTTAGTCCTATGTGTGTTTGTCTTCACAAGCCATATCCAACATCAACAAAACCCTAAAACCATTCCCAAAACCCACGGCCCAAACAACCCCACCCAAACCCGACCCTAAAACTCACCAACCAGATTCCAAACTTCCTTATTTACACTCTTAACAAAAATCCCCAACCCAATTTTGCCAAACAAAATCAGAATCAAAAGTTCCCAACTCATTCAAAAAAACCCTAACCCTAGAATTTGAATTTTGTTCAATTCTACCCTACACCCATCCATTATCCAAATTGACTACACCGATCCTCAATTACCAACCCAAATAGCCATATATACTGTACAGTCAATTCCCAAAACCCCAATCCTGCAAATACCCAAAACGTTCAAAAAACCCTAAATTGAAAACCCTAACCCTAATCCCAATTCTGCCCAACCTCAATTTCCCTCACTTTCCAAGGTTATTTTGTTGCAATTCAAGGTTGCAAACTGAAATTTAAGTTCATTGCACTATTCTGCCCAAAAACGAAAGTTCTGAGTTCAAAACGCATGAAATTCCAATTCTGCCCCTAATAAAAAAAGGGGAATCCGAACCTTGCTCACATTAAAACAGCAAGGAAGGGAAGAAAAACAAAAGAACAAGAGAAAAGAAAAAGGGCAAAACGTTTGTGCATTACTTGAGATTTTTTTGGTACGATTTGAAAACCTTGGATACCGTATTTCGTTTTTGCTGCATACAACCGTCCTCCCACGTCTCATTCGCCTTATCCTGCTCTTCTTGAACCAATCACACACTTGGTTTCTCGATTATTGCATGACTTGAACCATTTTGTGGATAGTAAGTGCATAGAATCAAAATTAACTAAAGATTGCCCACGGCAACCCTTAGTTCATTTTTGGTTCAGCCTTATACATCAATTTTGGTTGCTTATTTTCTTTGAATCTTAGTAGAAAGTTCAAGTTTGTGTCAATTTCACTTGATTCTATTTTGATACTATTTGGTGCAACTTGAAAGCAAACGGAAGAAACAAGTGGCGATCGTTGTGATTTGGAGAAGCATTGGCAAAACACTTTCTTAATTGATCACTTTGAATCTTATTAACTTCAGGTTGTCCAAGAAGAAAAGTGGTAAGAGAGTGGAGATTAAAGAAAGAGGAGTGCCCGTATTTTGTTTTCTTTTCCCACTAACGTAACGAAATCTCTTTCGTCTTTGTGTTAGTTTTTCCTTTCTTTGTTGCTCGATTAATTTCAGATTACTCATGGATTCCATGGAAGATGACATTAGAGACCTCTATCACGCAATGGTAAAAGGCTTCAATCAAGCTTATTAGGAAATTGATTCGCTTGATTTTAGTGTTGGTATTGTGCATGATTCTTATGATGATGATGCTGAAATTTCGATTGATAAACATGTTGTTCATGATGCTAAAGTTGATGTGCTGAATGAACATAACTGTGTGAAGTTCTTAGAACGTAATGCTGACATTCGTAAGAAATTTCTAGCACAAAAAGAACGGAACTCTGAAATCCTTTTAGAAGTAGAAGAACAAAAGGTGCACAGATTAGACCTCCTTAATAAATTGCAAGGTCTTAGGAGACTTGTCGATGTTCATAGTGTTCATATGCATGAGATTGACTTGCGTACTGAAAGTGATGAGCATGAATCTAAAGTTGTTTGTGCTTCGCATGATTCACATGATTTGCTTGATTTACATGCTGATTTACAAGATTATTGGAGTGACATTTCAAGTGAGAATAATGGTGTCTTAGGTGACAAACATGATAATGTTGAGAAGCATGAATGGGTTGTCTATAATAATCCTTTGTTTGAGTGTTTTGATAGTGACATTCCATCCCATGAAAATTCCAATTTACATGAGTATGAATATGGAATTCCACTTGACGTTACGTTGCAAACTGATTTTGAGGATAATAATCTAGATGTTAGTGCTGATTTGATGATGCACGATAACTATGAGCTTGTATTAGTTATACATCCTAAAAACACTACAAAGAAACCTCTGTTGAACACCTCTTGTCATGCACCCCCTATAGGATTTGATGATGCGTATTATCAACTAAAATTTGAAAATCAGATCCTAATGCATCCAAAACATGTGAGGAAGAGGACTTACTTATTGTCGATCCATGACCAAATCAGCTTTTATTAGTTGCTAAGAACATGTTTTGTCATTGCATTACTCATTCACCCTAAACATCTTAGGATAAAAGTGTGCATATATGTGTCTTGTATCTTTGTTGCATTATTGAGGATCTTTCTCGCGCATGACATACATGCTAAGATTCGGGACGAATCTTTTCTAGGAAGGAGGGAATGATGCGGTCCAAGGTGTGCAAAATACAAGACAAAGTTTGTCTTAGTCTTAGGTTGCATTCCATGCATCACTTTTCATGCATATAGGCGTCTTTCAATAAAATAAACAAATGTATGTCTTGTTTTCTTGGGATCCTTGCTTCCTTGTGTTTGTTTTGCAGGTAAATTAGGTTCATGAAATTTCCAAGCCAAATGGAAGCTCAAAAGGGCATTACAGGCGTGTGCTTCAAAAAGGGAGACAAAAGGAATGTTGTCTTGAGAAGAATGTTTGTCTCCACAAAGACAAATTCAAATGTGTCCAAGATGGAATTCCATTTTCAAAATCCAGCCCAAATTATCTCCATAGTGGCGCCCAACTTGAAGTTCAAAGATGGAGATTAAATCGCATTCAAACTTGAAGACAAACTTGAATTTAAATTCAACCATTATTTGAATTCAAGTTTCATCCAATTTGAGGTTTACATTTCAATAAATTCTCAGTCTTATCTTGTTCCATTCCACACGCCATCTTGGAGGTTAAGAGGAAGATGAGTCTACAATTCAAAGTTGAACCCAAATTTGAATTCAAATTCACCCTCAATTTGAATTCAAACTTCAACCAACATTTGAATTCAACATCTTAGCCACCTTGAAGCCATCTACACGCCATTCTTAAAGCAAGGAGGAGATGAGATCACAATTCAAAGTTAAACCCAAATTTGAATTCAAATTCAAACTCAATTCGAATTCAAATTTGAACCAACCTTTGAATTCAAATCCAACCACCTTATCATCATCAAATCAGGTCTCAAACACCTCCATTTAGTCATCATACACGGCTGGAAGAGAGAAGTTGGCATTCTACAAGCAAATTCAAGTTTTAGCTAGAATTTATCTTGGTTTGAACTTCAACCAGATTTTAAATTAAACATTTGGTAGCTAGCATTATTTGAAATAATTTCTAGCCATTCTAAGGCTTGAGGAGCATGTTTTTAGTCTATAAATAGGGCCTTTTGGTCGAATGTTAGGAACAACTTTTGATGAATAAGAATTCTTGATATTTCTTTCACTTTGTGTGAGACTTTGTCTTCTTGGTTCTGCATTAAAAACCTAGGTTAAGATCCTTCAAAGTTGAGCATTTTGAAGGTGTTGCCATTGCTTAAAGGTACCGTCCAGGAGGGCCGTTTTGGTTTGCCTGATCAACGACCATCTTGAAGTGTTGGTCTTGCTCATTCTTAATCCACACGTTTTTTAATCACTAAGGAAGCAAGGGGAAGTCTTCTTCCTTGTGCCTAACCCTTTGTGAAGGACGTTTGGAAGGTGGAATCGTTGGAGCCCACGACTTGCACGCATCAACAAGAGGAGAGGGATAGCCTTGTGTTAGAAAAGTTCCAAATTCGCAAAAAGAGGAACTTAGAAACAAAATTTGTGCAAAAGAAAGTACCATCACCCAAAGTGATGCGAACTAAAAGCGTGTGATCTACTCTTCACCTCAACGTCCTCCTCAATAATGATTTAGGCACAAAGAAGATCCCTTCCCCTTGCTTCCTTTGTGTTGGATTCGGCTTATTCAAACATTCCTCTGCCTAGGAATGGTTGTTGATCAGGCAAGCCTACAAGACCCTCCTGGACAGCACTCCTAAACGTTGGCAAACACCCTCAAATATGCTCATCTTTGAAGGTCATTAGGCCTGATCTTTAAAGCAAAATCAAGGAAAACAAAGGCATGTTCATAATGAACAAAGACCGAAATTCTATTGAAGAAATCATCAAAATCGTAAACTACCTTGTACAACTGGTCTGAGACTTATTTACATGTTGTAAGCTGCCTATGGACATCCTAATTACCTTTGAGATGGATTAGGTTCCATCTCAAAATAACTAACAAAATTTTGATCGGAAACTGTTTGCAATTTGAATGCAAAACTGAATTTTAAATGAGCTTTATCTTGACTTCAATTCTTGTCTTCAAATCTGATCATTTGATCCCTTGTGCACGTTTTTCAAGGCTGGAATAAGATGGGATAAGTCTTGGAAAGTTCTAGAAAGAAGAGTCCAGGTTGGAGTAGGAAACTCAATTTGACAACAGAAACTTGCACGCCCAATATGAAGGCCTTAGAGTCCGAGCTAGTAGATCTTTTCGAGAACTTTATTTTAGGCACCTGAATGACCTCATTTGGAGTTTGGACAATGGAGATATGCCTCGTCAAAGTTCTAGCCGATAAGATGACTTCCTTCTTTTGAATTCAAATTCAATGTTATAGATGTTTATTCTTTATGGACGAATTTGAGGTGCTTAGGATGATGATGATTTGTCTTGAATCTTGAAATTCAAAGTCCAAGTTGGTTTGAATTTGAAATTCAAATTGTGTCTGAATTTTAATTCAAATCTTGTTCAAACTTGGTCGGTCCTACATTGAGTTGTTGGAGATGATCTTGAATTCAAAATTTTGTTTCATTTTCGTCCAAGTTGACTTCAAAATATCGTGTTTGTTGAATGTTCCCTTTGGGGGAACATTAAGAGAAACATTCCTCTAAAGACAAACATTCCTTGAGACAAACATTCTCTTTTAGGACGAACTTTCCTTGAGACAAAAATGCTCTTTTAGGACAAACATTCCTTGGACCAAAGTTGTCCTAAATATTACATAGAATATGCCTCTCTTGTCTCATTTTCAAATACATTCTCTTTGGCCTCCAAAATAGTAACATTCTTTTTGTCTCTTTTCGGAAAACATCCCCTTAAAACCAGCTTCTAGACCTCCGTTTGGCCTGAATTTTTGCATGGATCATCTTTCCTACATGATAAACACACGAAAACAAAAATCACACAAAAACAAGACATACATTTGCTTATTTTATTGAAAGACGCCTATGTGCACGAAAGGTGATGCATGGAATGCAACATAAGACTAAGACAAACTTTGTCTTGCATTTTGCACACCTTGGACCGTATCATTCTCTCCTTTCTAGAAAAGGCTCATCCCGAATCTTAGCATGTATGCCATGAGGGAAAAAGATCCCCAACAATGCAACAAAGATACAATACACACATGTATACACACACTTTCATCCTAAGATGTTTAGGATGAATGAGTAATGCATTGACAAAACTTGCACTTACCAACTCAGAAAAGCTGATTTGATTCTTCCTCACATGTTTTGGATGCATTAGGATCTGATTTTCAAATTTTAGTTCATAATACGCATCATCAAATCCTATAGGGGTCGCATGACAAGAGGTGTTCAACAAAGGTTTTCTTCTAGTGTGTTTAGGATGTATAACCAATAAAAGCTCATAGTTAGTTATCATGCATTTGATCCTCACACAAGGTCAGCACATGAATGTCATATGATGTATCATGATGTGGTGATAAAAATGGCGTGTTTGGAGTTGCGGAGAAGTATATTTTGAAGCTTTGATTCTTTTAAATCGGATCGGGTACCAAGTGGGATAAACTCCTATTTTTCATACAAATAAGTTTCATACTCATGAGTGAACATAGGATTGTCATATACAATGTTATTTGAATGTAATTCATGTGTTTCAAATAACGTGGAATCATGTTCATCACATTCAAATAAGGAATTGCTGAAAACATGCCATTCATTCTTTTCCAAGTTATCATGTTTAAGTGTACTATCAAACTCACTTGAAAGCTCACTTAAGTCATCACTCAAATAATCATGTATGGCATATAGATCAGTATACAATGAATCGTTGAAACATGACAATTCATGAGATAAATCAGTTTGTATGGCATCTACTTCATGCTTAACATTATCAATACATTCTAGCTCATCACAAAAGGTAGGAGTAGTAACATCTAATTCATGTAAATCAGAATTGGTTATATGCAAATCAAGCTCAACTACTTCATTATTGTCATTGACGTTCAGTTCATTAGAAGTAGGGTTATATTCATTCAAATTTTCAGTTTCTTCAGCTTGAAATGCAAGTAAAATTGATTCACATTCTTTCAAGAGGTGGTACGTTTCATCAGGATGTTTTTGCATCCTTTCTATGATTGGAAAAATGTTACTCCACATTGTGAACCTGCAAAACAAAACAACTTGTGCTAGAAATGATTAGTAAACAAAATCAATTCGAGTTTGAAAGTGTTGGTGATCTCACTTCCTCTCATTTCCTCACTCACTTAACTTTGTTCCTTGACCAATCTGTGACTAAGAACAACCAAAGAGAGTTACAAATGAGAGGTGTATGCCAATCTTTCTTCAACACAATCTGTTTTGGACTATTTTGCATATTTTTGCTTCAAACTTTCCCAAACTGTTTTGATCAGCTTGCTGTACCAAGATAGGTCATTATACTACTTATATCACTTCCAGATGATGTCAAAAACTTGTCCAAACAGTACCAAAATATGACGGAAACTGAGCACACAAACAAATCACAATGTGTGCTCAATTTGCACCAAACTAGTACAAATACTCCTCAACTCTTTCCTGAACCAAACCAGGTCTGTCCAGCACTTAAAGCACCTTAAAACAGTATGAAAAAAAAGTCCAAACAGTTCCACAAGTGGCAGAAACCGAGAACACCAAAACAGTTTTGCTTTGCACACAATTTGCACCAAAATTGTACCAAGTCACACCAAAACAGATTCAATTGAGACTGACACTAACTTGAACGACTCAACTAGGATTCAAAGAAGTGATGAGACCAAAATGATGTTAGAGGCTGAACCAAAGAAGAGCTATAGGTTGCCGCGGGCAATCTTTAGTCAACTTTGATCCTATGCACTTAAAATCACAATATGGATCAAAGCATGCAATAATCAAACATTCAAGTGTGTAATCAGTATATGAGGTTCAGTATAGGGTGCGGATAGGTAGGGTAAGGCCAGAATTCTCAAGGTTTTTGCAAGGTACACAAAATAGTCAAAATTGCACAAATGATAACAAACTACGCCACACGTTTTCCCCACATCTTTTCTCACTTTTGCTTTTGTTCTTCTTTGCTCTTTCTCTTTTTTGCTATTTTGAATGTCAGCAGATTCTAGATTTTTTTTATTAGGGGTAAAACAGTAGTTTTACACTTTTGCCTAAAAATTTTCGTTTTTGGGCAATAGTGCAATGACCTTGAATTGCAGTGTGGTACCTTTAATTGTAGTAAAATAACCTTTAAAGTGAGGGAAATTGAGGTTGGAAAGAGTTAGCATTTAGGGTTAGGGTTTTTCAATTTGGAGATTTTTGCTGTTTTAGGGTCTTTGTGGAATTGGAGTTTTGGGAACTGAATTGAGGGTATATACAGGCTATTTAGGTTGGTAATTGAAGATATGTGTGGTCGCTTTGGGTAGTGGTACGGTTTTTTTGACAGAATTGGACGAAATTCAAATTCTAGGGTTAGGGTTTTTTTGAATGAATTGGAAAATATTAATTCTGACTTTGTTTGGAAAAATTGGTTTAGGGCTTTTGTTGAGGGATCAAATGAGGATGTTTATGGTTCGGTTTGATGATTTGTAGGGCTGGATTGATGGTGTTTTTGGCTGTGGAGAGTAATAGGGCAATTAAGGTTTTTATTGGTAAATCTGGTTTGTGTAGTGCAATGATCAACACTTGAATAACAAAATCAATGCAAGAATTCAGTCACAAAATGAAATTTAAGACACAAAAGATCACAGTCACCAAAAGCTTTGGTAGCAACAAAATCAATTATGACTAGGAGGCTATTTAAGCAAAGTAAACGCAAGTTTGTAAGGCTGAATGTTTAATCTAGATGCAATATCCTAAGTGTTCAAGTTTGCACATGAAAGTTCAGTTCTTCAGGTCTCAAATACATCCCAAATGATGAATAAACAAGGACAGAATCTGAACAATGGATATTCAAGCCGTAAGGTTCAGATTTTGTCCAAAGTTTGAAGCTTTGGATACAAAATGAGAGTTACGATTTTTATACACAAAATAACAGAAAATATAACTTCTTTTTTTGTATTTTTGGCATAAAATCGAATGGATATGATGGCAAAAGAGGGATACAAAAATTAGATTTACAAGAATATGAAAAGGCACAAAATTTTCAGTTTTTTTGCGCCAAGGAAGGGGTACGGTTTTTACACAAAAAAGAGCACAGAAATATATATTTTTCTTTTGAATTTTGGATAGAATATAGGTTTGGGATGAGGAAAAAAATGTCACAAAGAAAGCAGGCTTGGAAAGAATTGAGAAGAATAAGAAAAGCGCAAGATATGTGGTGAAAAGAGTAACCTTCGCTCTGATACCAATTTGATACGAACTGAAAGCGTGTGATCCACTCTTCACCTCAACGTCCTCCTCAATGATGGTTTAGGCACAAAGAAGATCCCTTCTCCTTGCATCCTTTGTGTTGGATTTGGCTGTTTCAAGCATTCTCCTGCCTTGGAATGGTTGTTGATCAGGCAAGCCTACGAGACCCTCCTGGACAGCACTCCTAAATGTTGGCAAACACCCTCAAATATGCTCATCTTTGAAGGTTATTAGGCCTGATTTTTAATGCAAAATCAAGAAAAACAAAGGCATGTTCATAAAGAACAAAGATCGAAATTCTATTGAAGAAATCATCAAAATCTTAAACTACCTTGTACAACTGGTTTGAGACTTATTTATAAATGTTGTAAGCTGCCTATGGACGTCCTAATTACCTTTGAGATGGATTAGGTTCCATCTCAAAACAACTAACAAAATTTGATCGGAAACTGTTTGAAATTTGAATGCAAAACTGAAGTTTAAATGAGCTTTATCTTGGCTTCAATTCTTGTCTTCAAATCTGATCATTTGATCCCTTGTGCACATTTTTGAAGGCTGAAATAAGATGGGATAAGTCTTGGGAAGTTCTAGAAAGAAGAGTCCAAGTTGGAGTAGGAGACTCAATTTGACAGCAGAAACTTACACACCTAATATGAAGGCCTTAGAGTCCGAACTAGCCTTTTGTGTCTTCATGAAAGTTGTAGATCTTTTTGAAAACTTGATTTTAGGCATCTGAAGGACCTCATTTGGATTTGGACGATGGAGATACGCCTCGTCAAAAATCTAGCCAATAAGATGACTTCCTTCTTTTGAATTCAAATTCAATCTTCTAGATGTTTATTCTTTATGGACGAATTTGAGGTGCTTAGGATGATGATGATTTGTCTTGAATCTTGAAATTCAAAGTCCAAGATGGTTTAAATTTGAAATTCAAATTGTGTTTGAATTTGGAATTCAAATTTGAATTTGAATTTGAATTCAAATTTGAATTTGAATTTGAATTCAAATCTTGTTCAAACTTGGCCGGTCCTACATTGAGTTGTTGGAGATGATCTTGACTTCAAAATGCTGTTCCATTTTCATCTAATTTGACTTCAAAAGATCGTGTTTGTTGAACGTTCCCTTTTGGGGGAAGGGCAAACATTTCTTGAGACAAACATTCTCTTTTAGGACGAACTTTCCTTGAGACAAAAATGCTCTTTTAGGACAAACATTCCCTTGGCCAAAGTTGTCCAAAATATTCCATAGAATATGCCTTTCTTGTCTCATTTTCAAATACATTCTCTTTAGCCTCCAAAATAGTAACATTCTTTTTGTCTCTTTTAGGGGAACATCCCCTTAAAACCGGCTTCTAAACCTCCGTTTGGCCTGAATTTTTGCATGGATCATCTTTCCTACATGATGAACACATGAAAGCAAAAATCACACAAAAACAAAAAATACATTTGCTTATTGAAAGACGCCTATATGCACGAAAAGTCATGCATGGAATGCAACCTAAGACTAAGACAAACTTTTTCTTGCATTTTGCACATCTTGGACTGTATCACAAAGTGTTGATCTTTATTGAAAAAGTTTTAAGAACAAACCCTTACTGAGCAGTCTATTTAGCTTTCACTTTATTACAATTGAGATTGCATAAAGATTGAAGTAAGTTGAAGGACTGTTTGTACAAACCCTTAGTTTTCTTGGTCCGGCCTAAACATCACTTGACTTCTATCCTTCTTTGATTCTTAGATAGTCCAAGATTGTTGTTTAGTCAATTGTCAACTTAAAGTAGAAGTAAATATCTTGTCAATTTTTTGGTTGGATGTCTTTACTTGCTTTTAATCATTGTTACTTCACAAGAAAGAGAAAATTCACCCTCTTCTACCCCCAGCATCCCCCAGGGTCCTACCACACTTGAAACATTTCAACAAACCATTGCTAGCGTGATTCACGCTTTTGGTCACATGAAAAGTGAAATTGAATATCTTAAAAATAATTGTCGAGCTCCCATGGGAGAAAATGCTAGTCAAGGTCGAAGAGAATCCCCAAGTGTGCCTTTTAACGAAGGGACATCTTTTGGTGGTGAATCCTGGACTGAAAACTGAGGAAACATGTCCCACAGGGACGTGGTAGCAATCGTGGTCTAAATGGTGGTCGTAGGAATATTTCATTTGAGGATAGATTTGATGATCTCCTGATTATAATGATCGTTATCAGGAAGAGGGGTATTATAACAACAGGTTTGAAAGAAATGAACCCCCTGAAGAGGAGTTCATTACAACTAAACTGAATATACCTCCCTTCCAAGGGAAAGATGACGTTGAAGCATACTTGCAATGGGAACTTAAGGTAGATCATATGTATTCTTGTACTAATTATCTGAGTTGGCCAAAGTTCGGTATGCTACTTTTGAGTTTGTAGATTATGCTTTACTTTGGTGGGAATATTTGCAAAATGCAAGAAGACGAGCCAGACAACCTCCTGTTGTCACATGGGCAGAACTCAAGCAAGAGATGAGGAAGGATTCATATCCCAATCCTATGAAAGAAGTGTCTACCAAAAGCTGCAACAACTCTCTCAATGTAACAAATCTGTTGATGAATATTACAAAGAGTTAGAACATTTGCTTACCAGGACAAACATAGAAGAAGCTGAGGAGGCCACAATGGCAAGGTTCTTAGTTGGCCTTAACAAAGAAATTGCTTTCAAAGTGGAACTCACACCCTATTCAGATTTGGCTTCTATGGTTCACACTGCTGAGAAAGTGGAAAGGCAACTAAAGGTACGTACCTCTGTCCCTTCTTTTTGGCCTAATCCTTCAAACTTTTCCAAGGTACAGCCTAGGTCAAGTTTTAGACCCCCACAGAGTCAAGGCCATGGATTTCAATGGAAGGTGCCACAAAGCTTTCCGAAACATCCCACAACAAGCAACTCTCCAATCGTCTACAAATGCAAAGCAAAGGTTGAAGGTACTACTTCTAACACTAGATTCTGAAGAGGAATTTGAAGAGAATGAGGAACTTGAGAAATCATGTGAGGAAGAGGAAGAAATAGTTGATGAGAGTAATGAATGTGAAAATAAAGAGTTCTTAGTTGTAAGACATGCTTTAAATGATCAAGTCAAATGGAAGAACAAGATTTGCAAAAATAAAACATTTTTCACATCTATTGCATGGTTAGAGGCAAAGTGTGTACACTCATCATTGATTCTGGTACATGTACAAACGTTGCAAGCATTGAAATTGTTAGGAAACTTGACTTACCCTTAATCAATAACCCACATCCTTATAGACTTATTTGGCTTAATTATTGTGGAGAAGTTAATGTTAGTAAACAAGTCTTGATTCCTTTATCAATCGGTGGGTATTTAGATGAGATCTTATGTGATGTAGCACCTATGCATTCAAGTCATATCTTGTTAAGTAGACCATTGCAATTTCATAACAAAGTAACATATGATGGGTACTTAAATAGGTATTCCTTTAGGCACCACAACAAACTGTTTAAGCTGCACGCACTACCCCCACAAAAGGTTTTGGAGGATCAGAAGAGAATGACCAAAAGTCGAAATGATCCGAAGGAAAAAGAATTGGAAAGAATCTTCTTAAAAACATTCGTTCTGACAAAGCTGAATCAAAGGGGAAAGAACTTGTCATTTTGAGGAAAATAAAGATAAGAAGAAGAGTGCTTTCTTTGCATCACAAAGTGCGGTGTTCCACTCAATCATTTCTAACAAAACCGTGTACATCTTACTTTACCAAGAAACCTTATTTTCTTCATCTGATTTACCCTCTACTTTGCCTAGTGAAGTCACCTCCCTACTGCAAGAGTTCACAAATTTATTTCCTGAAGGAGATCCCAAGGGTTTACCACCTCTAAGAGGCGTTGAGCATCAAATAGATTTTATTCCAGGAGCTATCCTGCCCAATAGGCCTGCTTATAGAGCAAATCCAGAGGAAACTAAGGAGATCAAAAGACAAGTTGAGGAACTCTCAGACCAAGGTAAGGTGAGAGAGAGTATGAGCCCTTGTGTCGTACGTGTGATAGTTGTCCCTAAGAAAGATATAACTTGGAGGATGTGCACCGACTGTAGAGCAATCAATAAGATTACTATGAAGTATAGATACCCTATTCTTAGGTTGGATGATATGCAGGACATGTTACATGGGTTTAGATACTTTATCAAAGTAGATCTTAAGCAAGGATACTTCCAAGTGAGAATTAGGGAAAGAGATGAATGGAAAACGGCCTTCAAGACTAAGTTTGGACAGTACGAGTAGTTAGTCATGCCCTTTGTCCTAACTAATACCCCTAGCACCTTTATAAGGTTGATGAATGAGGTCTTGAAGAAGTTCATTGGGAAATTTGTGGTAGTATACTCTGATGACATCCTTATCTACTCCAAATCCATCAGTGAACACCTTATCCGTTTGAGAGCTGTGTTTGAAACGTTGCAAAAGGAGCAACTATATGCCAATCTTAAGAAATGATGCGCTGTTGTCACGCCTCGTACGGATCGTCTCCTTTAACACTTGGATCCTTAATGGTTGTAGGCAAGAGTTTAACTCCCTCCTAGCCGTTGATCACTAAGGTTTTTGTTTGAGCTTTCCTCCTTCAAAAGTTACTCGTTTCCCAAGCAAGTTTGCACCCTCTTGTACAGCCACACCTTTGATTTAGATATCCCCTACAAGGTTGCTCACACCTTGATTGGATTCTAACTTTGATCTTCAAAGAAACAAAGAAAACACTCAACTTGTTCTTAAGAAAAATCAAACCAAAGTAGGCTGATTTTGCCTAAGAATTCTTATGAACAATTCTCTAGATCTTTGTCTTGTTTTTCCATCAAAACTTGAATCACTTGATTTGCCCTTGTAGTTGAAGAGATACGTCTATTTTACGGAAACTGGTCCTGCTAGAAAATTACATTTTGAAATGGGTTTGCTTCTCTTCAACTCCTTTGGTCTTCAAACGTCTCCAACAACCTTACAAGTCCTTAAAATAATTCTAATAAACATAGAAACATAATAAACGACCCTAAAGATCTAACAAGCTAAAAGACTCAAGGTTTGGTCATACAAGACCGAAAGAACAACCTTTACAAACAAGAAACTTTAAGCAAACGACTCAAGAAATGAAAGAAATAATACAAACGACTCATATATGTTACAAGACATAAAAACTCAAAGATTGGACTCAAGTAAGTGAACCCAACGACACTCTTTGTTTACAGGCTCGTCTTGCACATGTCTAAACAAGAATGCATCAACTTCTCGGCTCAAACTCTTTGTCATACTTCTTGTCACTGGACCTAGACTTGCCTCGCCTTTGTTTCCGCATGACACCTGTACTTCATCATTCCCCCGCTCCTCAAAAGGATTCGACCTCGAATCTAAAGCATCATTAAAAGGATATAGATCAGAAACATTAAAAGTATTCGAGACAGAACCATACTTAACTTGTGGGAGGTTAATGATGTAGGCATTGTCATTGATCCTCTCAAGCACCTTGAAAGGACCATCACCTCTTGGCATTAACTTAGATTTCCTCTCATTAGGAAACCGCGCTTTGTGCAACTGCAACCATACTAAGTCGCCTAGCTCAAAGACAACTCTCTTCCTTCCTTTGTTGGCCTGCTTAGCATACTGCTTTTTCTTCTTTTCAATTTTTAATCTTGCTTTGGCATGTAACTTCTTCACCAATTCAGCCTTTGCCTTACCATCTAGCCTTATTTTTTAATTTGTAGGTGTAGGCAATAAATCAAGTGGGGAAAGGGTATTGAAGCCATAAAAAATCTCAAAAGGAGAATACAAAGTACCACTATGCGCACTCCTATTATATGCAAACTCAATATGTGGCAAACAATCTTCCCGATTCTTTAAGTTCTTCTGAATTAGAGAACGTAAAAGTTGAGACAACGTCCTATTTACTACTTCGGTTTGACCGTCAGTCTGTGGATGAGCAGTAGTAGAAAATAAGAGTGTAGTACCCAACTTACCACAAAGGACACGCCAAAAGTGACTCAAAGATTTTGTATCCTTATCACTAGCAATAGTTCTAGGCATATCATGCAAACGAACAACTTCCTTAAAGAACAAATCGGCAACATGGGATGCATCATCAACTTTTCTGCATGATTTGAAGTGAGCCATCTAGAGAAACGATCCACAACAACAAAGACACTATCCTTACCCGTCTTTGATCTAGGCAGTCCTAGAACAAAATCCATACTAACATCAACCCAATGTGAAAGGGGTACGGGTAGTGGATGATATAAACCATGTGGATGCAACTTAGACTTCGCTTGCTTACATGTAATGCAACGAGCACCAATCTTTTCTACATCTGCACGCATGTGGGGCCAGAAGAAATGCTCACGCAATGCCTATAAAGTCTTAAAGACAACAAAGTGACCCATAACGCCGCCTTCATGTGCCTCCTTAACAAGCAATTCACGCAAAGATGATTGTGGTATGCACAACTTACATTCCCTAAACAAGAATCCATCAAGATTGTAGAACTTACCAAAAGATGATTCAGCACATGCTACATAGATAGAATGGAAATCATGATCACTAGCCTATAACTCCTTAATTGATTAAAATCCAAGCAAACGAGAAGACAATGTAGCAATCAAGGAATACCTCCTAGACAATGCATCAGCTACTACGTTATCTTTTCCTTGCTTATATGTGATCACATAGGGAAATTGTTCAATGAACTCTACCACTTAGCGTGTCTTTTATTCAACTTACCTTGGCCTTTAAGATACTTAAGGGATTCATGATCCGTGTGAAGCACAAATTCCTTAGGTTGCAAGTAATGCTGCCAAGTTTGCAATACCACTGCATACAACTCTTTATCATATGTGGAATAATTCAATTGGCATCTTTTAATTTCTCACTGAAGTATGCAATGGGACGTTTAGCTTGTGTTAACACGGCTCCGATTCCTATACCACTAGCGTCACATTCAATCTCAAATGTTTCTTCAAAGCTAGGTAATTTAAGAATAGGTGTTGTAGTTAATCTTCTTTTAAGCTCATTAAATGTCAATTGTTGTTTTTAAAGGTGCTGCAATAGATGAAAAATCCTTAACAACCCGTCTATAAAAGCTGGCTAAGCCATGAAAACTTCTAACTTCACCAACTGTTTTAGGGATAGGCCACTCAGGGATTGATGTCACCTTTTCTTGGTCCATTTCAATGCCATTTGCACTAAAAATATATCCTAATAATATCACTTTGTCTAAGCAAAAGGAACACTTTTTAAAATTATCATATAGTTGTTCTCTTTGTAAAGTCTCAAACACAGCTCTTAAGTGTCCTATATGGTCATGCAAAGTCTAAGAATATATCAAGATATCATCGAAATAGACAACAACAAACTTCCCAATGAATGCACGTAAGACTTCGTTCATTAACCTCATTAATGTACTAGGTGCATTAGTTAAACCAAAAGGCATTACTAACCACTCATACAAAACAAACCTTAAATGCAGTCTTCCATTCATCTCCCTCTTTGATGCGCACTTGAAAGTACCCACTTTTCAAATCAATTTTAGTAAAGTATTTAGCTCCATGCAATTCGTCTAACATGTCATCGAGTCTAGGAATAGGGTATCGATACTTTACCGTGATCTTATTAATGGCGCGACAATCAATGCACATTCTCCATGAGCCATCCTTTTTGGGCACGACAGTCACTGGTACAGCACATGGGCTCATGCTCTCTCTTACCTTGCCATTGGCTAGTAGCTCCTCTACTTGGCATTTGATCTCCTTTGTCTCCTCGGGATTTGCCCTATAGACTGATCTGTTAGGCAATGTAGCACTGGGTATGAAATCTATTTGGTGCTCTATCCCGCACAAAGGTGGCAATCCAGTTGGTTTCTCCTCAGGGAACAAGTCTAAAACTCTTCAAGCAAAGATACAACTCTACTAGGCAATGTGGATGGTAAGTCGCTCACAGGAAACAATGATTCTTTGTAAAGCATCATATAAACAGTCTTATGATCATATAAAGCATGTGAAACCTCAGAATGACTAGCAAAGAATGCATGCTTCTTTCCTTGCTTGATTAAGTTTTTCTTCGCTGAAGATTCAGCCTTGGCTGAACCCTCCTTCGTTGTCCCCTCCTTGGCCACGCCCTTGCAGGAATCGAGCTAAGTCTTTTCTTACTTGAGGCTTTCAAGAAACTTCTTTTCAGCCTCTCTTTCAATAGGATTTGAACGCTTTTGTGCAAGGTGTTTTTGATCCTCATAGACTTTGTGCGGGGGCAATGCACGCAATCTATACGTCTTATTATCCATCTTAATGAATATGTATTAAGGCAACCATCATGAATGACTCTCCTATCAGATTGTCATGGTCGTCCCAAGAGAACATGACTAGCATGCATGGATGCAACGTCACAAAGAATGTCATCCTTATAATTACCTATGGACAATTAAACCAAGACTTGCTTACTCACTTTAATTTCACTACAGTCGTCAAGCCATGTCAAACTATAGGTCGTGGATGTTTAGTCATGGGTAAGTCAAGTTTCCGAACTAATTCTGCACTACCAACATTAGTACAAGATCCTGCATCTACAATCATGGTGTACACTTTTCCTTTTATCATGCAATGTGCATGAAATATGTTCTCCCTCTCTGGTTCTTGTTCATCTACTTTAGTTTGTAACAACTAAAAGCTCAATAGATGCAAGTTCTTCCTCAATAGTGCATTCCTCAACCTCATTCTCTTCTACTCCCTCGTCAACATGCTCTTCCTCTTCATGCTCAGAATCAGAATAATACACTCCACTCTCCTCTATGTACACGATACGTTTAATATTAGGACATTCAGATGCAATATGACTTGAACCCTGACATCTAAAGCATTTAATGTCCCTAGATCTACTAGAAGAGTTAGAAGATTTACCTTGAGGTTGTTCACCAACCTTTTGCTTGCCTTTGTCGATTCGGGAGGGAGCTTGTGGTGTACGATCTTGTTGTTGAGATGGACGATGTAGTGGCTACTGCACACGGCCTTGAAATGGTGGCGGTGGACGGTGTGGAGCTTGGTTTGATCGTGTAAACAGTGGATTCTGTCGAGTGCTAAACTTGTTCATGGGTTGGGTATAGGGCCGGATATTACCTTGTGTGGAAGGCCTCCTCAACTATCTTTCCACCTTTTCTGCCAAGTGTATCGTCGATGCTAAGGTTGCACAAGATTGCAACTCCACAGGAAGAGCAATTTCTTTGTTCATCCCTCCTAGAAACCTTGCCATGGTAGCATCTTCTCTTTCATCAATCTGTGCTCTCATCATCAACAACTCCATTTCGTTATAGTACTCATCAACAGTTCTATTTCCCTGCTTGAGTTGGGTTAGTTTTTGAATCATAGTTCTTTCATAAAACTGAGGTACAAACCTTTTTCTCATTTCCCTTTTCATCTCCTATGTTTGAATGGGTCCTTCTCCACTCCTTCTTCAACTTAGCGTTTGATCTTACCAAAGAAGTGCATATTCTGTAAACTCAATGGCTGTAAAACGCACTTTATTTAGTTCAGAAAAGGAAGTACAAGAGTAAATGAGTTCTACTTTTCTTTCGCATTCGAGGTATGCTTTGGGATCAGTTCGCCCCCGAAATGCAGGAATGTTCATATTGATCTTATGGGAATCATCATCATGCTGATTGTGCCTAGGATTGTACCCACGATTATGTACATCATAGCCATGATTATGGCGTTGAAAGCTACGATTTTCAACATCAAACTGTTCCTCATAATCTCTTCCCCATTGACCATCATGCATATGTGGGTCATCCTCGGGATACCTCTCTTCTAATGGTGGCATGTACATTGGGGCGTGTTGTAGGCCTCCTATGCCTCGTCCTCTTTGCCCCATCATTTGACCACGAACAGCTTTCTGTGGTGGATCAGTTGGAACACGGCTTCGATCCTCAAATTGGGTAGACATATTTCTAACCATGGAGCCACTTCCTTCCATGGTTCCTGGTGTAGAAGTTTGGGGGTGGGGGTTAGACCTTTCAGCCTCCAATAGGTCTAACCTCTCGATAATTCGTCTAAGCACTCCGAGGACGTGCTCCTCTGTTACAGGATTCCTCATATCCTCCAAAGGTGGGGGAGGATCGGAATCCCTAAATGGTGTATCATCCATCTAACCTGAAATAAAATCAAAAGAAAAAGAAGAAAAGGAAAACTAACACAAAGACTAAGGAAGCTTTGTTATGTTAGTGTAGAGAAAATTTCAACTTGTGTTTGTCCTTTCTTACTTGTATTTTTGACACTCAAGGCTTTTACCTCCCCTCGTTATGTCCTTACAAATCTTTTACAAGCCTTTTACCTCTCTTTTCTTGTGCCTCTAATCCAATCGTGGGCTAGAAGCAACCAAGATGAGCAACAATGTGAAGGTCTTCAACAGCTTGCGCAATCTTCAAAATTAGTATCAGCAAAGTAAAAAATGGATACCGAGCAAAGGACACACAACACACTTGGATAAACTCTAAGAATCAAGGAAATTATGAAACCAAACGTGATGTAAAAGGCAGAGACAAAGAATTGCTAAGGGGTTGCTTTGGGCAATCCTTAACCATACTTAGACTCAATGCACTTAATCACACGTATGCAATGTCCAAGATGCACAAAAAAGAAGTGTCTGAAGTTGTATATAAAAGGGTGTTTTCTTTGGTCGTGGGTGTTGCAGGAACTTTTGTGTTTTGATGGTGCAAGGATACCTTTTGAAGCAATTCAAATAGCCTCTTTTAAATAACGGCTGTTTTGTACTCCTTTTTCTGTAACGCTTCTTTTTGATGTTCTCTCTTTTTTTTGGGCTGAAATACTAGAAACTCAATGTAATCAAAGGATTAATCAAAGAACACAACAACCTTCTTGCTCCAATTTTTTTTGTTATAAGCCAAATCTTATACAAAAGGTTGTTTAAAGATGTTCTTGTGAAAAGAAATTCAATCTTTTGTAGTGTGAGGCTTGTATTAGTATGGATCACTTGTATGCATCAATAAACACAACACATAATGCAAGTAAGATGCACAAGTCCAAGTATGACTAAGAGCTTCAAATAGCAACAAGATTTAAAGTTAACAATGGTAGCTTTTTAGGCTAGTAGAAGCAATATAAGTGTGGCTAAAATGAAAGCTCTCTATGCAACGATCCTAATACCGAAGTATGTATTCAAGCAAAAGTGGATACCAGACAAAGTAACCCAAACGAAAACAGTTGTGAACAACAACAAATATGCAATCTTTTGAATGTTTTAAGATGTTTTAAAGATTGTCATTGTCCTTGTATAGGGTCCTTGTCAAGGTAACTCCAATATGTCATGGTCCTTTGTCAATATGTCCAAGGAGTTTCGGTATTTGGCCTTGTCCAATATGTCCACATTGTCCAATATGGTCCAATATGTCAAATAGGTACAATGTGTCCAATAAGTCCAATATGTCAAGGAAATTTTGGTCCTTTGTTCAATATGTCAACGTATTGATATTGTCAAGTCCAGGAAGATAGGTTGTGTTTTTTTTATAAAACATCAAGTTAGATGAAAGTTTTAAGGATGAATTTTTTTTGGAACAGAATTTTTTTTCGATGACACAAAAATGAAGCCAAAAAAAGACACGAAATAAATGATAGATTAAAGGAGAACCTTTGCTCTGATACCAAACTGATGTGCTGTTGACATGCCTCGTATGGATCGTCCACTTAGATCCTTAACGGTTGTAGGCAAGAGTTTAACTCCCTCTTAGTCGTTGATCACCAAGGTTTTTGTTTGAGCTTTCCTCCTTCAAATGTTACCCGTTTCCCAAGCAAGTTTGCACCCTCTTGGACGACCACACCTTTGATTTGGATATCCTACACAAGGTTGCTTACACCTTGATTGGATTCTAACTTTGATCTTCAAAAACACTCACCTTGTTCTTAAGAAAAATCAAAGCAAAACTCACAAGTGTTTGTGAAGAGAAAGTAGGCTGATTTTGCCTAAGAATTCTTATGAACAATTCTCCAACTTTTTCCTCCCTATATGGATGTCCATGCCCCCTTTAAATAGGGCGAAGAAGACTACAAAAAGTCTAGTCTACAAAGCTAAAGAAAAGGATAGTCAAAAGGCTACAAAAAGGCTAAAAATATGCAATCTGTTGGCAAACGGTTTGACCTCTTCTAAAAGCCGATTCTGGTCTTGATTCCCCCTTGAGAATTGTAGATCAGGATCTAAAATTTAATTTAAGCCTTTGAATCATCTCATTTGGACATAGGGATGAGTTAGATATGGCCCTCCAAAGCTTGGGTGTCCTGAATGTTTTCAGTATGGGCTCCTGAAAACTTGTATGAATCGTTGCCTATTTTTGGATCACTTGCAGCTCAAATTAGGCCTTGACTCCTCTTAGAGAATTGTAGCCCATTGAGTGTAAAAAAAATAAACATATGCAGTTCTCTGAATTTGTCCCACCCATTGAAGAGATAAGTCCAAGTTACAAAACATGTGTCATAGAATTCGGCAGAAACAGTACTTGAACTTCAATGCTGTTTTTGGCCATTATAACGACAGATCTTGGAAATGTGCAAAACATGAATGTGTTAGATTTTTGTCTTGTCTTTCCATCGAAACTTGAATCACTTGATTTTCCCTTGTAGTTGAAGAGACACGGTTGTTTTACAAAAACTGGTCCTGTCAGAAAATTACATTTTGAAATGGGCTTGCTTCTCTTCAACTCCTTTGGTCTTCAAACGTCTCCAACAACCTTACAAGTCCTTAAAATAATTCTAATAAACATAGAAACATAATAAACAACCCTAAAGACCTAACAAGCTAAAAGACTCAAGGTTTGGTCATACAAGACCGAAAGAACAAGCTTTACAAACAAAAAACTTTAAGCAAACGACTCAAGAAATGAAAGAAATAATACAAACGACTCATATATGTTACAACACATAAAAACTCAAAGATTGGGCTCAAGTAAGTGAACCCAATGACACTCTTTGTTTACAGGCTTGTCTTGCACATGTCTAAACAAGAATGCATCAACTTTTTGGCTCAAACTCTTTGTCATACTTCTTGTCACAGGACCTAGACTTTCCTCGCCTTTGTTGCCATATGACACCTGTACTTCATCAAGATTTCATTCTGTTTAGAGAAAGCAGTGTTCCTAGGTTTTGTGATCAGTGCTGAAGGGATTGAGATGGATCAAGAGAAGGTCAAGTCCATCACTGAATGGCCAACGCCTAAGTCTGCAGGAGAGATTAGGAGTTTTCATGGACTAAATTTCTCTACCATTGCTGCACCCTTAAATGAGTTGGTTAAGTAAGATGCAAGTTTTCAATGGGGAACCTTACAACAACAAGCCTTTGATGAACTTAAGAAACGCCTAACCTCAGCACATATCCTAAGATTGCCATACTTTGAAGAGACGTTTGAAGTTGAGTGTGATGCCAGCGGGGTTGGCATTGGAGCTGTATCCAATCAAGCTAAGAAGCCCATAGCTTATTTCAATGAGAAGTTAAGAGGAGCAGCCTGGAACTATTCAACCTATGACAAAGAACTTTTTCCCTTAGTTAGATCTTTACAAACCTGGCAACATTATTTGCAACCTAAGGAGTTTGTGATCTACACTAATCATGAAAGCCTTAAGTACCTTAAGGGCCAAGGTAAACTGAACAAAAGGCATGCGAAATGGGTTGAATACATTTAACAATTCCTATATGTAATCAAGTATAAGTAAGGAAAAGTCAATATTGTTGCTGATGCTCTATTTCGTCGATATACTTTGATTACTACGCTGACTTGTAACATGTTTGGTTTTGAAACTATCAAAACTTGTATGTTTCTAATCATGACTTTAGTTCTATTTACGAAGCATGTCTTGAATCCCCTTTTGGTAAGTTCTATCTGCATGAAGGATTCTTGTTTAAGGAACAAAAGTTATGTATACCAATGTGTTCAATGAGGGAACTTCTGATCAAGGAAGCTCATGGAGGAGGCTTGATGGGTCATTTTGGCTCGTTCAAGATGTTAGAGATGTTTAAGGAGCATTTTTGATGCGTGCAACTAGTGGGCTCCAATGATTCCACCTTCCAAACGTCCTTCACAAAGGGTTAGGCACAAGGAAGAAGACTTCCCCTTGCTTCCTTAGTGATTAAAAAACGTGTGGATTAAGAATGAGCAAGACCAACACTTCAAGATGGTCGTTGATCAGGCAAACCAATATGGCCCTCCTGGACGGCACCTTTAAGCAATGGAAACACCTTCAAAATGCTCAACTTTGAAGGATCTTAACCTAGGTTTTTAATGCAAAACCAAGAAAACAAAGCATCACACAAAGTGAATGAAATATCAAGAATTGTTATTCATCAAAAGGTGCGTTTACAATCAGCCAAAGGGGTCTATTTATAGGCCTTAATGAACGTCCTATCAGCCTTCAAAATGGCCAGAAATTAATTCAAATAAAACTAGCTAACAAATGTTTAGGTCTGAAATTTGCTTGAAATTCAAAACTAAGATAAGTCTAGCTAAAACTTGAAATGCTTGGAAGTTGTTATCTTCAATGTATTCAGCAGCTTCGCGCCTTGAATGAGTTGGTTTGATGAGTAGGATGTGCTTGAATTTGAGTTCAAAAGATGGTTGAAGTTTGAATTCAAATTAAGTTTGAATTTGGATAAAAACTTGGATTCAATTTGAATTAGGCTCTATCTCTCCAAGATGGCGTGTTCCCATGGATAATGAAGTGTAGAAAATCTGATTTTGATGATGATAAGATGGTTGGGCTTGAATTCAAAAGATGGTTGAAGTTTGAATTTAAATTGAGTTTGAACTTGAATTCAAACTTGGATTCAACTTTGAATTGTGATCTCATCTTCATTATCCTCCAAGTTGGCGTGTTCTTGGCTGGATATATAGGCTGAAAGCATCTTGAATTTAACTCTCCAATTGGTTGAAGTTTGAATTCAAATCATGGTTGAATTTAAATTCAAGTTTGACTTTGAATTTAAATTCAATTTGATCATCACCTTGTCTTCAATTTTGGCCGGCCACCCTTATGATTTTTGGAGATGATTTAAGTTCAATTTTGAAAAGAGGAATCCATCTTGGACACATTTGAATTTGTCTTTGCACAGACAAACATTCTCTTCAAGACAACATTCTCTTTTGTCTTCCTTTTTGCCACACACGCCTATGTTACTTATTTTGGGCCTCCATTTTATTTTGGACTTTCATGTACCTAATTTGCCTACAAAAAAAGACATAAAAAAAAGATCACAAGGAACAAGATAATAAAACACACACACATATGCCTTAACGTTCAAAGAGTGGGTTCAATAAAGTGAACCCATGGAACCTTAGGTTCATCTTGAACATGCTTATACAAGAAGGTGGCAACTTGATGACAAAGTTCTCTTGGCCTCTATCTTGTCATAGGACCCTTGACCTCTTGATGGGGCCCTTGATCTTCATCGGACCCTTGATCCTCATCAATCCCCCCTTCCTCAAGAGGATTCGTTCTCGAATCAAAAAGGTTATCGGTGAAAGGGGTGAGGTCAGCAACATTAAAAGTAGACGAAATTGAACCATACCTTTCAGGAAGATCAAGGATGTATGCATTGTCACCTATGCGTTTCAAAACTTTGAAAGGTCTATCTCCTCGAGGTAACAATTTTGACTTTCTCTCATTGGGAAATCGTTCTTTGCGCAAATGTAACCACACTAAATCTCCAGGTTTATACACAACTCTTTTCCGATGTTTGTTAGCTCGTCTTTCATAAGCTTTGTTTTTCTTTTCAAGTTGTGTTTTAACTTGTTCATGCAGTTTCTTTACCTTTTCTGCTTTTTGTTTACCATCAAGACTAGAACGTTCATGCACGGGAATAGGAATCAAATCGAGGGGAGACAAGGGATTAACGCCATACACGATTTCAAATGGACTATGCGAAGTACCATGATGGACACTCCTATTGTATGCAAATTCGATGTATGGTAAACAATCTTCCCAATATTTAATGTGTTTTTGCAAAATGGCACGCAAAAGTTGAGAAAGAGTACGATTAACGACTTCAGTTTGTCCATCAGTTTGTGGGTGTGCGGTGGTGGAAAACAACAATTGTGTACCAAGTTTAGCCCACAAAACACGTCAAAAATGACTCAAAAATTTCGTATCTCTATCACTTACAATTGTACGTGGCATGCCATGCAATCTCACAATTTCTTTGAAGAACAAATCAGCAACATGTGTGGCATCATCAACTTTCCTACATGCAATGAAATGTGCCATTTTTGAAAATCGATCAACCACAACATAAATGCTATCGCGTCCTCCCCTAGACCTAGGAAGTCCTAAAACAAAGTCCATGGAAATGTCAATCCAAGGGGCATCAGGGACGGGTAAAGGCGTGTAAAGTCCATGTGGTTGGGTCTTGGATTTGGCTTGTTTGCAAGTGATGCAACTACCACATAACCTTTCGATATCTACGCGCATGTGGGGCCAATAGAAATGTTCTTTAAGAGTCTCAAGGGTTTTGAACACTCCGAAATGGCCCATTAAACCTCCCCCATGGGCTTCTCTAGTCAATGCTTCTAGTAGGGATGTTTGGAGAACACACAACTTATGTTCTTTGAAAAGATAACCCTCATGTAGTAAAATTTCCCAAAGGGTGCGTCTTTACAAGCCTCAAAAATGGTGCCAAAGTCATGGTCGTTTGGGTACAATTCCTTAAGTGATTCGAATCCTAAGAATCGTGAAGATAATGTAGTCACTAACGTGTATCTCCTAGAGAGAGCATCAGCAACTATATTATCCTTTCCTTGTTTGTTCTTGTAGGACCTCAGGCGCTACCATCTCTCCCAAAACCAATTGGTGACAGGAGATGCGCGTATCCTAGCCTTATAGTGCATTCAGCACACAAGCGCCTGCGGCATTCGACTGTGACTTGGCCCACACGGCCTACGCCCATCGGCCTACGCCACGGGACAATTGCTGCACCCAACAATAGGGAATTGTTCTATGAACTCTACCCATTTGGCATGTCTTTTGTTCAACTTTCCCTGCCCTTTAAGATACTTAAGGCTTTCGTGGTCAGTGTGGATCACAAACTCTTTAGGTTGAAGATAGTGTTGCCAAGTTTGTAGGGATCTCACGAGGGCATAAAGTTCCTTATCGTAGGTAGAGTAATTCAATGCAGCTCCTTTCAATTTCTCACTAAAATAGGCTATGGGTTTCTTACCTTGGGTTAAAACTGCGCCTATACCCACTCCACTTGCATCACACTCGATCTCAAAGGTCTCGTCAAAATTTGGTAGCCTAAGTATGGGTGCAGTGGTCAGCCTACGTTTAAGTTCATCAAATGCCAGTTGTTGTGGCTCTTCCCACCTAAAAGGCACATCTTTTTTCACAATTTCGTTTAGGGGTGTAGCTATGGAAGAAAAATCTTTGACAAAGCGTCTATAAAAACTTGCTAGTCCATGAAAACTACGAACTTCCCCTACATTCTTAGGTATAGGTCACTCCACAATTGACCTAACCTTTTCCTCATCCATTTCTACTCCCTCAGCCGAAATGATAAAGCTTAGAAAAACTACGCATTCTAAACAAAAGGAGCACTTCTTAAAGTTGGCGTAAAGTTGTTCTTGCTTAAGCTTTTCAAAAATAGCTTTAATATGGTCAAGATGATCTTCTATGGTTTGGGAATAGATTTGGATATCATCGAAATAAACAACAACAAATCGGCCTATGAACGCTCGTAAGACTTCATTCATTAGCCTCATAAAGGTGCTAGGGGCGTTGGTGAGCCCGAAGGGCATCACTAACCACTCATAGAGCCCAAACTTGGTTTTGAATGCAGTCTTCCATTCGTCCCCTTCTCCAATGCGTACCTGGAAGTACCCTTGCTTAAGGCCAATTTTGGTGAAGAATTTAGATCCGTGCAACATGTCCAACATATCGTCTAGCCCTGGGTATGGGGTACCTATACTTGACGGTAATTTTGTTTATGGCTCGGCAATCGGTACACATTCTCCACGTTCCATCCTTTTTGGGTACTAAAATTACTGGGATGGCAGATGAGCTTAGGCTCTCTCGGACTTGTCCACTCGCTAGGAGCTCCTCTACTTGCCTTTGGATTTCTTTGGTTTCTTCGGAGTTGGCTCGATAGGCTGGGCGATTGGGTAACATGGCTCCTGGAACAAAGTCGATTTGGTGTTCTATTCCTCTAATGGGTGGTAATCCGGATGGTGGTTCTGAGGGAAATAGAACTTCATATTCTTGGATAAGGGACGCAACTGAGGTAGGTAAGTTTGGTGGGAGTTCTTCAAGGGCAAGGTGACACGACTTTGGGATGATGATGAGGACAGTTTGGTTGTTATAAAGTGCGCGTGTGACCTCTCTTTTCTTTGCAAAATACCCACACTTTTTTTTGGACTTGTTGACACTTAGGGGCACTACCTTTTTTCCCTTGCTCTCGTGTTTTTTGTTCTCACTTTTCATACACTCCACGAATTTTCTCTCGGCTTCTTTTTCCTTAAAATCGGCTCTAGACTTGGACATGCGTTGGTGATCCTTGTGGACTTTGTGTGGTGGAAGTGCATGCAGTTTGTATAATTTGCCATTCAATTTGAAAGAATAACGATTCAAATAACCATCATATGTAACATGTCGATCAAATTGCCATGGCCTACCAAGTAAGATATGACTAGCATGCATTGGTGCAACATCGCATAAAACATCATCTTTGTAACTACCAATGCTAAGAGAAATCAAAACTTGTTTACTTACGCTAACTTCACCGCAATCATTTAGCCATGCAAGTTTGTAAGGATGCGGATGATTAGTCATAGGCAAATTCAGTTTTCTTACCAATTCGATACTAGCCACATTCGCACAAGAACCGGAATCAATGATCATGGTGCACACTTTACCATTTATCATGCAATGAATATGGAAAATGTTTTCTCGATGTTGTTCATGATCATCTAATTTCGGATATGCATTTAAAGCTCAACGCACAACAAGAAACTCCTTAGTGTCAAAATCATCTAATGCGCCTAGATCCTCTTCAGGTTCAATTTCATTATCATGCTCAGACTCGTTTTCATGCTCAGACTCAGACACATATTCATTTGTCTCCTAAATTAACATGATTCGTTTTGCATTAGGACACTCTTTTCCTATGTGACCACGTCCTTGACATTTATAACATTTAATGTCTCTAAACTTGTTTGAGGGATCAGAAGAATTTTCGGGAGGAGTCTTGTGTTGGGTTCGGTCATCACGCCGTTGTGTGGACGACACACGATTGTCCATTCTTTGCGATGCTCCTTGGTCACGTGTTTGGCCTCCTGTAGGCCGCGAACTTTCTGTTCCTGAAGGCTTGTTGGAAAACCTTGATGAAGACTGATTAGTACGATAAGTGGAATTGAAATTGGAGGAACTACGTACCTTTATTTGATGTTCAATCTTTTCCGTCATATGGACCATGGTTGTGAGGTCGAGATAAGGTTGAAGGTCAACCCTTTGCGCGATCTCCCTGTTTAAACCATGTAAGAAACGAGCTTTGGTGGCTTCTTCAGGTTCCTGCAAGTTAGACCTTTCCAACAAAATTTCTAACTCTTTATAATACTCGTCTACACTTTTGGAACCTTGACGTAAGTTGTGCAAACTCGTGAAAATAGAACTCTCATAATTGTTTGGGATAAAATGTTGTCTCATTTCAAACTTCATTTCTTCCCAAGTAGCAATTGGAGGTTGTCTTGTTTTAGTTCTATTTCGACAAAAATTTGTCCACCAATTAAGTGCATAACCAGAAAACTCAATAGAAGCGTACCTCACTTTTTGTAATTCACTATAATTGGTACGAGAAAAGATTAAATCCACTTTCGTTTCCCATTCTAAATATTCCTCCGCATTACTTTTACCATAAAACGTGGGAATATTTATTTTGGTTTTGAGAAAATCATCATCTTGCGGGAAAAGGGGATTTTGGCATCTTTGGTAACCACGGGGAGGGTGGTCATCAAAGTCATACTCATCATGGTCATATGGAATGTAGTCATCGTTGTACCTTCGTGGGATGTACCTTCTTGGTTGTGTAGGAGGGACAAACCTTCGTGCCTCGATGTGTGGTGGTCTAAGGTTGTCATCTTCGACTTCCTCTGGTGGGTGGCGCCTAGGTTGTGGTAGGGGAACGGCCCTGCTTGTACCTTGGCCATCACTCGTTTTGTAGCTTCGCTCCACGTCTTCCAAGCGATGCTTAATTACCTCATTGTCATGCATGAGTTTTTTAAGCATCTCCAGCATTTGTTGTTGCATGTTGTCAACAGTTTCGGCCTCTTTTGACTTGCTAGATGCAGAATGATTGCTGCTCTCCATTTTACCTAAGGAATTGAACGAAAACAAAAAGGAAAAAAGAAAGAAGCAAACTAACACAAAGACAAACAAATGTTAATGGATTAGTAAAAAAAATAAGCTATGAACACTCTGCTTTCTATTCTTTCCACTCTCTTACCACTTTGGTTCTTGGATAACCTGGAGTTAAGAAGGCTCAAAGTGATCAATAAGGAAGTGTATTGCCAAGGCTTCTTCAAATCACAATGTTCTCCACTTGTTTCTTCCTTTTCGCGTTCAAGTTGCACCAATTAGTATCAAAGTAGAATCAATTGAAATGAACACAAACTTGAACTTTCTACTAAGATCCAAAGAAAATAAGAAACCAAAGTTGATGTATAAGGCTGAACCAAAGAGAAACTAAGGGTTGCCGTGGGCAATCTTTAGTTAATTTTGATTCTATGCACTTACTATCCACAAAATGGTTCAAGTAATGCAACAATCGAGCAACCAAATGTGTGATTAGTTCAAGAAGATCAGGAGATGGAGAATAGGGTGTATAGGTGACGGCAATGTGGGGTAAAAGGAAAATATGGTATCCAAGGTTTGCAAATCGTACCAAAAATTTTCCACGCAATGCACAAACGTTTTGCTCCTTTTTCTTTTCTCTTGTTCTTTTGTTTTTCTTTTTCTTCCTTGCTATTTCAATTGAGCAAGGTTCAGATTCTCTTTTTTTTGACTAAGGGCAGAATTGAAAGTTCACGCGTTTTGCACTTAGCACTTGCGTTTTTGGACAGAATAGAGCAATGTATTTAAAATGCAATTTGTAACTTGGACTTGCAACAAAAATAACCTTGGAAAGTGGGGGAAATTGGGGTAAGGCCGAATGGGTTAGGGTTAGGGTTTTTTGATTTAGGGGTTTTTGAACGTTTTGGGAATTTGCGGAATGGGATTTTGGGAACGGAATGGGGGTGGTAAATGGACTATTTGGGTTGGTAATTGATGATTGGTGTGGTCAATTTGGATATTGGTTGGTTTAGGACAGAATTGGAACAAAATTCAAATTCTAGGGTTAGGGTTTATTTGAATGAATTGGGGTCTTTAGATTCTGATTGTGTTTGGTAAAATGGGTTTGGGGCTTTTTGTTGGGGGTGTAAATAGGGTTGTTTGGGATCAGGTTGGTGAGTTTTTAGGGTTGGGTTGGGGTGGGGCTGGTTGGGCCGTGGGGGTGTGGGGGTAGAGGTAGGGTTTTGTTGTTGAAGATGGTTCTTGAAGGCAAACACACGTATGACTACTTGTCTTAAAGCATGAAATCAATCACAATGCGAATCATAAGATGCATACAATCATCACCAACTAAAAGCTTCGGTAGCAACAAGATGATTTGAAACCGAGGTAGCTTTATAGGCTGATGGTTGGAATATTTAAAAGAAGGCTGAATGTAACCTAAAATGCAACAAACCCTAATTTGTTCAAGTTTGAACGACTCAAAATCAGATTGTGATGCGAAAAGGAAATAACGGAAATGACACTTGAATGATGAAAAAGCAAAATTCAAGGAATATGCAAAGACTCAAAGCAAATGAGCTGGACGTTTTTTTTTGTATGAAATGCAAGACAATGGCGTGTAGAGTGAGGGGTAGAAGAAGGACTCAACTGAAATTGAAATGACTAGACTCAAACGAAAAGGAAATGATAGATGGTGGAATAGAGTAACCTCACTCTGATACCAATTGATGCGTGCAACTAGTGGGCTCCAACGATTCCACCTTCCAAACGTCCTTCACAAAGGGTTAGGCACAAGGAAGAAGACTTCTCCTTGCTTCCTTAGTGATTAAAAAACGTGTGGATTAAGAATGAGCAAGACCAACACTTCAAGATGGTCGTTGATCAGGCAAACCAATACGGCCCTCCTGGACGGCACCTTTAAGCAATGGAAACACCTTCAAAATGCTCAACTTTGAAGGATCTTAACCTAGGTTTTTAATGCAAAACCAAGAAAACAAAGCATCACACAAAGTGAATGAAATATCAAGAATTGTTATTCATCAAAAGGTGCGTTTACAATCAGCCAAAGGGGTCTATTTATAGGCCTTAATGAACGTCCTATCAGCCTTCAAAATGGCCAGAAATTAATTCAAATAAAACTAGCTAACAAATGTTTAAGTCTGAAATTTTCTTGAAATTCAAAACTAAGATAAGTCTAGCTAAAACTTGAAATGCTTGGAAGCTGTTATCTTCAATGTATTCAGCAGCTTCGCGCCTTGAATGAGTTGGTTTGATGAGTAGGATGTGCTTGAATTTGAGTTCAAAAGATGGTTAAAGTTTGAATTCAAATTGAGTTTGAATTTGGATTCAAACTTGGATTCAATTTGAATTAGGCTCTATCTCTCCAAGATGGCGTGTTCCCATGGATACTGAAGTGTAGAAAATCTGGTTTTGATGATGATAAGATGGTTGGGATTGAATTCAAAAGATGGTTGAAGTTTGAATTCAAATTGAGTTTGAACTTGAATTCAAACTTGGATTCAACTTTGAATTGTGATCTCATCTTCATTATCCTCCAAGTTGGCGTGTTCTTGGCTGGATATATAGGCTGAAAGCATCTTGAATTTAACTCTCCAATTGGTTGAAGTTTGAATTCAAATCATGGTTGAATTTAAATTCAAGTTTGACTTTGAATTTAAATTCAATTTGATCATCACCTTGTCTTCAATTTTGGCCGGCCACCCTTATGATTTCTGGAGATGATTTAAGTTCAATTTTGAAAAGAGGAATACATCTTGGATACATTTGAATTTGTCTTTGTACAGACAAACATTCTCTTCAAGACAACATTCTCTTTTGTCTTCCTTTTTGCCACACACGCCTATGTTGCTTATTTTGGGCCTCCATTTTATTTTGGACTTTCATGTACTTAATTTGCCTACAAAGAAAAGACATAAAACAAAGATCACAAGGAACAAGATAATAAAACACACACGCATATGCCTTAACGTTCAAAGAGTGGGTTCAATGAAGTGAACCCATGAAACCTTAGGTTCATCTTGAACATGCTTATACAAGAATGTGGCAACTTGATGACAAAGTTCTCTTGCCCTCCTTCTTGTCATAGGACCCTTGACCTCTTGATGGGGCCCTTGATCCTCATCGGACCCTTGATCCTCATCAATTTTTTCTGGCCACACATGCACATGAATATTGAAAAGATATGTGCTAGTTGTATTATATGCAAGCAAGCTAAATCTAGAACACAACTTCATGGATTGTACACTTCTTTACCTGTTCCAAATTCACCTTGGACTGATCTTTCAATGGACTTTGTGTTAGGATTGCCTAGGTCCAAGACTGGTAAGGATAGCATCGTTGTTGTTGTTGATAGATTTTCTAAGATGGCACATTTTATTGCGTGCAAGAAGGTGGATGATGCCACGCATGTTTCTGACCTATTCTTTAAGGAAATTGTAAGATTACATGGCATGCACCGTACAATTGTAAGAGATAGAGACAAAGTTTCTAAGCCACTTCTGGCGTGTTCTGTGGAGTAGACTTAGTACTAAACTTCTTTTCTCAACAACTACTCACCCACAAACTGATGGACAAATGGAAGTAGTAAATAGAACTTTGTCACAATTGTTGCATGTCATAATTCAAAAGAACTTAAAGAATTGGGAAGATTGTTTAACTTTAATTGAGTGTGCATACAATAGGAATGTTCATAGCAGTACTTTACATTCTCTTTCTGAAGTTGTTCATGGATTTAACCCTTTATCCCTACTTGACTTAGTCCTCATTCCTGTTCATGAACGTGTTAGTCTTGATGGAGAGCGTAAGGCTTAACTTGTCAAAGATTTAAATGAAAAGGTTAAGTCACAACTTGAAGCTAAAAACAAAGTGTATGCCAAAAGAGCTAACAAGAACCGTAAGGCTATTATATTTGAACCTGGAGATCTCGTTTGGTCACACTTAAGGAAGGAAAGGTTTCCTAAGGAAAGGAAATCAAAGTTGATGCCGAGAGGCGATGGACCATTCAAAGTTGTCCAAAGACTTGGAGATAACACATACGTCCTTGACATCCCAGAAGAAATGTATGGTTCTGTCTCTAAAACTTTTAATGTTGCTGAACTTACTCCATTTAGTGTTAATCCAGATTTGAGGTCGAATCCTTTTCAAGAGGGGGGAATGATGAGCCCCATCCAAGCCAAGAAGAACCAACTGCAGTGGGAGGTACACCAATGCAAGACAAGGCCCTATAACAAGGAGCATGGCCAAGAAATTGATGCATGAAGTGGGAACCATCCTTTACAAGCATGTTGAGGATGAACCAAGTCAAGATAGCCTACATTGGATCCATTTGCTACAAGCTTTAACTTAGTTTTTGAATCATGTTGTAATATACTAGTTAGTCTTGTGTGTATTGTTCATATTGTTGAGCGCTTAGCTTTCTTTCCTTTGTAAATTGTTGTAAACTAACCAAGACATGTCCTAGTATGTTGCATATGTTGTTTGGTGTATGTTTGAACTGATTATAGGCCAAATAAGCTCGATGGAGTCCATGTCAAACGTTCATACACCAAGTTGAGTTGAAAAGGCAAGCTGGCAGTATGCACCCTCTTAGGTTTTCAGCCATATCTTACCAACACAACTCCAATTGACTTGATTTTAGTTGTAGGTGAAAGCTAAGAGAATAAGCTACAATGTTTGTGTTCAGAACTTTCCTAGAAAAGACCTGTATCAAGATACAAAATCGTTGCAATAAACTGGCTGCTTAGTCACTTGGTTCCAAAGGTCCACATCCGAAGCAAGTCAACTTCAAACGGGCCTAACTCACTCATTTCAGCTCCCAACAACGTCATTCTTGTGTCAAAACACATCTACTAGAAAATATGTACAACTTTTATTTTATGTGCAAGAGCTGAATCTTATTGGAAGATAGAGTTATATTATAAAACAATTCAGGGGTCAAATCTGGACATATTTTGCTTTCTTGATTGTCCAAGTGGGATTCTCAACTAATCAGCTACAAGGGACCGATCCAACTCATCAAGGATGTGTCAAATGTTATTCCAAATCTGGGAGGAGCTGAACCAATAAAAAATTAAAGGCAAAACAACTTGCAAGGCAAAAGGAACATTCAGCCGAGAAGACCTTTGCTGAAATTGTCAATCTTACTCCAGGTTGCACTTTGTTTAACTTTTGTTTCTTTGCTCCTATTGGACCCCAAACATTTGTATTTTCCCTAGAAGTCTTGTTTGGCTTATTAAACATAGTTTAGGGCATTGTAAACACAAACTGAATATACATCAAAACCGCAAGTTTTTGCACTAAGGCTGTTTTCAATTTTCCTTTGAATCTCTTGATTCCCTCCAAGAAACTTGAACAAATTCTTGATTGTATTACTTCATATGCTTGGGATGGATATTGTTTGAGAGGGTTTAATCCTTGCTCAATCAAGTTGGAGTCATTTGCGAAGTGTTCATCAAACTCCGCTGAAATCCATACGGTTGAAGTGTTGGGTTTTCTTGGAATGTTTTGCACCTTCATCCTTGGCTCCAACTGGTTCCTTTGAGTTGAAAAATGGTCTTACGATAGCTGAGTGTTTGTGCATCACTTCCCATCCAAATATAACCCATCCCACCAAACAATCAGATCCTACACCCCACAGTTACCAAAAAAATCCCAATTCGGCCAAAACCGCCCTTAAAAAATCTTAGGCCAATTCCATTATCGTTTTGTGCAAAATTGAGACACTCTCAAGTTTGATTTTTTTATATTTGAAGGTACCTTGCTGTAATTAGTAGCCAATTGCACGAAACTGTCAGAAAATAAATTTTTGGGACAAAAAGCATATGATTTTTCCCCTGGTCAAAAAATTATTTTCTGGAAAATGAGACTTCATCATATAATTCTCAGTAAGAAAAGCAAGGAACACAAAAGAAAAAGGATAAAACGTTTGTGCATAACTTGAAAATTTTTGGTGCAATTTGGGGGTTTTGGTACCATCTCTTAACCTTGTTAGACCTGGCTATACCCTACCTTTATTCCACCATATACTGAGCCTCTTGAACTGATTACACACTTTAATGCTTGAGTGTTGCACGATTTGAACCATATTGTGGATAATAAGTGCATAGAATCAAAATTAGCTAAAGATTGCCCACGGCAACCCTTATTTCTTCTTTGGTTTAGCCTTTCACATAATTTTGGTCTTTTAAATTCTTTGAATCTTAGTGGGAAAGTTCAAGTTTGTATTCCTCTCTTTTTGGCTCTGTTTTGGTACCTTTTGGTGTGAATTATGCCGAAATTTTGCTAATTGATACCCCACGGGTTTGTGCCATCTTGGACTGAGTTCTTACCATCATTTGGAGTGTGTTTCAGTGGTAAACAGACCTAGTTAGGTATAGTAAGGTGCTGAAACAAATTGGTCCACATTTGAAGCAAAAAGGGTGAGAAAAGTGGAAACTAGTGTGATTGGAGGAAGGCTTGGCATACATCATTCTTAGTTGCTCTCTTTGAACCTTATTAACCTCAGTTTTATCAAATAAAAAACAAAGTGGTAAGAGAGTGAAAAGAAAAGATAGAGGAGTGCTTTATATTCTATTTTCACTAATCAGCTCACTTTTGCTTGTTCTGTGTTAGTTTTGTTTTTCATCCTTTTTCTCTTAGTTGTTGATTTCAGGTTTGACATGGAGCCTAACACTCAAGCCTCGCCTACCAAGACAAAGGAGGTTGAGAGATATGACACCACTCAATAACAACAAATGCTGGACATGTTAAAGAAACTTATGCACTATAATGAAATAATCAAAAACAGGTTAGAAGATGTTGAGAAGAGTCAAAGATCAAGTGATGGCCAAGGAACAAGTAGGGCAGCCCCTACACAACAAACAAGGCGGCCTACACAAGAAGACGTTGAGGAGGAAAGCCATAGACCACCTCATATTGAGCCGAGAAGGTTTGTACCTACACCACCACCAAGAAGACATGCTCCGAGAAGGAATACTGATGAGTATAATCCATTTGAACAGGATGAGAATTGTAGCGCCCCAGCCCAGACAGCGGATCCGAACTGGTGCACCCGTCGTAGCCTACTGAGAGGACTACCAGACGTCATTACTCTCACATACACATCGTCATTGACGTAAGAGGAATAAGCGCGGAGACACATGCCAAATGAAAACTAAATCAATCAACTTTGTATCCCCAAAAGTAGAAGTAAATAAAGCAGTTTATGGACGCAGCCATCTAAGTCCTCAAATGAATGAAGGAAAGTTGAAACAACCAATAGCAGTCTAGGACAATTCTCAATATAGGTTCTATGCACCCCATTCAGCCAACTCGACGTCGTCCTCTATGAAAATCATATCATATTCGGGCCCATCTGCAAAACAACAGGGTAGAAACCTTAGCGAAAAACGCTAGCAAGTAGCCCGCTTATAAGACATACGGGATCATCACATGGCAAGACATGAGTGAATATCAATATCAAGGGGATAGGGGCACATGTCCTAGGTAGTTCCAAAATTCGGTTTTACTTGCATAATAAAAGTAAAGAACAAGTATCACACAAGTAAACAATGAGTCACTTACATATCAATCATCATATCAGAACGGAACTAATGATGCATGCCATTTCAAATAATGCTCTACACTACCCGGTCACAAATGCTTATGCAATCCTTTTCAAAACAGTACAATGCATGTCACAATGCCCGGTCATATAACTTTTTACCCTGTGATGGGCCACAGCTTGTCTTTATACCCTGTGACGCATCACAGCTGAACTTTATACCCTGTAATGTTCCACAGCTTGTCTTCATATCCTGTGTCACATTACAGGTCACTTTATACCCTGTAGTAGTTACAGCTTGTCTTTATACCCTGTAACACACCACAGCTCATTTCACAAAACTTTATACTCTGTGCCAAAGCACAGCTCTTGTCAAAAACATAATGCAATGCAAGTGCCATGATGTAAAGATGCATATTCACAAGTCAATCGATCATTTGAGACTGATCTCGTTCACACATTCAAGTGTATCACATCTTGCAAGCCTACGTCACCTAAACATTCATACTAGAACACAAGGGATGACGAAGACACCCGCACACGCTCCATTCGAACCTTATCGAGCCTCAAACATTCATCCTTAACCTCTTAGATCATTCACACTGAAGTCCAGTTGAAATACCTCACGAAGTCCTCACCGTTGATTCACCATCTTAGATCGTGTTTCCAAGAATTACACTAATCTTAATCAGGTCCTAAGAAGCCTCTAGGTCCCCCAATTGGTCCTCTAGCTTCCATTTTCCTTCTTCTATTTTTCCACAAAACTGTATAGCATCATCCCCGACATCGATCGATTGATGTCACATCATACCCTATATCAATCGATCGATGTCCATCAGAATACTTTCTGCCTCACATCATACCCTACATCGATCGATCGAAGTGACTTCATACCCTCACATCGATCGATCGAAGTCCGTCAGAATACTTTCTGCCTCACATCAGTCTCAATCCCCCTACATCGATTGATCGATGTCACATCATACCCTACATCGATCGATCGATGTCTACGATTCCAGAAAAGAAACTATGCAATTTCTGCAGAAACTGCAGAACAAAAACTCCAATCGATCCCAAACTTCATCCCAATCATTCCAGACCTAATCCTTGCAATAATCTCATGCTTAAACTACAAATTGAACACTACACACATCCAAAACAAAGATTCAAGCCTAGAACTCAAAGATTTCAACCTACAAATCTAAAGATCCCACCTTTCACCCTCGAACCCTATCATACAATAATATTGCAGCAAAAGGGATTCAAGGGGTAGGGATTTTCAGGAATCCATATAATCATCAACATCAACTAGATTTCCAACATATGATGGCCAAAACATCGAAACCATAACACAGAATTGCACGTAATTCACAAAAGATAGACAAGGATAGAATACTTCATGGTGATCCAATTTTGATACAAAAATAGGGCCTTTTTTCTTCACAAATCGTAGGAACTTATAAGATGATTACTTGCCTTTGATTACTGATATTCGGATTGGGAAACAAACGGAGGTGGAATCGATTCCTGAAGGCTGTCTTCCTCACCTACACCATGAAAGAGTCGACTAGGGCTTGGGAGAGAGCAAATGTCGACGGTTTCTGAGAAAATGAGGAAACTGACGCTTTGTCAGTTTTTTATTATGTGGAAGGGCAAAACTACCATTTCTAAATTGTATTTTACTTAAATCCTTTTTTTATTTAATCCTTAATCCTATTATTTAATTCAAAATTAATTGCTAATTAATAGGTTATTAATTTCTTAAAATCTCTTCTCTTATTTATTTAAGTTCCGGAGGGTGCGGGGCATAAAATTCCACCCCCTTACAAAAAGTTTCGTCCTCGAAACTGATGTACCTTATTGGAAGAGATGTGGATACAACTCCTTCATCTGCTCCTCAAGTTCCCACGTGGCTTCGCGCTCCGTATGGTTACTCCATTGAATCTTGACATACGGAATCACACGTTTGCGTAGAATTTGATCTTTCTTGTCTACAATCTTCACAGGGTACTCTTCATACGTGGCATCATCCTTAACTTTCAATGGTTGAGCCTCAAGAATATGATTCGGATCCGGCACGTATTTCCTCAGTTGACAAACATGGAACACATTGTGGACTTGCGATAAGATCGGAGGCAAGGCTAGTAGATATGCTTTATCACCAACTCGACCAAGCACTTCGTATGGACCAATATATCTAGGGCTTAACTTGTCTTTCATTCCGAATCTCGCAACTTCCTTGGTGGGTGCAACTCGTAGGTAAACATTTTCACCTTCCTCAAACTTCAAGGGCCGTCTTTTAGAATCCGCCCAACTTTTACTATGATCTTGTGCCATCTTTAGTCTCTCTCTTATAATCTTCACCTTCTCGATAGTCTGCTCAATCAACTCTGGTGCAGCTATCATTCTTTCCCCAACTTCGTCCCAACAAACCGGGGATCTGCACTTGCGTCCGTATAGAGCCTCAAATGGTGCCATACCAATCGCATTGTGGTGACTATTGTTGTATGAGAACTCCATCAGTTTCAGCATATTATCCCAGTTCCTTTTAAAATCCAACGCGCATGCTCTCAGCATATCCTCCAAGGTTTGAATGGTCCTCTCAGACTGTTCATCCGTCTGGGGGTGATAAGTTGTGCTCATCCTTAGTTCAGTGCCCATAGCTTTCTAAAAAGCCATCCAGAACTTAGAAGTGAATCTGGGATCACGGTCTGACACAATACTGACGGGAACTCCATGCAAGCTTACAATGTTATCCATATATATGTTGGTCAGTTTCTCATAAGAAGTACCATGTGGCATAGCTATGAAATGCGCTGTCTTTGTCAAGCGATCGACAATCACCCAAATCATCTCATTCCCACTTCTGGTTTTGGGCAAACCCATAACAAAGTCCATGGTCACGTTTTCCCACTTCCATTCGGGAATCTCCAGTGGCATCATCAAGCTGACGGGTCGCTGATGCTATACTTTGACTTGCTGACATACCAGACATCTCTCAACATATTCTGTAATGCTTCTCTTCATCCCTATCCACCAATAATTCATTTTGAGGTCCTTATACATTTTTGTGCTTCCGGAGTGGATAGACAACCTCGAGTTATGAGCTTCACTCAACAATTCTCTACGAAGCTCTTCCTTATCTGGTACGCATAGCTGGTTCTGAAACCATAGACTTCCATCTTCTCTCAATTGGAAATCTCTTACGGGACCCATGTTCAGTTTGTCACGGATTTCCTTCAGTGCCGCATCGTCATACTGAGCCTTTTTCGTTGTCTACCAAATCTGGAGTTATAGATAAGGCCGTAAGAACATTCGCCATTGAATCCACAACATCGAGACCAAACTCCTCAATCTCTCGTTCCAAAGGAGACTGTCTAGCATGGCTAGACTTTCTGCTCAACGCGTCTGCCACTCTATTGGCTTTACCAGGGTGATAGTTGATGGTTAGGTCATAATCCTTAAGTAATTCTAACCATCTCCTTTGTCTCATATTCAACTCTTTCTGCGAAATAAGTACTTCAGACTCTTATGATCTGTGAACACTACACACTTTTCTCCATATAAGTAGTGTCTCCAAATCTTAAGAGCGAATACTACTACTGCGAGCTCCAAGTCATGCATCGGGTAATTCTGTTCATAAGGCTTCAGCTGTCTCGAAGCGTAAGAAATAACTCGCTCATTTTGCATTAAGACACAACCTACAAACAGAAAGTTAATTCACGTCCGGTATATATATAACACAACAGTTGTAATTATATACATACCTAGTCCTTTCTTGGACGCATCACTATAGATCACGAAACCATCGGTGCCGGCGGTTGTGCCAACACCGGGGCGTGGTCAATCTCTTTTTGAGCTCGGAGAAGCTCTGCTCGCATTCGGTAGTCCACTCAAACTTAGTTTTCTTCTAGGTAAGTCGGCTCAGTGGAACTGCAATTGTCGAAAATCCTTCAACGAATTTCCTATAGTAGCCTGCTAGGCCTAGGAAACTTCGGACTTCTGTCACGTTCGTGGGTCTCGAACATTCAGTGATGGCTTCCACTTTCTTAGGATCGACTGAAATTCCATCCTCTGAAATCACGTGCCCAAGAAAAGTTACACTCCTTAGCCAAAATTCACACTTGCTGAATTTGGCATACAGCTTCTGCTGTCTCAAGATCTCCAACACCACTCTCAAATGTTCTGCATGTGATTGTTCATCGGAGGAGTATACCAAAATGTCATCAATGAACACCACTACAAACCGATCTAGCTGCTCTCGGAACACGGTGTTCATTAAATCTATAAAAGCTGCTGGGGCATTAGTCAGTCCAAAAGGCATCACCAAAAATTCATAATGTCCATATCTAGTACGGAAAGCGGTTTTATGAACATCACCTGCTTTCACGAGCAACTGATGATACCCCTGACGAAGGTCGATTTTTGAGAACCAACGAGCACCCTTCAACTGGTCAAATAAATCCTCGATCCTTGGCAGTGGGTATTTATTCTTGATGGTTATCTTGTTCAGCTCTCTGTAATCAATACACAATCTCAAACTGCAATCTTTCTTTTTGACAAACAAAACAAGGACTCCCCAAGGTGATACACTGGGTCGGATTAACTTCTTGTCCAACAACTCCTGTAGTTGACCCTTTAACTCCTTAAGTTCAGCTGGGGCCATCCTGTAAGGTGCCTTAGATATAGGCTCAGCCCCGGGAATCAAGTTGATTTCAAACTCCACTTCTCTTGATGGGGGTACTCCAGGCAAATCATCTGGAAATACGTCTTTGAATTCGTTGATTACCGGAATCTGGTCAATAGAGGGAGTTTCTTGCTTAGCATCCATAGCATAAACCATAAATCCCTCTTCTCCCTTTTGCAAAACCTAAAAGCTTTAACCGCCGTCAAATAAATTTTTTGGGGGTCTTTGTCAGCTTGACATTTCATTGAACCGTCACCTTGTTCATCTCGGAATCATTAACGGTCACTTGCTTAAGTCTGCAGTCGATGTTGGCATGATACTTGGTCAACCAATCCATGCCCAATATCACATCAAAATCCCGCATCGCAATCCGAACTAATGTGGCGGGAAACACCTTCTCATCCAACTCCAACTCACAATCTTTAAACTGATGATGTGACACTAGAACTTGATCACCAGCTACCTGCACTCTGAAGGGGGTCTCAAGCCACTCGGGCAGACAATCAAGTCCTTTGGCGAATTTCTTAGATATAAAAGAGTAACTTGCACCACTATCAAACAACACATTCGCAGGCACTTTATTTACTAGAATAGCACCTATTCACAAGAAGCATAGCACATGAAAATCGCATGTAAAACAAACTTGATTTCCTACTTAAGCAACTTAAATTTAACTGAGGTCATACTTGTCACGACGTCAGTGTTCTCCTGCACCTCCGCATCCGTCATGACATGGACTCTTGCATTGGTTTTGGGCCTAGCTCTCTGTTGTTGCGATGGCCCTATGTCTCCCTGTGGTATCTTCTTCAACTCGGGGCAGTCCTTAATCCGGTGGTCTGTCCTACCACATGTAAAACACGCCCAGTCTTCTTCCAGCATTCCCCGACATGATTTTTCTGGCAATGGGGGCACACTCTGGGCGCCATTCGATCAGGCTGATTTTGCTTCGGTGCCCTCTGAAACGGTCCTGCATGACCTCTCTGAGGAATTTTGACCCAACGTCCGGTTCTACCTCCACTCCTATCCTCTATTGGCCTCTTGCCTGTTTCATCACGAGCCTCTCTAGGCTGAGACCTGCGGATATCACTTTCCATGCCGTAACAGGCATCCAACATTTCTGCAAAAGTTTTCAAACTGGACTGCCGAATGCGGGGGTTCAGACCTTGCTCAAACTCGAGCATCTTCATCCTATTATTTTATAACACCATGGGCGTGAATTTTCCCAAGGCGTGGAACCTGTCAGCATAATCAGAAATGGACATCCTATCCTACTCCAACTTATCAAACTGCCTCATCTTCTCTAGAATGGCAGTCTCAGGCACGTAGTAATCCTTGTAAGCCTCGATGAACTGTCTCCACAATATAGGAGGAGTCATCTTTGGAAGGATGCCATTCCACCAGGCATTGGCTCGGCCAGTCAGTAGGAGTGTGGCCACATCCACCTTGTTTTCTTCAGGCACTTGCACTAGCCTGAAGCACTTTTCTACTTCCTCCAACCAGAATTCTGCCACTTCTGGGTCTGTGGTCCCCTCGAAAGTTGAGGCATGCATCATTCGCATTCCCCAATATAGTAACGTATACCGCGTTGAGGCAGTGGTGGAGGAGGAGGCTGCTGCTGCTGCTGAGCAACACCCTGCGCAATCACTGTGATTGCATCCATCAGGGCCTGAGGCATGACCATCTGTGGTGGCTGTGAGTTTTCATTCCCGTTGCCACCATTTCCTGAGTTTTCTCTTCTGGGAGGCATCTTTCTGCAAGGTCAGCACTTATCTGCATTCAGCAATTCAAAAGATAATACTGAAAGCTCATATGCGTTGCACGGATCGAACTTGCATGCGTTAAGGGAAAATAAATAGTCTAGTCTTTAATTAAGTTATATCGCGCTCGCACACACCCAACCCAATTCATCTTATATCTAAGATCAAGTATTTAGACCTATGGATCAACTTAAGGTAAAAATCATAGCTTAGAACTCTATATGACATAACCTAGGTCTCCGAGGTAGATCTGAAGCCTAGGCTTTGATACCACCTGTAGCGCCCCGACCCAGACAGCAGACCCAAACCGGTGCACCCGTCGTAGCCTACTGAGAGGACTACCAGACGTCATTACTCTCACATACACATCATTATTGACGTAAGAGGAATAAGCACGGAGGCACGTGCCAAATGAAAACTAAATCAATCAAATTTGTATCCCCAAAAGTAGCAGTAAATAAAGCAGTTTATGGACACAGCCATCTAAGTCCTCAAATGAATGAAAGAAAGTTGAAACAACCAATAGCAGTCTATGACAATTCTCAAGATAGGTTCTATGCATCCCATTCAGCCCACTTGCCGTCGTCCTTTATGAAAATCATATCATATTCGGGCCCATCTGCAAAACAACAGGTTAGAACCCTTAGCAAAAAACACTAGCAAGTAACCCGCTTATAAGACATACGGGATCATCACATAGCAAGACATGAGTGAGTATCAATATCAAGGGGATAGGGGCACATGTCCTGGGTAGTTCCAAAATTCGGTTTTACTTGCATAATAAAAGTAAAGAACAAGTATCACACAAGTAAACAATGAGTCACTTACATATCAATCATCATATCAGAACAGAACTAATGATGCATGCCATTTCAAATAATGCTCTACACTACACGGTCACAAATGCTTATGCAATCCTTTTCAAAACAGTGCAATGTATGTCACAATGCCCGGTCATATAACTTTATACCCTGTCATGGGCCACAGCTTGTCTTTATACCCTGTGACGCATCACAGCTGAACTTTATACCCTGTAATGTTCCACAGCCTGTTTTCATATCCTGTGTCACATTACAGCTCACTTTATACCCTGTAGTGGTTACAGCTTGTCTTTATACCCTGTAACACACCACAGCTCATTTCACAAAACTTTATAATCTGTGCCAAAGCTCAGCTCTTGTCAAAAACATAATGCAATGCAAGTGCCATGATGCAAAGATGCATATTCACAAGTCAATCGATCATTTGAGACTCATCTCGTTCACACATTCAAGTGTATCACATCTTGCAAGCCTACGTCACCTAAACATTCATACTAGAACACAAGGGATGACGAAGACACCCTCACACGCTCCATTCGAACCTTATCGAACCTCAAACATTCATCCTTAACCCCTTAGATCATTCACACTGAAGTCCAGTTCAAATACCTCACGAAGTCCTCACAGTTGATTCACCATCTTAGATCGTGTTTCCAAGACTTACACTAATCTCAATCAGGTCCTAAGAAGCCTCTAGGGTCCCCCAATTGGTCCTCTAGCTTCCCTTTTCCTTTTCCTATTTTCCCACAAAACTGTATAGCATCATCCCCTACATCGACCAATCGATGTCACATCAAACCCCACATCGATCGATCGATGTCCATCAGAATACTTTCTGTCTCACATCATACCCTACATCGATCGATCGAAGTGACTTCATACCCTCATATCGATCGATCGAAGTTCGTCAGAATACTTTCTGCCTCACATCAGTCTCTCAATCCCCTACATCAATCGATCGATGTCACATCATACCCTACATCGATCGATCGATGTCTACGATTCCAGAAAAGAAACTCTGCGATTTCTGCAGAAACTGCAAAACAAAAACTCCAATCGATCCCAAACTTCATCTCAATCATTCCAGGCCTAATCCCTGCTATAATCTCATGCTTAAACTACAAATTGAACACTACACACATCCAAAACAAATATTCAAGCCTAGAACTCAAAGATTTCAACATACGAATCTAAAGATCCCACCTTTCACCCTCAAACCCTATCATACAATAATATTGCAGCAAAAGGGATTCAAGGGGTAGGGATTTGCAGGAATCCATATAATCATCAACATCAACTAGATTTCCAACATATGATGGCCAAAACATTGAAACCATAACACAGAATTGCACGTAATTCACAAAAGATAGACAAGGATAGAATACTGCATGGTGATCTAATTTTGATACAAAAATAGGGTCTTTTTCTTCACAAATCATAGGAACTTATAAGATGATTACTTGCCTTTAATTACTGATATTCGAATTGGGAAACAAACGGAGGTGGAATCGATTCCTGAAGGTTGTCTTCCTCACCTACACCTTGAAGGAGTTGACTACGGCTTGGGAGAGAGCAAGTGTCGACGGTTTGTGAGAAAATGAGGAAACTGATGCTTTGTCAGTTTTTTTTATTATGGGGAAGGGCAAAACTGGAATTTTTAAATTGTATTTTACTTAAATCCTTTTTTTCTTTAATCCTTAATCCTATTATTTAATTCAAAATTAATTGCTAATTAATAGGTTATTAATTTCCTAAAATCTCTTTTCTCTTATTTAATTAAGTTCCGGAGGGTGCGGGACATAACAAGAATGACTTTGATGACCACCCTCCCATGGTTACCAAAGACGTCATAATCTCCTTTACCCATAAGATGACTTTTCTAAAAACAAAAATAAGCAGTAACACGGATGAATACTTAGAGTGGGAAACAAAAGTAGATTTAATCTTTTCTTGCCAACTATAGTGAGTTATGAAAGGTGAGGTATGTTTCTATTGAGTTTTCCGGATATGCGTTAAACTTGGTGGAAAATTTTTTGTGGAAATAGGACTAAAACAAGACAACCCCCAATTGTCACTTGAGAAGAAATGAAATATGAAATGAGACATCGATTCATCCCAAAAATTTTTGAAAGTTCTATTTTCACGAGTTTGCAAAATTTAATACAAGGTTCCAAAAGTGTGGATGAATTCTACAAAGAATTAGAAATCTTGTTGGAAAGCTAAAACTTGCAGGAACATGAAGAAGTCACCAAAGCACGTTTCCTACATGGACTAAATAGGGAGATTGCATAAAAGGTTGAGCTTCAACCTTATCTTTACCTAACGTCCATGGTACACATGGCTGAGAAGATTGAACAACAATTAAAGATACGTAGTTCCTCCAATTTCAATTCTATTTATCATACTAATCTATCTTCTTCAAGGTTTCAAGGCCGATCTTAAGGTACTGGAAGCTCACGGCCTACAGAGGCCACAAACGTGACCAAAGTGGGCCACAAAAGTTTGAAAATCGTGTGCAAGGCACGCAGGCTGGAAGACAGAGGCAAACAAAAAGCCTCTGTAGGGAATTCATCTGACCCCCTCCAGCAGGTTTAAAGACATTAAATTATTTAAATATCAAGGTCGTGGTCATATAGGAAGAGAATGTGCTAATGCTAAAAGACTCATGTTAATTGAGGAAACTAATGAATATTTGACTGAGTCTGAGCATGAAAATGAATCTAAACATGATAATGAAAACGAACTCGAAGAGGACTTAGGAGAACAAGATGACTATGATACTAAAGAATTCCTGGTTGTGCGTAGAGCTTTGAATGCATATCCAAAATTAGATGATCATGAACAACATAGAGAAAACATTTTCCATATTCATTGCATGATAAATGGTAAAGTATGCACTATGATCATTGATTCCGATTCTTGTGCAAATGTGGCTAGTATTGAATTGGTTCGAAAATTGAACTTGCCTATGACTAATCATCCTCACCCTTACAAACTTGTATGGTTAAATGATTGTGGTGAAGTTAGCGTCAGTAAGCAGGTTCTGATTTCTCTTAACATTGGTAGTTATAAAGATGATATTCTATGTGATGTTGCTCCAACGCATACTAGTCATATCTTACTTGGTAGACCATGGCAATTTGATAGAGATGTGACATATGATGGATATCTGAATCGTTATTCTTTCAAATTGAATGGTAAACTGTACAAGTTACATGCACTCCCACCCCCATAAGATCCATGAAGATCAACCATGTATGTCTAAGTCTAGGGCCGATCCTAAGGAAAAAGAAGCTGAAAGAAAATTTGTGGAATGCATGAAGAGTGAAAGTATGAAAGAAGAAAATAACGGAAAGGAGGTAGTGCCCGTAGGTATCACTGACTCTAAAAAAGTGTGGCATTTTGCAAAGAAAAGAGAGGTCACGAGAGCCTTTTATAACAACCAAACAATCCTCATCCTAATTTCCAAGGACTGTTGCCTTTCTGTAGAAGACCTACCACCCAACTTACCTACCTCTGTGACATCCCTTATCCAAGAATATGATGTTCTATTTCCCACTGACCCACCATCAGGATTACCACCTATAAGAGGGATAGAATACCAGATAGACTTTGTCCCAGGAGCTGTCTTACCCAATAGATCAGCCTATAGAGCCAATCCTGAAGAAACCAATGAAATTCAAGGGCAAGTTGAGGAACTCCTAGCCAGTGGACAAATCATAGAAAGTCTAAGCCCATCAGCTGTCCTTGACATCTTAGTCCGCAAGAAAGATGGTACTTGGAGAATGTCTACTGATTGTCGTGCTATAAACAAGATCACCGTAAAGTATAGGTACCTCATACCTAGGCTGGATGATATGTTGGACATATTGCATAGATCTAGGTACTTCACCAAGATTGACCTTAAACAAGGGTACTTCCAAGTATGGATAAGAGAAGGAGATGAATGGAAGACAGCATTCACAACAAAATTTAGGATCTATGAGTGGTTAGTGATGCCCTTCGGGCTCACCAACGCCCCTATTACCTTTATATGGTTAATAAATGAAGTCTTACGAGCCTTCATAGGACGTTTTGTTGTGGTTTACTTTGATGATATCCTAATGTATTCTCGAACCATTAAGGATCACCTTGACCACATTAGGGCCGTATTTGAGAAGCTCAAAGAAGAACAACTCTATGCCAACTTTAAGAAGTGCTCTTTTTTTTGCTTGGAACGAGTTGTCTTCATAGGCTTTGTCATCACGGCTGAAGGAATAGAGATGGATGAGAAGAAGGTTATGTCCATTGCGGAGTGGTCTACACATAAGACTGTAGGGGAAGTACTTGCATAGCTTCCACGGGCTTGCAAGCTTCTATAGGAGGTTTGTAAAGGACTTTTTGTCCATAGCTGCACCCCTGAATGAGATTGTCAAAAAAGATGTGCCTTTTCAGTGGAACGAGCCACAACAATAGGCATTTGAAAAACTAAAAAGAAGGCTATATATCATCTCATTGACCTCAAAAGTGCAAGAGTGTTCTTGTTTTATGTCTTACGCCATTTATTTTAATCATATACATTCTTCAGCTTAATTTTTGGCAGAGTCGAGAAATTAGAACATTCATTTTAGAAGAGTCTAAAATGACTGGACCACATCAAATGGATTCTCTTCAGACTTGGTCAAACTTAATTTAAAATCAAATTGTCAAATTGTTTAACACATTCTTCGGTAAGGTTAAATTCTAAAAAATAACATAAAATAAAATAAAACATATATATGTATGTATATGTTCTTTATTTGACGTTTCTTTAAAAGAGGAATTCTTTTCATCCTATTATATCGTCAAACTGTCTCTTTGAATTTAAGACCCTTAAACTATATGTATGAAAGTATCATGTGAAAATTTTGACAGATTTAAAGGTGATGACATAATGTAATGCTATGGTTATATACGTCTGGTGATACTCATTTCACTCCTTCAAGATGTCAAGCCATAACAAACAACATCAAGAAAACACAAAGAGAAAGCAATGGCCCATAGTTATATATCAGTTGAAAATTACTGTTCCGCATTGCCTATTTGAAAAGAATATATGAATTATATGATGGCAAGTTAGCATTATATAGAAAATTATCGTAAAGTTTTAAGCGGATATGAATTTCATTTCATGTAAATTCATATTTCAACAAAGTATAGAGTCATTTTATTACATGAAGATCACATATTTCTTAGGTTATGGTTGGTCATTTATTGTCATTTCCTCTCATCCCAGTATGTGTGTGTGTGTGTATCCATGTCTAGCTAATGTTTTATTATTGAGGAAAAGTTTGTTATTGAGACATAGTCATAAACACGTACATATATCCAACCACGTTGTAACCTGAGAACAACTATTGAGATTTGTCACACATTGGCAAATTTGAATAAAAATAAATTGATTATATGATAGTCAGGTACCACTGTCCATAACTTATAAAGTTTTGAATGAATACAAGACTCGTCTCATGTAAGCTAAAGTTTTAACCATATCAGAAAGGTTTTAGCTCAAGATATTTGAAAGCGGCCGCTTACCTTCACGAGCATTTCACCTTCTCTTAAAAGAGAGAGAGTGATACTTTTGGCCTAGAACATATTCAGCCATTTTACTAGCTCTATTTTATGGAATTGTTGGCACTATTTAAAAAAAGACGACCTACATAAATGGAGAAAAGAGAACTTCTCTAGAAACATAAATGCTCGGCATAAACTATGAAAATTACTTTCTGAAAACATGTTACCAATCTCTTCTTTCTCTGGAGCATCAACTTTCAAGATAGCAGTATATCATCTTTACTCTTGTCGTGATGAAGGTATATGAATCAAATCATGTAAAAATTTTAAAAGATAGTTGAAGTATCAGTCTAAACAGGAAACGTAAAATAGTCTAGAGTAATTTTTTTAGGCATTAAAAAGATTTTAGAATCAAATATATTAGAATAAGATAGAGCTTGGAAGATCTTAGAGAGTAATGGCCCGTAGTACTTCAATAAAAAATTCCAAAACTTCATGGTCAGTCCTACTTAAACTTTCCCTCAGCTATCTAATATGAATTTAGCATGTTTATTATAAGTTATAAATTTGCAGTTGAGACAGACCTATCGGAAAAAAATAAGGGAGCAAGCCTATGCAAAATATACAATGAACATGCCCAAATGTTCCGTATATTATACATGCACATCCAACCATAAAATGACAGAATGTGAAACCAATGACATAAACTTACTTTGATGTGTCAAGGAAAAGACTGAAAATATATTCTCATTTCTAAAACAATTAAAGACTAATCCAAAGAATCATACAAAGAGCAACAAACATAAAGTGTCGACTTGCCACCAATACGCTTCGTGCAAGGCAGAGATCCAAAGTTACTTCTAGCAGTGTAGATAAAATATAAGAAACGATTCAACAATTCCCAAAAAAGAAGGTGAAAACGAAAATAAAAACACTCCCTTGAACTCTCATGCCCTTATCCACAACAGAAGCAAAAAGATACTATGTAAAAGTTTTGACCTAATAAAGAAACCACATAAATTGGTAAATCAAAAAGAACAAGGATTTACACTTAGCACAACAACAATAACACTTGAACCTTATTCTCTTTTCTTTAACCTTTGTCTCGATGACAATTCTATAATAATTCAGTTTAGAGCAAAACATTAAGTAATTCATTGATTAAACTTATGCTTAACCACTTTAGTGTGTTTTTCACTTAACTATGCTCCAGTTTGTGGCATACAACACTAACAAAATTCAAAAAAAAACTTGAAAAGGAAAAACAATTTCAAAATTAACGAGTAACATTACGTGCCTATTCCATTGGCAAAAATCCTTAATTGGCACCATGGAGAAGGAAAATATATCTTTTCCGCTCCCTCAAAATCATCATCTTATGCAAGAGGCTAGTAAAATATATAATATATCTTTTCCTCTTTTTCTTTTATTTCTTTTCTCATTTAGACCTGAAGGGATATCATCAAGAGTTGGTGACTCAAAATTGACATGATAGCTACAATGTAAAATTTTATAGAGCTTACCCTAAGCAATGTCGTTGATATCAATGTCACATTATTTTGTCCTTGTCATCTTCCTAAATGTACGTAACCATATATGCACTTAAGCATCCCCAGAGATATTGCCAAACTACGAAAGCAGGAGCTCAAACCAGAATGAATAATTATAAAGGCTGCAAGACGCTGCAGTTAAAGGCAAGATTACATCATCTTGGCCACCACACTGCTCCTCCAATTTTCTTTCTGTATTTCCTTCAATAAACTATATGTTGAAGATTAGTAGTATCAAACTGGCAGAAAAGATGGCACTTGTGGTAAAACCCATATGTAAAGGTTGAATCCATGAGAATCCAGTTCTCCGTTTATAGGGTTTTATGAAATATGGAAAAATTGGTTGTAGAAAGTTGTATCCTAAGATAGAAGAATGAAAGTCCTCGACTGTAAAAAATTACGTAGTTGATATATATCAATTTATTTACTGGTTTTTAGATATAAGGAACTATATTTGTATCTACAAAGAGTCTATGTTCAAACATGTTTATTATAGATTTATGGGCCGGAGATAACGACATGACCCAAACTTTTACGTTGGGACTTCTAAAATTCGCATGTGCATTGTTAGGTATAATCTACTACTGAGATATCAACTGAGCTGTGTCACATACGTAAAAATTGTAAATACTAAATTGAGAAATGTGTCGAATTAAATAGCCCTGGATGCTTGTCTTTCTTTTAATAAATTTATAAGATATTTTAATTTACATTCGTTCGAGCATTAAAAAACATGAATATAGGCATCCCAGAACTCGACCATCACAAGCGCACCTATGATGATGATGACACTCAAACGTGACATGATTCAAGCATGGCAAAATCTGAAAGCACTTGATCTTATGCACAAAGCAAGCACTTCTAGTGTGGATTGAGGACAAGTTAAACTCAGGGTGAGAAGAACTAATCTAAGTGTTGAGTGGCTCTTGTCATCTTCTTATCATTTACAGAGATAGAGAAAAGGAAAAAGAGCAATCAAAAATACACCAGAAACTTCGCAGACCATTTAATACCATGAAGAAATTGTGTAGGATGCATAAATAGTCTTCCTTTCCTCACAAAATCCACAAGTAGTTACTAGCCAACATTCAATATCTAAACTCATTCGCAGTCCATTGCTCGATTAAGTTACTCAAGATTTTCTTATACAGGAACAATCTTTTGATTGAAGATAGAAAATAGCCACGAGAAAAAAATGAAAATAGTGTCACCTAGAGAGAATCCCAAGAAGAAATCAAGTCCTTCGTATCCTGAATGTAAAATACACTATGAGAAATTTCTTTCATGGAAATAAAAATCGAGTTACTATAGAAAAGGATCATCCACAAATGTCGTGGTCAAACGCTTGATAACTGTTTTTGTTAAAAGCACTACACGAGAACCTAAATCTCGTCTTCTGGACCACTAAGAACTCCTCAAGATTTCTGAAAGATTGCATACACAATTTGAAATCGTAGAAGGCCCCCCTCTTTTCATGATTCTCACATGAGCTTTAGTCAACAATAAGTTAGAAACAAAACAAAGATAAGCACATAACACGGAGATATATAAATTATCTACGGAGAAAAAGATTGACAACCACATAAATTATCATTATATCTTCAAGATAGATAACAAATATACCAGAAAATAGCTTCAGCGTATGAGTGCATAGCAACAATAAGCAATAGATAGATTTCCCAGAAACTCTAGTCAACAATAAAAAAGAAACAAAACAAAGTTAAGAACATAACATGGAGATATATAAATTATCTACGGAAAAAAAGACTGATAACCATATAATTTATCATTATATCTTCAAAATTTTGGAATCAAATATATTAGGATAAGATAAAGATCGGAAGATCTTAGAGAGTAATGGCACATAGTACTTCAAGAAACAATTCCAACACTTCATGGTCAGTCATACTTAAACTTTTCCTCAATTGTCTAATACGAAATTAGCAATGCTTATTATAAGTTATGAATTTGCAGTTGAGACAGACCTATCAAGAAAAAAAGGGAGCAAGCCTATGCAAAATATACAATGACTATGCCAAGATGTTCTGTATGTTATACACGCACATCCAACCATAAAATGAACAGTATACTATTCTGGATACTCTATACCTTTCACATAAATATGCAGTAAGTTGCGAAAGGTCGAATCTAATGCATACATGCTAAAGTCACAAATGTTGTATACTTTTTTGTACACTGGGCAACTTTTGGATAAGCTAATGCAAAAAATTGACCAAAAATTGAAAACAAACCATTTCATCCGTCTGACAGGTAAAAACACATAACAAAAAACCAAACTCGGCAAAAGGTAGGTAGATGGTAAAATATTTCCTCATATCTACCTTTAGAGGTGTACCATTTACTTTCACGTCCACATACAACGTGATCTGGAAAAAACAAAAAAAATTAAATCTCTAGGGTATCAAACTGATGCATTGAAAGTCAAGGCCTTGCCTTTCCACTTACCACCCTCCCAAACGATTCAGGATTGCATTCCAGGGCAACTGCCCAATTTTCAGTCTGAAGCAATCAAAATCTGGATTTGAATGACAATGAAGGAAATAAGATAATTTTGTTGGAAAATATAATCCGAATCCTAAAATGATACAAGAATTGCAAAGGGCATTACGAAAAGGGAAAGGTTCAAGTTTCAGTCAGTAATACAATTCTATGGTTTATAATGAGACATGTTTTTCCTAAGAAGGAAAAAGAGACATATTTTAAATGCAATTCTTTAGCTAGTTTAGCATTTACCTTAGTTAATTAATCTAATTATAAACAGAGGTTAGCACAATAAAACTTAGATAGGTTATTGTATTTCTACAGTGTTCTTTTTTCTTTTTTTTCCCCTTGTTAACCAACCACGTAAAGTCTCGTTTATAAACTTAAGTAAACATATTCATAGGGAATTAAACAATTGGGACGATTTCTCTAACTTTGTAGAACAATATTTGGGACGGTTGACGTAGCTTATATCGGTTGAGTGAGAAAAAATTCACGTCGTCATAAACAAGGCCTTCATGTAAGACGACGACTCTGTAGCCACCACTAAAGAATCAACTTGTTTTGTCTGTCCTGTTTTTTCTGATTCAAATTATTTTAACAAATTCATAACAAAACGACATTTAGGGAAACAACGGTTGAGCCTAGTGTCACTCAATTATTGGAGGGTGTGAGGGAAACGCCTCCGCGGCTTTGTTGTGGGGAATCAGGGCTCCGGTCGAATGGAGCTTGCCTACGGCACCTGAATGAATTTGTTAAATTGTATGTCTTACATGAAGGCCTTGTTTATGGCGACGAGAATTTTTCTCACTCAACCTTGATATAAGCTATGTCAACCGTCCCAGATATTGTTATAAAAAAATAGAGAAATCGTCCCAATTATTTAATTCCCTATGAATATGGAAGGGAAGATAGAAGAATGAAGGAAAATTAGAAACAAGAAATTCTGGTTTTCTAGAGTATATATAACGTTACAAGTAGTCGTTACTGGGTAGCGGCCCCACTGGCAGTTAACAAGAAAACCGCGTGAATACCCCCTGTCATCTGTTCATAGATTTCACAGCCGTTTTTCTTTTTTTCTTTTCTCTTTTGTTTTTCTAATTACCAGTTTTGTAGACAATACTTAAAGATAATACTAATTAGAAAAATTAAATGTCAATTTTGCTTCAACGTTGTTTTTCAATAGTATTTTTTTAAAAAAAAAACCTCTCTTATATACTTTTTTATTGTAATATTACTTGCAGTTTAAAACATGAACAAAAAATTAATAAGATAATTTTATTACATCAAATTAATAAAATTAGCTAGAAAACAACAAATGTATTGGTCATATTAAAAAGTAACAAATAATATATGTAAAATAAAAAAATTAGCTACGAAGTGAGGAAAACTGTCTTATACCAGAAACTATCTTATACCCAAATATGTTGACGTGGTTTTCCAAAGCATCCATGCTATGATCTACGAGTAGCAACAAAAGGCTACCGTCAGAATTTTTTCTCCAACAAATACCTGTATGTATAACAACAAAAATGAGATTAACAGAGCACTTCAATGACAACAAGATCAACAATACTGACGAAGATATCATTTATGACTTACTTCCAAGTAGCACAAGTAGCAGGATTTGCCTTTTCTTGGCAATTCTTTGCAGCCAATAACTAAACACGTTGATTCATAGACTAAGAAAGGAACATAACCAAGATCTTCAACTATGTTATTTCAAGAGGACGGCCTAAAAATGCAATTATTTAGCTAGTTTAGCATTTTCCTTGGTTAAATAATCTAATTATAAATAGAGGTTAGCACGATAAACCTTAGATAGGTCATTGGATTTCTACAATAGTCTGCAATGTAGTTTTCCATAGACTAGTGTTAGTATTTTTTAAATTTCAATAGGACCAGTACCAGAAAAAACATGTATGTTCATTGTAACGTATGAAGAGATACATTTTACCCTGGGAACACGTCTTTGTCGGAGTGAAAAAAATTATAAATAAGAATAATATATAGAAATTTTTGCATAAATGTAGCTTTTATACTTAGTTCTCTTGTATAAATAAAATAAAAAACATAACATTGACTACAAAAAAGATTTATTATGTTCTCACTGGAGCGTTTCTCTGGATACATCACAAAATTAACGTCACCCTGGCTGTAATTCAGGTAAATGCAAAAGGTAATGCAAGCATAGTAATTGACCACTGGAGGTGCAAAAAAGTAACAACTAATATATATGTGTGTGTATATACACCTAAAGAGCGAGCTTCATTTTTGGAAGAAGCAAATGAACGAATAAGTGAATTACATACCTCTTCGCTTGTTCTAGGTATTCCTATTTTGCATAACGAATTTTCGGAGTTATTTCGAGTGTCGTAAATGATTGCAGAAACTTATCTATCTGTTTGTCAACTTTAAGGTCAACTTATTTGGATTTATAAGCTCCCCGGGACGTATAATAAGAGCCATGGGTCCTGCTCCCCAGCTTCCACCTAAACAAAAAAAAGGTAAGTTTCTGCAATTGAGAATATGAATGCATTACCGTTTGTTGCACCCCTAGAGATTTATCAAACATCAAGGAAAATGAGCAAGAATTTACATCTAGATGGACAGTACTATTTGACCTTTGAAAACACGTGGATTTGGGTTTTGGTTACGTGTTGAGGCTTCACTTCTGTGACCTTGGGAGTTGGAATTCCAGTGTACAGAGACTACTACTTGATGATGAAAGGAGACGAAACAGAAAGCAAATGTGATCTTTTCATTTCATTATAGTCTACGGATGAGCGACTAGGTGGGCATTTCAAGGGATTGGAGATCTTCAAGTTGAGCAATGGCAATAATAGTCTGGCAAGCCCGAGTTCTCATAGTTCAGGAAGCAAGTCTACATTTTGGACGACGAAAACTGATATTTTTGTCATTGCTTTTGGCAAATTTAATGTGTTCGTCACTGTTTTCACGATCCTATTGGTCACAGTGAACACTGCAGCTTACAAATTAAGGCAAATATTTGAACAGAAGCTATGGCATGAGAAGTCCGAGCAATCAGCCTTACCTGAACCATCTTGTCGCTACTTTCCATTGTCAGAAATATTGTTGGCAACCCAAAACTTATGAGAATAAATAATTTTTGTATTTCAGCCAAGAAATTCCAAACCCTTTAACAGAAAAAAATTCAAATAGTGAATCCCATCTTTATTCAGTATAAGATCATAAAATACAAAGTTGTTACATGACATCAGTCCATGTTTAGATATTATAGAAGTTTACCTCATTGACTATATGGACCCTTGTTGATCAACATCGGAGTGCTCCAAACAGCAGTCAAGCATCACAAATCTCTCTTCTCTGCTAGACCAAAAATGCACATGGTTTGCCCCATTATAAATGAAAATAGTACATGTGGAAAAAGATTACAACACTAGAGAGGAAAGGATGAGAGGCAACATAATGTTTCATATGCCTCTTAACCTTAAAAAGTCTAGGATTAAGATATAAGATTTGCATCGTATAGATACTTTGAGTGTCCCGACGACAAAATTGCAACTATCAACTGATCAAGAAAGTTTTGGTAAGCCCAATGCCCAAAGGGATTATAACATAGTGCAGAAAAAGACCAAGAGGAAAGAAAAAACCATGCCTTAGAGAACTACTAATCTACAACATATAGTTTCTTTTGAAAGCGTCCTCTTACCTTCAGCGAGCATTTTACCTTCTCTTAAAGGAGAGAGAGAAAGAAAGAGAGAGACTTTTGGTCTGGAACATATTCAGCCATTTTACTAGTTATGTTTTATGGGCTTGCTGGCACTATTAACATGGAGAAAAGAGAACTTCTCTAGAAACATAAATGCTTGGCATAAACTGTGAAAATTACTTTATGAAAACATATTACCAATCTCTTCTTTCTCTGTAGAAGTATATCATCTTTACACTTGTTGTGATGGAGGGATAGGAATCAAATCCTGTAAAAATTTGAAAAAACAGGTGAATTATAAGTCTAAACAGGAAACGGAAAATAGTCTATAGCAATAAACTTTTAGGCATTACAAGGATTTCAGAACCAAATACACTAGGATAAGAAAGAGCTCCGAACATCTTAAAAAGTAATGGCCATAATACTTCAAGAAACAATTCCAACACTACATGGTCAGTCCTACTTAAACTTTACATCAGATGTCCCATATGAATCTTGCGACTTCGCTTACTAGTTTATTTATTAACTTTTAAGGCACAAATAATTTAATCAGCCCCTCCCTTCTGTTCGCATGCAAGATTCCACGTCCTGCATATTTCAAATTCAAGCAAATCAAGACGAAACATCAACAGCGGAGTACATGGTTCCGCGCTCGATTCAACCTCCAAACCCCAGGACCAACATCAATCTCATGCAAATATGCAACTTCTATTACTGCCAACCACGGTGTAGAATTCAACACTTAACAACGCCCAAGAGTGCCAATCAAGTCAAGTAACAGCTCATTGTAGGAAATCCGACAAGACCACTGCTAAAACGCGCAGCGGAAAAACAAAACTTGATTTCCGATTTCCTACCAAGGATCTATGTTGTTCGTTTAATTCGATGAAAGAAATCAAACACCTTACCTCTGTAGATTTGAAATCTGCAGACGCAGGAGGTGCAATGACACGAACACCCTCTGTCGATATCCACACAAATGCTTCTGTCTGGAGTGCTAGCTCTTGAACGGCACGGCTGAGCGAACTCGTTTTTCTCCAAAAACGATTTCATTTTTTTCTCTGATGATTGTGGTAAAATCTCTACGAGATGAACCATCATATATAGATATATGTAGGCATCAAATCCGAGTCCAAATCGGATTAGTTAAGCCAATCAGAATTCATATCAGATATGGATCCTATCAGGATATTCAAAATCCATATCAGATATGGATTCTCTCGTTATTATCCGATAATACATATATATATATATATATATATATATATATATATATATATATATATATAATCATAAAACGAAAATAATAATAATAATAATAATAATAATAATAATAATAATAATAATAATAATAATTAATATCTAATATTAATATTATTAATATCAGCTCATACGCATTCTTGTGTGTGACTCGATAGGCCCATATTAATTGGCAGTCGGTCAAATCTCCATTAAACCAACAAGTCGTAATTGGCCTCTAGCAAGACATATGACGATTCGATCTCTAAGTAGATTGTAATGATATTGATCACACTATCAATTCATTTGAGCACGACCATGCACTTCACAGTCTCACTAATCAAGGGGTCCAAAGATCTCTCTCTCAAAAGAGAGGGACAAATTGTATCTTGATTGCTCAATATCCTCTACATAATTTCTATCATACTCAATCATGATCTTTATTATTATCTAGTTACAGATAACGTTAGATCATATCAAAATATAATAGTCCTTATGTTGGAAACTATGATAATTTCAAGTCTAAGGATTAAAACATGACTATCATGAGATTTACTTATGACACTAATCCATATAGTAATCTCATGATGGGTCTATCCAATACAATGTTCTCTAACAAGCATCTATGAGATTGATTTGTATCACCATACACATAATCATCTCATGATTATCAAATCAATACTCATACTAGTTATAAATTATTTTATCTCTATAACAATAATGAACCAGGGACATATATCATAATTGTGTAACATACTAACCAACAATAATGATAATAAAATCTCTTTATGAATAATAAATGTATAACATAAACATTCAAATCATGGCCTAGGACACATACACTAACACTCATACCCACCCCCTTCCCCATCACAGGAAAAAAGACTGCTAGTAGACATGCACAATCAATGATCACATAGAACATAAAGAGGACTCGGGGAAATTAGCAGCAAGGAAATTTTCTCAGGTAGACAAAAGAAGATAGCGCCAGTGCACTACCACACCAGAAATATTGACGTTTTATTGCCACGGAATCAAATGATTGTAACAGAGCTGATGTCGAATATCCAGCACCCAGAGCACAAATAACTGGCAATAAGTTTCAAATATCCTACATATGGTGTACATTACAACTACCGAATGCTAGTAACTTCTAAAAGATGAGTGAAAAAAGAGACTGAATCCTTTATTAAGAAATACTTGTAGTACAAGCACTCTCCCAAGAGTAAGAGTACTGGACACTTGAACTCTTGGGCTTTTTTACCCCGACTACCCGGGCCTCTACTTCCTTGGCACTGTAACAAGGTCCATTTCGAGCAGCGTAGCAGCGTGCTGCATAAGAAAAGTGACACTTAAAAGGTAACGCGTTACCTGTTTCTGGCATGAGTAAGTGTTCTCAAAACAGATTCAATGATCAGCTGCTAATCAAGTAAGGCTTAAACCTTCATCTTTATCCGTTATCCAAACATAAGCAGGCATGTCAAACCTGGGACCTGCAATGGTGCGGCATACATAAAGTCTCTCAACTGGACAATTTTCCGGCCTAGAATCTGGAGGTCCTCTCTCATCAATAACTTCAACATTAAGCCTGGGCATCTTCTGACCTAGCAGCTTACATGCTCCAAAACTTACTCAACAAAAGAAGTTTGTATGGCGCAAATTGAGACTACTCATCGCTTTCTGCCCCCACATGGCGAAAACATTGTAGATGACATTAGCATGTAAATATGGACTATCTAAAGTCAATTTAGATTATAAAATCATTTTTTTGTGATGATAAAACCCGGAAAGTTAGATACCTAAGTGTGACACCTTGATGTAGCAATTATGCACTGCCTCTTAATGTACATATTCAAAGTTAGAGAGGAATGACATGAATTTATCTGAAAGAAAACCAAAAAATACAGGTTGTCATACATACATAAAAATCAAAGAGAAGCGTTGTCTTGTCATCGTGAATAGTGAGATGGTGTTGGTGGGGTTATTTATTTGAGTAGGCTAGTAAAATTGGTTGCCTTTTCAAAGGGGTAGGATATTTCAATTGGAAGGCCAAATATATGTTTGCTATTAGTATGGCAGATGACTAGTTCAGCATAATAAATCAATGCATGTTGAAATAGACAAACATTTCATAAGAGAGAAGATTAAAGTCAAAGTTATCACTGTAGAGCATGTATCTCAAAGAATCAAATAGCATACATATTAACCAATTATGTTCCTATAAGAGTAGTCTAGACATTAGTGATCAAGCTTGGTTGCATAAACTCTACACCAACATTGACGAGAAGTGTAAAAATGAATAGTATGTGCACATGTCAACACACGTATATGTATATACAGTATACACATACACATACATACAATATATACTTGTATAAGTCACTGTCTTAGTGACTTCGTCAAAACATAGCCATTGGGTTAGTTGACTTATTAACCTTTATGAACTTCTAGCCGCTTAAGGCCTTGTAAACAGTCTCTATAAAAGACAATACACTTGTAAAGGCAGTAGAGAGAAAATGGAATAATCGTTATTGTCCTAATTATATTAGAAACAATTGGGTATACATTTATACAGTAAGTACAGGTAGTCCAAAAGCCATCAGAATTTTTCTACCGTTGGTTATTGCTGCAACATTTAATACTCTTGACTTTTCAGCCTTTTCAGCTGTTGATGGGAAAGCCATCATGTCCAGCTAATACTTTATTTATTATATTTCAACATCCCCTCAAACTAGGTGTATATGTTGATACAACCTAGCTTGTAAATAAGACCCTTGAAAACTTCAGGAGACATATTTTTTGAGAATATCTCAAAAAGTAAAGAAAACTGTCTTATGCCCAGGTATATTACAGAACTTTCCCAAGGCATCCATGTTATGAATAACAAGAAGCAATAAAAGGCCACCACCAGATTTTTTTCTTCAACAAATACCTATATAACAACAAATTAAGACCTATTAAATGCAGTCTAATTGCCAATATAAAATGAACTTGAATCGTGTGGTTACAAAAATTAGCTTGGATATTATTTTAAATAATTAAAGCTATATTCCGAATTATAGTTACGTAAGCTACCTTTTCATAAAAAAAAAACATGTCCTTACATATATTCGTATATTAGGTTGCTGATAATATGTTGAATGAGTAAGAATATGTCAGAGAGTTAGTTCGTAAGTATATAAAAAGTGACTTGATGACTCAGTTCTTTGTTGAAAGAATGTAATGATTAACATATTGGAGTACTCAATGGATAGTTAGTTTGGTTATTTACCTAGGAGATGTATCATATATGGTGAGAGTAAGAATTCAAAATCGTAGATTAAAATTATAGGAGTTGAACGATATACGTTAAGTGTTATAAGTGGAATTGTGGGATTAGCAACTTAAAAGTGAGGTCGATACACGTATTAGATGAATGGATCAAGTAGGACTACACTAAGTCGTTAATTACGCAATATGCAAGTTTCGAGGACGAAACTTATTGTAGGGGGGAAAGTCTGTTACATCCGGTGTTTGTTAAAAAAAAGAATAAAAGAATTTAATTAAGAAATGTTTTATTTGCAAAAAGAAAAATTTTAAAAAAAAGGGGGTAAACGGCAGTTTTGCGAGGAGGGCAATTAAAACCCCCCACTAAAGTTTCCTGGAAATCCTGCACAAATCCCTGCCCCTCACCCCACGTCCTTATCCTCTCATAACTGTAAAAAAATCGTATAATATGCACCCTTAAAACCCCCATTCAGTTCTTCCACCAAAACAACAGAAGAAAGAAAAAAATATTGTTTACCCCAGGCCCCTTCTGCACCCGAGAACATTAAGAGAAAGAAGGATAAAATTTATTGGCTTCAACTCAATCTTAGGTTAATTACGGTATAGCGTATTCAATCGAGGTAAGTAATATCTCTATACTTGCTATATTTTAGGAAAATATATATGTTATTTTTATAAGCTTTGGATCATGCATTCATATATGTATTTGAATAGGTTGTCGTCTACATATATATACTCAAGTGTGTATACCGTGTATATATATATAATGGTGGCCAACGGCCGAATAAGGCCACTGTTGGTTGCGATTCATATACATATACATGGGATGTGTATTTATACATACATATAAATGGTTTGATTGTATATATATTCTTGCATTTGTTTAAATAGTAATGTTGGATCGCAAGGGCAAAAAAGGCCAGAGGCCAGTTTATTGGAAGCAGCCGAAAGAAGAATTGTTGCTAAATAAATGATAGCATGAAAAAATATGTAAGGCACTGTCCATTATTTTATTTTTCTTCTCTGCATGAATATAGAATTGAGTGGAATCTTTTTTTGTCTTTTGTAAACTTGCAAAATGTATGTGGGAGTAAGTGTGTGCATACGTGAAGAGATAGACAGTTGGTTTTTTCGAAAATACCGATTTCTTATGAATATTTCATTGTTATGTATGTGAATAATTAAATATACATGGGTATGTGAATTGTGCAGCCACTTTTGCAAATTGAAGAATTCACAATTCTCAGATTTGCGTTGTGAATTTTTTTGGCAGGCAATGTGGTACAATTTCAATTGGGATTTCATGTATACATGATGCGTGTACAGTATGCATGTGCAATATATAATTTAATGGGTATAATATTTGTTGCTGGCTGCCTTAATTGATTATTGCCCGACATTTCAGTGATACGGTTATATATATAGTAATATGTATATTATATTGTATATAAGCGTATATATATACTGGTATGACAAATAGGAAAAAAAAACTATGAACTAATTATTTTAAGTAAGTCAACCTTTGTTATTCGGTATTGATTTCTATACTACAATTGTTTAGATTCGAGCCTAGAAGAGAAGGAAGTGAATACCGGATTCAAGGTAAGTGGTCTATCTGTGCTCGTTATGTTGTCATGCATCAGAGGTAAGTGGTCTATCTATGCTTGTTATGTTGTCATGCATCAGAGGTAAGTGGTCTATGTGTGATGTTATGTTGTCATGCATTAGCGTGTTGTTTGTTGCGTATCTGTAATTGGATTTTCTCTATATGTGAGTTGTGTGTATATGTGAGGGGGTATACATACACGTTTATATGCACGTGTATGGACGCGAGCATATGTATGAGTATGGATACACCAGATTACGTATGATATGCATTTGCATTCATGGCACGGACATTGCATTGCATTTGACAGGTTGTGCTAACATGGGCACGGTTATTGATGGATAGTGATGGATGGCAGGCTGTGTCTAATATGGGCGCAGGTGCCGAGGACGACAGGCTACCTCTAAATGGGCGCAGGTGCCGGGGACGACAGGCCGGGCCTAAATGGGCACGGGTGTCGGACGGTAGGCCGGGTCTAGATGGGCACGGGTACCGAGGCAGGCCGGGTCTAAATGGGCACGGGTGTCGACAACGGCAGGCTGTGTCTAACATGGGCACAGGTGTCAGGGTGATAGACTATATCACCATTAGGTCCCGGGATCATGCATTGCACGGTAGAGATATATGCATCGTGCATGACATGTCGTTTGTTGCGCGTGACACGTAGAGAAGGTCATGCATCATGAAGTTGCACATTATTATATGAAGTGACTTACCTTCCGCAGTTTATCTACCTCATTTGTATGTATTGTCCTCTTCTTTGTTATGTGATTATTTGTTTGTTGTGTATCTCATATTTGAGAAGAGCATGCATCACGGTAATTGAGGTTGAGTTGATGAATTATTTATTTTGTGTTTTGAAGTGTTAACTGTTAAGATAATTAAGTGAAATTATTTGTGGACTAAGGACATGTATGTTAACTACAAAGGCTATTTGTATTTGCTTCGGCATGTATGATTTCTATAACAAGTATATGTAGGTTTCTTACTGAGCCCGTTGATTTTGGCTCACACCAACACTCACCAGTTTTGCAGGCATGAGAAGTTAGGGTATGCTTACATAGGAGTTGGTATACCATGGGAGATCGAGACGGAAGATTTCGAGACTAAGGATATTCAGACGGGACTTTCGAGGGTTGGTTGAAGCAGTTATTTTGATATTCCAGGTTTATGTATTTTTGAGATTAGTGTTTACATACATTTGACGATTGTATTGATATAGAAATTCTTAGACATTGTACTAATGATGATGATTATTTTATCGAGGATTTTAGTAATGACTTTGCTGACATCGATTTACGTTATTATGATGACGTGTAGTTGATTTGTATCGACGCCTTGTAGATCTCTTAGTAGATTACGGCGGGTGCACTGTTCCCGAAGTTAGGGCTCGGGAGCGGGGCGCTACAGTTGGAGCAGTTAAAGATTTGGAGCCGGGGAAATATTTTGAGCTAATCCATTCCTCCAAAAAAAGAACAACATGATGACAATAAATAGACCTGACAAATAATCAAAATAAATCCAAAAGTATGAACTACACCACAAGGGGGGGGGAGAAAAGAAAAAGAAAAAAAAAGTGAACAAATTTGCGCTGGTGAGTGGTATAATAAAAGAACATGCCCCAAAAGAAGATTTAAGAACATGACAGACAACACCATTAATCTGTCAAAAATCATAAACCAGCAGGTCACCTTAAACATTGTCTTACTTATAGGCAACAATAAACTAACACTAACTTGACCTTATAGGTACATGCATAAAAAGAATCACATTTGCGAAGGTAGTTTTAAGGAGGATGATACACTTAAACCACTGATTCACATATGCCCTAGCATATATTCAACTATACTAGTGTAAGTGATGAATATAACAGAAACTATAATGAATTACTCACAATGAATTATTCACAAGAGAGTTTCTCCTTATTAGCTTGAAAATAAACTAGATTTTCCTACTAAACCAAAGCTGACCCAAAGTTAAAGATGCACCCCAAGAAAATGAAGAGTAACTTGATTTTCTTGCCAACCAAAATTGATCCTGCAAAACTTAATTTACGGTCAAACTACTCTTCATTTGATTAACAACAGCAAATCTACATTGAGTATATTCGTTCCATGCATGTTGCATTTCTTTGTTTCCACTGGTATAGACTACCCCAAAAGATATGCATATTAAAAAATAGTTCATTTTGTATCAGAGGGAAAAAATAGTAGTGCAAGTCCTAATTTCATAGAATACCTGATGAATTTAGAAAACGACACAAGAAGAAGATCGCAAACCCTCCACGGGCCGAGGGTCCTTAACCAAAGGCTCATAGTCTACAACTTTTTATGAGTGCTGAATGGCTCTTGTAATCTTCTAGTTGCTGAGACAAAGAGAGCAGTCAAAATGCATTCTTCTAGTTGCTGGGACAAAGAGAGCAGTCAAAATGCATTGAGAATTGCAAAAGGCCGGGTTTTCATGATTTTCACTCGAGATGCACTAAAATCTACAGAAGGCCGACTTTTCATGATTTCCGCTACAGCTATCCAGAAACTCTAGTCAACAGTAAAAAGGAAATAAAAGAGAGATAAGGACATAATACATGAATATGCATAAATTATATAGGGAGAAAAAGATTTATAACCTTTTTTGTAAGTTAAAAAAGATTTATACCCACAAAAAGTATCATTGCACTTTAGAAATAATAAACAAAAAATGTATCAGAAAATATCTTCATGATAAGTTAGGTGCATATCAACAACAACTAGCTTTTGTTTTTGAGGCGTTCCTGGCGTTTAGCAAGGGCTTTAAACATCTGGTATACCCTACCGTTGCATCAATGAAAAATTTACACAAAAAAGGAGAGGAAGAAGTAGTTGATGGATTTGCAAAGAAACATACCTTAAGGTTCTGGTTCAACAATGTGATCCCTGTTAAAATTCTAATTCATATCTTAAAAAATAGTAAATCGGAAGCTACAAACAAGCAGTTATGTAGCTGTGTAAACATACATTGAGAAGAACAATCAATAGACTAAGTACATGCTCAGATGGAGACAAACCGCTGGGAGCAGGAAAGAAGTTAGCTTGTGAAGACCTCCAAGTACAATGCATGTACGCTTCGTCGGTAAGTGATCACTGTGGCCTAGAAGAAAATAATGAAACTTCTAAAAAACTTTGAAGATGTAGATGATGATGATACAGTGATCAATATAAAGGGAAAAAAATTCTTTTCCCTTTAGAATGAGAGGATAAAGCAAAATTAATTGGAGTTGTTCAACTATGCGACAGACTCCAGTTTCCAGGCTGTTTGTGACATAACCACGTCTCATATTTTGAACTCTCTATATAATTAAAACAAACACAAAAATTAGCTATAAAGTAAGGAAAGTTGTCCTATACCCAGGTATATTATGGTAGTTTCACAAAACACCCATTATAAAAATAACAAGTAGCAATAGAATGTTACCATCAGGTTTTTCCTCCATAAAGTACCTGTATATATAACAACAATAAGATTTCTAGAGCATCTGGTACAGACAACCCCAAAAGAAAGTCAGATTAATATATAGTTCACTTAGCATCAAGGAGAGAGAAGGAGAAAAGAAAAATAAACAGTGCAAGTCCCTATTTACAAGTGAAGATTACAAAAATACAAACCTTCCACAGACTGAGGGTCCTTAACCAAAGGCTCAGAGCTTTCAACTTAACTGACTACTGAATGCCTCTTGTCATGTTCTTGTCGCTTAGAGAGAGAGAGAGAGAAACATCTTCAGAGCAGTTAATTTTTAGAGGAAGATTCTATGTATTACATAAATAATTCTGACCTTTCTCATGGAAACGCACAAGCCGTTACTTTCTACACTCGATATCTAAATTCACATGAAGAGCATTCCTGTTATTTACCCACATCAGGAGAGGACAATCTGACTAAAGATTTTGTTAACATAGGAAAAATTATAAGTTGGGACAAAAGAAAGCGTGAAAATAGTATCATTAAGCATGAAAATAGTATCATTAAGCATGAAAATAGTATCACATGGAGAGAATACATGAAAAAAAATATCCTAAATGTTAAACACAATAAGAGAAATTTTTTTTATGGAAATACGAATCAAGTTACTATGAAAGAGGACCAGCCGCAGATACCCCAGTAACAAGGAGAAGATCTCACTTAGTAGCCAAACGTTTGGTACATTACTCAGTTAACAGTTAAACGATGATAAAACTCACTTAACAACCAGTCTTTGTGGATAATGGCTCACTTACAGCCGGTCACCGGTTGATGACCTGCTGCTGGTTGTAAAATATGAAAAAAACATTTTCTTAATAATTTTTTCACACCGCAGATAGACACGTCGGATTCCCTCCTTCCTCAGCAAACCTTTCCCTCCAAATCGTTCACAACCCCCTACTACCTCACCACATATTCTGCTTTAAGCTCTTTAAGTACCCAAACTCAGGGGTTAAAGGCCCAGATAATGCATTCGCTTGAATGAAAAGAGTATCCATACTCTGCAATTTCCCGAGTTCCGGCGGAACCTCAGTGGATAGTAGAAATGGAGGAGATTTGAGGAGGAACCTCTCCAGAAATGGCTAACTTACATGGCAATTCCCAAGGTTCAACTCTGTTCATATCAACCTCACCAACAACTATTGAAGATAAGTTGCTATCAACATTTGCACAAATAATGAGTGATCAACTCTGCATCAGTCAGGCGAAATCGAAATCCAAGAGGCAATTCCAGCTGATCATCCTCGCTGACAAGCGCAATATAATTTTCCATCACACACTGCACCAATCCTTTTAATCGTGTTTTTTTAAAATGAAAATATCTTGACAAAACTGATTTTTGAATCAAGAAAACTATTTTTAGCTCTGAAACCGCAGATGGGTTCTGTCCGAAATGAAATCCGTCCTTCAGGGGGAAAAATATATTAGGAACATCATCTAGTCAAAACAGATGTATTTAAGGCCTATGGTCAAATTTTAGGCTACTAAGCACATCTCATACGTTTGCATTTATAAGTCATTGATTCTTATCACTAGACATTGTTATTTTATAGATATAGAAGCCACAAGCAAGACATCAACCACTATGCAACTTGGCCTTAAAGAATAGACTAGGAATATCATCTAGTCAATGCACCAATACTTCAACCTTAGGGAGCAACAACTTACAAGTAATAGACAAGACATGTATGGCATCAACAATAATGGCAAGTACGGCCTTATTAACACATGGAATGACTCAGAGAAATAATTCTAGATTATTCGTGACCATTAGTGAAAAATACGACCTTGGCTCTATGGCTTTGGAAGAGTTTGTGGAATACGACCTCGGCTCTATGGCTTTGGAAGAGTTTGTGGAATACGACCTTGGCTCTATGGCTTTGGAAGAGTTTGCGAGCATTGCACTTCGGCCAACCTTTGAAGAACAGGAAATCAAGCTTGTTTCTGGTAACAAGTTTGATTGATATTAAGGTACTGTGACCTTCTTTTAAGATTTCAACCTTGAGGTCAAGGCTCTTATTGCCTTTTAAGAATAGAAGATTTCAGTATACAACCAAGGCTCTTCAAAGCCAGTTTAAGGAAAGAAGATTTCAGTCATGCCAAGGCTCTTCAAAGCCAGTTCAGCAGAGTTTAGAAAATATTTACAAGTGTTAAAAAACATTTGCAAAGTCAGGTGAGAAGAAGACATCCAAAGGATGAGCTGCTGGAGAAACTTGAACATGTTCCTACCAAGCAACATATGTGAATGGAAGTCTTTTTCTCGTTCAAAAGTTTCAGTGCAGCAATCAAGAAGTAAGAATTTACAAGAACTGAGATTTAAGTCTCGGAAGATTTTAGCTCGGCAGCTAAGGTTCTTTATAACCCGTGAAGATTTCAGCTTGGTGGCTAAGGCTCTTCTTAGCCTGATCGAAAAACGAGATTTTTAAAAAAACATGTTTGGATTTGAAGGTTTCAACTCAAAGGCTAAGGCTTTATGGATGGCCACAACAACCGTGGCAACTAAGGCCCACAATAAATAGGATGCAATAACAAATGCCTAAGATGCTTCCAAAAACTTAATCTTTTCCAAACAACATTTATTTCTTCATGTTAACCACCAATGTCACCATATTAAGATATCAACAATATTACCAACATACACAATCATCACCTCTTAAAACACTTTCCACATGTTACTAAATTCATTAAAATAACATACCCAAAGTAACAACCACAAGACATACGTCCATTTCATAGCATTAATAAGATTCAATTTTCCAAACATGTCAAGATAATTGACCAATTTTCAAGAACAAATTTTTGCGGAAAGACTTTCCAGATTCCTTTAAACCCATATCATTTCAAAAAACAACATTCTCAATCATATTTGGACACACATCATAGTTTATGAGGCCATTTTACATAATCATTACCTACTTGAAAAAAACCTTCACCGTACCAGAAAATTTCAAACAGGGCACATAACATGGAACAATAATAAAGCATGATGAGATCCAACTTGACATATTTCATTTACCCTTTACGAAACACAGACCAAGGCACATTAAAATCACTGAAAAGAAAAGGGGACGCCCACACATATAACAATGCATACAAACCATGGTTCAATACATATTTGAGCAAATCAGATAATAAGCCAAATGAGGTTCATAAGTAGCCAACAACATTAATCATTGTATGAACACATTAGTTCAACCATTCCACTTATTGATAGGACAAGATCCTTCAAGCTTTACCAGACACATTATTAATCTCAGCTCAAGCAACAGACAACAAATTGTCATTAAAAAACATATGATAACCAAATAGCGGAACACAAATAGACCCACGACACGGTTACACTGTCCATTCATATATAGATCACCAACATTTTGATTTTCCACAACACTGCCTAGATATGCAGCCACTTGTTATATAACAGAGACAACATAGAGATAACAGAGACATTAACAACCCTGACTATAAAAGACAAGACCGGACAAGAGACGTTTACTTATTCACATAAACAGGACAGGAGGATATCTGAACACTAATGACCAGAGATCACTCGCTATGGATCACTTGCCCATAACTCAATGTTAATCATAACACATGTTCTCCCTCAAGTGATAACTGGACACATAACAACTTCAATGAAGAACAACATTATGAACAGAATGCACCCTTAATACATATGCCATAGAAACATGGAAGCCATAAAACCACAAACTCCATTTGAAACATACAAATATATTTATGAGAAAGTAAGAAGGAAAAGTAGTACCTAGACATTTGGAATTCGAATACAGCGATTTAGACAATAACAATGTAGACACTCAGCATGAGACAATGGTAATGTTCATTGAGGACATACGACAAGCACCTTGAGGGCAACATTCCGGTAGCAATTACTGGACATAAGAAAACTCTGACAATGCCAAGAATTGAGAAGAACAGAAACCAGATGGCCATAGGGAGGATTTAACATATCTATCCCAAGGCTCTGATACCATGTTGGATTTCTATCACAAGACAAATGAACAAATTCTATGAAACAAATGAAGAGTAAATAAAAATGAGAACCAGATGAAGAAGAAGAAAATGAGTTTATTGCTTCTTACTTAATGAATCTGATACACCATCGAACATATATATACAGTAAGTAGAGGAAGGATTCTTCCTATCTTGTTGGAAAATGATGGTAGTCCCGTCACTCTGCTCCCAACGTTCACATTGCAGAAGAAAGGTAGAAAGTAGGCTATTGATGGGGGGGGACTCTGAATCTGGAAGCAGCGGATTTTCAGGCAGCAGGACCAAGTTGCATTGTACCGCTTTATTTAGAAGGGGTGTATATATATATATATATATATATGTATGTATATATATATATATATGTAATACATGTATATATACATTACATATATCTACATGTATATATATATATATACATATATACATACATATATATATATATATACATGTAATATATATACATGTAGATATATGTATATATATTACATATATCTACATGTAATATATATACATGTATATATATATATACATATATACATACATATATATATATATATATATATATATATATTTTTGCCTAAAGAAGTGATTTTATTAAGCCTCACTTATGGCGGAGGGAAACCATATTAAAATATTTCAGCGTATGAATAATAATAGTACAATGCATAAATAATTTCTAATCTCCAATCATATATGATATGCCGCATTAAAACCTTGCCAAGTAAAACCACCCTTGTGGATAAAACCTTGGCGAAGGAAAAAACGTACATATTTATATGAAAGGAGTAAGCTTTTGAGTAGACTAATATAGGATGTGTGACGCTTGCTGAAATCCATAGTTGAATGTTGTATACGGCGAGTGGATTCGTGTTGAAGAGACATCTCCGCCAGCAGTGTTGCATCAATAAAGCCATGCATAGAAACAGAAACCAATTAGTACACAGAGGAATATGAAATCTGGCATTTGGTGAACATGAACGTAAGCAATAGTTCGAGTATAACACATTAGCCAAGTTACCCATATCGATGGATATGGGTAACTGGAAATTTGAAAATGACAATGGCGTATCCATGGAGAAAGACAGTATGATGCAAGAAACAAAGCGTACCCATGTTGCCCATATCGTGTGATATGGGCAACTAATTCGAATGTTAGCCATGTTCATGTCGAAGATGTGGTATGCTCTCCGTCAGGTAGCAAGCCCGAACCATTGATGGCAAAGATGCAACCGTGGGAAAGACAGTAAGCTGGTGATGGAGTTGGCCATATTGTGCTAGATAATGCGCAGGCTGATTGGCTTCGCGAGGAGTGTATGTAATTGTAGCCATGGTTGATCTGAGTAGTGCTCGGAACATTGTGGCAAGACCATCATTGTTGTGCTGTGTTGCTGTAACTACCCCATATGCATCCACTTCAACATCAATTGAGCCCCATTGGGTTGCAAAATATAAGAAGCTAAGATAAGCTGCTTGTAATTCAGCTACATTAGGTGTAGAGAGGGGTAAGTGAAAAGAAATCGCCCTAATGAATGTGCCAGAACTGTCCCTCAATATTGCTCCTGCTGCCGCAGAAAATCTCCCATGGGCTGCGTCTGTATTTAATTTCATCTTGCCCGGTGGTGGATGAATCCATCTGACGATGATGCAACGAGAAGGACGGAGCTTTGGTGACAAACCAAGAGTAATTAAAGACTGATCTGATATTGCATATTTCTTTCCACTTTGTGCTGATGCCCAGTCATACAAAGCTCGTCTAATATTTTCACCCACTGTCGCTGGTTTCCATTTTCCTTCGCCATAGATTATAGATGTGTATGTTTTCCATATCTCCCATACAATGATATCTGGAGCCACGATACGAAACATGCCCTTAAGTGTCTTGCCTTTTGTTGAGATCCACCATTGCATTAAATTTTGTTGGACACTTGTAGCATTAGTTGATGGACCATCCAAATGAGTCGCATACATTTTCCATATCCCAGCGATTTCCGGACAATGCAAGAATGTATGATTAATAGTTATTTGCGATTTTAGACAGAAAGGACACTGCGAAGGGTGGATATACACAAACTTCTGCAAGTTTTCTGGGACAGAAAGTGCACCTTTATACAGCCTCCACAGAAACAGACGGACTTGAGGAGGAGCGCTCTTATGCCAAATGAAACTGTATGACATGCGAGAGTTTCTTGTGAGTCTAACCTTTTCATACGCAGCTCGAATGGTACGATGTTCCTGGTCAAGATGCTCATTGCAAAATATGTGAATACGACAAATACGCTTCCATACTGGCGAATTCGTGATACGTATGTCATAATTATTACGATGAGCATACCGTGCATGTAGAAAATTGCTCCATAGAGAATTGTTTTCTTGATAACGCCACCAGATCCTACAGGAGTACGTTTTTTGCAGATCACTTAAAGATCTTAGTCCTAGGCCCCCTTCAGATGTTGGTCCAAAGAGCTGCGCACTCGAAATCCATGCATATCCTTTTCTTGTGTCCGTACTCCCCCAGAAAAATTTGATCATTGTTTGCGTTATTGCATGTATAATACGTTGGGGTAGTTGACAGGGCGATAATATGTGTAGAGGTATAGCCGCAAGAACATGTTTGATCAAGATTAACCGGCCTGCTTGATCTAAAAACTTGTTTTGCCACATTGCTAGTTTGGTCTGAATTGTGGAGAGCAGAGTCGCAAAATGTGCAGTTCTTTCCTTACCACGATGCAGTTGCACTCCTAAGTATTTGATTGGCAGACTGACTGATGTCATGTGCAAAGCATGCTCCATTCGAGTAACCTGCGCTCGAGTAAGGTAATCTGGTGGTATAAATGACTTTTATGAAAATTTACCGCCTGGCCCGAAGACGTCTGATATAATTGTAGGAATTCTCTGAATTTTCCAAGATTTCTCAGCCCACCATTAAGAAATACCAATAGATCATCAGCGAAGGCAAGGTGAGTAACCGGTTTAACCCTGCCTGCTGAGAAGGGGATGATTCTTCCTTGGTCCACCAAGTTGTTTATGCCCCTTGAAAATGCCTCAGATGCAATGATGAATAGAATGGGTGACAACGGGTCCCCTTGCTTAACACCCCTTGTTGGTTGAAAAAAGCCTGATGGTATGCCATTGACTAATACCGACATATATGTGCCTTTTAAATGATTAAAGATAAGCTGGATAAACCTGTCCGCAAAACCAAACTTATGTAACAATTGGGAGAGAAAGGTCCAATTAACCCTGTCAAACGCCTTCATCATATCTAATTTTAGGATAACATTGGAACCTCTTGATTTCATGGGCAGCAGGTGTATCATCTCCCGTGCTAGCAGTATCTGATCTGAGATGTCCCTACCCTTCACAAAGCCTGCCTGCTCAACAATAATAATTTTTTGGAGTAGGGGTTGTATACGCGTTGCAATAATACGCGTCGCTACCTTGGATATGAAATTTGCTAGGCTTATAGGCCTGTACTCCGAGAATGAACGAGGGGATTGTGTCTTTGGCAGCAAGATAATTAAAGTGCTCCCCATTGCCTTTGGGAGAGGAATGCCTAGGAAAAACTCTTGCATCGCTTTGTGCACATCCTCTCGGATTATATCCCAACAGCATCTGAAAAAAGTGCCATTATAACCATCTGGTCCAGGGGCACTGTTTGGGTCCAGAGTCCAAACTGCTTCTTTCACCTCTGATTGTGTTGGTAAGGCCATGAGCATTTGGTTTTCACTTGAAGTTATTAGTTGAGGTATGTGCTCAAGAATAGAAATGTCATCCGATATTGATTCTGCTGTGAATAATTTGCTAAAATATTCTATGGCAGCATTTTGAATTCCAGCTTGTGTGTCAATGATCAACCCTGCCTCATCTCTTATCTGGTGGATTGTCTGCCTTATGTGTCTATCCTTCACTATATTATGAAAAAATGCCGTATTTGCATCCCCCTCAGATATCCATTTCTGTCTGGCCTTTTGAGCCCAATATTGTAGTTGCTTACGTGCTGCAATCTTATACTGCGCCTGAGTTTCATGATATTGCATTCGTGTTTCAGGGGTTGGGTTCGCATCATAAGTATTTTCACACCGAGCCAGTTGATGTTCCAGGTGGGACACTTGGTCAAAGATGTTGCCGAAGACATTTTTGTTCCATGTCTGAAGGTCCTTTTTCAGTCGTTGTAATTTGTTGTACAATCCTCTCATGCCCCCTATTGTGGGATAAGTCTCCCAAGATGATTTCACAAAGATATAAAAGTCTGCATGTTCTACCCACATGTTTTGAAATCTGAAGGACTTAGGACCACTGAATGAGGTCCGTATTGAACGAAGAAACAATGGTGCATGATCTGATGTCAGCCTAGCCAGATGCTTGACCCGAAGATTAGGAAACAAAGCATTATAAGACTCTGAACATAACATACGATCTAATCTCCTCCGAACCATTCCTAATCCTCGGCCGCTTGCCCAAGTATACGGTGAGCCTTCATATGGCAGATCTATTAGTTGGCAAGAAGAAACACAGTCATTAAATTCTTCCAATGAAGAAAGCGAAGGAGTTGAGAGCCCATCATGTTCCGAAAGAGTAAGAAATGTGTTGAAATCTCCTCCAATTAACCATGGATCTGAATTATTATCATGATGGAGCTGCAATGCCGCCCATAATCTCCGACGATCTGTGATGGAATGCAACCCATATACTGAAGTGTACCAAAATGTAATGTTTGTGCCCACTAACTGAAATTTGAAATGAGAGCATTGTTCATCATACACTGTGGAAAGAAGTTAGAGGTGGTGATTTTTCCAAAAAATCCATATTTTGTCTCGACAAACGGATTCGGAATGTGAAAATTTTAGACGACGTTGCATTTGAGGCAAATGAATCACATCTCGCTTTGGTTCTATGATTACTAATAATTGCAGTTTGTGAGTCTTTACTAATTTGTGAATGCGGACCATGGAAGCCGCAATTCCCCGGACATTCCATACTAGACAATTCATTGAGAAGAAGATGATGATAAGCGTGAAGAACGGGTCAACCTGTCTGTGGGATGTGCATACGAAGCCGCCATTTCCTGCTTGGTACGACGTCTCCTTGTGGTTGGGTTAGGGTCCTCCAGCTCTTGCAGTAGTTGATCTGTTGTTTTTGCAAACGAGGCGTCTGCTTGTGGATCACAGCCTTCATGGATTGAGCGTGCAAGTTGCTGATCATCCAGTGGCAATGAGCCTGGGAGAGGATTTTGTGGAGGTTGCATACTCGAAGGTTCTATGGCATGTGAGAGTAATTCTGAATCTGATCTTGTGGCATCTAATACATCATCATTCTCCTCCAAGACTTGTTCCATTGATACTCCAGTTTTTGAAAGGTCTTGTTTTTCAGAGAGTGTTTTCAATTCAGCATTGGTTTCTATATTTTCTACTGTGTCATGCACCTCATCTTCATGGCAGTCTGCATCTGGATGGTTAGTTTCTGGGGCAATATCGTCATCCGTGTCCTCTGCAATTGACATAGGCTGTTTTGGATTGATTTTCTTCGGTGTCCATCGTTTGGCCTTTTCTCTTGGTTTAGTAGGGTTTTGAGTTGGAACGTGAGGCTGTACTTCCTGAGCCTCTTGACATAGTTGCTTGCAGCTTTTGTCATCATGTCCCAGTATACGACAAACAGTGCAGAATAGGGGGACATTCTCATATTCTACTGATGGATAAATTTCATTATCTCCCCCTTGAATATGCAAACGTGTGGGTAAGGGCTTAGATGGCCTCACACCATTAGAGGTCGCAGAATCTATTTTTAAGGGCAGTCCTATCATGTGAGCAATCTCCCACAGAGCAGATTTATTTTGCAAATATAGGGGAACACCACGAATGGATACCCATATTGGAACAATTGGTTTATCAATCTTAGGATCGAAATCAGGCGTCCACTTCGTTATCCTCATAATATAGCCATTAACAGACCATGAACGACGTAGAAAGCATCTATGATAATCTTCGGGCTGTTGAAATGTCAAAATAATATGTTGATCATCTAAAAGTCCTAACTTTGGAGTGGTTTTGAAACCGATTCGCTCCATGCACGCAGCTAATTGTTTCATGCTTGGCCTTCCATGCCAAAAAGAACCAACCAACGTATATTTATATGGCAGTGAATAACGAGCAACTTCCTCCTTTGAGAATGAGATAGATGGCATACCTTTATACCGAGATATTGATCTGAGGGATGAAACCGGCTCCAGTGAAGTAGGAGCAACCGCCGCCGCAAAGGTTTTCGAGAAGAGAGGCTGATCCGACATTATCGGATGAAAGAAAACACGCATAATGATATAGTATGAGATGCAAAATCCAAAAGAACAGATTATGCAGGCGAGAAAAGATCAAAGAACGCAGAGAATTGAGGAGAAAGACGGAATCTTTAGCCATTCAGCCGTCTACAGCAAGATCGTCGGAGCCGCCGCCGTCCATCCCATCCTTATTCTTCACTATATATGTATATATATATATATATACATGTATATATATACATATATATATATGTAATGTATATATACATGTATACATATATATATATATGTACGTATATATATATATGTACATATATATATATATATATGTACAAATCATGTATGTACCCAATACTTTAACATATGTTCATACATTACAGCCTACAAAATAATATGTACAACTCATATACATCTTAGCCTATGAAATCCTTTATGATTGTTTTTCACAATACCCTTCTCATGAAAATCCACAAGCTGTTAATTCATACGTTCGATGTCTAAAATCACACGTAGTCCGTCCTGTTTTTTAGCCAAAGCAAGAGAGGACAATACGATTCAATAATTTGTTAACCCAGGAAAAAATTATAAATTACGACAAAAATAGCCCCAAAAGAAAGTATGAAAATAGTATCACCTGGAGATAATCCAAGAAGAAATGAAGATAGAGCCTTCATATCCTGAATGTTAAACAGAGTATGAGAAATTTCTTTTATATAAATAAAAATCCAGTTAATATAAAAGAGGGCCAACCCCAGATACCGTAGTAACACGCTAAACAACTGTTTTTGCAGAAAGCAGTGCACAAGAACCTAATACAGCTTGTGTTCAGGAGAAGAGGAATTCCTCAAGTTTTCTAAAATCACAGAAGGTCATCTTTTCATGATCTTCACAGTACATTTTCCGCCAACTTTAGTCCACAATAAAAGAGAAACAAAACAGAGATAAGGACATGTCATTGTCATTATATTTTCAAAATAATACACAAGAAATGTACCACAAGTAGCTTCAGAAATCATTGGGTCATGGTAACAACAATTGATGGAATTGTAAAGCACCAAAATTGAGTTGCTTGCACCTCATGTCTCTGGTTCAACCATGAGATCCCGGTTAAAAAAATCTAATTCATATCCTCAAAAAGGTAAATGAGAAGTTTAATAAACCTTAAAACGAATAGTTTCACGGCTGCGTAAGGAGATTGAGAAGATCATTCATTAGACAAAGAATATGCTCAGACTCAAAAAGGTAAATGAGAAGTTAAATAAACCTACAAGCGAACTCTTTCATAACTGTGTAAAGAGATTGAGAAGATCATTCAATAGAAAGCACATGCTCAGACGGAGACACATCTCTGTGAGAGTGCAAAACAGACGATAAAATTATTCATTAACCACGCCTCGTATTCTGAACTCTCTATATATAGGTCAAATAAAGAGAAATAAGCCAAAAAGTAAAGAAAACTGTCTTATACCCAGGTATATTACAGTAGTTTCCCAAGGCATCTATGTTATGAATAACAAGAAGCAATAAAAGGCCACTGCCAGATTTTTTTTCCAACAAATACCTATATATATAACAACAAAATGAGATTTAACAAAGCACATCAACGATAACATAAGCAAGAATAATTGAGGATGATATCATTTATGACTTGCTTGCAAGTAGCACAAGTAGAAGGATTTGCCTTTTCTCGGGATTCTTTGCTGCCAATAACTGAACATGTTGCTCCATAAACTAAGAAAGGAACATGACCAAGATCTTCAACCATGTTATTTCAAGAGGATGCCCTAAAATCAAACAAGCAGGATAAAATACCTTGTAACAAAGAGTCAAACACGCAAAAGAGTCACTTTCAAGTGTAGGCCCCAAGTAAAGATCTTAAAACATAATGGCCAGCGCCATTAACCTATCAAAATTATAAGCCAACAGGTCACTATATTATCATAGTATTACTTATAGGCAACAAGAAACTAACACTAACTTGAGCATAGAATTGCACGCATACAAAGAATCACATTCACATATGTACCCTTAATTAGGATGATATTCTTAAACCACTTATTTGGAGAGTCCCTGGCATAGCTTCTACGCATTAGGACAAGTGATGAATTTGGTAAAAATTAAAATTAACTACCGCAAACAATTTTTTTGGCAAGTCCCTGAAAAAGTTTGTGGTTAGCGGTTGTTAATTAAAAAACAAGAAATAAGAAATACGAAAATAGCTGTTGAGAATATACACCAAACACAAATGCAAAATTAATATGAAAATAGCTGTTATTAATTAAAAGAAAATAGCTGTTTATTTGGAAACAAACAGGGAACAGCGAACCAAAACACTAGGTAAAGAGAATGCAGACTTACAGGGGCTCTTCCTCCATTGGCCGACTGCAAAGACAAGATTAAAGGAAAGAAAATCTGCACAATGCCAAGTTCAAACGATAAAATGAAATCACGACGAGGACGAACCACCTAGAATGGAAGATAATATTACATATGGAAAGAAACCTCGTGTTTGAATTCAAACATCGCTATACCATTCGTTTATACAAAAGACGCTAAATGAAAGAGGAAAAATAAAACGAAAAAAGAAAATCCCAGTCTTGAAAATAACTTTTCAAAAAAATCCAAATTTGACAGTAAGTAATACTTGGGAGCTGTGCACTAACCTCATTTCTCATCCGAAAAAGAAGCTCGAGTGACGATTAACTGCGAGAAAGACAATGCACAAAGCTAGGGATTATAATAGTCAACGAAATCGGGTTTAAGAGGTCCAGGAAAATATTTCTGATGGAAGATCTCCGATGACAAGAACAGGTTTGAAAAGAAAAGATGAAACAGCACCGCAATTGCACTTAGTCATTTAGTCACAAGTCACTTAGTCACAAAGATAGGGATTATAATTAGTCAATGAAATCGGGTTTAAAGTTTATTAAGGAAAAGAAGTTCCAGAAGGGGAATTCTCCCGTCATTGGCTTCAATTGAAGGGAAAGATAGAAGAGTGAAAGAAAAATCAAAAAGAAAAAATTCTGGATCGACTATTGCACGAAACAGTGGCTTCCAAGAACCTTGCCTGGTAAAAGATTCAACAAACTCTTCAGCCGATAATCCAACTAGTACAGAAGGTGAAGTGGTAGAAAGAGTAGAAGTTGGAAGGAGAACCTTTGAAACACAGGAGAGTTACTTCAAGCCAATTAAGAGACAACTATTATATTGATACAGGAAACAAATATATGAAAATTTCAAATATGTGTGAGAAGCTCCTTAACAGCCTCTAAACCTCAGAACTTTACCAGGTGATTTACCTCTCTTTCCATATCTATGTTTAGAAGGGTCTGATAGCCCTCCCTACCACCCTAAAATACATAGTTTTTCACCACCAAGATAATATGTCACCTACAAAGAAAGGTTGCAGGGCCAATCACTCAGACAACCAACCACGAGGGAATATAATAGCCAAAGCAACGACACACTTCACCAACCTATGGTTGCAGTCAAAATACATATCAAGATCCTTATTGCGACTCTCCTTTCAGTGCTAAATTAGTTACTACTTATTGTTAAACTAGTTACTGCTTATTCCGAGTCATCAAATCAAGGCCTTTTGTTACTAGCTTAGAAGGGACAAGCCGTGGAGAAGGCAGTTTCACTTTCAATGAGCAATATGACCAAAACAAAGAGCACACCTCTATCACTTTCTTGATCTACGCTGCACCAAAGGCATATACGCCTAGGTCAGGACTGAAATCAAGCACCATGATAAAAGGTCAGCCACCAAATTATAGTCATAAATCCTAAAATTAATTTTTTGTGGGCATAAGAAAGGGGGGAGTAGTCAATAGACCTTGTAGCCGCACCATGCATGTAACGAGGATGCAAGAACATACCCCACAAAGGATGGATTTTTGTTCCCTAGAATCACAAATATTTGGGATGTGTAACTTTCTGTACAAGATGTTATATGTTGACAAATTTTGTTATATGTTGACAAATTCAGAATTTTCTGGATAATGATAACATCATTAACAAAATAGAATAAATAGAATTGTGGTAAGATAACCCAGTGTCATATCAGGAAAACAGTGAAGAAGATTTGGTTTTAGGTCAAGAAAAATTGATAAAATTACTTGAAGCTCTTTGGCAAGTGATACAACCTCATCCAGCTTAGCATTTGATTCTTGAAAGGCACCATTAGTAGGTTTGAGTCCAATAGTTATAAAAGATGCATAACAAAGGACTAGCATTGAAGGGAATCAACAATACAATGGGGTCAATAGAATGTTATACTAGATAGAAAACTCTGCTCTAGTCTACCAACAGACGAAAAACAACCACCAAGCATTTACTAACCTCAATTGTTTTACCATCCAGAGCAATATCTCTGTCATGAAAACACCACAGGTCCACACCAAGCTTTTCCATTCGCTCTCACTGTGTATATAACATCAAGTTTGCCAGAAAACATAAGAAATCAGAGAACCCTCACAATACGTACTGCATAACTTTACACTTAATGAGCTGCAAGTATCTTACTTCTCTTAGCAATGCCCAAAGAATTGGTACCATCTTCCCATGGCCACACCTTGTAGGTGCACCAAAAGGGTCAGATCCTGAACCGCGAAAGGTGTGCCAAAAAGCAACACTAAACCTCATCCAATCCTATGTGGAGTAAATAAATTTTCCATCTTAGTCGAAGGCCATGGCTTTCTGATACATAAAAACACATGAAGCAGGAAAACAAAACTAACCTTCATCTTTTTCCCATGGATGACCTTCTCCGCATTATACCATTTAAACGCCAGATGGTTTTTGGTGGAAGATCCCTACAAACAAAAAATTGAAACACGTAACGAGTTACGAGAATCCAAAACAGCTCACTCACCAATAAAAGTTGAATTTGCAAGTATTTACCTCGTATTTAATCTTAGGAATTCCAGGGAAGAATTCCCCCTTCCATTCACAAAAATAGTTGTTGAGAATATACCCCAAGCACAAAGGGCAAAATTGATATGAAAATAGATGTTGTTAATTAAAAGAAAATAGCTGTTTGTTTGGAAACAAATAGGGAACAGCGAACCAAAAAACTCAGGAAATCGAATGCAGACTTACAGGGGCATCTTCCTCTATTGGCCGACTACAAAGACCAAAAACTATTAAAATTCTTTTTTCCATTACTGTTAATTTAGACTGGAAAATGATCCAAATTGATGTCAAAAATACTTTCTTAAATGGTGACCTTCATGAAGATGTTTTTATGGAAATTCTTCCGGGTTTTATTAATAAGGACAACTGCAATAAAGTTTGTAAACTAAAAAGGGCTTCATATGTATAGAAAATTAAAGAGGAATAAAATGTGCTCAGTAATCAGTCAAGAACCCCAAAAGAACTTCTCTTATTATTCCAACATAGAAACTGCGGCATTACAGTATACTCACTCTTTATAGAGTGAAGAGTACAACGGTCACATTTAACGGTAACAAGAAAAGGAAAAACTTTAAAGATATATATCACTCTACACTATTACAACGGTACTACAATTTTAACACTAGATTTTCAACACTCCCCCTCAAGCTTGGTGTATAGGTTAATACAACCAAGCTTGCTAAGAAGTTCATAAAATACCTTAACAGCAACTGGTTTGGTCCAAATATCAGCAACTTGACACCTAGAAGAAACATGCTTGATTTGTATAATATGATCATCAATCTTTTCACGAATACAAAGACGGTCAATCTCAATGTGTTTTGATTTATCATGCTGAATTGGATTCTCGATCATGTGAATTGCAGAAATGTTATCACAGTATAACTGAATAGGTAGAGTAGTCTGTTGTCCTAAGTCTTTTAGCACCCGATTAATCCAAAGTCCTTCACATAATCCTAGAGCTAAAGCCCGTAATTCGGCTTCAGCACTGCTTCGGGAAACAACAGACCGTTTTTTGCTACGTCAGGTAACAAGATTTCTACATAAGAATGTCCCATATCGAGTGGTTGATCTCATATCAGATGAAGATCCCCAATCGGCATCAGTAAATACAACCAGTTCCCTATCAGAATTTTTCCTGAAAAACAAACCTTGACCAGGAGCATTTTTCAAATATCTAAGAATTCTCGTAGCAGATTTGAGATGATTAGTTGTGGGATTATGCATGAATTGACTTACATAACTAACTTCATAACAAATATCAGGTCTAGTATGAGATAAATAAATTAGTTTTCCAACAAGTCTTTGATAGCTCAACTTATCAGTTAACTCATTATTAGCGGTCTTAGATTTAGAACTGGTATCAATATGGGTAGATAAAGGTTTACATTCCAATCATACCAGTTTTAGATAACAAGTCAAGCACATATTTCTTTTGAGATATACTAATGCCTTCCTTAGTTCTTTCTACTACTTAATATTACTTAAGTCCTTTAATTCAAATACATCAGCCAGTTTTTGTTTAATGTCCTTAATGCCTTGATCATCATTGCCAGTCAATATTATATCATCAACATAGACAATTAATAGAGTTAAGTAACTAGAATTCTTTCCTTTGACAAATAAAGTATGATCACTATGAGTTTGAATAAATCCATAATTAACAATTACATTAGTAAACTTTTTAAACCACTCTCTGTGAGAATGTTTTAAACCATATAAAGCTCTTCTTAGTTTACATACCTTATTATAGTTATCCTTATTGTTGAATCCAGGAGGTATATCCATAAATAGTTCTTCTTGGAGATCACCATTCAAGAAAGCATTCTTAACATCAAGTTGAGTTAGTTTCCAATCTAGATTAACGGCAATAGAAAAAATAGTTCTAACAGTATTAAGTTTAGCAACCGGTGCAAATGTCTCTAGGTAGTCATTGCCATGAGTTTGAGTGAACCCTTTTTTGCAACTAACCTAGACTTATGTCTATTCACGGATCCATCAGCATTATACTTAATAGAAAAAGCCCATTTACAACCTACAGTCTTGATTGTCTGATTCTTATCAACCAAATCCCAGGTTCTATTTTTAATTCGAGCATGCATTTCTTCCTGAATCGTAGCATTCCACAGAGGATTCCCTAAAGCTTCATATATGTTTTGAGGTAATGTATTTGAGTCTAATGTAGATGTGAAAGCATAAAATGAGGGTGATAGAGATGCATAGGAAACAAACTTACTCAAGGGATGCTTAGTACATTCCCTTACACCTTTCCGGATAGCCACTGGCCGATCATCTAGGACAGAATCTAAGTGATGTAATTATGTCCCAGATCTTCAACTGTTACTTGTGTTGGTTCAAGATCATGTGATTCATTTAAAACAATATTTCTGGGCACAGCAGGCAAGACAGGAAAGACAGATTCGTTCTCTGGTCATGTACACTGCTGCTGTAGAGGTGAGGTTTTCTGCTAATGCTGCTGATGTACTTTTCTTTGGTAGACTTTGGTAACGCGTCTCCTGATACCCTCTTGATTACTCCCCCTTAGCTGATTTGTACTAATTTCTGTTGGAACTGAATGATAAATTGTAGAACACTCAATAAATGGATTAGTATTAGATGAACTATTAATTATACTCCAAAAGTCCTGATAATCAGAAGAGAAAGTGGAACCTGTATTCTTATGATAAAATGCACAGTGTTCATCAATTTTGACATTCATAGTAACATATATCCTTTTTGTCAGAGGATCATAGCATTTATAACCCTTTTAAGAGTTTGAGTAGCCAATAAATATACACTTAACAGCCCTACTTTCCAACTTACCCCTCATATGAGATGGTAAAAATACATAAGCAACACTACCAAATACGTTGATAGGAAGATTAGAAATCAAATGGGTCATTGGATAAGTCAGTTTAAGGGTATCTACAGGGGTCTGAAAAGATAACACCCTAGAAGGTAGTCTATTAATAAGATATGCAGCAGTTAACACTGTTTCACCCCAATAAAATTTAGGAACATTATGAGTGAACATGATAGCTCTTGTAACATCTAGTAAATGCCTATTTTTTCTTTCAGCAACCCCATTCTATTGAGGTGTGTATTTACATGATGTTTGATGATGAATACCTAAGCCAGTTAGGAAGGTCTGAACATTCTTATCTAAATACTCCAAGCCATTATCAGTTCTAATAGTTTTGATAGTAGTATTAAACTGATTTTGAACAAGAGTAACAAAATTCTGAATTATTCTACCATCATCATATTTGTATTTCATGAGAAATACCCAAGTGATCCTGGTATGATCATCAACAAATGAAATAAACCATCTTGCTCCATTTACATTACTTACTCTTGAGGGGCCCCAAATGTCTGAGTGTATCAAGTTAAAAGCCTGTGAAGGGGCATACATCTTGGCAAGATAGACTGCCTTAGTCTGTTTAGCTAATTCACATACTTCACACCTAAGACTTATTGGATCAACATTCAAAAATAAACTAGGCATAATCTTCTTGAGATATCCAAAACCAGGATGACCTAGCCTTCTATGCCATAACAAAAGATAGTTATCAGTACTAGATTTCACATCAGACTCGGCAACACAGCACAGATTCCTTGAACCTGGTGTTGTTCCAAAAAAATAGAGTCCGTTGTGAACTTTAGCACTGTCAATCTTCTCCCCCATAGTAATCCCCTGAAATAGAACTTTAGAGGGTGAGAAAGAAGCTAGACATTTGTTATCCAAAGTAAGTTTTCTAACTGATATTAAATTAAAACTTAATTTGGGAATATACAGAACATTAAGTAATTTCAATCTGTCATTAAGAATAACTGTCCGTTTTCCCATTATATGGATTCTAAAACCTGTTGGCACTTCTACATATTTGGGAGTTGAAAAATGATCGAAATTAACTAATATATGTCTTTGATAAGTCATATGGTCTGAGGCACCTGAATCAACTATCCAGTTACTATCTCTAAAATTAGATAGACCAATATTACCTGCACCATCCATTGTTGCAACAGAAATGGTAGCTGATTCAGATGGAGTAGTCTTTTGATCCAGTTGTGCTGCCCAGCATCTTAAAAATGGTATCCAATTGTTGTTGAATAAGAGGATTAGATCCTCTATCATGCAGACCATTTAGCTCATTGTCCATTTGATTAGCCATATAGGCCATTGATCCTTGAGACTTGTTTGTATTATTCCTCCAAATGACCATTAGATCCGTGCCTTTCATTATGAGTTCCACTTTCATTGTCATGGTTTGGTTAGTTTAGCCGGGTAATGGTTCTGGAAACCCCTGTGGGGGCGGTACTGCCTTTGTCTACTATATTAACCAACGTAAAGGCAAACTATCTGTTTAGCCTTTCAAATGAAATACACGAGATAGTCATCATTTCTTTTGCTGGCCTTGTTGGAACTAACATATAGTTGTTTTGTAAGCCAACAATATACCCCAGGAAACTGGTATTGGGTTGGCAATCTCAGTAAACTTTATGTACTAGCTTAGGATCCTAGACTTGTGGTCATAGAAGACCACCTTTTTCAAAAGGTTGGCACTAGCTATAGCAATCATATTGTAAGCCACCTTTATTTCCATTCGACTTCGAATATTCCCCTCGTGGTTTAGTCGATTGCACATTTTGTAAATCCACCTATTTGGTTTATATATGAAATTTAACGTACACAAAAAAGATAACTCCAGCCAGATTACTTTTTGAAGTCCAACAAAGTTTGTGCTTATATGTTTTAAAATAAACTAGAATTTCTTGGAATTTCTTGCAATAGAAACGCTGACCCAGAATCAAAGATGTAACCCCAAGAAACTAAAGGCATGCTAAATTCAGTACATCGGTTCCATCCAAGTAGAAAATTAGGTGAACTTGCAACTTCTGTATGCCGAGTTAAGAAGTCAACATTGTCCCCTCTATAAAACAAGTGCTCGCCTGTCGAAGAAGAAGAATCTACCAGTGATGATCATGGTTATAAATTTAAAATGCCAGTAGAGAAATAAAATGAACAAGTACAAGAACATTAAAAACTTCCACCTACTATTTAGAACTGCCACCAACAAAAACCTCTGAATATAAATTTTTCTTCCGTTCAAGCGCGAAAGGCTCTGAACCTCCACGTGAACCACAATTTAGGTAGGCTTATAAACATATAATTCCATTTACTTCATAGAAGGAATCATACATTACCCAACGAAAAAAGTAAAGATCGCAAACCATTAAGAAAACAGCAAAACAAAAGGCAAATAATTATGTCCAATAAAACCTAATTCGTATAATTGTAGTTAGATCAAGGGGGAAAGAACTTAGATCCAATGATAGTGGAGTCATCATCTAGTGATAGATAGGAAAAACCTCTGCTTAAGGATTAAATCGAAAAGTAGAAAAGAAATGATGTCGAGCTTTATTGAAGAAAATCAGGAGAAGAAAAGGGAAAATCCCCATCATTCAATTCAATTGAAGCAAAGGTAGAAGAGTGAAAGAAAAATACTATACAAATTGCTACACAAAATTTGTGAAGGGAAAAATACTATTTTATTGAATATTTCATGAGTTAAAAGTTAAATTGCAAAAATGTAACAGAAGCCGCACACTATTTATTAGTTTTATCAGATATCATATGTCATGAGATCGATGTCATCTTTTTTCTTACTACTATATGTTAAATGGTAATGTCTTGACTTATAGGCGAGGAGGTTTCGCTAGCACGGTTTACCTTCGGTATTTTGATGTTAGATTGTATCCAAAGTAAATGAGAAGATTAATACTCAAATTGACATCCGTAAAAATGTAAATGAGAAGATTAATAAACAGGTTAATCTCATTTATTAGCCTAACGTTTGGCTCATTACTCAGTTAGCAGCCTAACGTTGATTAAAACTCACTTAACACCCAATCTTTGTCCAAAATGGCTCACTTGTAGCCAGTCATCGGAAGGTGACTTACTACAGCAGGTTCTCTCTTTTTTTAAAAAAAAATTTCATTTCTAAAAAAATATTATTATTTCTAAAAATTGTAAAAATTAATTAAAAAATATTTTAAAAATCGAAAAAATTAGGAAAAAAAGATAAAAATAATAAAAAATTACCAACAACGCCCCAACCCTCCACCCACGCATCCCACCCTCACCCCCACCCCCACCCCCACTCCCGACGCACCCCCAACCCCAGGCCAAATTTTTTTTAAATTTTTTTTTTCTAACTCACTCATAACGCTCCGACCACCCCCGCATCCCCTCCACCCCCTCCTCTCGCCAAAAAAAAGTTTTTCTAAAATTTTTTCTAACTCACCCATAACGTCTCAACCACCCCCGTGTCCCCTCCCCCACCCCCGTGCACACCCCAAAAAAATTTTAAAATTTTTCAACTCACCCACAAAGCTCCGACCATCCCCCGAAACCCGAAACAATCCAACCCCCTGCCCAAAAAGAAAATGACAATCTACTTATGCAATAGGTATTGACGATGTGCATGAACTACTTATGCAATTGTCATTTTCTTTTTGGGCTGGGAGGTTGGATTATTTGGGGTGCCGGGGGATGGTCGGAGCTTTGTGGGTGAGTTGAAAAAATTTTAAATTTTTTTTGGGGTGGCGCGGGGGTGGGGGAGGGGATGCGGAGGTGGTTGGGACGTTATGGGTGAGTTAGAAATAATTTAAAAAAAAATTTTGACGAGAGGAGGGGGTGGGGGACGCGGGGGTGGTCGGAGCATTATGAGTGAGTTAGAAAAAAATTTTAAAAAAAATTGGCCTGGGGTGGGGGTGCACGGGGGTGGGGTGCGGGTGCGGGGTGCGTGGGTGGAGGCTTGGGGCGTTGTGGGTAATTTTTTATTATTTTTTAATTAATTTTTTAATTAATTTTTACAATTTTTTAGAATTTTTAAATTCCTTTTAAATCACTTTATTCAAAAATACAATTTTATTTTTAATTAAAAAGGGTCGCCGCGTGTCAACTCCTGGTTGGTCTGAGAAAGTTAAAGGTTAGTCAACGGTTGGTCAACGGTCACCTGGCTACAAGTGAGCCGTTTTGGACAAAGATGGGGTGTTAAGTGAGTTTCATCAACGTTAGGCTGCTAACTGAGTAATGGGTCAAACGTTAGGCTTAAGTGAGATTTTCCCATTAATAAACCTACAAACGAACATCACAATAGTGTAAAGATGCATTGAGAAAGTCATTGATCAGAGAAAACACGTGGCAAATGAAAACACACAGTTGAGATCGAAACGGGTGATAATATACTGGTGAAGACCGTCAAGTACAGTGCATGCACATTTAGTTAATAAGTGCCCACCGTGTCCTGTAGGGAAACAACAAAACCTTAAGGAACTTTGAAGACGTAGATGAGATGATATATTTTTCAGTAGAAGAAAAGGTTATGTGTTTTACCATTTTTTTCCTTTAGATTGAGAGGATACAACAAAATTAACTCGTAGGTCAAATAAATACAATAATTAATAGGACAAATAAACAGACTAATTAGCCATGAAGTAAGGAAAACTGTCTTGTATACAGGAATATTATCACAATTTCATAAAGTACCAATTAGACGAATAACAATTAGCAATAAAATGCTACTGCTAGATTTTTCTCCAACAAGTACCTGTATATATAACAACAACAATGACATTAAGAAAAGCACAAAACAACGACAATAGGAGTAAATTTATAGAAGATATGGTTACAGATTACTCGTAGGTACCACTCTAATTGAATATATGCTTTCAATCCATGTCACTTTCTCTGGTCCACTGGTGTAGACTACCCGAAAAGATAGACAAAGTAAAGAAATAGTTCACTTTGTACCAGAGGGAAAAGATAGTAGTGCAAGTGCTAATTCCACATAATGCCTGATGAATTTAGAAACGACATAAAACAAGTAAAGATCGCAAACCCTCCATAGACAATCTTCAACTTTATCTGAGAGCTGAATGGCTCTTGTAACCTATTGAAGAGAGAGAGAGAGAGAAGTTTAAACCCCTCTCTATACGCCAAGAATACTTCAAAAACAAAAGCTAGTTGTTGCTATGCCAAGCTATTTTCTGGTATATTTCTTGTCTATTACTTCTAAAATGCAATGATTTTTTTGTGGGTGTCAATTTTTTTCTCCCTCTACAATTTACGCTTTTTAATGTATTATGTCCCTTTTTAATGTTAACTAAAGTATTTGGAAAGTTCTAGTGACAATCATGAAAAGTCAGCCTTATGCAGATTTCAGTGAATCTCTAGTGAAAATATGAAAAGCCGACCTTAAAGAAACTTCTAAAATGCGTAAATTGTAGAGGGAGAAAAAAAATGACACCCACAAAAAAATCATTGCATTTTAGAAGTAATAGACAAGAAATATACCAGAAAATATGAAAAACAACAAGACTCCTAAAGAAACTTCGAAGACGTAGATGATGAAGATACAATGATCATTAGAAAGAACAAAAATCTGTTCCCTTTAGAATGAGAGGATACAACAAAATTAATTAGAGGTGTTCAACTATGACGATAGACTCCAGTTTCTGGGCTGCTTGTGACATAACCACACGCCTCATATTTTCAACTCTCTCTATATAAGCAAAATAAACACAAAAATTAGCTATGAAGGAAAGTTGTACTATACTCAGGCATATTATCGTAGTTACGCGAACATCCATTCATCAGGTTTTTCTTCAAAAAGGTAAACAAGAAGTTTAATAAACCAAAAAGCGACCAGTTTCACGGCTGCGTAAAGATATTGAGAAGATCATTAATTAGAGGAAGAATATGCTTAGACTCAAAAAGGTAAATGAGAAGTTAAATAAACTTACAAACGAACTGCTTCCTAACTGTGTAAAGAGATTGAGAAGATCATTCAATAGAAAGTACATGCTCAGACAGAGACACATCTTTGTGAGAGTATGAAACAGATGATGAAATTATTCATTAACCACGCATCATATTCTCAACTCTATATCAATCAATCAATCAATCAATTTTACACAGTATATCCCAACGGCAGCAAAAGCTATCTTTAGGGTTTGGAAAGGGTGAGCAATAGGCAAACAATACCTCTATCCAAAAGGATAGAGAGTTTGCTTCCAGTGAGACCCCTAGCTCTATATATAGATGCATAAATGAAACAATAATAGGGGTACCATGTGCTAGTGTATTAGTGAGGGAATTCATTAAATATAAGTAGGAAGCTTCTGATATTAAAATAGTCATAAACGCATATATGCACATAGCAATCCAAAGACAACAACAAAAAAAATTGCAAAGTCAACATAAAGCATATATAGTACCTAAGCCTCTAAATATACTCTGAGATGCCCCTATATCCTGTTCTATATCCTGCCTAAACCTCGTTAACCTTAATCATATGCTTCAATGAATTCCTATCCTGGACTATGTCCTCAGAGTGGTGCAAATCTAATATATGCCTAATCCGTTCATCCCAAGTCATTTTGGGCCTGCCTTACTCCTCTTCCCCCTCTAAAACGAGGCTTTCAACTACTTTTACATACGCCGTTGTCTGTCTCCTCTTGACATGCCCAAACCATCTTAGCTTCCCTTCTCTTATCTTATTTGTTATACTAGCCGCCCCTAACATTTTTGAACACCTCATTTCTGATCCGATCTAGCCTTGTATGCCCACACATCGACCTCCGCGTCCTTATCTCTGTCACTTTCATCTTCTGCGGCTATGATCTCTTAACGGTCCAACAGTCTGTTCTACATAATATTGTCGGCCGCACTGCCATCCTATAAAATTTTTCATTTAATTTAGTTGGAAAATTCTTGTCATAGAGCACCCCTGACCTTCCATATACACCAGTCTTGTCTGAACTCGGTGTGCTATATCGTTATCTATATCCCCATCCTACTGTACAAATTATCCTAGGTACTTGAACTTACCTGTGGTACCACTTGACCCTCGATGGTGAGCTGATTATTCTCACCATCAGTTGTGCAACTGAAGTCGCAGTGCAGATACTCGGTCTTAGAACGACTAATCTTTAATCCTTTTCTCTCTAAAACACCTCTCCACTACTCTAGTCTCATACTCAGAATATGTCTTCTCTCTGCGACTAATACAATATCGTAAGTAAAAAGCATACACCACGGAACTGACTCCTGAATCGGTTTTGGCAACTCGTCAAGGACAACTGCGAAAAAAATAGGCTCAATGCAGACCCATGATGGAGGGCTACCTCCACCAAAAAGAAGTTAGTATTCCTCACAGACGTACGAACAATTGTTTTCGTCCTAGCATACATATCCCTAATTATGTCTATATACTTCATAGGATTACCTCTCGCATCCAGACTATCCCAGATCAGGCTACGTGGCACACTATCATACGCTTTTTCAAGATAGGTGAAAACCATATGTAGATCGTGTTCCTTCTCCCTATACTTCGTCATCGATCTCTTTCAGATGTGTATTGCTTCCGTAGTTGACCGTCGTGGCATAAAACCAAATTGGTTCAACATAACTTGAGTTTTTCCCCTAATTTTAGTGTCGATTACCCTCTCTCATAACCTCATAGTATGGCTTAGCAACTTAATCCTCCTGTAATTCCCACAACATTGTGCGTCACCTTTGTTCTTATATAGGGGGACCACGACACTCTTTCTCCGCTCATATGGCACTTTACCTTTTTTGAATATAAGGTTGAACAGAGTAGTTAGCCATTGAACCCCTTCGTCTCCCAAATACATCCACGCCTCAATGAGTATGTTATTCAGGCCAACTGCTTTATCTCTTCCCATCTTCCTAAGTGCTCTCATCACCTCTCCTTATGTGATACTCTGACAGTCGCAGTTATTATGTTGTCGTTGTTGGGTAGTGATGATTTCTCTTTCTTCGTGGTCGGCCCTCCTGCCGTTGAAAAGATTGTAAAAGTATGTTTGACATTCCCACTTGATGTCTTGTGTTTTGACTAAAACATGTCCATTTTCTCCCTTTATAAGCTGTCCGCCTTCTAGCTCCTGCCTCTTTCGACCCCTAGCTTTGACAATCTTGAACATATCATGTTTTTCGCCTTTTCTTTCTAGTATTTCGTACATCCTTTTATAGGTTGCGGTATTTGCCTCCTTCACTGCCTTTTTCACCCCTTCCAAGCAATTTTGTGTTCTCCTTCAATCTCATTTTCTCCTCTCCATCTGTGCAGCTTAACAGCTCTCTAAAACTCCTTTGTTTATCCCTTATTTTTTGTTGCACATCCTCGTTCCACCACCACGATTCTTTATGTACAGTTGTCTTTCCTATTATTACTCTAAGAGTTTCCCTCGCCGCGTACGTAATAGTAGTTGTCATAGCCTCCCACATCTGGTTTGTGTCCTGACCAAATCGATCTAATGTGGCAGAGATGACCTTGTCTATGAATATATTAATTTTTTTGTCCTTCAAACTTCCCCATCGGATCCTGGGTGGGAATTTTCCTGCCCCCTTACTCAGCTTTTGACTCAATGCTATAACTACCACTATTAAACAGAATTGCATCACTGCTGTCTCCTCTCGTATAACCCTTGCAGTCCTTCCACATCCGTCGATCTTCAAGCCTCATCAGAAAATAGCCGATCTGCGTGTTACGTCATTCGCTGCTAAAAGTGATCAAATGCGATTCATTTTTCTTAAAGAACGAGTATATAATACCTAGGTCATGGGCCACTACAAGGTCTAATGGATCCCTACCCTCTTCGTTCCTATCTCCACAACTAACCCCGCCATGTGTCTATTGAAAACCATTTCTATCCTTTCCAATGTGGCCATTAAAATCACCTCCTATGCAAATTCGTTCCTACCTAGGTATTGACTTCAACACTACATCTAAGCAATACCGAATCCTTTCTTCTCCCGTTCTCCCAGTCCCATTTCGGGTGTGTAGGCGCAAATCACTGCCACTATCTTGTTGTTTAATACTAACTTCAACCTATAATTCTATCATTATATCTTATCACACATCGGTTATGTTCGTGTGCAATTTTAACTCTACTAGAAATCCTATCCCATACTTGGTCCCATCGGACCCCAAATAGAGCAACTTATACCCGTTACATTCTTTACCTTTATTCTCCTGCCATTTAGTCTCTTGGACACATGATACATCTATGCTACGTCTCTTAGTGTATCTACAACCTCCAATAATTTACCACTTAAGGTTTGTACATTCCAAGAAACTACACGTAGACTATCCTCCTTTTCCTTCCATTTACCTACACGTCTCTTCCCTAGACATGGTCTCACAGAAAAGTCATGACTTCTTCTATCAATGATTGCAACTAAAACCAAATTCCAAGGTTTGCTATCAGTTTCTTATCCAGTCAGATGAATAAAAGCAAAAAAATCAGTTCAATTATAATGAGACAAACATGAAATTATATCACCTGGATGGGGTGTCAAACACCATAATCCAAGAATTAGATCACAAGTTGACCGGATCTTGCAAGAAAGTGTCTGATTCTGACTAATCCCTCTTGAGTAAACTGTCCGACCCCAAAATCTAAACCTCTAATAAAGATCAAAACTGTTCCTAAAAGATAAGGGGTACAAAACCACACATGTAACAATGAACCCAAACAGAAAAGCCAACTTCCGAGTTGATTGCTTTGCGGATGGTGGATGTCCAGACTAAGTGAACAATTCACCATTAAAAGGTGTGAACTGATCAAAGAATCCAAATGAATGCTATGTCAAGATCTTTCCCACTTCTTGTCCTAAAGGGCCTCTGAGAAATCTTACATCTCAAGCTGGATCCGAACTTTTTTTTAAAAGATATGTAAAGAATCGTAAAAGACAACGTCAAATTTCAAAGAGAATTTTGTTTTCTAAAAAAATATACAAAAGGGATAGAAAGTATATGACGAGAAATTCAAGAAGATGAAAGAGTTTGGTGGAATATCCAAAACAAACAGCAAACTCCAGAAAGCAAGGGAAGGGGCATGAAAATCTGATATAATTGCTGTGTAGAGATGACTATTCCAATTAAAAAAATATAGGTTTTCAGACAAAAAAGCTAACATTTTTCACAGCAAGAAGTTGGCCCGGAGCTTAAATCTAGAGGCATATATAATCCAGATCTAATCATATCTAAATAGCTCTTTTGCGGATCTGAAGATATAATGTGGATCCAGCGACGATTTCTCCTCGCAACTTTGACCGTCGGTTGTCAGATGTTAATAACTCAAATACTAAAATTCAAAAGAAAAAAAGAAAAAGAGTATTACGAATTACCTCAACAATTCTACCAGACAGATTGCAAAGAACACACTTCTCTAAATTCTAAGGCAAAGCAGAGAGGAAACAGATGGAAAGGTCCTCCTCTCGTATGACTGCAGGCAAATCCACTGTCGATAAGAAAGTTAAAGGTGTGTCCATCACATGAATACGTGTACTTGTTGCTATTTGAAGGAAGCTTTTGCAAGCATTGGACTGCAATGGTACTGAAATTGCTAGAATAAGGCATGTGCTCTGCTAGAACAACTGTTCCTTTGGCAACAAAACTATAGATTAATCCCAAGTCATCCAGGAGAAAACCGTCTACTACCCAGATATATTACAGTAGTTTCCCAAAGCATCCATGCTATGAATAGCAAGTAGTAATAAAAGGTTACCGTCAGATTTTTTACAGCAACAAATACATGTATATGTAACAACAAAAATGAGATTTAACAAAGCACAACAAAGACAACATGAGCAACAATAATTGAGGAAGATATCATTTATAACTTACTTGCAAGTAGCACAAGCAGTAGGATTTGCCTTTTTTCGGGATTCTTTAATGTCAATAACTGAACCTGTTGCTTCAGCGACTAAGGAACACGACCATGATCTTCAACCATGTTATTTCAAGAGGACAGCCTTAAATCAAGCAAGCAGGATAGAACACCATGTAACAAAGAGTCAACGTGCAAAAGAGTCACTTTACAGTGCTTTTTCAAGATCGATGAAAATCATATGTAGATCGTGTTTCTTCTCCCTCAATCTCCTTAGGATGTGTACTGCTTCCGCAGTTGACCGTCCTGTCATAAAATAATCTTGTTGTGAAATCTAATCCTAATCCTAAAATTATACAGGAATTGCAAAGGCATAGCGAAAGTAGGATAAATAAACAGAACAATGGCCATGAACTAAGGATTACCATCTTGTATCCAGGAATATTACCGTAGGTACACAAAGTACCAATTCGGCTAATAACAACTAGCAGTAAAATGCTACTGCCAGATTTTTCTCAGATTTTTCTCCAACAAGTACATGTCTATATAACAACAACAATGACATTAAAAAAGAACATCAACAACGACAACAGGAGAAAAATTATGGATGATCTCATTACAGCTTACTCGCAAGTATCACATATAATGTGAGTTGTCTTTTCTTGCATGACCAAGCTCTTATTCCATCTTATTTGTGATGCCCTCAAATCAAGCATGCATGATACAACGGCTTGTTACGAATAAGCAACAAACAAAAGAGTCCCCTTCAACCGCTCTTTCTTTTTCCAGTGAATACAAGTTTGATGATTAGTCATGGAGCTACTAACAAATTACGATGAAGGATAGAAACGAACAGTAGAAAATGATGGTACAAATTAGGATTTGATGAACACCGTCTAATAGCCAATATAAAATGAACTTGACACAAAGATGTTAAACCTGATTACGATTGGACCTGGATCAGAATGCAGCTTCAGTTGGCATATCTGCTAAATGTCATCTAAACTTTGGTCCGAGTGCAAAAAAGCTCCGCTTCAAATTGAATTTTTCATGACATAGGATATGCCACTTAGGAGCAGTTAAAGATTTAGCGTCCGGGAAATATCTCGAGCTAATCCATTCCTCCAAAAAAAAAGAACAACAGGATGATAATAAATAGACCTGATTGAAAACACAATTAATCTGTCGAAAATCATAAGCCAGCAGGTCACCTTAAGCATCATCTTACTTATATGCAACAATAAACTAACACTAACTTGACCTTGGAGCTGCATGCATAAAAAGAATCACATTTGCAAAGGCAGTCTTAAGTAGGATGATGTCTTAAACCACTGATTCACGTAAGCCCTAGCATATCTTCGACTATACTAGTATAAGTGATGAATACAACATAAATTATACTGAATTACTCATAAGAGAATTTCTGCTTATATAGTTTGAAAATAACCTAAATTTTCCCACTAAACCAAAGCTGACCCGAAGTTAAAGATGAACCCCAAGAAACTGAAGAGTACCTTGATTTGCCTACCAACCAAAGCTGATCCTGCAAAACTTAATTTACGGTCAAACTACTCTCCATTTGATTAACAGCAACAAATCTACATTGAGTATATTAGTTCCATGCATGTGGCCTTTCTTTGTTTCAACTGGTGTGGACTAATAGTTCATTTTGTATCAAAGGGAAAAGATAGTAGTGCAAGTCCTAATTTCACATAATACCTCATGAATTTAGAAAACGATACAAACTTGTTGATCGGTCATGGTGCTGCTGACAAATTGTCACAAAGGACATAAACGAACAATAGAAAATGATGGTACAAATTAGGGCATGTTGAACGTCGTCTAATAGGCCAATATAAAATGAACTTGACATAAAACTGTTGAACCTGATTATGATAGGACCTAGATCAGAATGCAGCTTCAGTTGGCATATCTGTTGAAGGTCATCTAAACCATGGTCCGAGTGCAAAAAAGCTCTGCTGCAAATTGAATTCTTCATGACATAGGATATGCCACTTAGGAACAGTTAAAGATTTAGCGTCGCGGAAATATCTCAAGCTAATCCATTCCTCCCAAAAAAAAGAACAACAGGATGACAATAAATAGACCTGACAAATAATCAAAACAAATCCAAAAGATTGAAGTACACCACGAGGGCAAGGGGAAGTAAAGAAAAAGGAAAAGCGAACAAACTTGCTTTGGTGGGTGGTAAATAAAGGATCATGCCCCAAAAGGAGATCTGAGAACATGATCAACAACACTATTAATCTGTCGAAAAATCATAAGCCAACAGGTCACCTTAAACATCGTCTTACTTATATGCAACAATAAACTAACACTAACTTGACCTTAGAGCTGCATGCATAAAAAGAATCACATTTGCAAAGGTAGTCTTAAGTAGGATGATACTCTTAAACCACTAATTCATGTTGGCCAAAGCATATCTTCAACTATACTAGTATAACTGATGAATACAATAAAAATTATAATGAATTACTCACAAGAGAGTTTCTGCTTATATAGTTTGAAAATAAACTAGATTTTCCCACTAATCCAAAGCTGACCCGAAGTTAAAGATGCACCTCAAGAAACTGAATAGTAACTTTATTTGCCTACCGACCAAAGTTGATCCTGCAAAACTTAATTTACGATCAAACTACTCTACATTTCATTAACAGCAAATCTACATTGAGTATATTAGTTCCATGCATGTCGCCTTTCTTTGCTTCAACAGGTGTGGACTACCCCAAAAAAGATAGGCATATTAAAAAATAGTTCATTTTGTATCAAAGGGAAAAGATAGTGGTGCAAGTCCTAATTTCACAGAATACTTGATGAATTTAGAAAACGACACAAAACAAGTGAAGATCGCAAACCCTCCACAGGTTGAGGGTCCTTAACCAAAGGCTCAGAGTCTTCCACTTTATATATGAGTGCTGAATGGCTCTTGTAATAGAGAGTGAGCAATCAAAATGCACTGAAAATTGCAGAAGACCGGCTTTTCATGATTTTCACTAGAGATGCACTAAAATCTGTAGAAGGCCGACTTTTCATGATTTCCACTAGAGCTATGCAGAAACTCTAGTCAACATTAAAAAGGAAACAAAACAGAGATAAGGACATAATACATGAATATGCGGGAGAAAAAGATTTATACTAACAGAAAATATCATTGTATTTTAGAAATAAAAGACGAAAAATGAAGGAGGAATATCTTCATGATATGTTAGGTGCATATCAACGACAACTAGCTTTTGCTTTTGACGCATTCTTGGCGTGTAACTAGGGCTTTAAACATCTTGTATATCCTACTGTTGCATCAATGAAAATATTACACAAAGAAGGAGGATAAGAAAAAGAAGTAATTGATGGATTTGCAAAGAAACATACCACAAGGTTGTAGTTCAACAATGTGATCATTATTAAAATTCTAATTCATATCTTAAGAAAAGGTAAATGAGAAGCTTACCAAATCTACAAACAAGCAGTTTCGTAGCTGCGTGAACAGAGATTGAGAATAATGGCTAAGCAGATGCTCATATGGAGACAAACCGCTGGGATTAATAAAATTTTTACACAAAAAAGGGAGGATAAGAAGAAGTAATTGATGGATTTGCAAAGAAACATACCTCAATGTTATGGTTCAACAATGTGATCCCTATTAAAATTCTATACATATCTTAAGAAAAGGTAAATGAGAAGCTTACCAAATCTATAAACAAGCAGTTCCTAGCTATGTGAAGAGAGATTGAGAAGAACAATCATTAGACTAAGCACTTGCTCAGAAGGAGACAAACCGCTGGGAGTAGGAAAGAAGTTAGCCTGTAAAGACCTCTAAGTACAATGCATGTATGCTTTCTCGGTAAGTGATCACTGTGGCCTGTAAAAAAATAACGGAACTTCTAAAGAAACTTTGAACACGTAGATAATGATGATACAATGATCAATACAAAAAAGACTTCTTTTCCCTTATATAGCAAAATTAATTCGAGGGGTTCAACTATGGTGACATACTCCAGTTTCCGGGCTGTTTATGACATAACCACGCCTCATATCTGAACTCTCTCTATATAATTAAAATAAACACAAAATTAGCTATGAAGTAAGGAAAGTTGTATATACCCAGGTATATTATTGTAGTTTTCCGGAACATCCATCATAAAAATAACAAGTAGCAATAGAATGTTACTGTCAGGTTTTTCCTCCATAAAGTACCTCAACAATGAGATTTCTAAAGCACCTGGTACAAACAACCAGCAGATAACCCAACAGATAGAGCCTAAATATCCTTAATGTTAAACGCAGTATGAGAAATTTCTTTCATGGAAATAAAAATCAAGTTACTATAAAAGAAGACCACAAACAGATACCTAAGTAACACGCTTAACGACTGTTTCTATAGAAAGCACTACACAAGAACCTAATATAGCTTGTGTTCTGGAGAAGAGGAACTCCTCAAGTTTTCTGAAAAACATAGAAGGTCATCTTTTCATGATTTTCACAATAGCTTTCCCGACAACTCTAGTCCACAATAAAAGAGAAACAAAACAGAGATAAGGATATATCGTTAGCATTATTTTTTAAAATAACAGACAACAAATGTACCAGAAAGTAGCTTCATGCTATGATTGGTGCATGGCAACAAAAAGCAATGGATGGATTTGTAAAGAAACAAAATTGAGCAGCCTACACCTCTTGGCTCCGGTTCAACCATGAAATCTCTGGTAAAAAGTCTAATTCATATCCTCAAAAAGGTAACTAAGAAGTTTGATAAACCTACGAGCGAACAGTTTCATGGTTGTTTCATGGCTGCATAAAGAGATTGAGAAGATAATTCATTAGAGAAAGCGCATGCTCAGACGAAGACAGATCGCTGAGAGTAAAAACAAGCGATAAGATCATTCATTAACCACGTTTCATATTTTGAACACTCTCCAAATAGGTCCAATAAACAGAAAAATTATCCACAAAATAAGGAAAACTATCTTATATCCACGTACATTACCATACATTAGCAAAGCATCCATGCTATGAATTACAAGTAGCAATAAAAGACTACCGTCAGATTTTTCTCTCCAAGTACATGTATGTGTAAAACAAAAATTAGATTAACAAGGCACGTCAACAACGACAGTAGCAACAATAACTGAGGAAGATATCATTTATGACTTACTTGCAAGTAGCACACATAATATGATTTGCCTTTTCTCGAAATTCTTTGCTACCAATAACTGAACATGTTGCTCCAGCAATTAAGGAACACGACCAAAATTTTCAACCATGTTATTTCAAGAGGACGGTCTCAAACAAAGCAAACATGATAGAACACCTTGTAAAAAGAGTAAACACACAGAAGAGTTATTTTCAGGTGCAGGCCCCAAGTGGAGATATGAGAACATGATCGCAATCACCATTAACATGTCAAAAAAAACATAAACCAGCAGCTTGCCATAAACATCGTATTACTTACATGAAACAAGAAATTAACACTAACTTGAGCATAGAGTTGCATGCATACAAAGAATCACATTCACAGATGTACTCTTAATTAGAATGATACTCTTAAATTATTGATTTGGAGAGTGTCTCTAGCATATCTTCTACATACTAGTATAAGTGATTAATTTCATAGAAATTAAAATTGACTACTCTAGACATCTTTTTTAAGGCCCAACCGAGTTTGTGCTTATATCTTTTTAAAATAAACTTGAATTTTCTGCAAAGCAAAGCTGACCCAGGATCAAAGATGTAACCTCAAGAAATTAAAGGCGTGTTAAATTGAGTATATCAGTTCCATCCAAATAGAAAATTAGGTGAATTTGCAACTCCTGAATGCATAGATAAAGAGTCGACATTCTTCTTCTTCAGAAAACAAGTGCTCGCCTGCTGAAGAAGGAGAATCTACAAGTGATAATCATGGTTATAAATTTAAAATGCTAGTAGATTAATAAAATGAATAAGTACAAGAACATTAAAAACTTCCACATACTATTTATAACTGCTACCAACAAAAAACCTCTGAATATAAATTTTTCTTCCACTTCAAGCGAGAAAGGCTTTCAACCTCCATGTGAACCGTAATGGTGGGGGTCCATCAATGTCTCGGTTCTCGTTTATGCTGTATGTCTATGTTTGCAGTAGTATAGACAACACCAAAAGATCGACTTATTAAATATATAATTCCATTTGCATCATAGAAAAGAATCATAGGTAACCCAACGAAACAAGTAAAGATCGCAAACCAAGAAAACAACAAAACAAATTGCATATACTTATGTCCAATAAAACCTAATTCGCATAAATTGTGGTTAAATCAGGGGGAAAGAACTTAAATCCGAGGATGGTGGAGTCATCATTTAGTGATAGACAGTTCACTAGATAGGAAAAACCTCTGCTTAAGGATTAAATTGTAGAGCATAAAAGAAATAATGTCAAGCTTTATTGAAGAAAATCAAGAGAAGAGAAGTTCCAGAGGGGAAAATCTCCCATCATTCAATTCAATTGAAGGGAAGATAGAAGAGTGAATGAAAAATACTATACAAAATACTACACAAAATTTGTGAAGGGGAAAAATACTATTTTATTAAATATTTCATGAGTTAAAAGTTAAATTGTAAAAATGTAATAGAACTAGCACTCTGTTTATTAGTTTTACCAGATATCATATGTCATGAGATTGATGTCATCTTTTTTCTTACTACCACATGCTAAATCATAATGTCTTGACTCATAAGCGAGAAAGTTTTGCTAGCCTGGTTTACCTTCGATATTTTGATGTTAAATTGTATCCAAGGTACATGAGAAGATTAAAAAAAGGACAACACCAATGACAACATGAGTAAAATTAAAGAAGATATCGTTACGGCTTACTCGTAGGTACCACATCTAAATTGAGTGCTCCATCCACGTCGCCTTTCGCTGTTTCCACTGGCGTAGACTACCCCAAAAGATAGGCATATTAAAAAATAGTTCATTCGACATCAGAGGGAAAAGACAATAGTGCAAATGCTAATCTCACCCTTCTCATGAAAACCCACAAGCCATTAATTTCTACGTTCCATATCTAAGTTCTCGAGGGGGAATCTCCCATCGTTGAATTCAATGGAAGGGAAGATAGAAGAGTGAAGGAAAATTTAAAGCAAAAAATTCTGGTATTCTGCAAAAGGAGGAGAGGTAGAGTATATATAACGTTACAAGTAGTCATTACTGGGAAGCGGCCCCATTGGCAGTTAACAAAGAAACCGCGTGAATAATCCTGTCATCTGTTCATAGACTTCACGCCTGACTTTCTTTTTTCTGATTTTAAATTACTAGATTTATAGCCAATACTCAAAGATAATACTAATTAAAACTTTATGCTTTCAAAAAAAATTAAACATCAATTTCGCTTCAACATTGTTCTTCAAAAGTATTTTTTTTTTAAAAAAAAAAGTCTCTTTGTATACATTTTTCAGTGTAATATTACTTGTGGTTTAAAACCTGAAGACAAAATTAATAAAATAATTTTATTACATCAAATTAATGAAATTAGTCAGAAAACAAATGTACTGTTCAGATTAAAAAGTAACAAATAATATGTCAAATAAACAAAAAAAAATTAGCTACTAAGTGAGGAAAACCGTCTTATACCCAGAAACTATCTTATACCCAAATATGTTACCGTAGTTTTCCTAAGCATCCATGCCATGAATAGCAAGTAGCAACAAAAGGCTACCGCCACAAATTTTTTCTCTCAAACAAATACCTGTATATATAACTATAAAAGTGAGATTAACAGAGCACATCAATGACAACAAGATCAACAATAACTAACAAAGATATCATTTATGACTTACTTGCAAGTAGCACAAGTAGCAGGATTTGCCTTTTTTCGGCAATTATTTGCACATCTTGCTTCATAGACTAAGAAAGTAACATGACCAAGATCTTTAACCATGTTATTTCAAGAGGACGGCCTAAAAATCAAGCAAGCATGATAGAACACCTTGTAGAAAGAGTCAAGACGCAAAAGAGTCACTTTCAAGTGCAGGTCGAAGTAAAGATCTCTGAACACAATCGCCAGCATCATTAACCTGTCAAAACTCATAAGATAGCAGGTCAGTATAAACATAATAACACTTGCATGCAACAAGAAACTAACTTGAGCATAGAGTTGCATACATTCAAAGAATCACATTCACAGATGTACTCTTAATTTAGGATGATACTCTTAAACCACTTATTCGGAGAGTCCCTAGTCTTCTACATAATAGTATAACTGATGGACTTCACAGAAATTAAAATTGTCTACCCTTAACAGATTATTATAATTATTTTTGTAAGCCCCTGATAGAGTTTGTGTTTATTTCTATTTAAAATAAACTTGAATTTCATGAAAAACCGAAGCTTACCCAGGATCAAATATGCCCCCAAGAAACAAAAGGCATCCTAAATTGGGTATATCAATTCCATCCAAATGGAAAATTAGGTGAATCTTCACCATCCATGTGCAGTGATAAGGCGTCGACATCGTTCCACTTCAGAAAACAAGTGCTCGCCGGCCGAATAAATAGATACTGCCAGTAACTTATGATTATAAATTTAAAATGACAGTAGCGAAATAAAATGAAGAGTTAATTGCACCTGGTACCCATACTTTGCCACCAAGTTTAAGTAGCATCCATTCTTTCATAAAACTTACTTACCAGCCATACTTATAGGTGAAATTAACACCTGTCATCCCGATGACCTGCTGGTCTACCGTTGACTGCTCAAATCTACCGTTGACCGGACTTAACCCCACTTTTAGCCCAACTTTAACCAAGGTTGTGTATCACTACTTTGAATAATAAAGGAAAAAAAATCAAAAACCCCCAGCCCTTGTATTTTCCCGTTGACTGCTCATAATAAAGTAAAACTCTTCCTCTGGGACAACCTCAAAGAACTGAAACTCGCTCAATTTTCTCCTACATGAGGGCGTCTTGAATCTTGGTTTCTTGGGAGCAGGTGGGCAATTGAGGATCTTTGGGATCATATGTTTCGGAGACTTTGGGGTTGTGCACTCTTCTTCAAATTCAGATTTGGAAACATGGGCTTCTTGATCTCCTTCTGTAATTTCAGATGATTGTGAATTCTTGATGATCAGTGGTGGTAATCTCATCTCAAGCATGTTCTGTAGCCTTTCTTCTTGATCTGTGGACATGCTTTTTCTGGGTTTTTTCTTTGCTTTCTATTCTTTGGTGTTGTTTTGGGCGGGGGGGGGGGGGGGGGTTGGAGCTGAGGGTATTAGATTGGGAACATAAAGAAGCGATCGGGATTTGGGGCAAGCAGGGGCTCTTCTGGGAGGGATGATATCTTGAGAGGAAAGGAAAATTTGTAAAATCTTAGATGAAGATTGAGAAGGGATTAGAGAAATTGGTTGAATAGACAGTGGAGGGGGGAATTGAAACTTAAATAGGAGATCAGTAGAGAGGAATTCAAGTGAAGAAGAAGAGGAGGAGGAGGGAGGAAAGTGAGGAATTTGAATTGAAAATGAATGAATGAGAGTGTTTCATTCAAGGAGCGCGGCCTAGCAGTAGACATCCATGAGATTGGTGTCGTTTGGAAGTCCTAGAAGAAGACTAACTGATACGCCAAATATGTATCAGTTATATCGAATTTTTGGTTCACAGCTGAGTTATTTTACCGAGCTTGTCGGCGGCGGAATAGCAATAGACATCCATGAGATTGGTGTCGTTTGGAAGTCCATTAACAATCTCAACGGTGTACCTACCGCCCAAATGAATCGAAGAAACCTCGGCGATGTAAGAAGCCTAGAAAATGAGTACTAGGAAGACAACTTTGGCGACCATAGAACTCATTTGGAAGTGAATTGTCATTGATGTTGCGAAAATACATGGCGAAAATACCTGATGCACAGGCACAAAGTTTTTGGAGGAAAGAATAGATTGGAAGTAATGGAGGGAAGATGAAATTAACCATGGTTGGGAAAAGTTTGGCGCCACTTGGGGGAAAAGTGAAAAAAAAGGAATCTTCATAAAAACCGCCTACAGCAGGTCATTTCCCAGTTGCCGGATGCCAGGTGTTAATTTCACTTATAAGTATGGCTGGTAAGTGAGTTTCATGAAAGAATGGATGCTACTTAAAACTTTGTGGCAAAGTATGGATAGCAGGTGCAATTAACTCAAAAAATAAACAAGTACAAGAACATTAAAAACTGCCATATACTATTTATAAACGTTACTAACAAAAACCTCTGAATATAAAAGTTTCTTCTGCTTCAAACGAGAAAGCCTTTTATCCTCGCGAATCGTAATGGTGGGGGTCCATCAATGGTTTGTTTCTTGTTTTTCCTTTATTTCTCTGTTTCCAGTGGTATAGACGAGACCAAAAGATAGGCACATTAAACATATCATTCGATTTGCATTATAGAAAAAAGATCACAGAATACCCAGAGAAACAAGTAAAGATAGCAAACCGTTAAGAAAACATCAAAACAAAAAGCAAAAAATCGTGTCCACTAAAACCTAAGTCGTATAAGTTGTAGTTAAATCAAGGGGAAAGAACTTAGATCCAAGGGTGGTGGATAGTGATAGATAGGAAAAACTTCTGTTTAAAGATTAAATTGGAGATGAGAAAAGAAATAATGTGGAAATTTATTGAAGAAAAGAAGTTCCGGAGGGAGAGAATCTCACCATCATTGAGTTCAATGGAAGGGAAGATAGAAGAATGAAGGAAAATTAGAAACAAGAAATTCTGGTTTTTTAGAGCATATATAACGTTACAAGTAGTCGTTACTGGGGAGCGGCCCCACTGGAAGTTAACAAGAAAACCACGTGAATACTCCTGTCATCTGTTCATAAACTTCACAGCCGACTTTTTTTTTCTTTTCTCTTTTGTTTTTTTAATTACCAGTTTTGTAGCCAATACTCAAAGATAATACTAATTAGAAAAATTAAACGTCGATTTTACTTCAACGTTGTTTTTCAATAGTATTTTTTTTAGAAAAAACCTCTCTTATATACTTTTTTATTGTGATATTAGTTGCAGTTTAAAACCTGAAGAAACAATTAATAAGATAATTTTATTACATCAAATTAATAAAATTAGCTAGAAAACAACAAATGTATTGTTCATATTAAAAAGTAACAAATAATATATGTAAAATAAAAAAATTAGCTACGAAGTGAGGAAAACTGTCTTATACCAGAAACTATCTTATACCCAAATATGTTGTCGTAGTTTTCCAAAGCATCCACGCTATGAACTACAAGTAGCAACAAAGGGCTTCCGTCAGATTTTTTTTCTCCAACAAAACCTGTATATATAACAACAAAAATGAGATTAACAGAGGACATCAATGACAACAAGATCAACAATAACTGACGAAGATATCATTTATGACTTACTTGCAAGTAGCACAAGTAGCAGGATTTGTCTTTTCTCGGCAATTCTTTGCAACCAATAACTAAACATGTTGCTTCATAGACTAGGAAAGGAACATAACCAAGATCTTCAATATGTTATTTCAAGAGAGCGGCCTAAAAATCCAATTGTTTAGCTAGTTTAGCATTTACCTTGGTTAATTAATCTAATTAAAAATAGAGGTTAGCACGATAAACCTTAGATAGGTCATTGGATTTCTACAATAGTCTGCAATGTAGTTTTCTATAGACTACTGTTAGTATTTTTTATATTTTAATAGGACCAGTACCAGAAAAAACATATATGTTTATTATAACGTATGGAGAGATACATTTCACCCTGGGAAAACGTCTTTGTCGGAGTGAAAAAAATTATAAATAGGAATGATATATAGAAATTTTTGCATAAATGTAGCTTTTATGAGTTAATTGCACCGGTATCCATTCTTTTCCACCAAGTTTTAAGTGGCATCCAATGTTTCATGAAACACACTTGTCATCCAGACTTATAGGTTTAATAGACACCTGGCATCCATGCTGACGTCATAAAGGCAATTTTCATTTATTTTTTAAAAGTTTATAGAAAAAATAATTCAAAAATAAAAAAAACCCCACCTCCACCCCGCTACACCCCCACCCCCACCCCCACCCACCCCAACCATGCGACCTTTCTCCCCCTTCTTCCTTCATCTTCATCTTCTTCCTTCATCTCCATCTCCATCTTCATCCCTCCCCCTTCTTCCTTCACCATGCGGCTTAATTTGTTGCAACAAACACACCATACCGGCAAGCGAATACTCCTCCAACTGCCGCAAGCCAGTAAAAGCAGGGTCGGATTCCTCCGAAGTCCCATCACTCCCACAACAACCACTATTCAAATAAGCCAAAGAATTGTGCAATATATTGGACAACACATCCATTCCACCATAGGAATGCCCATTACTCAAAATAGCTTTCAAAGCCACATCCTCATCATACCCTAACGCCACAAGCTTAGCAATAGCCTCATTGTATAAGAACTCCAAATTCTTCCGCGAAATCTCCTCCAATTGTTCCTCAGTGCAATACCCCCATCCACTATCATCGAACACCGAGGTCGGAGCCCCATCTGAGCCAGCATTTAATCTAGGATTCTGAGAACCGTTAAAACCCATTTGATAATTCAACGCCCTTACCTCAGATATCATAACGGATTTAGAAATTGCCCCGTTCTTGTCTGCTACGACGGCAGTCTTTCCGTTGGAACGTTCCGCGATCGTCTTACCTGATCGGGCCCTCCGATTAGTCCTAATATGCTTCTCTCTAACGGTGCAGCCCATTTAGGATTGTTACGAAAATCAAAGCAAGCCTTCTAACAAGAAGAGGTAAAAAAAGACAGAAAGATCAACAATAAATTATATGGTTTTAACAAGAACAAAACCAACAAGAATTATAGTAATAATAATAATAAAAACAACAATAATAATAGTAATCTAAGGAAGAAAAAAAGAAAACATGGACTCACAGAGAAGATGGTTGGGGTGATTTTGGTGGTGGGTGTATGGTGTGATTGAGCTGCGGAGAGGCAGCAAAATCGTTACCAGAGATGCAGAGAGAGATACAGAATGTCGGATGGATTCAGAGCGAATGGAGGATTTAGTGAGGTGAGAGAGAAGAAGAGGATGAAGATGAAGATGGAGGAATGTAGATTAATAGGGGAGGATGAAGATGGAGATGGAGATGAAAGAAGAAGATGAAGATGAAGGAAGAAGGGGGAGGGAGGTCGCATGGTTGGGGTGGGTGGGGGTGGGGCTGTGGCGGGGTGGGGTGGGTTTTTTTTATTTTTGAATTATTTTTTCTATAAACTTTTAAAAAATAAATGAAAATTGTCTTTATGACGTCAGCATGGATGCCAGGTGTCTATTAACCCTATAAGTCTGGATGGCAAGTGTGTTTCATGAAACATTGGATGCCACTTAAAACTTGATGGAAAAGAATGGATACCAAGTGCAATTAACTCTAGCTTTTATACTTAGTTTTCTTGTATAAATAAAATAAAAAACATAACATTGACTACAAAAAAGATTTACTATGTTCTCACTGGAGCATTTCTCTGGATACATCACCAATTTAACGTCACCTTGGCTGTAATTCAGGTAGATGCAAAAGGTAATGCAAGCATAGTAATTGACCACTGGAGGTGCAAAAAAGTAACAACTAATATATATGTGTCTATATATATATATACACCTAAATAGCGAGCTTCATATTTTGAAGAAGCGAATGAACGAATAAGTAAATTACATACCTCTTCGCTTGTTCTAGTTTTTTCTATTTTGCAAAACGGATTTTCGGAGTTATTTCGAGTGTCGTAAATGATTGCAGAAACTTATCTATCTGTTTGTCAACTTTAAGGTCAACTTATTTGGATTTATAAGCTCCCCGGGACGTATAGTAAGAGCCATGGGTCCTGCTCCCCACCTTCCACCTAAACAAAAAAAAGGTAAGTTTATGCAATTGAGAATATGAATGCATTACCGTTTGTTGCACCCCTAGAGATTTATCAAACATCAAGGAAAATGAGCAAGAATTTACATCTAGATGGACAGTACTATTTGACCTTGAAAACACATGTGGGTTTGAGTTTTGGTTACCTCTTGAGGCTACACTTCTGTGACCTTGGGAGTTGAAAGTCCTGAAGGACTTGAATTTGATATTCTTATACAAAATATTGTTGCTGATACTCGAGCTAATGTGGTTCGATGGAGTGGTGGTAATGGAATTCCAGTGTACAGAGACTACTACTTGATGAAGAAAGGAGACGAAGTAGAAAGCAAATGTGATCTTTTCATTTCATTACAGTCTACTGATGAGTGACTAGGTGGGCATTTCAAGGGATTGGAGATCTTCAAGTTGAGCAATGGCAATAATTGTCTGGCAAGCCCGAGTTCTTCTAGTTCAGGAAGCAAGTCTACATTTTGGACGACGAAAACTGATATTTTTGTCGTTGCTTTTGGAAAATTTAATGTGTTCGTCACTGTTTTCACGATCCTATTGGCCACAATGAACATTGCAGTTTACAAATTAAGGCAAATATTTGAACAGAAGCTATGGCATGAGAAGTCCGAGCAATCAGCCTTACCTGAACCATCTTGTCGCTACTTTCCATTGTCAGAAATATTGTTGGCAACCCAAAACTTCAATGAGGAATTAGTTATTGGAAAGGGAGGATTCGGTGAAGTGTACAAAAGGTATTGTAATATTACTTGCAGTTTAAAACCTGAAGAAAAAATTAATAAGATAATTTTATTATATCAAATTAATAAAATTAGCTAGAAAACAATAAATGTATTGTTCATATTAAAAAGTAACAAATAATATATGTCAAATAAAAAAAATTGCTATGGAAAACTGTCTTATACCAGAAACTATCTTATACCCAAATATGTTACCGTAGTTTTCCAAAGCATCCATGCTATGAACTACAAGTAGCAACAAAAGGCTACCATCAGATTTTTTTCTCCACAAATACCTGTATATATAACAACAAAAATGAGATTAACAGAGCACATCAATGACAACAAGATCAACAATAACTGACGAAGATATCATTTATGACTTACTTGCAAGTAGCATAAGTAGCAGGATTTGCCTTTTCTCGCAATTCTTTGCAGCCAATAACTAAACATGTTGCTTCATAGACTAAGAAAGGAACATAACCAAGATCTTCAACTATGTTATTTCAAGAGGACGGCCTAAAAATGCAATTATTTAGCTAGTTTAGCATTTTCCTTGGTTAATTAATCTAATTATAAATAGAGGTTAGCACAATAAACCTTAGATAGGTCATTGGATTTCTACAGTGTCCTTTTTTCCCCTGTTAACCAACCACGTAAAGTCTTGTTAATAAATAACAACTGAAAATGCATTAATTCGTTTTTTACTAACGAAGGCATGCATGTTTAAATAAATTTAAATAAAAAATAAGCAATTTCCATTTCTTAATCGGATTGTTCTAATCGGTTCTGACATGTAAATTTGCCCTTTGAACATCGTTTTGTGTGTGTGTATATATATTTGTCTGTATATGTATTTATACATTTCGTTGTGTATAAAAATATAAATTGTCATCTTTAAAAGCTTCTATATCCATCTAGGCATTCCTTGATTATGAATTTTAACAGCTTTCCAACACAAGCCGAGCCCTATGAGGTTTGTGAAAATGAAAAGGACAATTAAAAACAGTTCTGCCAGATGTACGAGAATAAATAATTTTTGTATTTCGGCCAAGAAATTCCAAACCCTTTGACAAAAAAAAAAACAAATACTGAGTCCCATCTTTGTTCGGTATAAGATCATAAAATACAGAGCTGTTATAAGACGTCGTCCATATTTAGATATTAGAGAAATTTACCTTATTGGCTATATGGACCCTTGTTGAGCGGCATCGGAGGGCTCCAAACAGCAGTCAAGCATCAAAATCTCTCTTCTCTGCTAGACCAGAAATGCACATTGTTTGGTCCATTAGGAATGAAAATTGTACATGGGAAAAAAGATTACAACACTAGAGAGGAAGGATGCAAGGCAACAGAATGTTAACCTTAAAAATTCTAGTATTAAGATATAAGATTTGTACCTTGTAGATACTTTGAGTGTCCCGACGACGAAAATGCAACTTTCAACTGATCAAGAAAGAACTGGAAAGCCCAATGCGCACAGGGATTATAACATAGTGCAGAAAAAGACCAAAAGGAAAGAAGAAATCATGCCTTAGAGAACTACTAATCTACAGCTTATAGTTTCTTTTGAAAGCGTCCTCTTACCTTCAGCGAGCATTTCACCTTGTCTTAAGGGAAAGACTTTTGGTCGGAATATATTCAGCCATTTTACTAGTTCTGTTTTATGGGCTTGCTTGCACTATTAAATTTAATTGGATGTAAAAATTTACCATTGACAGGAATATCTCCGCCTTCAATAAGTTCAGGCATACAGAAACAAGCCCAGAAAGAGCAAGCACTAACAGTACGAAAATAGATAAGAGGAATCCCTTTCTCTTCAGCAAAATCTGCAGCAAAACTCAAAACCCCATCAGCAATTATGCAACTAACAGGCCTTCTAGTGGAAGTACCAAAGCAACTCTTCTCTATCATCATTTTCTTGAACAATGGTCCTGTGACATTCTTTGTTCCGGGCAGAATATCCATGACTCTTTCTCCGGCCCTCGGGTGATTATCAGGAAGTCCATCAGAGATAGTCTGGAACTGAAATCCAGGGTATTTCAAGAATCAAGACGCGACAGTGGTGTGCTTGAGGAGGCGTGTGTGGCTGAAGTCGGAGATCATGAATGTGATATCGAGATCATGGAGACAGAGGAGCTCGGCCAGGCGGAGCATGGAGTTGACATGGCCTTGAATTGGTAAGGGAAAGATGAGGACATGGGGTGGCAACATTGCTTGTTGGCTACCCATTTGATTGTATTGAATGATTTTCTTGATGGAGAACAAAGTTCTGGTGACACTAAAATTGATGGGAATCACAAGTTGGGTGCACAGAGGAACTGTGCTTTTTTACTATCTAATAATGCTCAATTTTACTATCTAATAAATACATATTATTTTATAGTTATAAATAAAAGAAATGACGCGTCAGTAGGCATATGTGCTTAGATTAGAGGTCATGTCTCTTATATATCTATATGTTATGTCTTTGGGATTGAAAACCAAGAACACGGAAATTGGACACAAAATATAAAGCAACACTTTCACATTCTATAACACTAATATAATTAATAACTAATTCAGTTTAAGAGACAAATCTTCCAATTACTGACATCCAAGAAGAGGTGAACTCCATGAGATCTGCGTATGTAACTTTTGATATAGCCTACAAATCAAGTGATGTAATCTAATGACTGAAGATTACGGTCGAATCTACGGTACGTTACAACCATACTATTGTTTCACTCGTATTCTAATAATGAAAACTTCTTAATCAGACGTATCTATTTAAAAAAAGTTCCGTGCTAGCAGAAATCGAATTTTCATCAATGGAAAAAGAATAATAACTCATTTGTGATGATAAAACCCGGAAAGTTGATACCTAAGTGTGACACCTTGATGTAGCAATTATGCATTGCCTCTTAATGTACATATTCAAAGTTAGAGATGAATGACATGAATTTATCTGAAAGAAAACCAAAAAATACAGGTTATCATACCCACAGAAAAATCAAAGAGAAGCGTTGTCTTGTCATCGTGAATAGTGAGATGGTGTTGGTGGGGATATTTATTTGATTAGGCTAGTAAAATTGGTTGCCTTTGCAAAAGGGTAGGATATTTCAATTGGAAGGCCAAATATTTGTTTGCTATTAGTATGGCAGGTGACTAGTTCAGCATAATAAATCAACGCATTTGAAATAGACAAACATTTCATAAGAGAGAAGATTAAAACTGAAGTTATCATGGTAGAGCATGTATCTCAATGAATCAAATAGCATACATATTAACCAAGTATGTTTCTATAAGAGTAGTCTAAACATTAGTGATCAAGCTTGGTTGAATAAACATCTACACCAACATTGACGAGAAGTTTAAAAATGAATAGTATGTACACATGTCAACACACATATATGTATATACAGTATACACATACACATACATACAATATATACTTGTATAAGCCACTGTCTTAGTGACTTAGTCAAAACATAGCCGTTTGGTTAGTTGACTTATTAACCTTTATGAACTTCTAGCCGCTTAAGGCCTTGTAAACAGTCTCTATAAAAGACAATACACTTGTAAAGGCAGGAGAGAGAAAATGGAATAATCGTTATTGTCCTAATTATATTAGAAACAATTGGGTATACATTTATACAGTAAGTACAGGTAGTCCAAAAGCCACCAGAATTTTTCTACAGTTGGTTATTGCTGCAGCATTTAATACTCTTGACTTTTCAGCCGTTTTAGTCGTTGATGGGAAAGCCATCATCTCCAGCTAATACTTTATTTATTATATTTTAACATCTCCCCTCAATCTAGATGTATATGTCGATACAACATAACTTGTAAATAAGACCCTTGAAAACTCAAGGAGTGACAGATTTCGTGAGAATATCTCAAAAAGTAAAGAAAATTGTCTTATAACCAGGTATATTACAGAACTTTCCCAAGGCATTTATGTTATGAATAACAAGAAGCAATAAAAGGCCACAGCCAGATTTTTTTCTTCAACAAATACAAGTATGTTATGAATAACAAGAATCTTGTCCGTCAACTAAAAGCATCTCAAGATTTCCACTATTACACTTCAGTACCAAACTTTTAGGTGGACTGTTTTTAAAGATCCCAATAAGAAAAAATTTGGGGCAGGGGGAGAGAAAAAGAAAAAGGAACAAACTCTTCTATTAATCTTTGTGAAAGTCTGAAAATTCTCCGATAACAATCTTATACTAAAAATCTTGGATTTAAATTCACATATTGGCAACAATTCTAGTAAGTCAAAGAAAGCAGAACATATGATAGAATATTTCTATATCTCATATGATCTTTTACATATTGTATATTTTTGTAAAATCCAACTAATATAAACAATCAAACATGTTTCATCAATTTAGAACAACTCAACCGTAAAATCAAAGGGACACTCCTAAAACCCTCATGTAAAATCACATCATAATCTTATCTACCTGATTATCCAAAATCAAACAAAGCATCAAGAAAATCAAGAAACAGAAAAAAGAACTTACAAGTCATCCAAGAATTTAGTAGCAACCATGACACTAGTGATGAGAAGGCGATGAACATTGAAAGAATTTATGGGCAAAGAAGGTTGCCTCTGAGAGAATCGATCAAGATAAATATTAGCAACTACGAAGCAAGATGGGCTACAATTGGCATACATAATAATCCATGTTATGAATAACAAGAAACAATCTCTTCTTTCTCGGCAGAAGTAAATCAGTAAGTGCAGAAGTTGATCAAGAGGTGAAACAATCGTCTTCCATTTGCTTGATGATTAGGGAACTAATTACAAAAAAAAGATGATTAGGGAACTAATTACAAAAAAAAAAAAAGATGATTAGGGAACAAACAAAGAAAATCGGAGAGAAGTGAAAAGTAGAAAGATAATTAGAGAGATGATATGTGCCTTAGGAAAAATGTTGATGGAGTATGTGTCTAGACATTACATTGGGGTAAGGTTGCAATTCAAGAACCTCAAGTGTCTTGGCCAAGAACATAAATGACACCCTCTCACCCTTACCCCAATATCCCGCCTCCTTGGGGTCAAAATAAGCAGCCCCTTTTTTCAGTTCCCCCACACTCTCATCTGGACTAATTATCAACTTGGGTTTCTTAACCATCAAACCACCATCAAGAACTTTTTCATTCTGGGCTCCTTCCTTTTTAACCGAAATCAGGAAGAATTTCCGAACTATTACCGACTTCACACGATTTTGCCGTCACCTTGGCCACTTTTACTGTTTCTTGGGGTAATTTCGATCTGGGCTTCTTGAATTTGCACCAAATCTTGGTTCTTGGCCCTCAGCTTTGCGTTTCTTGGGTGACAGCAGCTTCTCTTGGGGGTTCTTCTTATTGGAAGTGTTTGCCATGAGGACATCAAACGCTGAGGGGCGTTTAGACGACATTGTTGTGGAGAAGTTGGGAGGGTGAATAGAGACAAGATTAGAGGTTTTGGGAAGAACCCAGAAAAGGAAATGGTAAAGAAAATTGCAAGGAAGGTGTTTGAATAAAGTAGTGCGGTGAGTGAAGGTGTTTTGCAGAGAGGATACTTATCTTTACCAAAGACGGACAATACGGTGGAGACCTATTTGACACAATGAGTATATATAAATTTTAAGTAGCGAGGCCAACACTTAACATGAAACCGCCTCTGCTGCTCATAGACTTCGCTTTCCTCTTCTTCTTTTTTTAATTATCAACTTTATGCCAACATTTAAAGATAACACTAATTAAAATTTTACTGTTTAAAAAAATGTTTTGTTTCAACGTTTTTTCCAATAGTACTTTTTTCCTAAAAAAATCTCTTGTATACTTTTTTCATTGTAATATTACTTGTAGTTTAAAACGTGAAGAAAAAGTAATGTCATAATTTTATTACATTAAATTAATAAAATTAATTAAAAAACAAATTTATTATTCATATTAAAAAGTAACAAATAACATATGTGAGATAAATGTATCTTAAGCGATAGTTCTTGAGAACGCATTGTCGTTTTGACATTATTGAATCTCTTTATTGCCTTTTCTTTATTTTAATGCATATTTTAGAAATGTGGTTGCTTATGGAAAAAAACAATCATATATAAAATTTGCGAAGGGAAAAAAACTATTTTATTAAATATTTCATGAGTTCAGCTGTATTACATTGGGTAATGGTAGTAAGTTGACATAAGTTTTGAAGAGCTCGTAAAGGACCTGTCGAAATGGAGTTACTGAGGACACGAGGGTTTCTTAGGAGTTTTATTTATGTGCTCATTTCGAAACTTGTTCTTGTGGAATTTAGTTTGATATTTCGAGATGTATTTTATTAGGTTTGAATTTGTAATAAATTTAGGTATTGCCTAGATACTTTATATTGACGATTGGAGATTATTTTGAGGATTTTATTTTATGACTTCCGCTGTTATCAATTATGTCACTTTGCTGACGTACAATTGATTTGTATCGAAACCTTGTATTTCTTTTAGCGACATAAGAAAGGTAAATGTTTCGATTACTAGGACTCGAAACGGGTCGGTACACCATGTCTCTTTACAAAAATAACTCCAATCCCGTCTGTAATTTTTACTTAAATACATACAGAACAAAAGTCTTCTATCCTATTTTTTGAAAGAATAAAAAGGACTTTCTTATCGTATTCCACCAAAAAAAGCAAAATTATATTTTAGAAAAGTTGTTTCATCACGACTCAAAATCATATTAGTCTTATTCTTTATTAATTTTCGTTTACATCGAGGCATGAAAGCAACATTGCCTCGTGTGATTCTCGGGCATAAGCAATTTCTTCAAGGATACGACAAAACGTCTTGTACCTCTTACAAGAATAGTGGACTGCAAGTATATTTATTAGCAAATTTTTTTGATGAAAAGACAGCTCCATCAGTGATAGTTTGGCAGTTCATCTGGCATGCCTATCTCAATATTTTTAATGATTCCCACCTATTATATGTTTAAATGATGTAAATAAGCATATACTAATATGTGAAAACAATCCTCTTTATTAAACGACTAATAATCTGACAACTATATGAATCAAAAAATTTAAGAACTATAAAACATGTAATAATATATTATTTCGAACCAGATATATAACATTGGGATAACCATGTAGTACAGAAAGAGAAATAGACAAACTAACAGTACTACTAAAATTTAATAAAAACGTACTATAAGTCAGAAAAGTAGATGTAATAATCAACGTAGCCAGTCCACTTTTAAATCCACATATATACGACAGCCCCACAACATACAAAAGTAGCCCATAGATATTCTTCCCCTCATCATGACAATTCTTACTTCAGATCAAACTGCCACAATTTCTCATCAGTTTCCAAAGATTCTCTTCCTGAATTTATACGCAACACCACCCATCAAAGCATCCCACACAAGAAGAATTATCCATATCCCACTTCTCGGAGAAAGAAAATATTTCTATTAAGCTCAGAAAACATAAGTACGTTTGAAAACTCAAAACATAATACATCTTTACGTTTGAAAACTGAAAACATAAGTACGAATTTTTTTCTAAGAATAGGCCGAAAGTAACAGTGGCCAAAATATAAAATAAAGCTTAAAAAAACTTATTTCCATGTCTCTCTAAAATCTAATTACGAATAGTAGATTATTAATATATAAATATAATACTTTCTAGTTCTTGGAGTTGATCTAATTCTAATTTACAGCCCACTTGTTTATCTTCTTTTTTGAAAGGCAAAACACTCTTAAACTTTTAATGTGGGACAAATTCCACAAATACTACAAACTATTCAACATGTAGTATATTTAAAATTTTTGGCATATTTTTATATTTCTATTTGTTCGTGCTCTCTTCGTGTGTTGAGTAACGTAGGCTATGTAATCATGGTAGCATAATTGCGTTTGTATTTTTCTTTTGATTTTTGGGTCTAGATAGTTGGGGAGTTGGGAAAGGGTTTTTTTTGAGGGGGGGAGGGGGTTCTTGGTCAGCCTCCTTATGTCGAAAATCACAAAAACATTGACACCACAAGTTTACAAACCCAAGCCAGAAATTGGTCAGACTCTGCATATTTCATCCGTAAAAATCAAAGTTATAGTCATCATATTATATGATTTTTCAGGTTCATGTTTTATTTTAAGTCTCTTGTATGTCATGAGTTTCAATCTTCCAATTCTCTACAGGTATAGAGAGGGGAAGGGTGATATCTTACGCCGGATAAATCTTTAACCCGTCTATGTCTTATTAAATTTGTAGAATATTTTTGTCTTCTAACTATATCAAAATAGACCATTATGCAGTTAGACGAGTTTTTTCGAAAAGGATTGGTCAAAACCTAAAGACTTTATAGTTACTTCGAAAAGGATCTATTGACCTATCACACAAAAATAATGGGATAGCTAAAAGACAATATAGCGTCTGACTTGGAAAATTAAATTCTACTATATATATATGTTTGAATAGAGTAATAGAGACAAGAATTACTACTTTAAAAAAATAATTAACTTTACACCCCATTTATTTAGACGTAATTATCCTTACTCTTCTTTTAGTTTAAAATTTGACCTTTACAAATTATACCCTCTATGCTTTTTGAGTAAATTAAAAATAAGATTTTCGTTTAAAGTTAAAAAATTATATTTTTAGTCTAGAAACACAAGGAATATAAAGGTAAAAAAGTTTTAAACCAAAAGCGGCACTAGGAGTCGGATGTCAAACCAAAGGGGATTAAAAAATGATAATTTTCAGTAACTTTGACTAAGAACTTTTTTCTAGTTTAGTCTCAAAACACGAGGATTGAGTTTTAAAATAGAGATGATGTCGAGATAATTACATCTAAACACAAGGATGTAAAGATAATTATCACTAAAAAATAATGCACATTACGACCAAAGAAAGAAGAAATAATAAAATACATATGTGTGGATGGATATATATTTGTTTATCTATGCGTATTTATTTCTATATATCATCTCATTGACCTCAAAAGTGCAAGAGTGTTCTTGTTTTATGTCTTACGCCATTTATTTTAATCATATACATTCTTCAACTTAATTTTTGGCAGAGTCAAGAAATTAGAACATTCATTTTAGAAGAGTCTAAAATGACTGGACCACATCAAATGGATTCTCTTCAGACTTGGTCAAACATAATTTAAAATAAAATTGTCAAATTGTTTAACACATTCTTCGGTAAGGTTAAATTCTAAAAAATAACAAAAAATAAAATAAAACATATATATATATGTGTGTTTGTGTATATATTCTTTATTTGACGTTTCTTTAAAAGAGGAATTCTTTTCATTCTATTATATCGTCAAAATGTCTCTTTGAATTTAAGACCCTTAAAAAATATGTATGAAAGTATCATGTGAAAAATTTGACGGATTTAAAGGTGATGACATAATGTAATGCTATGGTTATATACGTCTGGTGATACTTATTTCACTCCTTCAAGATGTCAAGCCATGACAAACAACATCAAGAAAACACAAAGAGAAAGCAATGGCTCATAGTTATATATCAGTTGAAAATTACTGTTCCGCATTGCCTATTTGAAAAGATTATATGAATTATATGATGTCAAGTTAGCATTATCTAGATAATTATCGTAAAGTTTTAACGAGATATGAATTTCATTTCAAGTAAACTCATATTTCAACAAAGTATAGAGTCATTTTATTACATGAAGATCACATATTTCTTAGGTTATGGTTGGTCATTTATTTTCATTTCCTCTCATCCCAGTATGTGTGTGTGTGTGTATCCATGTCTAGCTAATGTTTTATTATTGAGGAAAAGTTTGTTATTGGGAGATAGTCATAGTGTTATATCCCATTTTTTTATAAGGGTAAAAAGGTCTATTAGGCCTAATTAATTAGAAAACCTCATTTGATTAGGAAATTTTCCCTAAACCCTAATCAAATTTCTATTCAAACCACGCTTAGGTTTCTCCCTCCCTTCACTAAAACGTACGCCGCAGAGAAGAAAGCAGCGACACTTTCTTGCTCCTAAACCGAGCCGCCGCTTTTAAGGTTGAAGAACCACCACTCGATCACGCTTTTCAACGCGTATCAATTACCAGGTAGGTGCCCCCTTAACATCTGTTGAATGTAAAAATGATAATCTTTAATTTCTTTATGAAAATAGGATCGTGCATTAGTATTTGTGATTGTATAGATGACTGTTTGTTTGATTATATGTGTATATTATGAATTGTATATCTGTATATATGTATGGTCCTATTTTCGTATGAATATCATGAAAAAGATTGCGCTTTTGATGCATTTATGAATAACGGAATCGGTTTGGAGGCGTGGTGATGGCGGCGCGTGGCCGGTGGTGGTGGGCTATGGCCACGTGCTGCCGGGCTAGTGGTGGTTGAGGGGAGGGTGAGGCTGGGGGGGCTGGTAAGGGGGTGCGGCTGACTGGTGGCTGAGAGGGGGTGTCGCTGGGGTGGGGGTGTCACTGGGGTGGGGGGCTGGAGGGGGCGGCTGGAGGGAGGGTCGGCTGGAAGGGGTGGGGGGAAAGAATTTCAAACGAAAGTAGAAAAGGGATAAGAAGTTACGGTGGAGGAAATCTGGGAGTAGGAAGAAGAACCTGAGAGCATGAAAGGAAAAGAAAAAAAATGAAAATGAAGAAAAAGAAAAAGGAAAAAGAATAACGGAAAAGAAAAAGGAAAAAGAATAAAGGAAAAGAAAAAGGAAAAAGAATAAAGGAAAATAGGAAAAAGAAAAAGGAAAGGAAGGGAAAGTAAATGAAGCATTCCGTATGTGATTTCTGTGCATTCATGCATCACGACATTGCATTATGATATGCGAGACCTAAGTCGCATATCTGTTCTGTTCTGTTAAGGTATGCGAGACCTAAGTCGCATATCTGTTCTGTTCTGTTAAGGTATGCGAGACCTAAGTCGCATATCTGTTCTGTTCTGTTAAGATATGCGAGACCTAAGTCGCGTATCTGTTCTGTTAAGGTATGCGAGACCTAAGTCGCATATCTGTTCTGTTCTGTTAGGATATGCGAGACCTAAGTCGCATATCTGTTATGTTATGTTAAGACATGTGAGACCTAAGTCGCATATCTGTTATGTTATGTTAAGACATGCGAGACCTAAGTCGCATATCTGTCCCGTTCCGTTATGTTCCGTTCTGTTCTGTTAGGATATGCGAGACGTAAGTCGCATATATGATATGTTCCGATCTGTTCCGTTCCGTTCCGTTCTGTTAGGACCCGGGGTCATGCATTGCACGATTAGATGAATGTTTCTAAAAAGATAAGTTTATCATGCATCACGTATGTGACATTGTATTTCACGCTCATTTCGCATGATTATGTGTTTTGATTGTTTTAAGACGTTATAACTGTTATATGTATTTGTGAAAACGTGGACAGTCTATTTTCGTATTATCGTACTTATATGTATTTCACTACTGTCCTAGCGTGTATGATCTCACAGGGCCGATGCAGGCAGGGTACCTACTGAGTGACGTTTTTGTCGCTCACACCGTTCGTTTTGTTTTATTGCAGACGATTCAGGGTATGATTACATATGGGTTGGAGATGACTCTGAATGGGTACATTGGGACACGTAGACTGGTTGATGACCGATGATCAAGGAAAGAGGAAGTTATTTTATTTATTATTTCATTTGAGTACTTAGCTTAGGGATTTTATTTTTACGAACTTTACGATGTCGTTTAGGGGACTTTGACTTGATGTGGACTATATATGATTTTGGGGATTTAACTTTTGATTTAGGGTTTTGATTTGATTTAATTCGCTTCCGCAATTGAATACTCCGTCGTTTTGATAAGTGCAAGAGTTTCGTACAGATGCCTTGTATATCCCTTAGTGGAATACGGCAGGCGTACCGGTTCTGACCCTAGGGTTCGGGACGGGGCGCTACAGGTGGTATCAGAGACGAGACTCTATATCTACTGCGGAAAACGTAGAACTAAGAAATGATCGTAGACTTAAGAGATGACTATAGACTTAAGTTTCGATCGTAGATGTAAGTTTGATCTTAGATTAAGTACTAGACATAAGCTGTGATCTGAGACTAAGTTTGATTCTATGCGTAAGCTGTGATCCGAGACTAAGTTTGATCTTGGAATAGGTTTAATTTTCGTTTGGTTTTTATTTTTTGTTTTTATTTGTCTGTATTTGACTGTTTTCTGTTTCTTAAATTTATATATTTCCTGAAATGCCCTTGACAAAAAATATGAAATTTCCTTGTTGTAGCAAATACGCCGTCGAGAAGAGAACGGTAAGAACGGCAAAGGGAACCACTTTGAGAATAGGGCTCCACCACAGGTCGTGCTTCCGCAGGCCTGGACCGACTCACTACAAGTCATGGCCCAAGCTATGGCGCAACAACATCAGCAGCCACATGCTCCACCACCACCGCACCCGGACTTGAGATTCTTCTACAAGTAGATTCAGAGGAGTGGTGGCGCAGCACAACTGATACTGCCGATCACTTGGATCTAACTTCAGAATTAGTTCAAGAGGTACTACATGCCGATAGTACGATCTTCAGAGCATGGCCCTAGATCCACGGTGGAAATGTAGAATTAGGTCATGATATTAGAAAATAAGTTACGAACCTCTAAGTCACAATCTTAGACATAAGTGATGATTTGAACATAAACGATGATCACGAACATAGGTACTGCTCTCAGTTATAAGCGATGATTCTGAACATAAGTCACGATCATAGAAATAAGTAACGATCTCGATTAAGAATTGACTTTAGACATAAGTACTGATTTAGTAATAAGTGTTGATTATGTACTAATTATGATTTGGAAACAAGACATGATCTTAGACTTAAGGAATGATGATGCTAAGGACGATCCTAGAAATAAGTTATGATCCTAAACTTAAGAAGTCGATTGGTTTTGAAACACGTATACCTAGAATATCCCATAAAATCCTCCTTTATCTAAGGGTGATCATCACTCTCTAAGCCGTGATCTTAGTAACCCTAGTTGAATACTATATAATTGATTTGAATGAATTACAATGTTAACCAGAATACCCTACTACAAACATTAGTTGACATATTAATGGGTCAGGCTGTAACTCGGATTGCCTTACCATAACTGCAACATGGTAATCGGTACCATTAGGGTAAAGTAAAGCAGGTTCATATCCCTACTTGGACGGTAACATCAGAGCAGACTTAGGTCTAAGTTGGGACAATATCTACTAAGAAATGAATTATAATAGTATGATAAATACTAAGAGATGATTTATAGTAGAACGATAGAAATTAAATAAAGATTAGCGTTATAATCAGTAGAGTTTAGTTAAGAATATTGTACAAAGGAGTTTATAGTCTATGATTAAGATGTTGAATGTAGGGTAATCAAAATAGGTGGACGACATTAGTTTTATTAGAGGTATCGAACAATAGTGACATACGAGAATCGACTATAGTATATACCTTGGAATACTATATCATTATAAATTGTGGGTTAAGTGTTGACATCGGAACATTTGGTTTGAATCTAGTAGGCTTGAATTGAAACAGAGTGAGCATGAACCAATAGTGATTGCTTGTTCGGGTGAGATTTAACTAGGATAATTAGCGGTTCAAATAACCAAGTAAAGAAATACAGTGAATCAGTATGGCGCGCAGAAGTATGGTGAATTAGAACACCTTAAGTCGATAAATATTTAGTGTGCCATGCTATGATTGGACATTTTGAGTTAGGGATTTTATCATAGTAGGCGAAGGTTAGGCTTATAAGAAACGATACATAAACGGATTGTTCTTTTGAAAATAAGGATGAATTATAGAAATTATACAAAATATTGGACTATTATTTCTTTAGCAGATAAATATTTTATATAAGCACGTACACCGAGTTATACCTATATTTTACAGGGACTTCAAAAGACATTTTATTTTCGAATACCTTATTGAGTCTCATTTCTTTATATAGTCTACTAATCTTTTGAGGCTATTTCTTTCCGTACTTGTAAATCAGCATAATAAAAAATTTCAATTCTTTTGACAACCTTGAAAAGGGGAAAAACTTTTAAAATATTGATGTTTTAAAACAATGTGTTTATATATATTTCTTAAAGTGTATTTCAAATTTTCGTTTTTGTTACATCTAATTTTTCTAGTCAAAATTAATTTAATTTGACGACTATCGACATCGCAAGCAGTTTGACCGTTTAAATGTTTTCGAAGTTATTTATCCGCTTGCGATGAACTTAACTTTTGTGAAGCCTAAAAAAAATAATAATAGCTTTCAAAATATATATCTGTTTTCGGAAACGGAAGGTACCTTATTCAAATCGTTTCATAAAACCTTACATTATTAAGTTTTCAACTGTTTGACGCAATTTTACCAAAATACCTTGCGAACAAGTTATATCATCATTTTTAAAACGGTCATTTGAGATATCGTGTTGCGAAAACAAATCTATGATACTTTGGGTTTTGTGTTTGCAAAAAAAATAGTAGAAGGTTTAGTATTTTAAATAGTTAAAGCTATATTCAAAATTATAGCTACGTAAGCTACTTTTCTTTTAACTTGAAGAAAAATATGTCCATACACATATTTCGTATACTAGGCTGCTGACAATGTCTCTGAGAAATTAAGAACCTCATCATAGAGCTAGTTTGTAAGTATATAAGAACTGATTTTGAAGACTTGGTTGTGTTAAGGAAGGGTAACAGTTACCATATTGGCATGTACAAAGGATGTTAGTGTGGTTAATTATCTAGGGGATGAATCCTATGTGATAAGGTTAAGAATCTGGTATTGTAGATTGCAATAAGTTGAATGATACACGTCAAGTAGTATAAGTGGAAGTTTGTAAGTACTAATTATAGAGAATTAAGTAAGGATTGAACTCTATAAGGACTATATCATTTTGTGAGATGCTAGACATGACTAAATTAAATCGTACTAGAGTGCAACATATTCCGAAAAATACATACAGCTTCATGGATGAATCTTGTGAACAAGACGTTAAGTTAAAGATTGTACTACACCTACGAATTGATTTTAGAGGGTTGCTCATGATAACAAATATAGGTACAATATAGACCGACTGTTAAGTTATGAAGCCAGTATAGTGACGATACCCTTAAGGTTGATTCGAAGCTATAGAAAGGATAGGTTACGATCCATTAGGCGGAGGACAATGGATTTAAAGATTACATGGTACATATACATACTGAATGAATTGAGGACTTAGTCCTGTACCGAGAAAGTAAAATGGGCAACATATCAGAATACGTAATCGATACTAAGTCGGTCATGATCTAGGTAAATGAATTATGTAGGACTGTAGTAAGTTATTGATTACGTAACACACAAGTTTCGAGGGCGAAACTTTTTGTAAGGGGGAGAGAATGTTATATCCCATTTTTTTATTAGGGTAAAAAGGTCTATTAGGCCTAATTAATTAGAAAACCTAATTTGATTAGGAAATTTTCCCTAAACCCTAATCAAATTTCTATTTAAACCACGCTTAGGTTTCTCCCTCCCTTCACTAAAATGTACGCCGCAGAGAAGAAAGCAGCGACACTTTCTTGCTCCTAAACCGAGCCGCCGCTTTTAAGGTTGAAGAACCACCGCTCGATCACGCTTTTCAACGCGTATCAATTACCAGGTAGGTGCCCCCTTAACATCCGTTAAATGTAAAAACGATAATCTTTAATTTCTTTATGAAAACAGGATCGTGCATTAGTATTTGTGATTGTATAGATGACTGTTTGTTTGATTATATGTGTATATGATGAATTGTATATCCGTATATATGTATGATCCTATTTTCGTATGAATATCATGAAAAAGATTGCGCTTTTGATGCATTTATGAATAACGGAATCGGTTTGGAGGCGTGGTGATGGCGGCGCGTGGCCGGTGGTGGTGGGCTATGGCCACGTGCTGCCGGGCTAGTGGTGGTTGAGGGGAGGGTGAGGTTGGGGGGGCTGGTAAGGGGGTGCGGCTGACTGGGGGCTGAGAGGGGGTGTCGCTGGGGTGGGGGTGTCACTGGGGTGGGGGGCTGGAGGGGGGCGGCTGGAGGGAGGGTCGGCTGGAAGGGGTGGGGGGAAAGAATTTCAAACGAAAGTAGAAAAGGGATAAGAAGTTACGGTGGAGGAAATCTGGGAGTAGGAAGAAGAACCTGGAGTAGGAAGAAGAACCTGAGAGCATGAAAGGAAAATAAAAAAAATGAAAATGAAGAAAAAGAAAAAGGAAAAAGAATAACGGAAAAGAAAAAGGAAAAAGAATAAAGGAAAAGAAAAAGGAAAAAGAATAAAGGAAAATAGGAAAAAGAAAAAAGAAAGGAAGGGAAAGTAAATGAAGCATTCCGTATGTGATTTCTGTGCATCCATGCATCACGACATTGCATTATGATATGCGAGACCTAAGTCGCATATCTGTTCTGTTCTGTTAAGGTATGCGAGACCTAAGTCACATATCTGTTCTGTTCTGTTAAGGTATGCGAGACCTAAGTCGCATATCTGTTCTGTTCTGTTAAGATATGCGAGACCTAAGTCGCGTATCTGTTCTGTTAAGGTATGCGAGACCTAAGTCGCATATCTGTTCTGTTCTGTTAGGATATGCGAGACCTAAGTCGCATATCTGTTATGTTATGTTATGTTAAGACATGCGAGACCTAAGTCGCATATCTGTTCTGTTCCGTTCTGTTCTGTTAGGATATGCGAGACGTAAGTCGCATATCTGATCTGTTCCGTTCTGTTCCGTTCTGTTAGGACCCGGGGTCATGCATTGCACGATTAGATGAATGTTTCTAAAAAGATAAGTTTATCATGCATCACGTATGTGACATTGTATTTCACGCTCATTTCGCATGATTGTGTGTTTTGATTGTTTTAAGAAGTTATAACCGTTATATGTATTTGTGAAAACGTGGACAGTCTATTTTCGTATTACCGTACTTATATGTATTTCACTACTGTCCTAGCATGTATGATCTCACAGGGCCGATGCAGGCAGGGTACCTACTGAGTGACGTTTTTGTCGCTCACACCGTTCGTTTTGTTTTATTGCAGACAATTCAGGGTATGATTACATATGGGTTGGAGATGACTCTGAATGGGCACATTGGGACACGTAGACTGGTTGATGACCGATGATCAAGGAAAGAGGAAGTTATTTTATTTATTATTTCATTTGAGTACTTAGCTTAGGGATTTTATTTTTACGAACTTTACGATGTCGTTTAGGGGACTTTGACTTGATGTGGACTATATATGATTTTGGGGATTTAACTTTTGATTTAGGGTTTTGAGTTGATTTAATTCGCTTCCGCAATTGAATACTCCGTCGTTTTGATAAGTGCAAGAGTTTCGTACAGACGCCTTGTATATCCCTTAGTGGAATACGACAGGTGTATCGGTTCTGACCCTAGGGTTCGGGACGGGGCGCTACACATAGACACGTACATATATCCAATCACGTTGTAACCTGAGGGCAACTATTGAGATTTGTCAAACATTGGCTAATTTGAATAAAAATAAATTGATTATATGATAGTCAGGTACCACCATCCATAACTTATAAAGTTTTGAATAAATAAAAAACTCGTCTCATGTAAGCTAAAGTTTTAACCATATCAGAAAGGTTTTAGCTCAAGATATTTGAAAGCGGCCGCTTACCTTCACGAGCATTTCACCTTCTCTTAAAAGAGAGAGAGAGACTTTTGGCCTAGAACATATTCACCCATTTTACTAGTTCTATTTTATGGAATTGCTGGCACTATTTAAAAAAAGGCGACCTACATAAATAGAGAAAAGGGAACTTCTCTAGAAATATAAATGCTCGGCATAAACTATGAAAATTACTTTATGAAAACATGTTATCGATCTCTTCTTTCTCTGGAGCATCAACTTTCAAGATAGCAGTATATCATCTTTACTCTTGTCATGATGAAGGTATAGGAATCAAATCATGTAAAAATTTGAAAAGATAGTTGAAATATTAGTCTAAACAGGAAACGTAAAATAGTCTAGAGTAATTTGTTTAGGCATTAAAATGATTTCAGAATTAAATATATTAGGATAAGATAGAGCTCGGAAGATCTTAGAGAGTAATGGCATGTAGTACTTCAATAAACAATTCTAAAACTTCATGGTCAGTCCTACTTAAACTTTCCCTCAGCTATCTAATATGAATTTAGCACGTTTATTATAAGTTATAAATTTGCAGTTGAGACAGACCTATCGGAAAAAAAAGAAGGAAGCAAGCCTATGGAAAATATACAATGAATATGCCCAAATGTTCTGCATATTATACATGCACATCCAACCATAAAATGACAGAATGTGAAACCAATGACGTAAACTTACTTTGATGTGTCAAGCAAAAGACTGAAAATATATTCTCATTTCTAAAACAACTAAAGACTAATCCAAAGAATCATACAAAGAGCAACAAACAAAAAGTGTCGACTTGCCACCAATACGCTTCGTGCAAGGCAGAGATCCAAAGTTACTTCTAGCAGTGTAGATAAAATATAAGAAACGATTCAACAATTCCCAAAACAGAAGGTGAAAACGAAAATAAAAAATACTCCATTGAACTCTCATGCCCTTATCCACAGAAGCAAAAATGTACTATGTAAAAGTTTTAACCTAATGAAGAAACCACATAAATTGGTAAATCAAAAAGAACAAGGATTTACACTTACCACAACAACAATAACACTCGAACCTTATTCTCTTTTCTTTAACCTTTGTCTCGATAACAATTCATAATAATTCAGTTTATAGCAAAACATTAAGTAATCCATTGATTAAACTTATGTAACCACTTTAGTGTGTTTTTCACTTATAGTTATATATTTATTGGTCTGATACTCTTCACATCATATTGTTATGACATAAACTAATTTGGTCAAATGTAATTTGACTGTTCACATACCAACAACAATTGAATCAGGAGCAAATACATTTTGTTAGTCCTATATGTGGATGATATTCTACTAGCAAGCAGTGATCTTGGGTTATTGCATGAGACTAAGCGATTTCTCGCTTTGAACTTTGATATGAAGGATATGGGTGAAGCTCTTATGTCCTTGGCATAGAGATTCACAGAGATAGAACAAGTAAAATACTTGGTCTTTCTCAGAAGGCCTACATCATCAAAGTACTTGAGAAATTTGCTATGTAGAATTGTGCGTCCATTGCGTCACCTATAGTCAAAGGAGAAATAAAGATTGAACATTATTGCTTCATCCACGATGAAGGCTGAGTTCATTGCAGTTCATTGCATGCTACGAAACTACGTCACAGGCCTTATGGATGAGAAATTTCATCAGTGGTCTTAAGGTTGTCGATATTGTTGATAGACCCATAAAGATTTTCTGCGATAATTCAGCTGATGTGTTTTTTGTGAAAAATAATGAAAGTGGGAGTCGCAGTAAACATATCGACATAAAGTATTTGAAGTTCAGAGATCATGTTAAACAAGGGAAAGTAAAGATTGAACACATTAGTACGAAGTCAATGGTTGCTGATCTTATGACTAAAGAATTACCGGTTAAAGTTTTCAGGGATCATGCTACTGATATGAGACTTCTTAGTTCTCCTTGATTTGTTGTACTTTGATCTTATTTTGTCTAGACATCTGTTGACTTTGAATATGTGCATTTAAAGTTGTAGGATCTATTTGATCCATCGATGTGGACCCATTTTGAGATGATTTATAGTAAATCATTCATTTTGTTTGATTGAGTGTATGATGCATTGTAATTCTTGGAAGGGAGTGCTTGATATTAAAGCATGACCGTCTTGATTCGTGTGTTATATTTTCAATCTAAGTTTGGTAGTCAATAGATCCAAGTGACAATAAATTATGGTCATATTGTTTTGTCACTTATGCCGTGTTATCTAGCATTCGACATGTGATCCAAGTGGGAGAATGTTAGAATCAATTATATTAATTATAATTGATTGCTATAATCTCGTGATTTATTTGTAAATTACTAATGTGGATCACATGTATAACGTACCTGTACGTTATATTGGCTAGATACGTTGCTATTATTGACTGCATTAATTATCAGATTTGATTCTGATTGATTGACAATTATTATGTTTCCTTGATGGAAGGAATTAATTGTCTGTCAAATAAAGAAAGGGGTCCCTGGCCTAGCCTATAAATAGAGGGCCTGTGATATTCCATCAATCATAGCTAAACAACATTCAGATAGGCATAGGCTGGAAGGCTCCATTTCCGCAAAGATTCTTCTCTGCAGCAGGCTTCTGATTCGAAGGCGACGACTAAACGATCTTGGCCGGAGGTAACTTTTATGCTTCCGCTATTCATTTTGGCCTTACATAAGACACATACCTGAAGAAGATAATTCATACTCAAGAACGACAAAGCAAGCAAGAAGAATTGACAAAAGCTAGAAGTCAAGAACTAAGACAAATAGCAGATGGCAACAAAACAAAAGGACGTCATGTAACGTGAAATATAAAAATGTCCATAGCGGTTAAACAATGAACAGAAGTACAGACATTAACCACCCCATCATAATCAGTAGATGCCATATAGTTCCTAATGTAGCTATTCCAACAAATGCAGCTCAACCTTGATTTGTTTGACATCTCCATCACAGGATAATGGATGTCCACATCATGATCAAAGAGAGTATGGAAATCAAATATTTTTATTTTCTTTGAAACCCCAGCAGCAGCTACATAATCCTCGTCACGGTCAAAACTCAAAGAACATATCACATTTGATGAATTATTAAAATCACCATTTCTTATTATCCCTTGCACCTTGAACCGACTATAGCGAGCATACTTGCATAAATCACTAAAAAAATCCTCCAAACCGATCGTTGTCAGGTTCATCCTTGTTATTGAACAAAGTTGATCAAATTGCTTGATGCTTTCATTTATTCACGTTTATGTCTTTATATAGATACAATGATTTCCCTAAACTAGGAAATAATCAATCACTAATCAATCACATTTATATTGATTGATTTACATTTATTCCTCTCAATTATACTGATTTGCAATCATCCTTAATTACCGCCCCTAATCAACAACTTTCCTTACACTCCCCCTCAAGTTGAGTCAGTTGGTTACCAATGCTCAACTTGCCTAATACTCCGTGGACTGGAACTGCTTTGATTAAAATATCCGCCAACTGTTCTTCTAATGGTGTGTATCGAAAGTCAATGACCCTTTCCTCGAGTTTTTCCTTGATAAAATGCCGGTCCACCTCTACATGTTTTGTACAATCATGTTGTACAGGATTTTCGGATATACTAATAGCAGCCTTGTTATCGCATTTGATTTGACACACTCCATTTGGTAAAAAAACCCATTTCTGTGAGCAACTTTCTTATCCACAACACTTCTGCTAGTCCTCGTGCAATTCCTCTGAATTCAGATTCGGCACTGGATAATGCTACCACCTTTTGTTTCTTGCTCTTCCAAGTAATGAGATTTCCGCCAACCAAAGTAAAGTAGCCTGTCGTAGACCTCCTGTCGTTTGGGTTGCCAGCCCAGTCGGCATCAATGTATACTTGAACTTTAGATGGCCATGCTTCTAGAACAATATTCCTCGTCCTACCGATCCCTTCAAGTATTTCACTATTCTGAGAGCTGCCTCCATATGCGCCTTCTGAGGATAATGCATGAACTGGCTAACTACTCCTACTGCATAAGCTATATCCGGCCTTGTGTGTGAGAGATAAATAAGCTTTCCTACCAGCCTCTGATACTGTCCTTGATCAACACTAGCTTCCCCTTTGATAGTTTGTAAACCGTGATTTACAACTACCAGAGTTACTGTGGTTTTGCAGTCTAGAAATCCCGTTGCTGCCAACAGATCCAGTATATATTTCCGCTGACAAATGAATATTCCTTTTTCGATTTAAATACTTCAATCCCCAGGAAGTGCTTTAGTTGCCCCATATCCTTCATCTCAAACTCCTGGAACAACCTTTTTTGTAGTCGGTTCATCTCGTCATGATCATTTCCTGTAACAATTATGTCGTCCATGTAGATGATAAGGCACGTGATCTTTCCCTTACTCCTTTTGAGAAAAAGCGTATGATACGAGTTGCTCTGTCGATACCCTGTTTCTTTCATAGCTTTGGTGAACCTGCAGAACCATACCCTCGGAGATTGCTTAAATCCATACAAATCTTTCCTCAGTCTACATCCCTCGCCTTATTTGAACCCTGAAGTGAATCCTGGGGGAGCCTTCATATATACTTCCTCCTGCAGATCTCCGTGAAGAAAGACATTTTTCACGTCAAACTGGTATAGCGGTCAATCTTGATTTACTTCTACTGAGAACAATACTCTGATCGTGTCTATTTTGGCTACCAGAATAAAAAGTCTCTGAGTAATCTACACCATATGTTTGTGTATATCCTTTTGCGACGAGTCTTGCTTTGTATCTCTCGATAGTCCCATCTGAACGATATTTTATTGTGAACACCCATCGACACCCTATGGGTCTCTTTCCTGGCTGGAGTTTACATTTTTCCCAGGTTCCATTCTTTCCCAGTGCATCCATTTCGTCTTGCATGGCCTGTCTCCACTTTGGTCACTTCTGTGCTTCCTCCACATTCCAGGGTATCTCTGTACTTTGCATAGAGGTGGCGAAACATCTTGCTGATGTAGATAATCTCCCCCTGACCAAATTAGACACAGGATATCTAGAATTCCGGGGTTGATATTTGGGCTCATATCTTACCGGAGGGACTCCACGATTGTGTCTTGGTGGAAGGGTGTATCTATCTACCACAGGCTGCTCAGAAACGTCAGTGGCAATATCAGTATCAGCAGGTAGAGTATCAAGTGGAGGAGTACTAACCTCAAGAGGAGATTCGGATGGCGTTGATTCTGAGCCTGGTACTGAGGTCCTGAAATGTCCCCTGTTTTTTGAATGCGGACCGTCGGTTTGGCCTACTTTCTCTGTTGGGACCGTCGCAGGCAGTAATGGACTAAGGAGCCAATCTAGCGAGTCATCTCTTGATGTCTCCCCCTGACGGCTAGATTGGGTGTGAAAATAGTACCCAGATTCTACGAAGTCACAGTCCATAGTGGTATAGATACGTTGGGTGACTAGATCATAACAACGATATCCCTTTTTGTTGACATCATATCCGAGGAATACACATTTGACAGCACAAGGTTGAAGTTTATGTCGATCGGTTTTAGGTATATACACATAAACCGTATACCCAAAGACACGAGGTGTGAGAGATAGTGTATCAGGTACGGAGACGTGCTTGGTGAGCGTATCTAGTGGAGTATGAAAGTCAAGGATTTTTGTGGGGAGTCGATTTATAAGATAGACGGCTGTAGCAACTGCTTCAGGCCAATAAAATTTCAGGACATGTGATTCAAGAATGAGAGCGCGGGTAATTTCCATGATAAATCGATTTTTCCATTCAGCTACTCCATTTTGTTGTGGAGTATCGGAGCAGGTGGTTTGGTGGAGTAACCATGTGTTTGAAAGAATTGTTGCATCCGGGTATTTATATATTCCCCTCTATTGTCAGAGCGAAGGATCTGTATTTTGGACCGATATTGTGTATGCACAAGGTTATAAAATGCTGTAAATTTCTCAAACACTTCAGATTTATGTTTGAGAAAGTATACCCATGTCATGCAGGTACAATCATCAATAAATAGTAGAAAATATGTATAACCATTTGGACTCGGTGATGGAGATGGACCCCAGACATCAGAATATATCAATGAAAAAGGAATATGTTTTCGTGTATTATTTAATGGAAACATTTTTCGATGGCTTTTTGCTAATATGCATGTATCACAAGAAAACTGAGAATTTTCAGGAAATAGCTGAGGAGAAAGACGTTTCAGATACCCCTAGGAGGGATGACCCAGACGGCGATGCAATAGCCATACCTGCCTGTCAATAGTCCAGTGAGCAAGTGCTGCCGTCCCATGTTGGTCCACTTCATCAACAAAGTAATGTCCATTATGCTCAGAATCACGCCCAATAATTTTTCCCATCCGAATATCCTGCAAGAGACAGAAAGAGGGATATATTAGTACGGTGCAATGTAATTCTTTGGTAACATGGCTTATGGACAACAGTTTATGTGATAGAGTGGGAACATAGAGGCAGTTAGAAAGTCAGAGAGCGGGAGAGATATTGACAGTCCCAGATCCCTCAACTGGGAATTGCCCACCGTTAGCAGTTTGGATTAGTATTTTTTTGAATTTTTAAAACTTTGAAAATCCGATGGGTCATATGTCATCGTATCCGTAGCGCCACAATCAAAAAGCCACTGAGATTTTTTTCGGCAGTCTTATGAATACCTGTACACATTATATTAGGAATAGAGTGGGGAGAAGGGGCAAAGGGTATAATGGTCTTTTTGGGGTTGAAAGGGTTTTAAAACCCTTTTCAACCCCCAACTGCCACTGACCAGCAGCCGCCTGCTGCTTTATTGTGTCTGTCCCCGCCTTTTCCTTTTTTCTCATACCCTTTCCATCGTCCTCCTCTGCTACCTCTTTTGGATGGCGGCAAACGAAGGCTGCGTGTTTGTCGCAGCTCCACTGGTGGCCCCCGTGCTTCCTATGATGGCTCCAACGACCCCTTTCTTGCCCCGCTTCCGACTGTCTGGCCACCAATTAGGGTAGCCGATGAGTTTGAAGCATCCCTCCGCTGTGTGCTTCGTCCCTCCGCTGTAAGTGTACACCGTAGGTGGTATTTGTCTTCTTCTCTACGAAAGGACTGGGCTGAAGCTCCTCCCTACTATGATAGCTCTGATCGCAGATCTGATTTCTGGGTGTTTTTCCGTGGAACACCCCTTGTGGCTAAGCCACTTCCAATCCCTGAGGGGTTTTCCCCCGATGATGGTCCACTGCCTCTTTCTCCTCTCATGATATTCCTTCTGTTGGCTTCTCTGCGAATCTGAAAATAGGCCTCTTCAACCGATGGTAGGGGCTCCAGTTTTAGCAAATCTCTTTTCTCTGCGTCGTACTCTTCATTCACAGCTTCCAAGAATTGATACAGTCTATTGGTTTGCTGTATCTGGTTTTATTTTGTCATATCTGATGGACACTCCATCGGATTTGGCTGCCTCCGGTCGATTTCTTTCCATATAGCCTGTAACTGACTGTATATTCGTTCTAGTGACTGAGTCCCCTGTCGGAGACTGTTTGCTCGGACTATGAGGTCATAAATCTGAAGGGAATCCTTCCCTGCTCCATATGTTGCAACGATTCCTTTCCATAGATCCCACGCAGTTGGAAAAATTATGTATTGATTTATCAAATCTGCGTCAATGTTCTCCAGGATCCAGGTGATTACTGTCGAGTCGGCTTGACGCTATTTGATGTATTTCGAATCTTCTGTTGATGGGGGAGGGGCTGTGATATGTGTGAGCTTGCCTCTCCCATCAAGAGCCAAGCTCATTTTTCTGGCCCAAATCGAATAGTTCGATCATTGAGTTTCTCTGTCAGGTTTGGAATCTGGCCAGAGAGAATTTCGGCAGAATTATTTTTGGGTGGTAAATTTCGGATAAGTTCAAGAACTTGGGTGAGGCTGCATGTTTGGTTTTGGCTTGTTGCTTCTTCGGCAGTACCAGAGGTGTCTGAGAGAGGTGTTTGGTCCCCCATTAGTCCAGGTAAGGCTATGTTAGATGATGAGAACCTCGTTCTATTTGGGCAATGGCTCAAATAAGGGCTCTGATACCATATTGAACAAAGTTGATCAAATTGCTTGATGCTTTCATTCATTCACGTTTATATCTTTATATAGATACAATGATTTCCCAATACTAGGAAATAATCAATCACTAATCAATCACATTTATATTGATTGATTTACATTTATTCCTCTCAATTATACTGATTTGCAATCATCCTTAATTACCACCCCTAATCAACAACTTTCCACACTTAGTTTGTAAAACTGCTTTCTCGAATTCTAAGTAGTTCCTGGTCATTACGTCTTTGCATTGCATTCTCAGGAAGCTGAATATTGGATCTCATGGTAAAATAAGCACTTTCAAGCTGCCTGATATTCCTTCTCAACTTTTCATCACTGAGGGAAGGCAATTTATGATGGGTATCTGCACTTGTCTGAGCATTAAGTAACCTTTCCCTGGAAACAGAAGACCCTCGGAACGACAAAAGCCCTGGAGATAGCTTCATTCGTCTTCTCTCAACCTCTTGGATGTCTGCTTCTATGCACCTGAGTTCCTCATCCAATTTTGATCCATCTTTTCCACTTTTTTCCCTAAGTGATGCAAGAAAATGCAAAAGTAATTCTGTTTCACCATATCCCTCATCAATAGATGACAGTGATGCATCCCCATCTAATTTGTGGACACCAGTTAGTACTTGAGATTGCAGTATCTCCCTGTTTAACAGCAGCTATTATAAACTTGGAAAGAGAAATGCGATAACAGAGCTGTTCACACGTATCTTACACATCACAATGTAAAAAAGACACTGGAGATTAGCGATTGACACATTTGACTGAATAAGTAATATTTGAGTACCTGGCCTCTCTAAAATATTAAAATTACGAGCTTCTAAGAAATTATTATTATTATTATTATTATTATTATTATTATTATTATTATTATTATTATTATTATTATTATTATTATTATTATTATTATTATTATTATTATTATTATTATTATTATTATTATTATTATTATTATTATTATTATTATTATTAGCAGCCGCCGTCGTAGTAGTAATAATAATAATAATAATAAGATAGAGAACAAAAGGTTTTATGAATAGTCCAGCAACATAGTATTGTGATTGGAACCAACACTGGACACTCAAACGTGACATGATTCAAGCATGGCAAAATCTGAAACCACTTGATCTTATGCACAAAGCAATCACTGCTAGTGTGGATTGAGGACAAGTTAAACTCAGAGTGAGAAGAACTAATCTGAGTGTTGAATGGCTCTTGTCATCTTCTTATCGTTTAGAGAGATAGAGAAAGGAAAAAGAGCAATCAAAAATGCACCAGAAACTTCGCAGACCATTTAATACCTCGAAGAAATTGTGTAGGATGCATAAATAGTCTTCCCTTCCTCACAAATCCCACAAGTAGTTACTAGCCAACATTCAATACCTAAACTCATTCGCAGTCCATTGCTCGATTAAGTTACTCAAGCTTTTCTTATAGAGGAACAATCTTTTGATTGAAGATAAAAAATAGCCACGAAAAAAAATGAAAATAGTGTCACCTGGAGAGAATCCCAAGAAGAAATCAAGTCAGATCCTTCGTATCCTGAATGTCAAATACACTATAAGAAATTTCTTTCATGGAAATAAAAATCGAGTTACTATAGAAAAGGATCATCCATAAATACCGTGGTCAAACGCTTGATAACTGTTTTTGTTAAAAGCACTATACGAGAACCTAACATCTCGTCTTCTGGACCACTAAGAAATCCTCAAGTATTCTGAAAGATTGCATGCACAATTTGAAATCGTAGAAGGCCCCCTCTTTTCATGATTCTCACATGAGCTTTAGTCAACAATAAGTTAGAAACAAAACAAAGATAAGCACATAACACGGAGATATATAAATTATCTACGGAGAAAATGATTGACAACCACATAAATTATCATTATATCTTCAAGAGAGATAACAAATATACCAAAAAATAGCTTCAGCGTATGAGTGCATAGCAACAATAAGCAATAGATAGATTTCCCAGAAACTCTAGTCAACAATAAAAAAGAAACAAAACAAAGTTAAGAACATAACATAGAGATATATAAATTATCTACGGAAAAAAAGACAGATAACCATATAACTTATCATTATAGCTTCAAAATTTCGGAATCAAATATATTAGGATAAGATAGAGCTCGGAAGATCTTAGAGAGTAATGACCCATAGTACTTCAAGAAACAATTCCAACACTTCATAGTCAATCATACTTAAACTTTCCCATCAACTGTCTAATATGAATTTAGCAATGTTTATTATAAGTTATGAATTTGCAGTTGAGACAGACCTATCAAGAAAAAAAATGGGAGCAAGCCTATGCAAAATATACAATGACTATGCCAAGATGTTCTGTATGATATACACGCACTTCCAACCATAAAATGAACAGAATATACTATTCTGGACACTCTGTACCTTTCACATAAATATGCAGTAAGTTGCAAAAGATCGAATCTAATGCATACATACTAAACTCACAGATGTTATATACCTTTTTTGTACATTGGGCAACTTTTTGATAAGCTAATGCAAAAAATTGACCAAAAATTGAAAACAAACCATTTCATCCATCTGACAGGTAAAAATACATAACAGAAAACCGAACTCGGCAAAAGGTAGGTAGATGGTAAAATATTTCCTCATATCTACCTTTAGAGGTGTACCATTTACTTTCACGTCCACATACAACATGATCTGGAAAAAACAGAAAAATTTAAACCTCTGGGGTATCAAACTGATGCATTGAAAGTCAAGGTCTTGCCTTTCCACTTACCACCCTTCCAAACGATTCAGGATTGCATTCCAAGGCAACTGCCCAATTTTCAGTCTGAAGCAATCAAAATCTGGATTTGAATGACAATGAAGGAAATAAGGGAAAATATCAGTTATTAGCCTAACGTTTGGCCCATTACTCAGTTAGCTGCCTAACGTTGATGAAACTCATTTAATACCCAATCTTTGTCCAAAATGGCTCACTTGTAGCCAGTCACCGGAAGGTGACTTACTACAACAGGTTTTCTCTTTTTTTTTTTAAAAAAATTTCATTTCTAATAAAATGTTATTATTTCTAAAAATTGTAAAAATTAATTAAAAAATATTTTAAAAATCAAAAAATTAGGAAAAAAAGATAAAAGCAAAAAAAAATTACCCACAACGCCCCAACCCTCCACCCACGCACCCCAGCCCACCCCTATCCCCACCCCCGCGCACCCCCCAACCCCTGGCCAAATTTTTTTTTTAAAAAAAAAAATTCTAACTCACTCTAAAATGATGTTTTCATTTTGGGCTGGGGGGTTGGATTGTTTGTGGTGCCGAGAGATGGTCGGAGCTTTGTGGGTGAGTTGAAAAAATTTTAAAATTTTTTTGGGGTGTGCGCGGGAGTGGGGGAGGGGACACGGGGGGTGGTTGGGACGTTATGGGTGAGTTAGAAAAAATTTTAAAAAAATATTTGGCGAGAGGAGGGGGTGGGGGACGCGAGGGTGGTCGGAGCGTTATGAGTGAGTTAGAAATTTTTTTTTAAAAAAAATTGGGCTGGGATGGGGGGTGCGCAGGGGTTGGGGGTGGGGCGGGGGTCGGTGCGTGGGTGGAGGGTTGGAGCGTCGTGGGTAATTTTTTTATTATTTTTATCTTTTTTTCATAATTTTTCGATTTTTAAAATATTTTTAATTAATTTTTACAATTTTTTAGAAATTTTAAATTCCTTTTAAATCACTTTATTCAAAAATACAATTTTATTTTTTTAATTAAAAAGGGTCTCCACGTGTCATTTCCTGGTTGGTCTGAGAAAGTCAAAGGTTAGTCAACGGTCACCTGGCTACAAGTGAGCCATTTTGGACAAAGATTGGATGTTAAGTGAGTTTCATCGACGTTAGACTGCTAACTGAGTAATGGGCCAAACGTAGGCTAATAAGTGAGATTTTCCCAAGGAAATAAGATAATTTTGTCGGAAAATGTAATCCAAATCTTGAAATGATACAAGAATTGCACAAGAACCTAATATAGCTCGTGTTCTGGAGAAGAGGAACTCCTCAAGTTTTCTGAAAAACATAGAAGGTCATCTTTTCATGATTTCCACAATAGATTTCCCGACAACTCTAGTCAACAATAAAAGAGAAATAAAACAGAGATAAGGACATATCGTTATCATTATTTTTTAAGATAACAGACAACAAATTTACCAGAAAGTAGCTTCATGCTATGATTGGTCCATGGCAACAAAAGCAATGGATGGATTTGTAAAGAAACAAAATTGAGCAGCCTGCACCTCTTGGTTCTGGTTCAACCATGAAATCCTTGGTAAAAAGTCTAATTCATATCCTCAAAAAGGTAACTAAGAAGTTTGATAAACCTACGAGCGAACAGTTTCATGGTTGATTCATGGTTGTATAAAGAGATTGAGAAAATAATTCATTAGAGAAAGCACATGCTCAGACGAAGACAGATCGCTGAGAATAAAAACAGGCGATAAGATCATTCATTAACCACGTTTCATATTTTGAACACTCTCTAAATAGGTCAAATAAACAGAAAAATTATCCACGAAATAAGGAAAACTATCTTATATCCACGTACATTACCATACATTGGCAAAGCATCCATGCTATGAATTACAAGTAGCAATAAAAGACTACAGTCAAATTTTTTTCTCTAAGTATATGTATGTGTAACAACAAAAATGAGATTAACAAAGCACGTCAACAACGACAGTAGCAACAATAACTGAGGAAGATATCATTTATGACTTACTTGCAAGTAGCAAAGATAGTATGATTTGCCTTTTCTTTGCTGCCAATAACTGAACATGTTGCTCCAGCGATTAACACGACCAAGACCTTCCACTATATTATTTCAAGAGGACAGTCTCAAATAAAGCAAACATGATAGAACACCTTGTAAAAAGAGTCAACACACATAAGAGTTATTTTCAAGTGCAGACCCCAAGTGGAGATATGAGAACATGATCGCAATCACCATTAACATATCAAAAAAGCATAAACCTGCAGCTCGCCATAAACATCGTATTACTTACATGAAACAAGAAATTAACACTAACTTGAGCATAGAGTTGCATGCATACAAAGAATCACATTCACAGATGGACTCTTAATTAGGATGATACTCTTAAACCATTGATTTGGAGAGTGTCTCTAGCATATCTTCTACATACTAGTATAAGTGATTAATTTCATAGAAATTAAAATTGACTACTCTAGACATATTATTTTTTTTAAGTCCCAACAGAGTTTGTGCTTATATCTTTTTAAAATAAACTTGAATTTTCTGCAAAAGCAAAGCTGACCCAGGATCAAAGATGTAACCTCAAGAAACTAAAGTCGTGGTAAATTGAGTATATCAGTTCTATCCAAATAGAAAATTAGGTGAATCTGCAACTCCTGAATGCATAGATAAGGAGTCGACATTCTTCTTCTTCAGAAAACAAGTGCTCGCCTGCTGAAGAAGGAGAATCTACAAGTGATAATCATGGTTATAAATTTAAAATGCTAGCAGATTAATAAAATGAATAAGTACAAGAACATTAAAAACTTCCACATATTATTTATAACTGCTACCAACAAAAAATCTCTGAATATAAATTTTTCTTCCACTTCAAGTGAGAAAGGCTTTCAACCTCCACGTAAACTGTAATGGTGGGGGTCAATCAATGTCTCGGTTCTTGTTTATGCTGTCTGTCTCTGTTTGCAGTGGTATAGACAACACCAAAAGATCGGCTTATTAAATACATAATTCCATTTGCATCATAGAAAAGAATCATAGGTAACCCAACAAAACAAGTAAAGATCGCAAACCAATAAAACAACAAAACAAATTGCATATAATTATGTCCAATAAAACCTAGTTCGCATAAATTGTAGTTAAATCAAGGGGAAAGAACTTAAATTCGAGGATGGTGGAGTCATCATTTAGTGATAGACAGTTCACTATATAGGAAAAACCTCTGCTTAAGGATTAAATTGGAGAGCATAAAAGAAATAATGTCAAGCTTTATTGAAGAAAATCAGGAGAAGAGAAATTCCAGAGGGAAAATCTCCCATCATTCAATTCAATTGAAGGGAAGATAGAAGAGTGAATGAAAATACTATACAAAATACTACACTAAATTTGTGTAGGGGAAAATTACTATTTTATTAAATATTTCATGAGTTAAAAGTTAAAAATGTAATAGAAGTAGCATTCTGTTTATTAGTTTTACCAGATATCATATGTCATGAGATTGATGTCATCTTTTTTCTTACTACCACATGCTAAATCGTAATGTCTTGACTCATAGGCGAGGAAGTTTTGCTTGCCTGGTTTACCTTCGATATTTTGATGTTAAATTGTTGCCAAGGTACATGAGAAGATTAAAAAAAGGACAACAATAACGACAACATGAGTAAAATTAAAGAGGATATCGTTACGGCTACTCGTAGTTGCCACGTCTAAATTGAGTGCTCCATCCACGTCGCCTTTCGCTGTTTCCACTGGCGTAGACTACCCCAAAAGATAGGCATATTAAAAAAATAGTTCATTCGACATCAGAGGGAAAAGACAGTAGTACAAATGCTAATCTCACCCTTCTCATGAAAACCCACAAGCCATTAATTTCTACGTTCCATATCTAAATTCACACGTAGTCTATTCCTTTTTTTAAGCCAGAGCAGGAGAAGACAATACGACTCAATATTTTGTTAACCTAGGAAAAAATTATAAATTAAGACGAAGATATCCCTAATAGAAAGCATGAAAATAGTATCACCTGGAGATAATCAAGAAGAAATAAAGATAAAGCCTCATGTCCTGAATGTTAAACAGAGTATGAGAAATTTCTTTCGTGTAAATAAAAATCCAGTCACTATAAAAGAGGACCACCCTCAGATACCGTAGTAACACGCTTAACAACTGTTTTTGCAAAAAGCACTGCACAAGAACCTAATACCGCTCGTGTTCTTGAGAAAATAAAAGAGAAATAAAACAGAGATAAGGACGTATTATTATCATTATCATAAAAGTCATCTTTTCATGATCTTCACGATACATTTTTCGTCAACTCTAGTCCACAATAAAAGAGAAACAAAACAGAGATAAGGACGTATTATTATCATTATATTTTCAAAATAATACACAAGAAATGTACCACAAAGTAGCTCAGATACCATTGGCGCATGGCAACAAGAAGCCATTGATTGAATTGTAAAGCACCAAAATATAACCGATTGCACATCATGGCTCTGGTTCAACCATGATATCCCTGTTAAAAAGTCTAATTCCTATCCTTAAAAACGCGAATGAGAAGTTTAATAAACTTTAAAGCGAACAGTTCCATGATTGCGTAAGGAGATAGAGAAGATCATTCATTAGATGAAGAACATGCTCAGACTCAAGAAGGTAAATAAGAAGTTAAATAAACCTACAAGCCAACAGTCTCATAACTGCATAAAGAGATTGAGAAGATCATTCCATAGCAAGCACATGGCTCCGACACAGACACATCTCTGCGAGAGCACGAAACAGATGATCAAATTATTTCTCAACCAGGCCTCGTATCATGAACTCTCTATATATAGGTTAAATAAAAAGAAAACTCAGCCAAAAGTAAGGAAAACTGTCTCATACCCCAGGTATTTTACCGTAGTTTCCCAAAGCATCCATGCTATGAATAGCAAGTAGCAATAAAAGGCTACCGTCAGATTTTCTTATGCAACAAATACATGTATATGCAACAACAAATATGAGATTTAACAAAGCCCATCAAGGACAACATGAGCAACAATAATTGAGGAAGATATCATTTATGACTTACTTGCAAGTAGCACAAGCAATAGGATTTGCCTTTTCTCGGGATTCTTTGCTGCCAATAACTGAACTTGTTGCTCTAGCGACTAAGGACATGACCATGATCTTCAACTATGTTATTTCAAGAGGACAGCCTCAAATCAAGCAAGCAGGATAGAACACCATATAATAAAGAGTCAATACGCAGAAGAGTCACTTTCAAGTGCATGCCCGAAGTAGAGATCTAAGACCTGATAGTCACCACCATCAACCTGTCAAAAATCATAAGCCACCAGGTCACCATAAACATCGTATTATTTAAAGGCAACAAGAAACTAACCCTAACTTGAGCATAGAGTTACATGTATGCAAAGAATCACATTCGAATATGTACACTTAATTAGGATGATACTCTTAAAACACTTATTCAGAGAGTATCTAGCATATCTTCTACATATTAGTATAAATGCTGAATTTCACAGAAATTAAAATTGACTACCCCAGACAAATTATTATTCCATGTCAGCTACCCAATCTTAAGTTTCAAGCAATCAAATATGAGTTTGAATGAGAATGAATGAAATAAGATAATCTTGTTGGGAAAAGTAATCCAAATCCTGAAATTATAGGAATTGCAAAGGGCATTGTGAAAGTAGGACAAATAAATAGAACAAAACCATGAACTAAGGAAAACCATCTCGTATCCAGGAACATTATCGTAGTTTCCCGAAGTACCAACAAGACGAATAACAAGTAGCAATGAAATGTTACTGCCAGATTTTTCTCCAACAAGTACTCGTATATATAACAACAACAAGGATATTAAAAGAGAACATCAACAACGACAACAGGAGAAAAATTATGAAAAATGTCATTACAGCTTACTAGCAAGAACCACAGATAATATGAGTTGTCATTTCTTGCATGACCTGTTAGGAAATCGAATGAGATCACTGCCAAACGCGCAGCGGAAAAACAAGACTTGATCTCTGATTTCCTACCAAGGATCCATGTTGTTCGTTTAATTCGACAAAAGAAATCAAAAATTACCTCCGTAGATTCGAAATCTGCAGATGGAAGAGGTGCGAAATCACGAACACCCTCTGTCGGTATCCACACGAACGCTTCCGCCCGGAGTGCTAGCTCTTCAAACGGCGCGACTGAAGAACTCGTTTTTTCACAAAAACGATTCTAGGATCTTTCGTTTTCTGTTATTTCGTTTTTACTGATTGCTTGGTGTACATGATACGCCAAGCTCCATACATATATATAGATATCAAAATCCGATTCCAGATCGGATTTGTCAACGTCTATCATAATCCGTACCAGATACGGATTCTGTTAGGATTAGATAAAACCAATCAAAATCCATATCAGATATGGATTCTCTGTTATTATCCGATGATATAAATATATACATAAAAAACGAAATTAATAATAATAATAATAATAATTAATATCCAATATTAATATTATTAATATTAAAACGATAATAATAATAATAATAATTAATATCCAATATTAATATTATTAAAATTATTAATCTCAGCCATACGCATTCTTGTGTGCGACCCGATAGGCCTATATTAATTGGCAGTTGATTAAATCGCTATTAAACCAACAAGTCGTAATTGGCCTCTAGCAAGGCATTACGATTACCCAATTAATACGAGTAAAGTCCAACTAGCCTAATATAAGTACATGCATTAATCCCTTTGTCACACGATATCTAGTTTGAACATAAGTCATGGTCAGCGTCATACTTATATTGTTCAAACATATGATTACTCGATCTCTAAGTAGACTGATAAAACAAATGATATTGATCACACTATCAAATCATTTGAGCACGACCATGCATTTCACAGTCTCACTAATCCAGGGGCCCAAAGATATCACTCTCAAAAGAGAGGGACAAATTCTATCTTGATTGTTCAATATCCTCTACATAATTTCTATCACATTCAATCATGACCTTTATTATTATCCAATTACGGATAATGTTTGATCATGTCAAAATATAATAGTCCTTATGTTGGAAACTATGACAATCTCAAGTCAAAGGATTAAAACATGACTATCGTGAGATTTACTTATGACGCTAATCCATGTAGTAATCTCATGATGGGTCTATCCAATACACCGTTCTCTAACAAGTATCTATGAGATTGATTCGTATCACCATACACATAATCATCTCATGATTATCAAATCAATACTCATACTGATTATAAATTATTTTATCTCTATAACAATAATGAATCAGGGACATATATCAAAATTGCGTAACATACTAATCAACAATAATGATAATAAAACCTCTTTTATTAATAATAAATGCATAACATAAATATCCAAATCATGGCCTAGGGCACATACACTAACATGACCAAGATCTTCATCCATCTTATTTGTGATGCCCTCAAATCAGGCAAGCATGATAAAACGACTTGTTACGAATAGGCAACAAGCAAAAGAGTCCTTTTCAACCGCTCTTTCTTTTTTCCAGTGAATACAAACTTGCGGATCGGTCATGGAGCTGCTGAGAAATTGTCACAAAGGACATAAACGAACAATAGAAAATGATGGTACAAATTAGGGCATGTTGAACGTCGTTTAATAGGCCAATATAAAATGAACTTGACATAAAACTGTTGAACCCGATTATGATAGGACCTGGATCAGAATGCAGCTTCAGTTGGCATATCTGCTGAAGGTCATCTAAACCATGGTCCAAGTGCAAAAAAGCTCCGCTGCAAATTAAATTCTTCATGAAAGAATACAAAAAAATTATTAGAGGTGTTCAACTATGCGACGTACTCCAGTTTCCAGGCTGTATGTGACATAACCACGTCTCATATTCTGAACTCTCTATATAATTAAAATAAACACAAAATTTAGCTATGTAAGTTAGGAAAGTTTCCTTATACCCAAGTATATTATGGTAGTTACACAAAACACCCATTATAAAAATAACAAGTATTAATAGAATGTTACCATTAGGTTTTTCCTCCATAAAGTACCTATATATAGAACAAAAATAAGATTTCTAAAGCACCTGGTACAGACAATCCCAAAAGAAAGTCAGCTTAAATATATAATTCACTTAGCATTAAGGAGAGAGAAGGAGAAAAGAAAAATAAAGTCCCTATTTACAAGTGAAGATTACAAAAATACACACCTTCCACAGAGTGAGAGTCCTTAACCAAAGGCTCGGAGCTTTCAACTTAACTGACTACTGAATGCCTCTTCTCATGTTCTTGTCGCTTAGAAAGAGAGAGAAACATCTTCAGAGTAGTTAAGTTTTAGAGGAAGATTCTATGGATTACATAAATAATTCTCACCTTTCTCATGAAAACGCACAAGCCATTACTTTCTACGCTCGATATCTAAATTCACACGTAGAGTATTCCTGTTATTTACCCACATCAGGAGAGGACAATCTGACTCAAGATTTTGTTAAGACAGGAAAAAATTATAAATTGGGACAAAAAATAGCCCCAAAAGAAAGCATGAAAATAGTATCACATTTTTTTTTGCAAGTATGAAAATATTATCATATGGAGAGAATACAGGAAGAATGAAGATAGAGCCTTCATAGTTCATATCCTGAATGTTAAACACAATACGAGAAATTTCTTTCATGGAAATAAAAACCATGTTACTTTAAAAGTAAGAATGAAGATAGAGCCTTCATAGTTCATATCCTGAATGTTAAACACAATATGAGAAATTTCTTTCATGGAAATAAAAATCATGTTACTTTAAAAGAGGACCACCTGCAGATACCCAGTAACAAGCTTAACAACAGCTTCTGTAGAAAGCACTATACAAGAACCTAATATAGCTCGTGTTCTGGAGGAGGAACTCCTCAAGTTTTCTGAAAACATACAAGTATGGAGAAATTGTACAATAAAGAAATAAGTTGAACATAACTTTTTTCAAGAATCAATCTTATACATTTACAAGCAAAGCCTTCTTTTATAGAGAAGGAAGTAACGGTCACAAATAAGAAAGAGAAAGAGAATACAATTTAGACTATTCCTCTGAGGATCCCAACGGTAATAAACAGTAAAATGATAAAGATATTTCAACACTCCCCCTCAAGCTTGGTGTATATATTAATACAACCAAGATTGCTTAATAAGTCATGAAATATCTTAACCGTTACAGGTTTAGTCCAAATGTCTGCAATCTGAAATTTGGAAGCAATATGCTGAATCTTTATAACGTGATCATCAATTTTTTTCCGAATGAAGTGTCTATCAATCTCGATATGCTTAGATTTGTCATGCTGGATGGGATTTTCAATCATATGTATTGCAGAGACATTATCACAAAAAATCTGGATTGGCAAAGTGATGACTTGTCCCATGTCCTTCAGTACTCTATGAATCCACAGACCTTCGCATATTCCTAAAGCAAGTGCCCTTAGTTCAGCTTCTGCACTACTTCTAGAAACAACAGACTGTTTCTTACTACGCCAAGTCACAAGATTACCCCACAGAAATGTACCATAACCAGTTATAGATCGCATATCAACTGATGATCCCCAATCAGCATCAGTGAAAATAGCAAGGTCTCTACCTTCATTCCTGAAGCATAAACCTTGTCCAGGAGCATTTTTGAGATATCTAAGTATTCTCATTGCAGATTTAAAGTGATGAACAGTGGGATTATGCATAAATTGACTAACATAACTCACTGCATAACAGATGTCAGGCCGTGTATGTGATAAATAAATTAATTTTCCAACAAGCTTTTGATACCGTAACTTATCAAATAACTCACTATCTATAGATTCAGATTTACTACATGCATTAACTGGTGTGGATATAGGTTTACACCCAAGCATACCAGTTTCAAATAACAAATCAAATACATACTTTCTTTGAGATATACTGATACCTTGTGCACTTCTTGCAACCTCCATACCAAGAAAATATTTAATTGGACCTAAATCTTTGAGTTCGAATACTGTGTTTAAATGCTGTTTAACATTCCTAATTCCATGATTATTATTACCTGTCAAAATAATATCATCTACATAAACAATTAATACTATTAGCTTATCAGTACCAAAAACTTTGATAAACAGAGTATGATCACTTTGGGTCTGAACAAATCCATAACCAACAATTACATTAGTGAACTTTTTAAACCATTCTCTAGGTGATTGTTTTAAACCATATAAAGACTTTCTTAACTTACACACTTGACTACAGTTATTTTTGTTTACAAATCCTGGAGGAATTTCCATAAAAACATCCTCATACAGATCACCGTTTAAAAATGCGTTCTTAACGTCAAGTTGGATCATATTCCAATCTAAATTAACAGCAATAGAAAAAATAATCCTGACTGTATTAAGTTTTGCCACTAGAGCAAAAGTTTCTAAATAATCAATGCCATGAGTTTGTGTAAAACCTTTTGCAACTAATCTTGCCTTATGTCTACTAACAAACCCATCAGAATTATATTTAACAGAAAAAATCCATTTACACCCAACTAAATTCATAGAGGAATCTCTATTTACCAAGTCTCATGTTCTATTTTTAATGAGTGCCTGCATTTCTTCCTTGACAGCTAAACTCCAGGATGAGCTATTTAAAGCCTCATAAACATTTTTTGGTACATAATTATTATCTAATGCAGATGTGAAAGCATGAAAGGATGGAGATAATGTAGTATAAGAGACATAATTACTCAAGGAATGCTTGGTACATTTCCTTATACCTTTACGAATAGCTACTGGTCTGTCATCAATCACAGGTTCAACGTAACAACCATCAGAGTGAGAACCAGAAATGCCTTCAGGAAAACTTGATGATCCAACAGCCTCTAGTTCTTGCACTGCTGAATTGATTTCCTTAGAAACAGATTGTTCCTTATCAGATTCTTCGATAATAGGTGCCATAGATGGTCTGAAAACTCTCCTTTGTTATACTTTGGTTATAGGTTGTTTATTTGAACCTACTCTGATCTGACAATCATTAAGTGTACCTGCAGTTTCATGAGAGGTAGAATTGCTGCTAGGAAAACACTCAGAAGATGAATCAGTATCATAAGATATATCAATTATATTCCAAAAATTTTGATAATCAGAAGAACATGAAGGATCAAAATCCTTTTTGTAGAAAGCAGTATGTTCATCTATTTTAACATTCATAGTAACATAAGTCTTCCTAGCAAGAGGATCATAACATTTATACCCTTTTTGTGTATTGGAATAGCCAATGAAAATACACTTGACAGCCCTGCTATCCAACTTACCACGCATATGAGATGGCACTAGAACAAATGCACAGCTTCCAAATACTTTAACTGACAGTGTGGAAATTAAATGAGAATAAGGATAACACTCTTTTAGGACATTAACTGGAGTTTGAAAAGACAACACTCTAGAAGGTAGTCTGTTAATAAGGTAAGTAGCAGTTAAGACTGCTTCTCCCCAATAAAACTTGGGAACATTATGTGTGAACATAATTGCCCGTGTAACCTCAAGTAGGTGCCTATTCTTCCTTTCTGCCACTCCATTCTGTTGTGGAGTATATGTACAAGCAGTTTGATGATGAATACCTAAACTAGTAAGAAAACTCTGAACATTTTTATCAAGATATTCAATACCATTATCAGTTCTAAGTGTTTTAATGATAGTATTAAACTGTGTTTGAACAAAAGTAATGAAATTCTGAGTAATTTTTCCTGCATCAGATTTGTGTTTCATCAGAAAAACCCATGTTATTCTAGTATGATCATCCACAAAAGTAATAAACCAACGTGATCCATTAATATTGTTGACCCTAGAAGGGCCCCAAATATCCGAATGTATCAAGTTAAAAGCTTGTGAAGGTACATACTGTTTAGCAGGAAAAACAGTTCTAGTCTGTTTAGCTAATTCACAGACCTCACAGGAAATACATGATAAATCTACATTCAAGAACAAATCAGGCATAATTTTCTTAAGATATCCAAAACTAGGATGACCTAGCCTTCTATGCCATAACAAAAGATAGTTGCTTGAGATACTAGTGAAACAACTAGTATCTACCCTAGGCTTAGTAGTACTGCAACTTCCCCTTGATCCTAAAGTTGTTCCAAAAAAATAGAGTCAATTGTGACTCTTAGCACTGCCAATCTTCTCCCCCTGAGTAGTTCCCTGAAATTGAACTTCAGAGGGTGAGAAGGAGGCAACACATTGATTATCCATAGTCAATTTCCTAACAGAGATCAGATGAAAATGTAATTTGGGAATGTAAAATACGTTCAATAATTTTATTCCTTTATCTATGATAACATCCCTTTTCCCAAGTATATAGGTTTTAAATCCAGTAGCAACTTCAACATATTTAGGTGGCACAAACTCAACATAATTCATAAGTATATCTCTATTAGGAGTCATATGATTAGACGCACCTGAGTCAATTATCCAATTAATGTACTTAGATGTACTTAGATTACCTGCATGTGCCATTGTTGCAACAGAACCAGAAGATCCCTTCTCAAGTTGTTGTTGCTCAAGCAACTTGAGAATAGTATCAATCTGTTGTTGCATTGATGATGGGTTTGAACCATGCCCTTCCTTCTGAGTGCCATGCATCTCATTTTGCATTTGTGTTACAATTTGGGCCATAGAGCCCTGTGGTCCATTATTCCTCCAGTGATCATTGTTGGAAGATTTCCACCTGTTATTGCGCCAGTTGTTCCCAAAGAATTTGGTAGGTCTTTGGACTTTAGCATCCGGGAGACTATAGCAATTATCATATGTGTGTCCATGTCTTTTACAAAACTTACAATATGGTTTTCCACCCTGACCAGGATTTTTATAAACAGCTAATGCTGATGAATCAGAATTACCAGAACCAGTTTGAACAGATTTGGAAACATCAGTAGTGATTTGAGTAGAAAGAGCTGAACTTTCAGTATGTGATATGATATTGTTGAGCATGACACGGATACGAGACTCTTCAAGCCTAATTTCAGAGAAGGCAGAGTTTAAGGTAGGAAAGGGCTTAGTTCCTAAGACCCTACTACGCACAGAATCAAAATCTTTATGCAAACCTTGTAAGAACCTAAAAACTCTTTTCGTTTCAATGAATTTCTTAAAGGCCATAGCATCAGCAGGCAGACCCTATTTGTGGGTCTCATAAGTATCAATCTGTTGCCATAACAGAGTCAGTTGTGAGTAGTAACTACTCACAGACATTTCACCTTGCCTAAATTCATTTACTTGAGTTTCTAATTCATATATTTCAGCAACATTGTCTGTTTGTGAATACAGTTCCTTTGCTGCTTTCCAGATCTCAGCAGCAGTAGAATAAAGAATGAAATTGTTTCCAATTTCTGGGGTCATGGAACTGATTAGCCATGACATAATCATAGCATTTTCAGTTTTCCATAGCCTATGACCAGGATCTGTGGGTAACGGGATTTGCATGTTACCATAAAGGTAATCATCTTTTCCCCTACCCATGAAAAACATTTCAACGGCCTTACTCCAAGCAAGGTAGTTGTGACTAGTGAGTTTTAGGTTTGTTACCATGATAGAACTTCCATCAAGAGTACCAGTAGGAAGTGAAGGTGGAGGAACAGCTGCAGTGACAGAAGATGATGCTTCATTCCTGCGTGGAGTAGAGACTGGTGTACTCGTAGAAGACATGAGAGCAATAGGATGACAAAGACGGAGATGAAGCAAAACACGAAAGAAGCAGAAATCTGTGAAGTTTTGAAGTTTTGAAGTTCAGGAAGAATAGTCTGGAAAGGTGAGAATGAAAGTACAAAAGTTTTTCTTTTTAAAAACTCTATAGATACATATTGGCGAAGTCTTCCAGAAGAAGCTTGGGAACAAGACCCAAGCAAGACACGTGTTACCGTATGAATGGTGTCAGTTTTCGGGGGGGAGGAAAAACAACGTTGTTTTTTTTTTAAAAATTACACAACGTGTAAAAGAGATGTATAACGTGTAAAAGAGATGTATTGCATGTATATAACACGTGTAGACCTGCATGCGATACACCAACACCTTTTTGTTCCCCGGTTTTCCCTTTCTTTTTTTTTAAATGATGGCCACGTCTTCAAGCCTATTAAATAAATAATAATAATAATTAAATAATAAAAGCTCACTTTACAATTTTCTGTGTCATCGTTTTTCAGCTTTCTTCTTGGCGTAATATTTCTGGGCACAGACCCGTTTCACCTTGATGAAGCTGCTATCTTCTTCTTTCTTATGAGAAGATGGAAGACCTTGTTCAGTTTGAAGACTGATCTCCCTAATTGCTCTACTGCTCTATACAGACAAGATTGTAGAATCCCATTTTTAAGATAGATCCACAAGAGCTTAAAAATGGTAGCCTGGAATATATACTGCAAATGCAGTTTCTTCTCAATACTCAGCTTTTATCAATTCCCTCTTAGGGGTGCTCTGATACCATATGGAGAAATTGTACAATAAAGAAATAAGTTGAACAGAACTTTTTTTCAAGAATCAATCTTACACATTTACAAGCAAAGCCTTCTTTTATAGAGAAGGAAGTAACGGTCACAAATAAGAAAGAGAAAGAGAATACAATTTAGACTATTCCTCTGAGGATCCCAACGGTAATAAACAGTAAAATGATAAAGATATTTCAACAACAAGATCATTTTTTCATGATTTTCACAATAGCTTTCCCGCCAACTCTAGTCCACAATAACATTAACAACAACAATCATACCCAGTATATCCCAACGACAGCCAAAGCTATCGCTAGGATCTGGAGAGGGTGAGCGGTAGACAAACAATACCTCCGTTCCAAGGGATAGAGATTTTGCTTCCAGTGAGACCCCCAGCTCTCTATAGCCCAGAATAAAAGAGAAACAAAACAAAGATAAAGACATACCGTTATCATTATATTTTCAAAATAATAGACAACAAAAGTATCAAAAAGCTTTCTGATATGATTGGTGCATGGCAACAAGAAGCAATTGATGGATTTGTAAAACAACAAAATTTAGCTACTTGCACCTCATGGTTCTGGTTCAACCATGAAATCCCTGGTAAGAAGTTAATTTGTATCCTTAAAAAGATAACTGAGAGGTTTAATAAACCTAGAAGCAAACAGTTTCATGGTTGTTTCATGGTTGCGTAAAGAGACTGAGAAGATCATTTATGACTTACGAGCATAACATATAGTAGGATTTGCCTTTTCTCGCAATGCTTTATTGCCAATAATTGAACCTGTTGCTCCAGCGACTAAAGAACATGACCAAGATCTTCAACCATGTTATTTCAAGAGGACGGCCTCAAAACAAGCGAGGATAGAAAACCTTGTAAAAAGAGTCAAGACGCAAAAAAGTCACTTTTAAGTGCAGGCCCAAGTAAAAGATCAATATAAACATAATATTACTTACATGCAACAAGAAACTAACTTGAGCATAGAGTTGCATACATACAAAGAATCACATTCACAGATGTACTCTTAATTAGGATGATACTCTTAAACCACTTATTCGGAGAGTCCTTACTCTTCTACACATTAGTATAAATGATGAATTTCACAGAAATTAAAATTGTCTACACCAAAAAGATTATTATTATTATTTTTGTAAGTCCCCGATAGAGTTTGTGTTTATATATTTTTAAAATAAACTTGAATTGCCTGCAAAAGCGCTTACCCAGGATCAGATATGACCCCAAGAAACAAAAGGCATGCTAAATTGGGTATACCAATTCCATCCAAATGGAAAGTTAGGTGAATCTTCAACTTCTATATGCAGTGATAAGGCGTCGACATTGTACCCCTTCAGAAAACAAGTGCTCGCCTGCCGAAGAAGGAGAATCTGTCAGTGAGTCATGATTATAAATTTAAATGACTAGCAAAATAAAGTGAACAAGTACAAGAACGTTAAAAACTGTCATATACTATTTATAAATGTTACCAACAAAAACCTTTGAATATAATTTTTCTTCCGCTTCAAGCGAGAAAGCCTTTCATCCTCCACAAGAATCGTAATGGTGGGGGTCCATTAATGGTTCATTTCTTGTTTTTTCTGTATTTCACTGTTTCCAGTGGTATAAACGACACGAAAAGATAGGCACATTAAACATATCATTCGATTTGCATCATAGAAAAAAGATCACATAATACCTAGGGAAACAAGTAAAGATAGCAAAACGTTAAGAAATCAGCAAAACAAAAAGCAAAAAATTGTGTCCACTAAAACCTAAGTGTTGGACCGTGCACCTACAATAAACACCACTAGAGGGGGGGTGAATAGTGGTTAGCGGAAATTACACTACAACCCTTTGTTAAAATCCCCTTTGAAAACAGAATCTGAGACCACCTCAGATTCAGAACCCGTTTTTGAAAATTTCACAAATAAATGTACACAACTCTAAAAATCGTGAAACTTTCCAGAATTGAACTTCAATGTGTTAGCAAGACTCTGTCCAAAAATCAGATACAAATAAGATCGTTTGACCCTTCAAACAAATAAAAAGATTCAGATGGTCAAACAGGACAGAATTGGACAGAATGTTGCTGATTTTGCAAAACGTATTTCTCTTTGAATACTTGACCAAAAAGATTAATCTTTATATCAAAACACTCCTTAGAAAGTCTAGTTAATGTTTCCAAAAGGCCCTGTGTTGTACCCCAATGATCATGTACATGAAAACCATGAATATGAGACGGAATGAAAGCGACAATTTCTTCTAGCACGGGTTACTTAAGTCAACTTAACCCTCTTTACTTAATTATCATTGAGGTGATACCAAGTCAAATTAAATAAGGGAAACTTCAAGAAAGTAATACATGAAATATAGAGTTATATGAACCACACATACCAATATATATATGTATGTGCGTATGGAATGTATAAACACATGGTACACCTAGGCGTGTATATATATATGTATACATACATATGCTAATCTTAGAATACAATAAAATATAAGAAACAATATAGTATATGAATTAAAGTTACAAGGAATATTAAATGGCCCAAGAAGCCTAAAAATTTTGGCCTATACATAGAGATGTTCTAGAAATCTCTAGCCAATTTTATTAGTTAAAATAATAAGACAAGAAGTTATCATGCAAAGAATAAATAGAAAACAAAATAGACATGCATTTAAGGAACAAGTAAGACAACTCATTAAAGAAGGAAGTAGTGTGGTTGAGGTCATAAAGACCCCAACCTAAAATCGGCCATCATGCCTAATTAACCATGGAGGATTTCTAAACCTACCATGGATACTCTTCCCTTAAACCAAGGTTAAGATAACCATGATTTGATAAAGTAACTTGGGTTAGCCCAAAAGTAACTATAGTTTGAATAAAGTAACCAAGGTTATACTAACTTAACCTTGATTAGCACTCAAGAAAACCCTAACCCTCCCTATTCTCCCTCCAAAATCGGCCAAGCCTCCCTCCTCTCCTAGGTTTTTTAAATTTTGCAAGACCACATATTACAATCATATAGAAAATTCTTCCCAAGCAAACCAAGCAACACTTAGCAAAATTCCCTCCTACTCTCACAAAGATTTCGGCCCTATACTCTTGGAGGATAGGAGTTTAACTTCAACTTCAAGACTCAAGAAGACATCTAGGTAAGTCTCATTCCAAGTTCCCTTAAGTGAATTCTTATTTTGGTAAGGAATGAAGCTAACATGAATCCTTTCATCAAAACCGTATGCTCAAGGAAAGGAAGGAGGAGGATTTCATCACATCTCACTTCATAACCAAGCAAAGACAAGAGCTTTAGCTTGAAGAGACAAGTATACTTTAACCCCTTACAATATATGTGATTATGTGCATACTTGAATGCCTAGAAGCTTAAGACATGATTTTAGTGAAAATATGCCTAAGTTGTTACCTTTTCTTATGTTTTGAAAGGTTGGATGATAGACCTCTCTTATGTTGCAATATAAAGCATGTTTAAACTTGAAATAAGAGTTAAAAGTGATGGATTAGGGACTGCCCTATGTTTGATATTGAATGAGACATGATTGGTATGAAACCTAGCATTTTTAGTGATTTTAATATGTGAAATTGTTGGACTAGAGGACTGTTTTGTTTAGAAGGAACGAACAGCCTATATGAACGACTTTTACGTGCTAAAAAGGGACTTGAATTAGTATAGGGAAGCCTTATTATGTCTATTGAATGACCATTAACTTGGATTATAGGCTAAAGAACAAAATTAGGAAGGAAAAGATACTTCTATGCATGTTGGTTGAAAACAGAGTCTGGACAGATTTTTTGCCAAATTGATGGACTTAGTTAAGGACCTTCTAAACGTTGGATTGAGCTTATTTTTGGTATGGTCGTAGCTTGTCATGTCTGTTTTATTGTGGAGTTGTAATTTCTGGAAAATCATTTGTGGATTGGTCAGAAATGAATTTTTAGTATCAAGGGGTCAAAACAGTTTCTGGTTGTACCACCTTAGGAAGAAAAATTATTTAAGTATCCTTAACATCTTGGATTGACCTGAAATTTTTACAAGAAGTACTTAAGACATAGGGCTAAGTATCCATGTAAAGAAATTTATTTTATCTATTGATCTTGGGGGTAAACCATTGAGGTAAAGTTGGTGTAACATTCTGGAAAACAGGGCAGATTGACCCTTTGTGCTTGTATGACTTGTATTGTATTTATTTTGACTTGTTTTGGTGAATGGGCATTTGGATATTGTTCATGAAAGAAATAGGAAAGAGTTTCAGGTGCTAAGTGAGCCCCAAAATGAGTTTATGGGTGGAGACAAGGTAAGGAATGGAGTTGAGAGTGCAGCAGAATTCTGTTGTACCCTTGTTGGGAATTATTTTTATTGAGGTACCTACGCTTGTCGGAATCGCATGAAATTTGTACAGAATGCAGTTAAGATCATGTGGTGCATGTCCATATTTTTAGTTTCTGGAAAATAGGCTCAAAATGTTGATTTTGAGGCCGGGCAATACAGGACATGCTGCTGGATCGTTTTCCAGCCCATGAAGAAAGTTGCTTATGATGTTATAAGTGCATTTTACCATGTTGCATCCCATACACTTGCATTGACATGCTCATATGTCCCATGCTCATGATTTTATTGATGTTTTAAAGTTTCTGTTTTGAAAGAATTCTGATGAGCCCACGATGGGGTCAACGCAACATATTTTCATGTATCATTTACTGTCACATATTAGTTCTGTAAGACATGGCATATCACTGTTAACTCCGCACACACTAGTGCTACTTCTTATGTCTTATAGTCTTAACTAACCCTTAGGACATGTCATATATGTTGTGCATATTGTGTTTGTTGCTTGGTGTCTTTGAAGATAGGTCAAAGAGAGCTTTAAATTGAAGAAGCATGAACACCGATCGATCCATGTCCCATCTGATCGGATAATATCATTATTCAAACAAAGCTTGAAGATGCAATTAGAATCTGAATTTTTGTCCAAGCAAGTAGGTGATAAGCAAGTAGCTTACAAGCAAGGTGGTGACAAGCAACCATGTCAAAACTGAATTTGTTCTTCACGTTGAAACAAGATGAAACAAGCTGCTCACATCATTAGCCAATAAGAAGGAGTCTTGTAAATGCTTAAACCAATCACAAACAAGTGAAGAAAATTCAGCAAGCTGCACAACAATTCAACCAATCAGCTCCTTTTGAAGAAAACGGCTGGTTCATGGTTAATTCCTTTGAAAATTCAACACCAAACTTGCAACCAATCAAATGCAATCCAAAGCAAGCAGCTCAATGTGTTAACCAATCAAAATTGTGGCTGAAAACTAGCATGGAAGAAACGTTGGATTAAGCTTCATTCTTTTGAAAATTCAAAGCCACACTCTCAACCAATCAAAGCCTAATTCCAAGCAAGCTGCTCCAAGTTTTATCCAATCAAATTGATCAAGAAAAGAAGGGTGAAAATGGCAAGGAATACACGGCAAGCAACCAGAATTCTTGGAGCCAAAGTTGTTCAAAAGCAAGCACCTTATTCTAGTCTTGTACTTTGTACATTAAAACTTGTACTCTTTATCATTTTCGTTTGCTATAAATAGGTAGGAACCTGAATGTACAAAAACAACAATACACAACTACATTCAATCACATTTCAATCAAATTTCCTTTAAGGAGTTCTCAACTTATGCTAGTTGAAGTTTAAGACCACTTAACGGTTTTCTTTCAAGTTCCTAGCCTAGAACTTGTTAGTATTTGCTTCATCTTTTGGTTTACAGCATCTTAGGGTCTCAATGAGGTTTTAGATGTGTTGGAGTGCCAAAGAGGAAGAGGTGTTGGCATAAATTAAGCCAAGAACAACGGTTACAGTTCAAGGGGTGTCATTATGATGTTCTTTGCCACAGCTGTGGTTCAAATCAGTTTGGAGTAGGAGACAAAGTCCTTGGCAACGTTTTCTAGCCTTCGTTTGGCTCATCAATTGGTATCAGAGCCTTGGTTAGTCTTCTATTCATGTTTACATTGTTTAAACTAGCATATGCATGATGCTGCCCAAAACTGTTTGTTAAACTGTTTTGTTGTTCAATTAGATTCTGTTTATTTAGATAGTTAGTTCATGTTTTAAAGTGTTTATTAGGTAGTTTACAATAGTTTGGTAACTTAGTTTTAAGTGGCAAAACCGAAAACCCCCACAAAAATAACTTAGACTAGACTTAAGTGTGTTAGAATCTGATTGTGTAGCTCAAGTTTAGAACCGTGTGTAACCAGCTTGTACTTGTTCAATCTGGCCTAGATATTGTTCATTAGGTCCTAATCTAGAAGTTTAAATGGTAGTTTAGATAAGTCCTTAAAACAGAAAACTTTGAACACAAAAATAGATTAGTTGATAGTTAGTTGTAATCAAGTTGTTAAAATTCTGTTTTCTTTTGTACTTGTGTGCAATCTGTTTTAAACGTTTTGTTTGCTGCCTTATTTAGCTTAGTTAGACTAGTTTACAACATAGTTTAAGAGTTTAGTTGGTTGTTTAGTTTAGCACAAGAAATCCGAAAACTAAAGATCAAAACAAGTAGTTTTAGCTAACTATGTATGCTGCCTAGTCTCTAGTTGATACACGTTTGTTGTGTTGAATGCATAAACACTTGCATCTAGTATCATCTAGCTTAGAAACTGATTGCATCATACAAACGAAAACCAAAACAAAAACAAGTTAGTTAGTTTGCATCAAAACTGATTTCCATTAGTTGTTATAGTAATCAACCTTATAAATTGCATTTAGAAACAACTAAGTTGCATTTAGCTATCTTAAAATTAGTTAGATCATTTGCATCAAAAACAGAAAAAAAAAAACCGAAACAATTTAGTTTAAACTTGATTAAATCTTTGAATGCTGTTTGTTTAAACTTGTTGAATTTGATTTCACCACCCCCGTTACACCTTAAGTCATTGTTTGGTACAAACTTGATTGAATCTTTTAATTGAAACATTATTGACTTGAGATTTGTTAAAAGTGAAGTAAATTTGTAAGAAACAAGATTTGATTTCAAATTTTAACATTGGCTTTACGTTTATCTTTACTTGGGATTGATTCAATTGTTTAAAGACTTTATTGGACTTAAGTTCTTACTTAGGATCACTTTATCTATATTTATCCCTACACTGTTAAATTGCCGACCCTGTTATCATCTTGTTGTCTTTACACTTCTTCAACTTGCATTGAACTTTCATCTATATTTGGTTGTTAAATTTGTGAAACAGTTGTCATATCATTAGTGTTCTTCCGTGTTGTTCAAAGAACGTTTCACAAAAGCCACACCAAAACTTGTGCAAGTAAAACCAAAGAAAAAGAAGCCATGAGCAATGTCTCATAAAGGCAAGTGAGCAGTAGACTCACAAAACAGACAAAGCCAATCCAAAGGAAAATAATTAGGCTTGTTTGTGAAAGAAACTGAGAGAAAATTCATTTTTAACGTCAAAAAGCAAGAGACAAGACGTATGAGTGATTTGCACAAGAAGTGATATAGCCATCCAAAGTTCACAAAAGGTGAATTGTGCAAAACCAAAAGCAAATACCTACACCAAAAGTTTTGACTGTTGTAAAAGGTTCCTCGAACAAACCCTTGTTGAACACTTGTGTGTATGTACTGTCTTTCACTTTATTTACAATTGAATGTGCATTAAAGTTTAAAGTAAGTTAAAGGATTGTTCTGTACAAACCCTTAGCTTTCTTTGATTCAGCCAAAAACATCACTTGACTTCTATTTTTCTTTGAATCTTAGATAGTCCAAGATTGTTGTTTATTCAATTGTCAATTTGAAGTAGAAATTTACGTTTTGTTAAAGTTATAGTTTGATCTTACTTGCTTGTATTCTGACTTATTTATCTCATTGTTTTACCATCTTGGTTGATTGTTTTGATTAAACATGATTCTAAAAACCATTTGGGGAGTTGAATGCCATAGGAGAGATTATGATGAACTGGAAAAACGTATGAACTCCTTTGGTCGTATGAATGGTTTATGGGTTGGATATTGGGAATGTAAAACTCCTAGATATCAAACTCTTTCTCAGTGCAATAAAGATGTTAGTGCATATTACAATGAAATGCTTGATGATTTGTACTATGCTTATGTTGAAGAACATGAGGAATTAAGCATGATTAGGTTCTTTGCTGGATTAGATAAAGAGATCGCTGATTGCATGTTGTCTGAAAAATTCTCATCACTTTATGACATGTATAAAAAGGCAAAGATTGTTCAATCAAACCTAATCCCATGGCAAGTTAATCAAAACTATGGGTATGAACTGAACTCTTGTGATTCTGAAAATGACAAACCAAATCCAGTTAAGTTAAGCAATTTGAGTCAGACTATGGGTAATATTGAAAATGCATTGCTTCAACTTAGAGACATGGTGCAAGTATTGATAGAATCTGAAAAGAACAAAGACTTGCAATCTGACATTTCTGTGAATGATGGTTTGTGTGAAATTAGCCCCAACATGCCTGAAACTGGAACTCCTTTATCTGAATTGCATGTTCAACCTTGTGTACTGTCTGAAGAAGACCCTTCACTTGAATCTGTTGGTGATTTCCAAAGTGTTAGTCGTTTGCTTATAGATGATGTTAATTGTGATAACACTTTGTCTGAAAATGATTTACATTGTGACATGCATATAAATGAAATCCCTGTGCATGATCTGCATTCTGCTGGGATGCTTGTTTCTGGGTTACAATCTGAATTACATCCTGTACATTTCATTGATGACATTGATGTAAGTAATTCTGTTGAGAATGACATTGATAAACTAGATTCTTATGATTTGATGTTAGCTAAACTAGATTGTCTACTTGATGTAGAGCTTGATCATGATGTCATTATTGAAATAGATTCAGCTACAAATGAACATAAATCCTTGGATGAACTAGTTAATGAATTAAATGACATATTTAGTATAGATGAAGATTCTATTTCTGAAATATCTATTTCATCTCATCTTGTTGAATGTCTGCCTGTTGTCATCTCAATTGATACATCTTGTCTAAATATTGCACATGTTTGTAAGATTTGTACATTTAGTGTTAACATGTTGCAATATGTTTGTTGGATGTTGTTTTATCTGTTAGGATGTATGTCTTCTAAAATTTTTGTTATCATATTGTTAATACATCCTAAACATTTTAGAAAGCGTGTACACACCTTATTCTTTCTTCAAAGATAAGGATGCACCAAGGTATTTCACCTTCACCATTTGTATCATGTTCCTATTTGGTTATGGTGTAGTTGAGCATACGTGTACATCCTAAACCCCTTTCCTTTATTCTATCCATGTTGAGATTCGAGGACGAATCATTTTCAAGAGGGAGGGAATGATGAGCCCACGATGGGGTCAACGCAACATATTTTCATGTATCATTTACTGTCACATGTTAGTTCTGTAAGACATGACATATCACTGTTAACTCCGCACACACTAGTGCTACTTCTTATGTCTTATAGTCTTAACTAACCCTTAGGACATGTCATATATGTTGTGCATATTGTGTTTGTTGCTTGGTGTCTTTGAAGATAGGTCAAAGAGAGCTTTAAATTGAAGAAGCATGAACACCGATCGATCCATGTCCCATCTGATCGGATAATATTATTATTCAAACAAAGCTTGAAGATGCAATTAGAATCTGAATTTTTGTCCAAGCAAGTAGGTGATAAGCAAGTAGCTTACAAGCAAGGTGATGACAAGCAACCATGTCAAAACTGAATTTGTTCTTCACGTTGAAACAAGATGAAACAAGCTGCTCACATCATTAGCCAATAAGAAGGAGTCTTGCAAATGCTTAAACCAATCACAAACAAGTGAAGAAAATTCAGCAAGCTGCACAACAATTCAACCAATCAGCTCCTTTTGAAGAAAACGGCTGGTTCATGGTTAATTCCTTTGAAAATTCAACACCAAACTTGCAACCAATCAAATGCAATCCAAAGCAAGCAGCTCAATGTGTTAACCAATCAAAATTGTGGCTGAAAACTAGCATGGAAGAAACGTTGGATTAAGCTTCATTCTTTTGAAAATTCAAAGCCACACTCTCAACCAATCAAAGCCTAATTCCAAGCAAGCTGCTCCAAGTTTTATCCAATCAAATAGATCAAGAAAAGAAGGCTGAAAATGGCAAGGAATACACGGCAAGCAACCAGAATTCTTGGAGCCAAAGTTGTTCAAAAGCAAGCACCTTATTCTAGTCTTGTACTTTGTACATTAAAACTTGTACTCTTTATCATTTTCGTTTGCTATAAATAGGTAGGAACCTGAATATACAAAAACAACAATACACAACTACATTCAATCACATTTCAATCAAATTTCCTTTAAGGAGTTCTCAACTTATGCTAGTTGAAGTTTAAGACCACTTAACGGTTTTCTTTCAAGTTCCTAGCCTAGAACTTGTTAGTATTTGCTTCATCTTTTGGTTTACAACATCTTAGGGTCTCAATGAGGTTTTAGATGTGTTGGAGTGCCAAAGAGGAAGAGGTGTTGGCATAAATTGAGCCAAGAACAACGGTTACAGTTCAAGGGGTGTCATTATGATGTTCTTTGCCATAGCTGTGGTTCAAATCAGTTTGGAGTAGGAGACAAAGTCCTTGGCAACGTTTTCTAGCCTTCGTTTGGCTCATCAAATTCCGTCCCTTCTGGCCAGCTTAACCCGCTACAGATCCGGGGTGAATTGATCTGAAGAAGTATAAGAACCGATCCAGGCCTGGTATAATAGGTCTGATGAAATATAAGAACCGATCCAGGCCTGGTATAATAGGTCTGAAGAGTATAAGAACCGAGCCAGGTCCGGTATAATAGACCTGAAGGTGATCATGTTATAAGAACCGAGTCATGCCCGGTATAATAGGCTGACACACTCTCTTGTTTTATGATGAGCATGATTTAAAAGAAAGAAAGAAAGTTCAAGTATTTTTATGAGCATGTCTAAATGAAAGAAAGAATGTTTCCCGTTGCATTTGCATCGCATTCACATTTTCATACACATTATGCATGATACCTTTTCATAGAAGTAAGGGTTGGCTATAGCACGTAGAATCTAACTAAGTGATGACATTTAGATCTTAGCTAAGTGTTGATATGACTTTAAGTATGATGCTTCGGAAAGGTATTGGCAGGTATGTTTTAACTTAAGGAATTGGGGTTTGATTCTTGTATGCCATTTTCTCTTTATTGTATAGTGTTATTGTATACTTGCTGGCGACTTTGTCGCTCACCCATTTATTTTTCCCCCCAGAGCCAGGTAATGAAGTCGAGTGGATTGATGATGAGCCCAGGGTGCCATACCCGTAGGTTATTGAGGTCGTTGTTAAGAGAATGATGATGGAAGCTTTTGATGAACCTTTGGGACATTTTGGGACTTAGCTATTTTCGGATTCTTTTCGGATAATGTTTGTATAATTTTGCGGTGTAGTTTGCTATCGGTTCAGTTTGTATAATGTTGCTATGTATTCGCGATTTGACGCTTTCGGATTAAGGTTCAAATTCTGCCGTATTTTTATCTACCTGTTAAGATCGTGACTTTGTAATCCATGTTTATCCATGGGTTTTATGAGTTAAGTATCGACGCTTTGTACTTTTCCGAAAGGGAAGGTACGGCGGGTGCACCGTACGAGGGGTAGCCGAGTACGGGGCGCTACAGGTGGTATCAGAGCCCAGGCTCTAGATTCGGGCAGAACGTGGAAGCTAAGTTATGATTTTAGAAAACTAAGAATTGATCTTAGACTTAAGTCATGATCTTAGAAGCGGGATGGCCTTAGCTTAGACAACTTAGATTGGAAATAGGGTCCCCTAGTTGATCTGCTAGCCTGATATATCGCATATTAACTCTTTTCCTGCTTTAAATTCCTTTTTCCAAGCATGTCTAAATTCAGTCAGTCATTTCGATCCATATATATATATATATCTTTCTGCTCCGTATACAGATGGTTCGGACTCGTGGTAGACCTCGCAGAGATGCTGCCCATGCACCCGAACCAAACCCTCCACAACCTCAAGATCAAGTCCCTCCACCTCCTCCTCAGAATCAGAATCCACTGCCTCCTCCTCCACCGCAGAATGAAAATCCCCCACCAGCTCAAGGAAACCCTCTTCCGCAAGTGCCACTTCTTATTCCGGATTTCCAAGCATTCTGTCAGACCGTAACTCAGATTGGCCAGGGAATGATTCAGCAAGTTGCCCCTCCTCCCCCTTATAAACCGATAAGAGATGCGCAGTATTATTTTGAGAAGCTCAAGCGAGCGAATGTGCCGCCTTTTGAAGGCAAGTCTAACCCCGATATGGCTGAAAAATGGCTAGATGAAGTGGAGAACTGTTTTGAACTGAATGGAGCCCCTGATAATATGAAAACTCAAGCTGTGAGGCCTTTCCTCCTTGGTGAGGCGAACCAGTGGTGGAAGGCTAAGCTGCAACCTTTGCCCCGACCTATTCCATGGGAGAGATTCATCCAAGAGTTCAACAAGTTTTATTTTCTCCCGTTAGTAAAAATGCAAAAGAGGCATGATTTTGAAATGTTGAAGCAAGAACCTGGCATGACTGTGTCTGAATATGTGAGCAAGTTTCTGGCTTTGGGTAGATTTTCTCCGGCTACGATGAATGATGAGGAATCTAAGATGGTGAAGTTTGAGAGTGGGCTGAACCCAAGGATTCGCACTTGGTTGGTAAATGTTATCTCTGCTGATTTTGAGGCACTCGTTGATGCATGTTATCGGATCGAGAAGGATATCATTCGTCGCGATGCGACGGTGGGCCAGAAAAGTGGAAGGGACACTTCCGGTGATAAAGGAGCAAGGAAAATGACTAGACAGAATTTTCATGGGAGGCAAGGTAGACAACAGAATCAGAACCAAAGAGGAAATCAGAATCGTGGACAGCGCCGTGGGCAGAATCAGAATAATCAAAGAAATAATCAAGGAAATCAAGGACAGCAGCAGCAGGCCATTCCCATGTGTCCCCATTGTCAGAAGAATCATTTGGGCGAGTGCTATGTACAAGCTGGTAAGTGCTTTGGTTGTGGCAAGACTGGTCATATAATTAGGGATTGTCCTGATAAGGGAGCTGCTTGTGTTGGATGTGGAAAGACTGGGAATATTCTGAGAGATTGTCGTGAGCATGGTGGCCAGCAGCAAAGGAACCAACGTCAGCGCTCGAATGCGCGTGTGCATGTGATGACCGATGCTGCAGTTGAGGAAGCTGGAGACGTCGTGGCTGGTATGATTTAAAATTATGCAATGCTAATTTGATAAATATTATATTGCTGCGTAGTTAAAGCTTTGCATGAATCAGGCGCTATTTTTGATGCCCACAAATGCGTTGTTTGATAGTGGCGCCAGCCACTCCTTTATATCTAAGAAATTTGCAAAGGGATTAGACCATGATCCCATCCGGCTGAAATCACCCTATCGAATCCAAGCCGCTGGTGATCAAGTACTTACGTCTCATTATCTGTATAAGAATTGTGCGGTCGAGTTCGATGACCATCAGTTCGCGGCTGATCTGATCCCGATTGCTATGAGTGACTTTGACATTATTCTTGGTATGGACTGGTTGTCTAAGAACCATGCCCATATTGACTGCACTCAGAAGAAAGTCACTTTCAGAGCCCCGGAGCAAGAGGAAGTATCATTTCAAGGAAGTCCCAAATTGAAGAAGTCAAAGAATATTTTTGTGAACGCAGCTCGTGCCCGTCAAGTGTTACGAAAGGGATGTCAAGGCTATCTTGTTCATGCTCTTAGTGCCGAGCAGGCAGCAGTGGACATTTCGCAAGTTCCGGTAGTTCAAGATTTTCTTGATGTCTTTCCAGAGGAACTACCAGGACTTCCCCCTGATCGAGAAATTTCCTTTGAGATAAATCTCATCCCCGGAGCTGAGCCCATTTCTAAAGCTCCTTACCGCATGGCACCCGCTGAGCTGAAGGAACTAAAAGAGAAATTGCATGAGTTATTGGAAAAGAAGTTGATTCGTCCAAGTGTGTCACCATGGGGTGCCCCAGTTTTATTTGTAAAAAAGAAGGATGGAGGTATGCGGCTGTGTATTGATTATCGGGAACTCAACAAGATCACCGTGAAGAATAAGTATGACCAGCTTTGGGTCAGTAATTACCAAGTCTTATTTCAATATAATAATCATGAATAATATCTAAAGTATCCTAATGCAGGGAGCTCGGGTGTTTAGCAAAGTGGACCTAAGATCTGGATATTTTCAATTGAAGATAAGAGCTGAGGATAATCCTAAGACAGCATTCAGAACGAGATATGGACATTATGAATTTCTCGTGATGCCTTTTGGACTGACCAACGCCCCTGCAGCATTTATGGATCTTATGAATCGGGTGTTTCGGGACCAGTTGGATAAGTATGTGGTCGTCTTTATTGACGATATCCTGATTTATTCGCCTGATGAGGAAACTCATACAGCCTATCTGAGAACAATACTTGATATTCTAAGAAAGCATCAGCTCTATGCAAAATTCAGTAAATGTGAGTTTTGGTTGCATAGTGTGTCATTTCTGGGCCATATTATTACTGAAAATGGGATTTCGGTTGATCCCAGAAAGATTGAGGCAATTATTGAGTGGCCGAGACCGACCAATGTCACTGAAGTAAGGAGTTTTCTCGGACTGGCCGGTTACTACCGCAAGTTTGTTGAAGGATTTTCAAGGATAGCTATGCCACTCACTAGATTGACTCAAAAGAAAACAAAATTTGTATGGAATGAGGATTGTGAAAGTAGCTTTTCTAAGCTGAAGACAAGGTTGACGTCTGCACCAGTTTTGGCTCAACCCATTTCAGGAGAACAGTTTGTGATCTATAGTGATGCTTCCAAGAATGGATTGGGTTGTGTTCTTATGGAGAATGGGCGTGTGATCGCGTATGCGTCTCGCCAGCTTAAGCCGTTTGAGCAGAATTATCCAGTACATGACCTTGAGCTTGCAGCAGTTGTATTTGCTCTAAAGATTTGGCGTCATTATCTGTATGGAGAGAAGTGTGAGATCTTCACGGATCATAAGAGTTTGAAATACCTCTTCACTCAAAAGGAGCTGAATATGCGCCAAAGGCGATGGCTTGAGTTGATCAAGGATTATGACATCTCTATTCAGTATCATCCAGGTAAAGCTAATAGAGTTGCTGATGCTTTGAGTCGTAAGACGAGTCATCCCCGTCAACCACCTCTACAGCGTGATATGGAAGAGTTTGGTCTGGAAGAAGTGAATTCGATTTCCGACGTGCTTGCAAAGTTAGTAGTGGTTCCTTCTTTGATCGATAGGATTAAGGAGACTCAAGATAAGGATGATGCATTGATGAAAGTTAAGAGCAAGCTGAAGGAGAAGCCATCTGACGATTTTGAAGTCCGTAATGACGGCAGTTTGTGGTTTAGAGGTCGATTGTGTGTGCCTAATGATGACGCGATAAGAAGTGAAGTGCTTCAGGAAGCCCATAATTCTCGCTTGTCTATTCACCCAGGTGCAAATAAGATGTATCATGACTTGAAGCAAAAGTTTTGGTGGCCAGGAATGAAGAATCAGGTAGCAGAGTTGTTGAGAAATGTCTTGTATGTCAGAAAGTCAAAGCAGAACATCAGAGGCCAGCTGGATTATTGCAACCACTTGAGGTGCCTGAGTGGAAGTGGGATCACATCGCTATGGATTTTGTGACCGATTTACCTAAGACAAGAAGTGGATATGACACCATTTGGGTTGTTGTGGATCGTCTGACGAAGAGTGCTCATTTCATGACGATGTCGATTAAAGCACCCATGGAAAAGTTGGCTTCTATGTATGTTGATCAGATTGTATGTTTGCATGGAGTTCCTATGAGCATAGTTTGTGACCGAGATCCCCGCTTCACATCAAGGTTTTGGACGGCATTTCAGAAAGCGATGGGTACGGAAGTTCGCATGAGTTCAGCTTTTCATCCCCAGACTGACGGTCAATCAGAGAGAACAATTCAAACATTGGAGGACATGTTGCGTGCTTGTGTGTTGGACTTTGGAGATAGCTGGGATAAGAGTTTGAAGTTGGTTGAGTTTTCATACAATAACAGCTATCACCGATCTATTGGAATGGCTCCTTATGAAGCTCTTTATGGAAGAAAATGTCGATCGCCATTGTATTGGGATGAGATTGGAGATAAGATTTTCACAGGACCTGACTTAGTGGAGCAAACCAAGGAAAAGGTTATGATTGTAAGACAAACATTGAAGGCTGCTCAGGATAGAAGCAAGGCGTGGGCCGACGTGAGGCGTCGACCACTTGAGTTTCAAGTAGGAGATAAGGTATTCTTGAAGGTATCCCCATCGAAAGGAGTAAAGCGGTTCGGAATTAAAGGGAAGCTTAGTCCTAGATTCATTGGACCATTTGAGATCTTGGAAAGGATTGGAGAAGTTGCTTATAGACTTGCACTACCACCATCGTTGTCTCAATTACACAATGTGTTTCATATATCTCAATTGCGTAAGTATGTGCATGATTCGAGCCATATTATGGATGAGCAACCTTTGAGGATTGAAGCTGATATATCATATGTTGAGGAGCCCGAAAGGATAATTGATAGGGAAGTGAAAGCATTGAGAAATAAGTCTATTCCTATGGTCAAGGTGCAATGGAAGAACCATTCAGTTGATGAGGCCACTTGGGAGTTAGAGGAAGGCATGAAGCAAAAGTACCCCTATCTCTTTGACAGTTCCTAAGTTTCGGGGACGAAACTTTATTGAAGGAGGGAAGGATGTTGTACCCCAATGATCATGTACATGAAAACTATGAATATGAGACGGAATGAAAGCGACAATTTCTTCTAGCACGGGTTACTTAAGTCAACTTAACCCTCTTTACTTAATTATCATTAAGGTGATACCAAGTCAAATTAAATAAGGGAAACTTCAAGAAAGTAATACATGAAATATAGAGTTATATGAACCACACATACCAATATATATATGTATGTGCGTATGGAATGTATAAACACATGGTACACCTAGGCGTGTATATATATATGTATACATACATATGCTAATCTTAGAATACAATAAAATATAGGAAACAATATAGTATATGAATTAAAGTTACAAGAAATATTAAATGGCCCAAGAAGCCTAAAAATTTCGGCCTATACATAGAGATGTTCTAGAAATCTCTAGCCAATTTTATTAGTTAAAATAATAAGACAAGAAGTTATCATGCAAAGAATAAATAGAAAACAAAATAGACATGCATTTAAGGAACAAGTAAGACAACTCATTAAAGAAGGAAGTAGTGTGGTTGAGGTCATAAAGACCCCAACCTAAAATCGGCCATCATGCCTAATTAACCATGGAGGATTTCAAAACCTACCATGGTTACTCTTCCCTTAAACCAAGGTTAAGATAACCATGATTTGATAAAGTAACTTGGGTTAGCCCAAAAGTAACTATAGTTTGAATAAAGTAACCAAGGTTATATTAACTTAACCTTGATTAGCACTCAAGAAAACCCTAACCCTCCCTATTCTCCCTCCAAAATCGGCCAAGCCTCCCTCCTCTCCTAGGTTTTTTAAATTTTGCAAGACCACATCTTACAATCATATAGAAAATTCTTCCCAAGCAAACCAAGCAACACTGAGCAAAATTCCCTCCTACTCTCACAAAGATTTCGGCCCTATACTCTTGGAGGATAGGAGTTTAACTTCAACTTCAAGACTCAAGAAGACATCTAGGTAAGTCTCATTCCAAGTTCCCTTAAGTGAATTCTTATTTTGGTAAGGAATGAAGCTAACATGAATCCTTTCATCAAAACCGTATGCTCAAGGAAAGGAAGGAGGAGGATTTCATCACATCTCACTTCATAACAAAGCAAAGACAAGAGCTTTAGCTTGAAGAGACAAGTATACTTTAACCCCTTACAATATATGTGATTATGTGCATACTTGAATGTCTAGAAGCTTAAGACATGATTTTAGTGAAAATATGCCTAAGTTGTTACCTTTTCTTATGTTTTGAAAGGTTGGATGATAGACCTCTCTTATGTTGCAATATAAAGCATGTTTAAACTTGAAATAAGAGTTAAAAGTGATGGATTAGGGACTTCCCTATGTTTGATATTGAATGAGACATGATTGGTATGAAACCTAGCATTTTTAGTGATTTTAATATGTGAAATTGTTGGACTAGAGGACTGTTTTGTTTAGAAGGAACGAACAGCCTATATGAACGACTTTTACGTGCTAAAAAGGGACTTGAATTAGTATAGGGAAGCCTTATTATGTCTATTGAATGACCATTAACTTGGATTATAGGCTAAAGAACAAAATTAGGAAGGAAAGGATACTTCTATGCATGTTGGTTGAAAACAGAGTCTGGACAGATTTTATGCCAAATTGATGGACTTAGTTAAGGACCTTCTAAACGTTGGATTGAGCTTATTTTTGGTATGGTTGTAGCTTGTCATGTCTGTTTTATTGTGGAGTTGGAATTTCTGGAAAATCATTTGTGGATTGGTCAGAAATGAATTTTTAGTATCAAGGGGTCAAAACAGTTTCTGGTTGTACCACCTTAGGAAGAAAAATTATTTAAGTATCTTTAACATCTTGGATTGACCTGAAATTTTTACAAGAAGTATTTAAGACATAGAGCTAAGTATCCATGTAAAGAAATTTATTTTATCTATTGATCTTGGGGGTAAACCATTGAGGTAAAGTTGGTGTAACATTCTGGAAAACAGGGCAGATTGACCCTTTGTGCTTGTATGACTTGTATTGTATTTATTTTGACTTGTTTTGGTGAATGGGCATTTGGATATTGTTCATGAAAGAAATAGGAAAGATTTTCAGGTGCTAAGTGAGCCCCAAAATGAGTTTATGGGTGGAGACAAGGTAAGGAATGGAGTTGAGAGTGCAGCAGAATTCCGTTGTACCCTTGTTGGGAATTATTTTTATTGAGGTACCTACGCTTGTCGGAATCGCATGAAATTTGTACAGAATGCAGTTAAGATCATGTGGTGCATGTCCATATTTTTAGTTTCTGGAAAATAGGCTCAAAAGGTTGATTTTGAGGCCGGGCAATACAGGACATGCTGCTGGATCGTTTTCCAGCCCATGAAGAAAGTTGCTTATGATGTTATAAGTGCATTTTACCATGTTGCATCCCATGCACTTGCATTGACATGCTCATATGTCCCATGCTCATGATTTTATTGATGTTTTAAAGTTTTGAAAGAATTCCGTCCCTTCTGGCCAGCTTAACCCGCTACAGATCCGGGGTGAATTGATCTGAAGAAGTATAAGAACCGATTCAGGCCCGGTATAATAGGTCTGATGAAATATAAGAACCGATCCAGGCCTGGTATAATAGGTCTGAAGAGTATAAGAACCGAGCTAGGTCCGGTATAATAGACCTGAAGGTGATCATGTTATAAGAACCGAGTCATGCCCGGTATAATAGGCTGACACACTCTCTTGTTTTATGATGAGCATGATTTAAAAGAAAGAAAGAAAGTTCAAGTATTTTTATGAGCATGTCTAAATGAAAGAAAGAATGTTTCCCGTTGCATTTGCATCGCATTCACATTTTCATACACATTATGCATGATACCTTTTCATAGAAGTAAGGGTTGGCTATAGCACGTAGAATCTAACTAAGTGATGACATTTAGATCTTAGCTAAGTGTTGATATGACTTTAAGTATGATGCTTCGGAAAGGTATTGGCAGGTATGTTTTAACTTAAGGAATTGGGGTTTGATTCTTGTATGCCATTTTCTCTTTATTGTACGGTGTTATTGTATACTTGCTGGCGACTTTGTCGCTCACCTATTTATTTTTCCCCCCAGAGCCAAGTAATGAAGTCGAGTGGATTGATGATGAGTCCAGGGTGCCATACCCGTAGGTTATTGAAGTCGCTGTTAAGAGAATGATGATGGAAGCTTTTGATGAACCTTTGGGACATTTTGGGACTTAGCTATTTTCGGATTCTTTTCGGATAATTTTTGTATAATTTCGCGGTGTAGTTTGCTATCGGTTCAGTTTGTATAATGTTGCTATGTATTCGCGATTTGACGCTTTCGGATTAAGGTTCAAATTCTGCCGTATTTTTATCTACCTGTTAAGATCGTGACTTTGTAATCCATGTTTATCCGTGGGTTTTATGAGTTAAGTATCGACACTTTGTACTTTTCCGAAAGGGAAGGTACGGCGGGTGCACCGTACGAGGGGTAGCCGAGTACGGGGCGCTACACTCTGACCTCAAACAATTATGGATAAATACAGAATTCAAGTTTTCTCAAAACTGGTCAGATTGCAGCCAGATTGGAGCAGTTATCTTGCAATGACTGAGAGACTAACTTTCCCTTGCTCAAATCAAGTGATTCTTGTTGCAAATGAAAGCTAACAGTCTGAAGTATAACTTCACCAAAAATCACGAATTTTGAAAGTGTTTACCTATTTTTTCAAAACGTGAAAAATTGTGTGAAATCTTTAGTAAAAAATGGGCAGAAAACAGAAAAAAATGTAAAGAAGACAAGAACACCAAGAATTTATCCTGGTTCGGTCAATGTGACCTACTCCAGTCCCAAGGAACACCTTTCCTTGGATTTCACTATGGTATGAACCAAATTACAGCAAGAACCAAGCTTGATCCTTGGGTTAAAGACCAACCATATTCTAGACTTGGATGAACACCTTTATGCAACTCTTGGTTGCAACACCTCTATCACCTATTGATGTAGCCTTATAGATTTGGCTAATCAATCTTACAAATAAGACACAAGAAGGTGTGTATAGTGTAGCTGGACAACAACTAGAAATGGAACACCTTAGCTACACAAAGTATGAACGAAAATATGAGAAGAGAATAGCAAGACAACAATCTTCAATTTTTACTTTCAAGTGTGTGTCTTCTCTTCTTCACCTTGCCTCCTATTTATAGTGTGAATAGATGGCATATTCTCTTCTTCACCTTGTCTCCATTACATTCAAATTTGAAATTTCAAGTTGGCAACTTTTTCCAACTAGCTTGTTTTTGAATTTTCCACTTGTCCAAAAGTCATAAAATGAGTACACCACCTTCTCCACCTGTTTATGGACGTTTTTGATGTTGTATGTATGTATACCAACTCAAATTTTGTGAATAAAAAATAATGAATAAGTGTTGACAAGATTATGTCAAAATATAACACCAAAAATCATACTTTCTTCTCCTTTACATATTGTGATGAATCTTGTACCAAGGACACCTTGTAATCTCTAAAAGATGATGATTAATATCCTCTTATAACATATATAAGAGGGTCTTCAAGAAAAAATAGAATGTGACATCTCAAATCGTCACATATCCAGCTATAGTCAATAATATCATCGGTTGAGAGAATAAGATATAAGATCACCATATAATCTTCAAAATAATAATAACACAGCTCCAGAATGAAGATAATAATATGCTCAAGAGATTCCTTGAGTGAAAATACCAAAAATACCCTTGGGGGTAAAATGACCAAAATACCCCTGGTGTGAGAAAACTCCAGAAATGCCCCCGATGGTCAGAAATAATCACAATACCACCTTTGTCATGATAAACAAGATAATAATATGCACTTGAAATATTTTTCACCATATGATGTTCCTACAAAACTTAAAATACCAATTTTGCCCTTTTTGGTAAGTTGTAGAAACTTCCAAGGCATGTTAGGCACAAGACAATAATAATCACCAAAAACAAATAATAATCACATAATGAGCATGTATAAATCATGTACAAATGAAAACAATCATTTTATCACTTTTTAGAAAATTATTTCTAAAAACCCTAGACATCGATCGATCGAAGTGTCTCAGCTTCAGAGATCGATGTCTCACAGAAAGTTTCAGAATTTGCCTCTGACCTACATCGATCAATCGAAGTGAGAGTTCGATGTACATTGATCGATCGATGTGTCTCAGGTTTAGAGATCGATGTCTCACAAAAAGGTCTTAAACTTTTCTGCCTTACATAGATCGATCGATGTGAGAGATCTATGCACATAGATCGATCGATGTGCAACAACCTGAGAGATCGATGTCAACTTGTTCAACTTTTTCAACTTTTAATCACATATAACACCATGTGTGACATTTTTAAGTATTCATCACTTAAAATCATGACTTTGAAAATTATCCAAACATATTTCTCAACATTCTCCCCCTTTTGGATGATTTTCAAAATAACCTAACATGATTTTAATGTCACAACTTATAATCAAAAGTTTAACCAAATGTTTTCAACTATGTTTTCAACGTTTAAATAGTATGCTGTTCCCCCTCAACTCATACTCTCCCCCTTAACCTATGCTCCAAAATTTATACCAATAAAAAAAACTTAGCATATGATTCATCATGACTTACCAACTAAAACATGACTTACCAACTAAAATCATGTTCTTATTCTATCTCTCCCTTTATTTTGCAAATCATGCAAAAGATAGAACTATGCAATGGGATCGTAAGTCATCATGCCTAATTTGGCTCATAAGTTTTCAAAAGTGGCTTGATTAAGGGGTTTGGTGAAGATGTCAGCGATTTGGTGATCAATTCTTATATGGTTTATCACTATATCCTCATTTTGAACATGATCGCGAAGAAAGTGGTATCGCACCTCAATGTGTTTGGCCTTAGAATGAAGCACCGGATTCCGGGAAAGATTGATTGCACTTGTGCTATCGCAGAAAATTGGAATCTTATTCATTTTAATGCCAAAATCACTAAGTTGCTGTTTAAGCCAAAGTATTTGGGTAGTACATAAACTCAAAGCGATATACTCGGCTTCAGTGGTAGAAAGAGCTACACTAGCTTGCTTTTTAGAAAACCAAGAGATCAAATTAGTTCCTATGAATTGACATGTACCGCTAGTGGATTTTCTATCTAACTTGCAACCACCATAATCAGCATCACTATATGCGTGTAATTCCAACTTAGCGTTTCTATCATACAACAGTCCTAAGTGAGGTGTATGCTTAAGATATCTAAAGATCTTTTTCACTGCATTGTAATGTGATACCTTAGGACAAGATTGAAACCTAGCACACATACACACACTAAACATAATATCAGGTCTTGATGCAGTTAAGTATAACAATGAGCCAATCATAGACCTATAAAGTGTGTCATCAAAAGGTTTACCATTTTCATCCTTATCAAGTTTGGTACTAACACTCATAGGCGTAGTTATAGGTTTCAACTCTTCAAAGCCAAACTTCTTAATCATATCATTGACATACTTAAGTTGGCTAATGTGAATTCCTTGAGGGGTTTGTTTGATTTGAAGTCCTAAGAAATAATTCAACTCTCCTACCATTGACATTTCAAACTCTGACTTCATACATTCTTCGAAGTCTTTTACTAAAGTAGGGTTGGTTGAACCAAAGATTATATCATCTACGTATATTTGAACTATTAACAAATCATTACCTTTTCTTCTTAGGAATAATGTGTTGTCGATGGTCACCCTTTGATAATTATTTGCAATAAGAAAATTTGCAAATCTATCATACCAAGCTCTTGGAGCTTGTTTTAAACCATATAGAGCTTTCTTAAGCTTATAAACATGGTTAGAATTCTTTGGATCTTCAAATCCAGGGGGTTGTTTGACAAACACCTCTTCTTGGATGTATCCATTTAAGAACGCACTCTTGAAATCCATTTGGAAGAGTTTAATATTGCTTAGACTTGCAATCGCAAGTAATAATCTAATTGCTTCTAGTCGTGCAACGGGTGCAAAGGTTTCTTCATAATCTATTCCTTCTTGTTGATTATAACCTTGTGCGACTAGTCTAGCCTTATTCCTTGTAATATTTCCTTGTTCATCCATTTTATTTCTAAAGACCCATTTAGTTCCTATGATAGACTTGTCTTCAGGTTTAGGTACTAAGTCCCACACGTTGTTCCTTGTGAATTGATTTAATTCTTCATGCATAGCATCTATCCATGATATGTCACCTAAGGCTTCCTTTACATTCTTAGGTTCTAATTATGAGATTAAGCTATGTCCTTCAAGTTGACTTATATTTCTACGTGTTCTAACCCCAACACTTGGATCCCCAATGATTAGTTCTCTAGGGTGCCACCAATTCCTAGATTGACTAGGTTCACCCTCATCTTGTTCAAATGTTTCATTAGTGTGAACGTTATCATATGTAATTGGATCATTAGTTGTATCTTCCAATTGCAGAGTCTCTTGATTTATTTCATCTAAGGGTTCATGTTTGTCTTGTTCAGGGGGAGTTGGTTCTAGATGATCAAGTACAGGCTCAAGTAATACATCATCATCAAACATATTTTCAACATTTGTTTCTTGTTTATGTTGATGTTTATCACTAACTTCAAAACATACATTTTCATTGAATTTCACATGTATGGATTCAATTATTTTTCTAGATGCAGGATTATAACACCTATATGCTCTTGAGTTAGTTGAATACCCAACAAATATGCATTCAATAGACTTTTGTTCAAATTTATCTAGATTATCCTTAGTGTTCAGCACAAAACATTTACATCCAAATACTTTAAGATAATCTATCTTAGGTTGTCTATTGTTTAGCAATTCATAAGGCGTTTTATTTAATTTCTTTCTAATAGTGAGCCTATTTATAATATAGCATGCACAACTAACAGCTTCAGCCCATAAATATTTAGGTAATTTATTTTCACACAGTATTGTCCTAGCAACTTCTTGAATCGTTCTATTTTTACGTTCAACAACTCCATTGAGTTGTGGTGTTCTAGGTGGTGAGAATTCATGTTTGATTCCATATAGTTCGCAAAATTTGATTATGTCTTTGTTTTTAAATTCTCCACCTCTATCGCTTCTAATTCTTTTAACATTTTCTTCATAAATGTTTTCAAGTTGCTTAATAAGGGTTTCGATTGCTAATGAAGCATCGTCTTTGTGTGTTAAGAACAACGCCCATGTGTAGCGTGAGTAATCATCTACTATGACACACACATAGTAGTGTCCACCTAGACTTCTTGTCCTACTTGGACCAAATAAGTCTAAGTGAAGCAATTCTAGTACATGACTAGTACTCACTTCATGTTTCGGTTTTAAGGTTTCTTTAATGTGTTTTCCCTTAATACATGTTTCACACATTTGAAAATTATCTAAGTCTAACTTAGGCATTCCTCTAATTAAATTCTTCTTAGACAATTTTTTAATAGTTGAAATTCCTATATGGCCTGATCTTCTATGCCATAAATTTACATCTAAGTCATGTGATATTAGACACTTAACCTTAGCATCTAACATGTTATCTAAGGTAAGAGTATGAATATTTCCATCTCTATTTCCTTTTAAAACCGTTTTCTCCTTTTTTATTTATTATATCACAAGAATTGGGAAGAAAGGAGACATTATAACCACAATCTATAAGTTGAGAAATACTAAGTAAATTCTAAGATAGATTGCTTACTAATAACACATTTCGTATTTGAAATGTGTTAGGGTCCCCAATTGTTCTTTTTCCAACAAATTGTCCTTCGTTGTTGTCACCGAATGTTACTTTTCCTCCATCCTTGATGTGTTCCAATTCGATGAATAGTTTGGGGTTCCCCGTCATATGCCTCGAACATCCACTATCTAAAAACCATTTTGTTTTTAGATTCTTTGACTTTGCCTCCTTCTTGCATTCCTTGCGTTTATCCTACAATGGAGACAAAGTTTTAGGTACCCTTTATTTGGGTCCTTGAATGTTAGAGGTTCCATCCTTGTTTATATACCCTTTGGGTATCCAAACTTGGATGTACCTTTTGGGTACATATTCGGCTTTTTCATAAGTTGAATAAAGAGGATTAACATGTATTTGACGATTCCATTTAAAAGATGTTACATTGTCATACATGTTATATCTTGGTTTATATGCATCATATTTTGGCCAACTATGATAATGAGTATGAGGCATATGATTTTGTTTCTTGAATGGTGCCATGTATGTATAATCATATGATGTATGTGAATTCCTATAAGTCTTATAAGGAGGATATGTATGTTTCCTATATTTAGGTTTATATGTATTATAATAAGTTGGATGCATTTGGTTTTGCTTAGATACATTTTTATACATATATGCATAATTTTTATGTGATCTAGATGAAAAGTTTTGCCTTGATGTTTTTGGAGGTGCATGTTGTATTTTTACCTTAGAATGAGTAGAGGAAGGAGTAGGCAAAATATGTACATTTGACTTAGTTGTACTATATGGCAATTTAGACTTAGATGATATAAAATTAGTCTTTTTGTCTAACTTGTCATTTTCTTCTATATAACCTAACCCTTTTTTATCATTTCCATATTTTTGTGACGAAATTAAAGTATCTAACATATTGGTTCCAGACTTAAACTGTTCCAACATTTTTTCTAAATCTATTTTAGATGTAGTAAGTTGTGCTATTTCTTTTTCACAATTAACTAACTTAGTTTTTAATATAGTATTTTCAGTTTTCAATGTATTTTCATTTTTCCTATGTGACTCAATTTTAATCTTAAGAGAATCAAGAGTATTAGTAGACTCTTGTTTAAAAGATTCTAACTGATCAGAAAATTCCAAGTTGGACGTCTTCAACTTATCATTTTCTTCAGTTAGTTTCTTTTTCTCTTTAGATAGCCTTTTACAGTGAGCATGCATCTTTAAGAATTCTTCATACATTTCATCAAATGACATTTCGTTATCAGAATCTATATCAGAAGAAGATATTACCTCGCTGGATACGAAGCAGACTTGAGCTTCTTCATTTTCTGATTCTGAGTCAGATGAGTCGCTCCATGTGCTCGCCTTCATTGCTCGTTTGCCTTTTCTTACATTTTGCTCCTTTGTTTTGGACCATTGAGGCTCCTTGTCTTTGACTTGCTTATTATTGTTATTATTATTTTTCTTTTCCGGACAATCGTAAGAAATGTGTCCTTTTTGACCACATTCATAGCATTTTAATTCTCTATTATTCCACTTGTTATTATGAAAATTATTTTTCTTTGGTTGAGAAGAGGATGAAGAAGACTGTTGTCTATTTCGATTAGGCCGCTTGAAAAACTTTCTAAGTTTTCTAGCTATTAATATTAAATCATCATCTAATTCACTATCACTATTACTTCCATCATTGTTTCTATGAGATGAATCAGATGATTTGAAATCAACAGACTTACTTGACATCTTTGATAATTCAGATTTTCGTTGATTCAATTTTACCTCGTATACTTTGAGTGATCCTATTAATTCATCCATCTTAGTAATTGACTTTGTTTCTTCGATTGCCGTCACCTTTGGATCCCATTCAGCAGGAAGACTTCACAACACCTTTTGAACCTTCTCATTGTTTGTAAAAGATTTACCTAAAGCTTCAAGTGCATTGAAGATGTTAGTAATTCTCAAATCCATAGATGTTATGGATTCGTTTGGCAACATTTTGAAAGATCAAGTTCAGTCATAAGCATGTTTATCTTCGACTCTTTTACACCACTTGTTCTTTCATGTTTTAACACTAAGGACTTCCACATATCATGAGCACTAGTACAATTCGATACATAACCTGCTTCAAAAACACTAAGTCCATTCAAAAGTAATTGCATTGCTTTGGCATTCATAGACATTTTCTTTTTATCTTCAGTTGACCATTCACTTTTATATTTATCTACTTCTTGTGTAACTTCATTAACTTTTTCAGTTTTCATTGGAATGTACGGCCCATCTTCAACTATAGACCATAAATCAATGTCTATAGCCATTAAGAATAGCATCATCCTAAGTTTCCAATGAACAAAATTATTACCGTCAAAAAGAGGAGGGCGTTGGGTAGACATACCTTCTATTTCACCTTTGTGAGAAACAATAGCCATAGTATGTACCTTGGATTTGAGACAAGTAGTATATAATGAATCGTTGTTTCTTGGCCTTGTATGGTGTTGAATCTTGCTTCTTTTGAGTGGTGTTGGTCAGGCTCTGATACCAAATGTTAGACCGTGCACCTTCAATAAACACCACTAGAGGGGGGGTGAATAGTGGTTAGCGGAAATTACACTACAACCCTTTGTTAAAATCCGTTTGAAAACAGAATCTGAGACCACCTCAGATTCAGAACCCGTTTTTGAAAAATTCACAAATAAATGTACACAACTCCAAAAATCGTAAAACTTTCCAGAATTGAACTTCAATGTGTTAGCAAGACTCTGTCCAAAACTCAGATACAAATAAGATCGTTTGACCCTTCAAACAAAAAAAAAGATTCAGATGGTCAAACAGGACAGAATTGGACAGAATGTTGCTGATTTTGCAAAACGTATTTCTCTTTGAATACTTGACCAAAAAGATTAATCTTTATATCAAAACACTCCTTAGAAAGTCTAGTTAATGTTTACAAAAGGCCCTGACCTCAAAAAATTATGGATAAATACAGAATTCAAGTTTTCTCAAAACTGGTCAGATTGCAGCCAGATTGGAGCAGTTATCTTGCAATGACTGAGAGACTAACTTTTCCTTGCTCAAATCAAGTGATTCTTGTTGCAAATGAAAGCTAACAGTCTGAAGTATAACTTCACCAAAAATCACGAATTTTGAAAGTGTTTACCTATTTTTTCAAAACGTGAAAATTTGTGTGAAATCTGTAGTGAAAAACGGGCAGAAAACAGAAAAATGTAAAGAAGACAAGAACACCAAGAATTTATCCTGGTTCGGTCAATGTGACCTACTCCAGTCCCAAGGAACACCTTTCCTTGGATTTCACTATGGTATGAACCAAATTACAGCAAGAACCAAGCTTGATCCTTGGGTTAAAGACCAACCCTATTCAAGACTTGGATGAACACCTTTATGCAACTCTTGGTTGCAACACCTCTATCACCTATTGTTGTAGCCTTATAGATTTGGCTAATCAATCTTACAAATAAGAAACAAAAAGGTGTGTATAATGTAGCTGGACAACAACTAGAAATGGAACACCTTAGCTACACAAAGTATGAACGAAAATATGAGAAGAGAATAGCAAGACAACAATCTTCAATTTTTGCTTTCAAGTGTGTGTCTTCTCTTCTTCACCTTGCCTCCTATTTATAGTGTGAATAGATGGCATATTCTCTCCAACTTTTAGACCATGTGATGGCTGAGAATTTTGAATTAAAGCACCTCCATAATCATCTCCAACAACCTTGTCTCCATTACATTCAAATTTGAAATTTCAAGTTGGCAACTTTTGCCAACTAGCTTGTTTTTGAATTTTCCACTTGTCCAAAAGTCATAAAATGAGTACACCACCTTCTCCACTTGTTTATGGACGTTTTTGATGTTGTATGTATGTATACCAACTCAAATTTTGTGAATAAAAAATAATGAATAAGTGTTGACAAGATTATGTCAACATATAACACCAAAATTCATACTTTCTTCTCCTTTACATATTGTGATGAATCTTGTACCAAGGACACCTTGTAATCTCTAAAAGATGATGATTAATATCCTCTTATAACATATATAAGAGGGTCTTCAAGAAAAAATAGAATGTGACATCTCAAATCGTCACATATCCAGCTATAGTCAATAATATCATCGGTTGAGAGAATAAGATATAAGATCACCATATAATCTTCAAAATAATAATAACACAGCTCCAGAATGAAGATAATAATATGCTCAAGAGATTCCTTGAGTGAAAATACCAAAAATACCCTTGGGAGTAAAATGACCAAAATACCCCTGGTGTGAGAAAACTCCAGAAATGCCCCCGATGGTCAGAAATAATCACAATACCACCTTTGTCATGATAAACAAGATATTAATATGCACTTGAAATATTTTTCACCATATGATGTTCCTACAAAACTTAAAATACCAATTTTGCCCTTTTTGGTAAGTTGTAGAAACTTCCAAGGCATGTTAGGCACAAGACAATAATAATCACCAAAAACACATAATAATCAAATAATGAGCATGTATAAATCATGTACAAATGAAAACAATCATTTTATCACTTTTTAGAAAATTATTTCTAAAAACCCTAAACATCGATCGATCGAAGTGTCTCAGCTTCAGAGATCGATGTCTCACAGAAAGTTTCAGAATTTGCCTCTGACCTACATCGATCAATCGAAGTGAGAGTTCGATGTACATTGATCGATCGATGTGTCTCAGGTTTAGAGATCGATGTCTCACAAAAAGGTCTTAAACTTTTCTGCCTTACATAGATCGATCGATGTGAGAGATCTATGTACATAGATCGATCGATTTGCAACAACCTGAGAGATCGATGTCAACTTGTTCAACTTTTTTAACTTTTAATCACATATAACACCATGTGTGACATTTTTAAGTATTCATCACTTAAAATCATGACTTTGAAAATTATCCAAACATATTTCTCAACACTAAGTCGTATAAGTTGTAGTTAAATCAAGGGGAAAGAACTTAGATCCAAGGGTGGTGGATAGTGATAGATAGGAAAAACTTCTGTTTAAAGATTAAATTTGAGATGAGAAAAGAAATAATGTAGAAATTTATTGAAGCAAAAAAGTTCTTGAGGGGGAATCTCCCATCATTGAGTTCAATGGAAGGGAAGATAGAAGATTGAAGGAAAATTGAAAGCGAAAAATTCTGGTATTCTGCGAAATGAGGGAGGAGAGCCAGAGTATATATAACGTTACAAGTAGTCGTTACTGGGGAGCGGCACCATTGGCAGTTAACAAGGAAACCGCATGAATACTCCTATCATATGTTCATAGACTTCACACCCGACTTTCTTTTTTCTTTTTTTGATTTTAAATTACTAGCTTTATAGCCAATACTCAAAGATAATACTAATTAAAATTTTATGCTTTCAAAAAAAATTAAATGTTAATTTTGCTTCAACATTGTTCTTCAAAAGTATTATTTTAAAAAAACCACTCTCTTATATACTTTTTTCAATGTGATATTACTTGTGGTTTAAAACCTGAAGAAAAAATTAATAAGATAATTTTATTACATCAAATTAATGAAATTAGTCAGAAAACAAATGTATTGTTCAGATTAAAAAGTAACAAATAATTTTATTAGCTACTAAGTGAGGAAAACCGTCTTATACCCAGAAACTATATTATACCCAGATATGTTACCGTAGTTTTCCAAAGTATCCATGCCATGAATAACAAGTAGCAACAAAAGGCTATCGCCAGAAATTTTTTTCTCAAACAAATACCTGTATATATAACTACAAAAATGAGATTAACAGAGCACATTAATGACAACATGATCAACAATAACTAACGAAGATATCATTTATGACTTACTTGCAAATAGCACAAGTAGCAGGATTTGCCTTTTCTCACAATTCTTTGCACATGTTGCTTCATAGACTAAGAAAGGAACATGACCAAGATCTTTAACCATGTTATTTCAAGAGGACGGCCTAAAAATCAAGCAAGCAGGATAGAACACCTTGTAAAAAGAGTCAAGACGCAAAAGAGTCACTTTCAAGTGCAGGCCGAAGTAAAGACCCCTGAACACGATCGCCAGCATCATTAACCTGTCAAAACTCATAAGCTAGTAGGTCATTATAAACATGAGTTAATTGCATCTGGTATCCATACTTTGCCACAAAGTTTTAAGTAGCATCCATTCTTTCATGAAACTCACTTACCAGCTATACTTATAGGTGAAATTAACACCTGCCATCCGGCAACCAGAAAATGACCTGCTGTAGGAGGTTTTTAGCAAAATTATTTTGATTTTTCATTGTTAACACAGTTGGCGCCAAACATTTCTCAACCATGGTTAAATCCTAATTCCCTCCTTGATGCCACACTATCTGTAGACATTGCATCCGAATTTCTTCCTTTATCAACCAAACCAGCTGCATTCTCCACGTTCCTAATCCCCTTTTTCTTCTCTGCAACTCCTTGCTTCTTCCCACCACCACTCCTCTTCCCAGAACCCGAAGAACTAAACTTCCCATCTCCACCAGCAAAAAGCGGTTTTGACAAGTTGCTAGCACCTAACGAACTGCCCTTTTCCTTACCACTTCCAAGCCCAAAAAAGCTCTCTTGCGGCAACGGCCCAGATCGAGTCTTTATCTTATTCAACCCCAAAGAAGATGCAACTATCGGCGACATAGATGCAACAGCACCAGAACCCACATCTTTCTTTTCCTTTTCACCACCTTTTTCAACCTTTTTTTGACTTCAAATTACTTGTAACCCCTAGCTTATTTTTCCCTAAATCTTTCGTAGAACTCGAAGTCCTAAGAAAAGTTTCTTTTCCCCCAACAGAAGAATCTTTCTTGTCAGTAAACTGCGTACTAACACTATTACTAGGTGTAATTGGAGAATTATCATTTAAAGTGCTAGCAGATTTCACCTTCTTCTTACTCGCAGATCGGATCGGAGAATTAGAGCCCAATGATCTTGGACTATTCGAAGATCTATCCGGGCTCGAAGAATCAGACTTTTTGGAAGAAAAAAAATCGCCCTTTAAACGTCTTTGTTATTTTCCCCATAATCAAAAAAGAACTTTACAACAGCCCTAGCAGCACAGAAGCATGCGATTAGGGCTGCAAATTGAGGCCTATAACAACAAAGCCATGGTAGAAAATGGAGGAATTTGGCAATGGAGAAGAAGAATTGAGGCGTTCCTATACATAATTGCAATAAAATAAGTGCATTGCATTTTCAATTCATTACAACTTCTTTGCGAAAGCAGGGTTGCAAAGCTGAAAGGCGAAACGTGGGGATGGGGTTTGCTGTTTTTAATAATGGATGAATGGAGAATATTTTGGCAGGAGAAGAAGATGAAAGGGGGTGGGGATGAGGTGGGGTGTAAGTTTTTTTTTAATTTTTGAATTATTTTTTCTTAAACTTTTAATTTTTGACTTTATTATTTTATTAATCCTAAACTGTGTTTAAAGTCGGGTTAAAAGTAGGGTTAAATCCGGTCAAAGGTAGATTTGAGCAGTCAACGGTAGACCAGCAAGTCATCCGGATGCCAAGTGTTAATTTCACCTATAAGTATGGATGGTAAGTGAGTTTCATGAAAGAATGAATGCTACTTAAAACTTTGTGGCAAAGTATGGATACCAGGTGCAATTAACTCTTATAAACATAATATTACTTGCATGCAACAAGAAACTAACTTGAGCATAGAGTTGCATACATTCAAAGAATCACATTCACAAATGTACTCTTAAATTTAGGATGGTAGTCTTAAACCACTTATTCGGAGAGTCCCTAGTATTCTACATAATAGTATAAGTGATGGATTTCATAGAAATTAAAATTGTCTACCCCAAACAGATTATTATAATTATTTTTGTAAGTCCCTGATAGAGTTTGTGTTTATTTCTTCTTAAAATAAACTTGAATTTCATGCAAAACCAAAGCTTACCCAGGATCAAATATGACCCCAAGAAACAAAAGGCATCCTAAATTGGGTATATCAATTCCATCCAAATGGAAAATTAGGTGAATTTTCACCATCTATATGCAGTGATAAGGCGTCGACATTGTTCCACTTCAGAAAACAAGTGCTCGCTTGCCGAATAAGGAGAATCTACCAGTAACTTATGATTATAAATTTAAAATACAGTAGCGAAATAAAATGAACAAGTACAAGAACATTAAAAATTGCCATATACTATTTATAAACGTTACCAACAAAAACCTTTGAATATAAATTTTTCTTCCACTTCAAACGAGAAAGCCTTTCATCCTCCACACAAATCGCAATGGTGGGGTCCCATCAATGGCTCGTTTCTTGTTTTTCCTGTATTTCTCTGTTTCCAGTAGTATAGACGAGACAAAAAGATAGACACATTAAACATACAATTCAATTTGCATCATAGAAAAAAGATCACAGAATATCCAGGGAAACATGTAAAGGTAGCAAACCATTAAGAAAACAGCAAAACAGAAAGCAAAAAATCGTGTCCACTAAAACCTAAGTCATATAAGTTGTAGTTAAATCAAGGGGAAAGAACTTAGATCCAAGGGTGGTGGATAATGATAGATAGGAAAAACTTCTGTTTAAAGATTAAATTGGAGATGAGAAAAGAAATAATGTGGAAATTTATTGAAGAAAACAAGTTCCGAAGGGGGGGGAATCTCAACATCATTGAGTTCAATGGAAGGGAAGATAGAAGAATGAAGGAAAATTAGAAATAAGAAATTCTGGTTTTCTAGAGTATATATAACGTTACAAGTAGTCATTACTGGGGAGCGGCCCCACTGGCAGTTAACAAGAGAACCGCATGAATACTCCTGTCATATGTTCATAGACTTCACAGCTGACTTTTCTTTTTCTTTTCTAATTTGTTTTTCTAATTACTAGTTTTGTAGCCAATACTCAAAGATAATACTAATTAGAAAAATTAAATGTCAATTTTGCTTCAACGTTGTTTTTCAATAGTATTTTTTTAAAAAAAACCTCTCTTATATACTTTTTTATTGTAATATTACTTGCAGTTTAAAACCTGAAGAAAAAATTAATAAGATAATTTTATTACATCAAATTAATAAAATTAGCTAGAAAACAACAAATGTATTGTTCATATTAAAAAGTAACAAATAATATATGTAAAATTAAAAAAATTAGCTACGAAGTGAGGAAAACTGTCTTATACCAGAAACTATCTTATACCCAAATATGTGTTAAGTTATAAAACGTTTTGATGATGAAAAGATGTTTTGAATGAGTTAAATTTATGTTTGATATTCGATGCAAGATGGGCAAAACACATTTTGTCCAAAGATGGTTGAGATTGGAACTCACTGGTTGACATCGATCTCTCAAGCTGGGGACATCGATCGATCGATGTCACTTAAGCCCCTAACATCGATCGATCTATGTCTGTCTGAGAACATCGAACCCTCAACCACAAGGACATCGATCGATCGATGTCACTTCAGCCCCTGACATCGATCGATCGATGTTGAACTGAATACATCGATCTCTAAACTAGGTGACATCGATCGATCGATGTCACTTCAGCCCCTGACATCGATCGATCGATGTCAGGCAGTGTCAAAAACTGCCATCTTATGAGGACATCGATCTCTCCCTTCCAGGGACTTCGATCGATCGATGTCCTCCAGAATTCAAATTTTCTGAACGTTAGAACAAAATCCAAGGCAGATTTTTAAGGTTTTCTCTTTCCAATCTTCTTCAAACTTCTTGTGGACTTTAACCCAACCTATTACATGCTTCCTTGACTATTGTATACATGTCTAAGATTCTCTAGGGTGGCTATCCAAGATCAAATCACTCCATAGGGTGGCTAGAGACTAATTGGGCATTATCTTGACATTTTTGAAGATGAAGACTTGGTGAAGAGCCTCAAAAATGTGGTGAACTTCATCTATAAATAGAGGAGGCTTGGATGAAGCAAAGACACACTTTCAACATCATCTAGCTTCATTTTCCATTGTTGTATATTTCTCTCATACTTGTAAATTTGTTTAAAGCTTGTCTAGCTTTTCTTTGATCTTCATTATTGTATATTGAGAGAAAAAGAGTCAAGCACAAGAGGAACCATAAATATTTGATCTCTTGCTTGTGCTTAGACTTGTGAGAAAGTGTGATCCTTACCATATTTTTTCAACCCACTGTGATAAGTTCTTGAGGGAACTTTTGTTGAAGTTGTGAGGAAGCAAGAAGTTGTTCTTGCTAATAGCTATAGTTGCTGTGGTTGCACAAGTGTGTTTTGTGCAAGAAGTTGCTGTTGTTGTGGCTTACACTAAAGTGTTAGTGTAAGTGTTGCTGTGGTTGTTCTTATTGTTCATAATAAGAAGAGTAGTTGTTGAAAATCCACTTTGGAAACAAAGTGGTAGTGGAGTAGAATCATTTACGATTCGAACCACTCTATTTCCGGTGTACTCATTCACTACTTCTCATCTCCCATTCTTGCTCTGATTTTGAATATATTTTTGAGTTGAGCAAACGAGAAAATTCCGCAAAATAGCCAATACACTCTATTCACCCCCCCTCTAGAGTGTATTTCGGACCTAACAATTGGTATGAGAGCATAACCTTGATTGCTTGGCCTATCTTTGCAAGTAGCAAGGTTAAAGATCATGGCAATGACAACCTCAACCTCTTCATCTCCTAAGCCTACTGCACTATTTTCCGGATCAAACACTAAAGCTCCTATGTTTGATGCCCAAAACTATTCTTTATGGAAATTTCGAATGATCAATCATTTGAAAGGCTGTGGATTTGATATATGGAGAGCTGTTGTCAAAGGAATTGAAGTTCCTATGATTACCAACTCAAAAGGAGAATAATGTTCAAAGATGAGGATGACTACACCGACGAAGAGAAGATAAGTTTCGCCATCAATGGCAAAGCTTTTGACATTCTTTCAAGTGCTCTTACCACCACTGAGCTCATTAGACTCCAAGGTCTTGAAACAGCCCATGAGGCATGGAAAAGGCTTGAAATGATACATGAAGGAACTGAGCAAGTAAGAATGGCCAAAAGACTCATGCTCATGAAGGAGTATGAGATGTTCGGAATGAAAAGCGGTGAGAAGATTGAGGAGACAATCGATCGATTCACACGAATAGTGAATCAACTCTCCATGGTTGACAAGAAAATCTCAAATGAAGATCTTGTCTCAAAACTCCTCAGCTCTTTGCCAAGAGAATGGACACCCAAAGTCACCGCCATCACCGAATCAAAGAATCTCAAGACTCTTACCCTTGATGAGCTATCCGGTAATCTTCTTACTCATGAAATTCTTATTGATGAACAAAATAGGATGAATCCCATCAAGCCTACACAAACATCACAAAAAGGATTGGTGGTAGAGTCCGATGAATCGGATGAGGAAGTTGCCCTTCTAGTAAGAAAATTTAGAAGAATGGCAACTAGAAACAAAGCTCAAGCAAGAAAGTTTTTCAAGAAACCATCTAAAGAAAAGGAAGCAAGTGAAAATTGCTATAGATGTGGTCGACCCGGTCACTTCATTGCCGATTGCCACGTAAAAGAGCCGCAAAACAAGAGAAGAAGGTTTTTCCTCAAAAGAAGAAAGCCCTCAATGCGGAGGTAACCACGTGGGATGATCTTCTTTCGGAATCGGAAGGAGAAGAGAGTGAAGATCAAGGTGTTGGACTTGTGGCAATGGTTGACAATCCAAAGTTTCAACATACTTGTCTTATGGCGATTGAAGATGACCTTGAGGTAAATTCTAACCCTTCAAATTTGCATGATGAAATAGGAGATTTGCAAGATGACTTTGAGAAATTAAATTTGAAGTATAAGCATTTAAAGAAAGAATTCAAGAAATGCATTCTAGAAAATAAGAGCTTGCATGACAAAAATATTTTGATGTTTCAAGAGCATGATATCATATTTACCATGCATAAAACCATAGTTCTTGAAAATGAAGAAATTAGAAAAGAATGTGAGAAACTAAAGTTAGACTTACAAAGACTAACAAATGGTAAAAACAACTTAGACATACTACTTGGAAATCAAAGAATTGGAAATGATAAATCCGGTTTAGGATTTAACTCATCATCTTCTTCTATTAAACCTAAGCCCTTAAAGAAAAAGGCAAACAATAGAAAGACACAACAAAATTCATCATCTTCCAAACCAAAGCATGTACCCACTTATTTTTATTGCAACAAACTAGGACATGTAAAGAAAGCATGTAGAGCTCGATTTGAAAGTACATATGTTTGGAAGCCTAAGGGTCGAAAAACTAACCCTAAAGGACACAACCATCAAAGGGTACCAATGCATACATCTTTTGGTTTTGTAGGCTCTCAAGATAAATGGAGTAGCCAAAGAAGAAGGAACCAAATGGCTTATGGACAGCGGATGTTCAACTCACATGACCGGAGACAAGACGCTGTTCACCAAACTCAAGCTCCAAGATAGTGGAACGGTGCATTTTGGCAATGGGAGAGCCAAAATCCTTGGACATGGAGAAATTGGTAATTCTTCCTTTACTATTAATAATGTACTATATGTAGAAGGGCTTAAGTATAATTTGATAAGTGTTAGCCAACTATGTGATGCTAATTTTCAAATTGAGTTTGTGAAAAGAAAATGTGTTGTGAAAAATAAGATTGTTTTTGAAGCTATTCGTAAAAATGATGTTTACAAATTTAGCACACATGATTTGATATCACAAAATATTTCTTGCCTAGTTGCCAAAAATGATTTGACTCAACTATGGCATAGACGACTTGGACACATTAGTTTTAAGAATTTCAAAGAAATTTGCAAAAATGAAAAAGTCCAAGGTCTTCCAAAATTAAATTTCGAAAACCATGGCTTATGTGACACTTGTCAAAAGGCAAAGCTTGTTAAAACAAGTTTCAAGCCCAAAAGTGAAATCTCCACCACCAAACCTCTACAATTGCTTCATATGGATTTGTATGGGGATATTGGTACAGCAAGTCTAAGTGGAAAACATTACACCTTTGTGGTGGTAGATGACTTCTCTAGGTACACTTGGGTAATGTTTTTAGCTAAAAAGAATGATGCATGTCAAGAATTTATAAAGCTTTGTAAGAGATTAGAAAATCAAAGAGAAGACACAATTAAGGAAATTAGAAGTGATAGAGGTGGTGAGTTTGATGGAGAATTTCAAGAATTTTGTGTATCCAAAGGGTATGGACACAATTTTTCAGCTCCAAGAACTCCTCAACAAAATGGTGTTGCGGAAAGGAAGAATAGAACACTTCAAGAAATGAGTAGAGCCATGCTAAATGAATTTGAATTACCCAAATATTTTTGGGCCGAAGCGGTAAATACCGCTTGTCATGTGATCAATAGAGTTTATTTGAGACCATTTCTCAAAAAGACTCCTTATGAGCTTTGGAAAGGTAGAGTACCAAATATTGGTTATTTCAAGGTTTTTGGTTGTAAGTGCTTTATACTTAACACCAAAGATAACTTGGATAAACTCGACTTCAAAGCGGATGAAGGAATCTTTATGGGTTATGCTCAAAATAGCAAGGCATTCAGAGTATATAATAAAAGAAGCATGAAAGTTGAAGAATCAATTCATGTCAAATTTAGTGAACTCAATGAGGACAAATCAAACATTAATGATGACGATGATGATGATGAAATAATTGAAGTAAGCCATATAGAGAAATTTGAGAATCCAAAAGGTAATATTGTTATTGACCTTAGGATTGATCCACTTGAACCTAAGGTTGAAAATGAAAAAGTAGGAGGAGATACCTCAAATTTACCGGATTCATACAAGTATAGGAAAGATCACCCTAAAGAGTTGATATTAGGTGAAACTAGCCAAGGCATAATGACTAGGAGAAAATTCAATGAAAATGCCTTCATTTCACAAGTTGAGCCTAAAAACAGAAAGGAGGCAATAAATGATGAAGATTGGGTATTGGCTATGCAAGAAGAATTAAATCAATTTGAAAGAAGTGATGTTTGGGAATTAGTTGCTAAACCTAGTGATCATCCCGTAATTGGCACTAAATGGGTATTTAGAAATAAAATAGATGATAAAGGAAACATCACTAGAAACAAAGCTAGATTAGTAGCCCAAGGCTATAGGCAAGAGGAAGGCATAGACTATGATGAAACTTTTGCCCCCGTAGCTAGGTTAGAAGCTATTAGGATGCTATTAGCATATGCATGCTATAAGGATTTCAAACTATATCAAATGGATGTGAAATCCGCATTCTTGAATGGAATAATTCAAGAAGAGGTCTATGTAGCTCAACCTCCGGGGTTTGAAAATCATGATTATCCAAATCATGTTTTTAAACTCAAAAAGGCCCTTTATGGACTTAAACAAGCTCCTAGGGCTTGGTATGATAGGTTAAGTAACTTCCTACTTGAGAACGAGTTTTCAATAGGAAAAGTTGACACTACTCTTTTTATTAAAGAACAAGGAAACCATCAATTGCTTGTTCAAATTTATGTGGATGATATTATATTTGGTGCTACTAACGATTCTCTTTGTGAGCATTTTGCAAAATTGATGGAAGGAGAATTTGAAATGAGCATGATGGGTGAACTCAACTACTTCCTTGGTCTACAAATCAAGCAAACTCAAGATGGAGTGTACATATCTCAAACAAAGTACACAAAGGATTTGCTCAAGAAGTACAAATTCGAGGATAGAAGAAGTGTGAGCACTCCGATGAGCATAAGCACAAAGCTTGACAAAGACGAAAAAGGAAAGCCGGTTGAGGTAACAAAGTATAAGGGTATGATTGGTAGTTTACTTTATTTGACCGCTAGTATGCCATATATTTTGCATGTTGTGTGCTTATGTGCCAGATTTCAAAGTATGCCTAAGGAATCGCATTTAGTCGCTATTAAACGAATTTTTAGGTATTTAAAAGGAACTCTGAACTTCGGATTGTTTTATCCCAAAAATGGCTGTTTTGATCTAAAAGGATATAGTGACTCCGACTATGCCGGAAATCTTGTTGATAGGAAAAGCACCTCCGGGACATGTCAATTCCTTGGAGATTGCTTAGTTTCTTGGTTCTCCAAGAAACAAAATAGTGTGTCACTTTCCACGGCGGAATCCGAATATGTATCGGCCGCTTCGTGTTGTGCACAACTACTTTGGATGATCAACACCCTGAACGATTACAATGTTAAGTTTGATAAAATTCCCATCCTATGTGACAATACATCAGCCATAAGTATAGCACAAAATCCAGTTCATCATAGTAGGACAAAACACATTGAAGTAAGGCATCACTTTATAAGAGATTGCATCCAAAAGGGATTGGTATGCATTGAATTTGTTCCAACAAATGATCAACTAGCGGATATATTCACCAAATCCCTTCCAACTGAAACATTCGAATCAATTAGAACAAGATTAGGAATGATAAACAATGGTTAAAGGGTTAAAAATGTCAAAATTACAGAATTCTGCATACATAGATCGATCTATGTGGAAATTTCAGAGATTGATGTCTCTTAAGACATCGATCGATCGATGTTCAGGACATCGATCGATCGAAGTCCCTGATATCGATCGATCGATGTCAACGGGATAAGTTTTTAAAAACCTGCGAAACGTCTTATTTTCTCATTTCTAACCACGAACCCTATTTTTTCTCCTGCGAAAATATTAGGACTTCGACTCCAAATCTCAAAATCCTCACTCAAGCTTCAATTTTATTGTCAAAGCCACCAAATCTCACATCCATCTTCCACCTCCATCACTATATTCAAGAATTTCGTGCCCTAATTCTCTCAAATGGCACCAAGAACCAAGAATCATCCAAAAAGACAAAGAACTTCACAACAACACACTCCAACGGGTTCAAGGACATCAGGACTACGAAAGCAACCAGAGCCATCCCAAGAACATCTAATCCGTGAGGTCAGAGAAAGCCTTGGTATTCGAAATTTCCCTTGGCTTAAAACTGGAGAATATGAGAATGCACTGGCTGCACCCCTAGGATCAGGTATATACACTCATATATCTCAAAGAGCTCAATTATTATTTGCAGAATGGGAAAGTAGCAATAGGTCTACTATTCCATTGAAACTACTCAAAATTGAGGATATTTTGAGCAGTGCAGAGTTGAAACCAATCATTGATTTGTTGTATGCTCAAAAATGGATGTTTCTGTGGGATTCCTCTGAGATGAGTTCAATGTCTACTCGTTATACCCGGATGTTCTATGCCAACCTTTGGATTGACTATCTAAATGGAAATCCGTTTTCTCTGAATTCGGTTATTGATGGTCAAGTAGTCTCATTTCACACCACACAAATTAATGATATTCTTGGTGCACCTGATGAGGGAGTCAAGGATTTCGATCCTTGGAAGTGGGACTTTCACAAATACCAAGTGACTGAGAATGAAGTCAAAACCTTTCTTGGTTTTCACCCTACGAAAAACACAAATGATATGCCTTTGATTTACTGAGTTTTGCTTGCAATAGTTACTTTCTGTGTAAATGGAAAATCGGCAAAACTTCCGAGCAACCTAGACTTCTATATCACATACCGAATAGCCATGAGAGAGCAAGTAAACTTTGGGGAAGTATTCTTTGAAAATGTGTTGGAGGCAGTTACAAAGAAATCAAAGGCACTTCCCTACAGTAATCTGATATATAGATTATTGAGAAACGCTAATTTAGTACTGGATGATGAATACGAAGAAGTCATTACAAATAAGGATTATTACTCAAAGTCTAACATCCAGCAAATTCTTAAGTCTAGGAAGGAAGCGCAACGAAGGGGTGGTACTCATGACTCTGAGGAAGATGAAGCTGAAAACGAGCATGTATTGCCACCACACCCTACTGAGCCAACCATTGAACGCCAACCGACCCCTCAAAGTCCTACCTCCCGAATAGACAAAGGCAAAGCCCCAATGACAGAAGGGAGTGGATCTGATGACGAGTTTGATGTTAGAGCAGAGATTGACGAACTCCAATTTACACTTGGTCAATGGGGAGAAGACTTAACTAAGGAAGCAGTCCGTATTGATGATTTGGAAAAGGACAACGCCAATCTCACAAAAAGGGTAAATAATTTAGAAACGGAGCTCACTATCCAAAAGACCAAGTACCAAAAGTTGAAAACGAAGCTCAAAGCCGCTCTCTCCGGATTGTGTTTCTCCTCCGATGAGGAGTAGTACTTTATGATTCCCCATTCCCCCGTACTTATGCATAGTTTTGCAAGTTTGAGTTTATCTATGTATCTCAAAACTTGATATTTCCTACTTATTTTTATCCTTCATTTGATATTTTTTTTGATGCTTTCAAAAAGGGGGAGAAGTATGCAAGTATGCTAGATGGCTTGATAGGATATATTTGATTGCTTGATATAGTTTTGGCATGCTAGTTGATAGATGGCTTGATATGTTTGATGGCTTGATATAATTTTGGCATACTAGTTGATGGTTTGATATTGTTGTTGGCATGATGTTTTGTTGGCAAGCATGATTGGGTATTAGCATGTGTATGGCATGTTTTTGGCATATTTGGTTGGACATGTTAGCATGATTTGGATAAGCATGGGTATTCAAATGACTAAACTTAGATTGGTTGTTTTTCATCACATAATTTTGTTTAAGAAGTTGAATTTGGTATAGCATGACATGAAGTCTCTTGATATGCTTTACATATTGAAATGATGCATAATTTGAGGGGGAGCATGTTGGGTAGATTGGTGTTCATATGATAAGGGAGCATGAACTAAGGGGGAGTTGTAAAAATATCATGTAAAAACATCTTTTGAATTGTGGTTTTGAAATCATCAAAAAGGGGGAGATTGTTAAGTTATTAAACGTTTTGATGATGAAAAGATGTTTTGAATGAGTTAAATTTATGTTTGATATTCGATGCAAGATGGGCAAAACACATTTTGTCCAAAGATGGTTGAGATTGGAACTCACTGGTTGACATCGATCTCTCAAGCTGGGGACATCGATCGATCGATGTCACTTAAGCCCCTGACATCGATCGATCTATGTCTGTCTGAGAACATCGAACCCTCAACCACAAGGACATCGATCGATCGATGTCACTTCAGCCCCTGACATCGATCGATCGATGTTGAACTGAATACATCGATCTCTAAACCAGGTGACATCGATCGATCGATGTCACTTCAGCCCCTGACATCGATCGATCGATGTCAGGCAGTGTCAAAAACTGCCATCTTCTGAGGACATCGATCTCTTCCTTCCAGGGACTTCGATCGATCGATGTCCTCCAGAATTCAAATTTTCTGAACGTTAGAACAAAATCCAAGGCAGATTTTTAAGGTTTTCTCTTTTCAATCTTCTTCAAACTTCTTGTGGACTTTAACCCAACCTATTACATGCTTCCTTGACTATTGTATACATGTCTAAGATTCTCTAGGGTAGCTATCCAAGATCAAATCACTCCATAGGGTGGCTAGAGACTAATTGGGCATTATCTTGACATTTTTGAAGATGAAGACTTGGTGAAGAGCCTCAAAAACGTGGTGAACTTCATCTATAAATAGAGGAGGCTTGGATGAAGCAAAGACACACTTTCAACATCATCTAGCTTCATTTTCCATTGTTGTATATTTCTCTCATATTTGTAAATTTGTTTAAAGCTTGTCTAGCTTTTCTTTGATCTTCATTATTGTATATTGAGAGAAAAAGAGTCAAGCACAAGAGGAACCATAAATATTTGATCTCTTGCTTGTGCTTAGACTTGTGAGAAAGTGTGATCCTTACCATATTTTTTCAACCCACTGTGAGAAGTTCTTGAGGGAACTTTTGTTGAAGTTGTGAGGAAGCAAGAAGTTGTTCTTGCTAATAGCTATAGTTGCTGTGGTTGCACAAGTGTGTTTTGTGCAAGAAGTTGCTGTTGTTGTGGCTTACACTAAAGTGTTAGTGTAATTGTTGATGTGGTTGTTCTTATTGTTCATAATAAGAAGAGTAGTTGTTGAAAATCCACTTTGGAAACAAAGTGGTAGTGGAGTAGAATCATTTACGATTCGAACCACTCTATTTCCGGTGTACTCATTCACTACTTCTCATCTCCCATTCTTGCTCTGATTTTGAATATATTTTTGAGTTGAGCAAACGAGAAAATTCCGCAAAATAGCTAATACACTCTATTCACCCCCCTCTAGAGTGTATTTCGGACCTAACAATATGTTGGTGCAGTTTTCCAAAGCATCCACGCTATGAACTACAAGTAGCAACAAAAGGCTACCGTCAGATTTTTTTCCAACAAATACCTGTATATATAACAACAAAAATGAGATTAACAGAGCACATCAATGACAACAAGATCAACAATAACTGACGAAAATATCATTTATGGCTTACTTGCAAGTAGCACAAGTAGCAGGATTTGCCTTTTCTCGGCAATTCTTTGCATCCAGTAACTAAACATGTTGCTTCATAGACTAAGAAAGGAACATAACCAAGATATTCAACTATATTATTTCAAGAGGACGGCCTAAAAATGCAATTAATTAGCTAGTTTAGCATTTTCCTTGGTTAATTAATCTAATTATAAATAGAGGTTAGCACAATAAACCTTAGATAGGTCATTGGATTTCTATAATAGTCTGCAATGTATTTTTCTATAGACTAGTGTTAGTATTTTTATATTTTAATAGGACCAATACAAGAAAAAACATATATGTTTATTGTAACGTATGGAGAGATACTTTTTACCCTGGGAACACGTCTTTGTTGGAGTGAAAAAAATTATAAATAGGAATGATATATAGAAATTTTTGCATAAATGCAGCTTTTATACTTATTTTTCTTGTATAAATAAAATAAAAAACATAACATTGAATATAAAAAGATTTATTATGTTCTCACTGGAGCGTTTCTCTGGATACATAACCAATTTAACGTCACCCTGGCTGTAATTCAGGTAGATGCAAAAGGTAATGCAAGCATAATAATTGACCACTGGAGGTGCAAAAAAGTAACAACTAATATATATGTGTATATATATATGCACCTAAAGAGCGAGCTTCATATTTGGAAGAAGCGAATGAATGAATAAGTGAATTACATACCCCTTCGCTTGTTCTAGGTATTCCTATTTTGCAAAACGGATTTTCGGAGTTATTTATGAGTGTCGTAAATGATTGCAGAAACTTATCTATCTGTTTGTCAACTTTAAGGTCAACTTATTTGGATTTATAAGCTCCCCGGACGTATAATAAGAGCCAAAGTCCTGAAGGACTTGAATTTGATATTCTTATACAAAATATTGTTGCTGATACTCGAGCTAATGTGGTTCAATGGAGTCGTGGTAATGGAATTCCAGTGTACGGAAACTACTACTTGATGAAGAAAGGAGACAAAGCAGAAAGCAAATGTGATCTTTTCATTTCATTACAGTCTACTGATGAGCGACTAGGTGGGCAATTCAAGGGATTGGAGATCTTCAAGCTGAGCAATGGCAATAATAGTCTGCCAAGCCCGAGTTCTTCTAGTTCAGGAAGCAAGTCTACATTTTGGACGACGAAAACTGATATTTTTGTCGTTGCTTTTGGCAAATTTAATGTGTTCGTCACTGTTTTCACGATCCTATTGGCCACAGTGAACAATGCAGTTTACAAATTAAGGCAAATATTTGAACAGAAGCTATGGCATGAGAAGTCCGAGCAATCAGCCTTACCTGAACCATCTTGTCGCTACTTTCCATTGTCAGAAATATTGTTGGCAACCCAAAACTTCAATGAGGAATTAGTTATTGGAAAGGGAGGATTCGGTAAAGTGTACAAAGGGTATTGTAATATTACTTATAATTTAAAACCTGAAGAAAAAACTAATAAGATAATTTTATTACATCAAATTAATAAATTTAGCTAGAAAACAATAAATGTATTGTTCATATTAAAAAGTAACAAATAATATATGTCAAATAAAAAAAATTTGCTAAGGAAAACTGTCTTATACCAGAAACTATCTTATACCCAAATATGTTACCATAGTTTTCCAAAGCATTCATGCTATGAACTACAAGTAGCAACAAAAGGCTACCATCAGATTTTTTTCTCCAACAAATACCTGTATATATAACAACAAAAATGAGATTAACAGAGCACATAAATGACAACAAGATCAACAATCAATGACGAAGATATCATTTATGACTTACTTGCAAGTAGCACAAGTAGCAGGATTTGCTTTTTCTCGCAATTCCTTGCAGCCAATAACTAAACATGTTGCTTCATAGACTAAGAAAGGAATATGACCAAGATCTTCAACTATGTTATTTCAAGAGGACGGCCTAAAAATGCAATTATTTAGCTAGTTTAGCATTTTCCTTGGTTAATTAATCTAATTATAAATAGAGGTTAGCACAATAGACCTTAGATAGGACATTGGATTTCTACAGTGTCCTTTTTTTCCACGTAAAATCTTGTTAATAAATAACAACTGAAAATGCATTAATTCGTTTTTTACTAACGAAGGCATGCATGTTTAAATAAATTTAAATAAAAAAATAAGCAATTTCTATTTCTTAATTGGATTGTTCTAATCGGTTCTGACATGTAAATTTGCCCTTTGAACATCGTTTTGTGTGTGTGTATACATATATATTTGTCTGTATATGTATTTATACATTTCGTTGTGTATAAAAATATAAATTGTCATCTTTAAAAGCTTCTATCTCCATCTAGGCATTCCTTGATTATGAATTTTAACAGCTTTCCAACACAAGCCGAGCCCTATGAGGTATGTGAAAATGAAAAGGACAATTAAAAACAGTTCTGGCAGACGTACGAGAATAAATAATTTTTGTATTTCAGCCAAGAAATTCCAAACCCTTTGACAGAAAAAAAATTCAAATAGTGAATCCCATCTTTGTTCGGTATAAGATCATAAAATACAGAGTTGTTATAAGACGTCGTCCATATTTAGATATTAGAGAAATTTACCTCATTGGCTATATGGACCCTTGTTGAGCAGCATCGGAGTGCTCCAAGCAGCAGTCAAGCATCAAAATCTCTCTTCTCTACTAGACCAGAAATGCACATTGTTTGGTCCATTAGGAATGAAAATTGTACATGGGAAAAAAGATTACAACACTCCAGAGGAAGGATGCAAGGCAACAGAATGTTAACCTTAAAAAGTCTAGGATTAAGATACAAGATTTGTATCTTGTAGATACTTTGAGTGTCCCAACGTCGAAAATGCAACTTTCAACTGATCAAGAAAGAACTGGAAAGCCCAATGCGCATAGGGATTATAACATAGTGCAGAAAAAGGCCAAAAGGAAAGAAGAAATCATGCGTTAGAGAACTACTAATCTACAGCCTATAGTTTCTGTTTTATGGGCTTGCTTGCACTATTAAATTTAATTGGATGTAAAAATTTACTTAATTGGATGTAAACATTTACCTTTGATAGGAATATCTCCGCCTTCAATAAGTTCAGACATACAGAAACAAGCCCAGAAAGAGCAAGCACTAACAGTACGAAAATAGATAAGAGGAATCCCTTTTTCTTCAGCAAAATCTGCAGCAAAACTCAAACCCCCATCAGCAATTATGCAACTAACAGTCCTTCTAGTGGAAGTACCAAAGCAACTCTTCTCTATCATCATTTTTGTTATGCCTGTGGAAAAAAAATAAAAATAAAAAAAATAAAAGTAAAACAAAAGAGAGTAAGGGATTATTCAAAATTATTAAATCTTATCTTAATTCATTAAATTAACCCCATCACTCCCTATAATCTCTCCCTCTCATTTCAATCCCATTTACCCTAATCCTCTTCTCTCTCTCTCTCATTTTCGGCAGCCTCCCTTCCCTTCTTCCCCATCACGAATTTCGGCCATAAGAGACAAGGAAAAGAAGGATTTTTGATCCACGGTTCAGGAGGAGGAAACCACAACCCTAACGAGATCATCATCTCGTAGATATATCAATCAACTCTCGCTAGGAATCGAGGTAGGTGCATACTATTTATTCCCTCAAAACGGTATGAAGATTGCATAGACAAAATGGTATTTTTACGTGTTGTTGTTGTTTAATTATGGTACAATCGTGATCTTGATGATGTGCTTCAACGTGGCTATTTTCCGTTATGTGTTTCTTGATGTCAACGTGATCTTGTCGATGAGTCTTTCTCTGTGGTGATAAGATATGGATTTGGGTGTATGGGATTGTGGAATGGATTGCAGGAATTTCAGAATGGAGAATCTGAATTACGGGGACATCGATCGATCGATGTCCAGTAACTGAGGGATCGATGTGCCTCAGATGGACGTCGATCGATCGACGTCCAGAAGGTGAGGGTTCGATGTACCTCAGAAGTACATCGATCGATCGACGTCAACTGAGTGAGGGTTCGATGTGTCTCAGTTGGACGTCGATCGATCGACGTCAGGGGATGACATCCAACCGTTTTCTTTCCCTTTCTCTTGCATTCATGGCACGTGCATTTGCATGAGGTATACTGCGTCTATAGGGCGTGGGTATCGGGATGACTTACCGTGTCTATAGGGCACCGGGTTCATGAGACATACTGCGTCTACAGGGCGTGGGTGTCCAAACGGTAAGTGGTGGCTAGTGACCATGATGCCGGGGTTCTAATGAGGTATACTGCGTCTATAGGGCGTGGGTATCGGGATGACTTACCGTGTCTATAGGGCACCGGGGTCATGAGACATACTGCGTCTATAGGGCGTGGGTGTCGAAACAACAAGTGGTGGCTAGAGACCAAGACGCTGGATTTAGGACTCGGGAACATGCATTGCATATAGGTCTAGGGCCATACTGTGTGACATGATTCTCGTTGCGTGTGACAAGTTATCTGAGCATGCATCACGTACTTGCGCGTGCATCTTCTGTGGATTGTTTATTCTCCGTATAAGTCATGTCGTGCTGTTTTATGTGCTACGTGCTGGTATCATTTTGAGTATGTAAGTTTTGTATTGTTTTGAGAGGCACCTAGTGGGTGATTACCATCACTCACCCCTACTATTCCAGGTGTAACCGAGACGGAGTATGATTATATTTTCGTTGAGGATGGGTCCGATACCCTGGAATGGGCTGAGTGACTCATAGAGATGGCTGCAGCGCGAATGGAGACGGGTCCTTATGAAGTTCTTGGGAGTCACATACATTTTAAATTTTCAGTATCGTTTTTAATTCAATTTTATGCTTTGAAACTCTGATATTTGACCTTGACTTGTAAGACCTGGTCAGCCTAGAAATAATGTCGTTATTTTCTTGAAGTTTGTTAAATTCAAACCTTTTGATGTGATTTATCGTTTCCTCTCAAAGGAAAGGAACACTTTTCTATGTCAGCACTGATGTATGACAGGTTGATGTGACGCCTTGTATTCTCCTGAGTGAGATACGACGGGTGCACCGTTACCGAGAATGGAGCTCGGGAGCGGGGGGCTACAGGTGGTATCAGAGCCCAGGCTTCAGATACGCCTCGGGAACGTGAAATTAGTTAATCACCCCTAGGAATAAGCAACGATCTGTTTTCAAATGATTTTCTTAACTTAAAAAAAATGAAGTAGACATAAGCTATGACTGTGGTTTTCGAGCGGTGAGTGTCGTTAGCAAGTATACGTGATAGGTTACCCCTTTGTCCTCCACTCTTGCACCTCTTCACAATACTCTTAAATCAATTTTGTCTAACGTGTTTTAAATTGTCCACAGACAATGCCTCTACAACGTGAACCATCAGGGAATGGTGGAAATGACGGAGACGAACGTTAGGGGCAAGGGGCGATTCCCCAAAACCTTGCGGATACACTGGCCAATCTGACAGCCTTAATAGCCCATCAGCAAACACAGATGGCACAACAATATACTCAGATGGCACAGCAACAGGCACAGATTACCCAGATACTCCAGCACACTCAGCAGCAACAGCAACAACAACCACCGCCGCCACCCCCACCACAGCAAGGCTTGAGGTTCTATTACAGGGAGATGCAGAACTCCCGAATACCGATGTTCAGGGGTACCACTCGGCCTGAGGAAGCCGAGATTTAGCTCAAAAATGTGACTGAACAGATAAGGCTCATTCAGGTGCCCGCAAATCTGAAAGTAGAAACCACGACCCCATTTCTGGAAGGAGAAGCAGAAAGATGGTGGAATGGGATGAAGCGTAGACTGACTCCACCAGTGACATGTGAGCGGTTTGTGGAGGAGTATAGGAATCACTACGTTCCGGGTAGTGCTATTCAAAGGAGGTTGGCAGAATTCCAGATGCTGACACAAGGGTCCATGTCAATTGATCAGTATTCTGAGAAGTTTCACGAGTTGGGCCAGTACATGTCATGTATCATGGACAATGAGGAGGCCAAGATGCTAAAGTTTCATACTGGTTTGAGTTTCCGCATTCAGCAGGCTATTGTGTGTGCAGAGCCCACGACATTTGAGGGGCTACTAGAGGTGTGCAGACGGGTTGAGAGGAACTTGGACAGGGCTGCTGCATTGGATAGACTTAAGAGGCCCCGTGAGGACTTGCATGCTGGCAGATCGGGGAGATGGCTGAAGGTGCCCCGACGCCCTCAGTCCGGGCAACCTTTCCGATCAGAGCGACATCAGAGTGCAGGGAGTCAGGCCCCAATGATTGAAGGACCGGCACCGACTGATGCACAGCCAGTGAGAGCTGTGGCACCTGCTTCTCAGTGCACACTGCGCGGACGCTCTCACCCAGGACAGTGTTGGAAAGCCCAGCGGGTGTGTTACAACTGTGGGAAGCCGGGACATATATCTATAGAATGCACTGCACCTGCTCAGGTAAATCCGCAGACCCAAGCGCAGCAAGGGGGACGAGGTCGGACCAATGCTCGGGTACATGCGATGACGGATGCAGAAGTGGAGGAGTCGGGCGACGTGGTGACGGGTACATTTATTTATGTATTTAATTTCGAAGTTGGATTAAACTTTATGTGTTGTCATGGTATGTGGCGTGCTAAACCTTGAAATGTGGTAGGTGTAATTTTAATTAACAAAGTGCCAACCAACGTTCTGTTCGATAGTGGGGCGAGTCACTCGTTTGTGGCAAAGAAGTTTGCCAAGAAGCTAAATGTTCTCCCTGAATGGCTTGAGACTCCCTATCGCGTACAAGCCGCTGGCGGCCAAGTACTCGTGTCCCATCACCGTTACAAGGAATGTGGATTAGAGATTAACGGTCTGCAGTTCTCTGCGACCTTGATACCGATTCAAATGTACGATTTCGACGTTATTTTAGGCATGGACTTCTTAGCAAGGTATCATACAAACATTGATTGCCGGCAACTCCAAGTCAGCATGAAGACACATGAATTGGGGGAAATTATTTTTCAAGGGAACCCTAAATTTAAGAAGGCACCCCAGAAACTTTATTTGACTGCGGCTCAGGCCTTTCGAGCACTAAAGAAAGGAAGAGAAGGATTCTTGGTCTTCTCAATGGGTGCTGAACAGGGGGTTCCGCAGATCGACCAAATCCCTGTAGTAAAGGAATTTACAGATGTCTTCCCCGAGGAGTTACCAGGACTACCACCGGAAAGAGAGGTAGAGTTCAAGATTAATCTCATACCTGGTGCTGAACCCATATCCAGGGCACCCTACCGCATGGCTCCAGCAGAGCTCAAGGAGTTGAAGGAGCAGTTACAAGAACTGCTGGACCGTAAGTTTATTCGACCCAGTGTATCACCCTGGGGTGCTCCAGTCCTGTTTGTGAAAAAGAAGGATAGGAGCATGAGGTTGTGTATAGACTACCGGCAACTCAACAAGATCACCATCAAGAACAAGTATCCATTGCCTAGAATTGAGGATCTCTTTGATCAACTACAGGTAATGATAAGTTAGAACTATAATTTGAGCTTTTCGCTTACTTGATAAAATTTCACCACTAACGAAATTTCTTCTAGGGAGCTAGAGTATTCTCCAAAATTGATTTGCGATCCGGTTATCACCAGTTGAGGATCAAATCAGGGGATACAGCTAAGACCGCTTTCCGAACACGCTATGGCCATTACGAATTCTTGGTCATGCCTTTTGGATTAACCAACGCCCCAGCTGCCTTTATGGATCTAATGAACATAGTATTTCGGAAACAACTAGACAAGTTCGTAGTTGTGTTCATCGACGATATCCTTATATACTCCCCTGACGAAGATACTCATGCGGAGCATTTGAGGGAGGTTCTAGAGACACTTCAGAGAAGCAAATTGTACGCCAAGTTCAGTAAGTGTGAGTTCTGGTTGAAGAGTGTAGCCTTTTTGGGTCATGTGGTCTCTGAAGAAGGAATTTCCGTGGATCCAAAGAAGGTAGAAGCGATCACTGAGTGGCCTAGACCCACTAATGTGACTGAAGTAAGGAGCTTTCTCGGTCTGGCTGGATACTACAGGAAGTTTGTAGAAGGCTTCTCATCTATTGTAGTGCCTCTGAGCCGGTTGACGCAGAAGAAGTCGAAGTTTGAATGGACCACCGAATGCGAGCAGAGCTTCGCTGAACTAAAAAGGAGACTGACCACAACCCCTATTCTTGCTCAGCCCTCCGCGTCAGAAGGGTTTGTCATTTATAGCGACGCTTCAAAGAACGGGCTAGGATGTGTGTTAATGCAAAACGGCAAGGTCATTGCTTATGCTTCGAGACAGCTAAAGCCCTATGAGCAGAACTATCCGACTCATGATCTGGAACTGGCAGCAGTGGTATTCGCATTGAAAATCTGGCGCCACTATCTATATGGAGTGAAGTGCGAGGTTGATGAGGCTCAAGATCCTCCTCGTGATAATCTTGCACAAGGACCCTCCAACGAGACACATAGGGGTCCCTTTACAAGAAGCCAAGCGAGACGACTAGGTTTTGACACTGGAGCTTTCTTGACAAGGCATGTGCAAGAGATTCCAACACATGGTGGGCAGCATTGGGTGTTCATCATTGAGGCCGTGACTTGATTATCCTTGAGTCTATTGATGTAAGGGTTGGTGGGAGGGCAGGATGGTCATTTCATGCGTTGTCGTTGTAATATCGAGTCTAGTTGTTTGCGTTGTCTTTATTTTAGGTCTAGGCTATTTTATAGAGTCTTTTAATATGTGTTTATAGTACTAATTATTGTTTTTGAGTGTTTTCTAAGGTGATAAGGCTAAATAAGGAAAGTGGCTTGGAGAGTCCCTATTTTTCAGGAAGGCAGCCAGACACCAGTCGGTATTTTGGACGCCTAGGTCGGAGTACTGATTCAAACGGGTTCAAACCACTTGGAAGTTTCAGATAATTTAATTTGTGACGATTTTCATGTTTTACACTTTGTCTAATTCGGGCTACAAGGTAGACCGAAATCAGGTGCAAGTTGGGAGTCCAGAATAGAAAGTACTGAAGTTCACTGGGTAGATACCTAATCTTTGGAGGCCCGTATCTCTGTCAAGAAGAGTCCAAATGAGGTGATTCAAAAGCCCAAATTCAAGGGAATTTCATGAGCTACAACTTTGCTGAAGAGTGCAAACCCTAATTCGGCGCGTAGAAGCGGGTAGAAGCCAATAACCGACAGGGTGTAATTCCAGTGCGAGATTTTAGGGATTTGAATTATGTAATCTTCCTTGATTAGCTTTGACTTATCTTTTATGTAAATTTGATTTAGATTGATAGGTAGTATTCTTAGGAATTTGATTGATTAGTTAATTTTTAAGATTAGAAAAATTATAGCCTTATATGAGAGTCAAGAAAAACGGCAGCCTAGTTTCAGTTTTTCAGAATTTGGAGAATAATAAATTTCAGTTTCTTGCAACCGTGTGTTGCTTTGTTTTGTGTTTTTCCTTTGGTTTTCACAAAGTAAAATCAAGGCTAGATCCAATCAAGGTTTGAGCAAACCTAGTTGGTGAATCACAATCCAAGGATACGGAACGACGTGTTGGATTGGGAGATTCGAATTGCTCAACGTAGACGTTGTTGATTTCTCTTGTCCAAGAAGGTGGTGTTGGCGCCATTGTCCCACGCAAGGGTTGATCAAAGGTGTCTGTTGGAGTTGAAAGGAGCGATCGTCAATTCCATACGATCCAAGATCGTATCAAAGTGGTATCAGAGCAAAGGTTCTTCTTTTAACTCTACATATCCTTCTAGTTTCTCATCCTCATTCTTTTATTTAGAAAAAAAAAAAGAAAGAATCTCTGATTCTCAACACTCATATCATTCCCTATCTTTTTCTTCGATTTCATATTGTCATCTTATTCAAAAAAAAAAACATATTGTTTGGATTATTTTTCATGCCACTATTTCCTCCCTCCAAGCATGTACACGTGATTCTAACTAGTGCCTGGAACCTTTTTCGTCTTGCTTGATCACAGAATACCCATCTTGTTAAAAAAAAAGAGTAGTACGTTTGTCTTCCTTCTGGCCAGTGCGTGCCACAAGTGCAAAGTTGGCCTTTTTTTTTTTTACATAGTTTTGCTCTTAACCTTTAAAGATCAAATCTTCACACACTTGACAATAGGGTTCATTGTGTTAGAGTTTAAATTCAGCCATAACATATAAATCTAGTCCATTGCTTGAAAGTGCTACCTAGTGTTACACGTAAATCTTGTTGCTAACGAAGCTTTTAGTTGGTCTTAGACTTGTGTGACTTGATTGCATTGTTGTTCGGTTTACGTTGCAATTTTCTGGTATCCAAGGCTAGTTCTCCCACGCCATACACACGGCTGAAAATTCTTGGTACAAAGATGTCACCTTTCAAACCAAATCAAGCCCCCCAAAAAAATACTAATTGTGGGGGTACAAAACTGTTTTGCTACTTCGCGCAAAACAGCCCCTAAGAGTGCCTTGAACAGCAAGAGACGTCCTATTGAGTCCTAAATCACGGGCTTTACATTGTTAAATACATATTTTCCCTTGTGTTCTTTTTAGCAAAATTCAAAAAAAAAAGAAAAAAAAGAGGCTCGGACAGAGCAACAAAAAAAAAAGGTTCGGGCAGTGAAAGAAAAAAAGAGTGTAAAGCCCGAGTTTTGAAGATACTTGTCAAATTTGCATGATTCTTAGAATCTGAGGCATACATATATATATATTTCAAGAGTTAGATTTGAAAGATAATTGTCAAATTGCCTTTATATCAAAAATTCCAAAGTTCACTCAAATCCAACATTTGCTTCAAATTACACCTTATTTCATTGTCTTAGAACTTGGATACTTGTGTATTGCAATTGACCAACAACCTTGTGATTAATTTGCATAAGGCTAAGGTTAACTAAAGATTGCCCAGGGCAACCCTTAGTTTTCTTTGGCTCAGCCTTTGACATAATTTTTGGTCTCTTTTTCTTTGATTCTTAGAAGGTTAAGTGTGTTAAATTGTCTTATTCTTGGCCTAATACCTTTGCTTGATAGTTGCTGAAATTTGGGTGACACATTGGAGAGAAGGGCGCAATTGATCATCGGATTGTGTTAGCCACTTGAGGAGCTTGCTTTGGTTGTATCTAGCCCAAGATTGGCCGGGGAAAGCACAAACTTGAGTGACTATAAAAGAGCGAGAAAAAAAAAACATACACTTGGATTTTGATTTTTACTAACGTAACGAAATCTCTTTTGTCTTTGTGTTAGTTTTTCTTTTCTTGTTTTCTTTATTTTATTTCAGGAGAAAACATGTCGTCAACCAATGCCGTAACAGAGGAGGCGAGGGTGGAAGTGTCTCTTGAAAAGGTACTGGAGAAGCTACAAGAGATCTCTAACAAGGTTGAGGAGTTGGACCGAAGGACTTCCAGCCAAAGCTCGGCACATGCGCCTTTACCAAGCCACGGGCAGACCTCGCGTGGAGGAGAGGCCAGAGGATCCGTTGCCATGGGAAGTCGAGGACGGTCCGATCGAGGGAAAGCACCCATGAGACATCGTGAGCCAAGAGAAGAATATCCACCGCAAGAGTTTTATGAGGAAGAGATAGATGAGGCGCAAGCTTGGCCCCAAGGCCGAGTGCAAGCAAGGAGAGCACCACCGCAAGAGGATGATTTTCTCAAAACCAAGATGAACATTCCTTCCTTTTACGGCAAGAGTGACCCCGAAGCATACCTTGAATGGGAAAAGAAGGTCGATCTTATTTATTCATGCACGAACTACTCTGAGTGGCAAAAGGTACGTTATGCTAGTATTGAATTCATGGAATATGCATTAATTTGGTGGGATCAAATTCAAAATATAAGGAGAAGAACCATGAGAGATCCGATTTCCACTTGGGATGAAATGAAATTCGAAATGAGAAAAAAATTTATTCCTGAATCATATGAACGTACTTTACATCAAAGATTGCAGGGACTCACACAGGGGTCTAAAAGTGTTGATGACTATTTTAAAGAACTTGAAATCTTAATGATTAGAACCAACACAATAGAACCCGAGGAGGCAACTATGGCACGATTTTTAGGAGGATTAAACAGGGAGATTGGTTTCCAGCTCGAACTTACGAACTACGTAGACCTGGACTCTATGGTACACAAAGCTCAACGGATCGAAAGACAGTTAAAGGTACGTTCTTCTGCTAGTGGTTACGGTTTTAGAACTAATGTGTCTTCTTCCACTAAAATGCAGCCTAGGTCGAATCCTACTGGGGGAAACATTCGGCCAAACATAACCACGCCTACCCGAGGACCTAGTCAAGCTCCAACCAAGGTGAATCCCTCTCCAGCGGGAGGTGACAAAGGGAAGAATAGTGCCGGAGAGAGAAAGGCAGGAAACCCAACCCCTAGATTTCGGGATATTCAGTGCTTCAAATGCCAAGGTAGGGGCCATTATGCGAGAGAATGCCCTAATCCCAAGAAGATCATGTACCTAGACGATACGCAAGAGTACTGCACTGATGAAAGTGAGGAGGAAAAACCTAAGTCCGAGGAGGAAGATGAAGCGGTTAGTGAAGAAGAGATCAAGGAAGAAGAGGGCGCCTACAAGGACTTCTTAGTGGTCAGAAAAATTTTGAGCGCCCATGTTAAGGAAGAAGAAGAGGCCCTACAGCGAGAGAACATCTTCCACATTCACTGCATGGTGAAAGGTAAGTGTTGTACCTTGATTATTGATAGCGGATCTTGTGCTAATGTTGCTAGCGTAGAACTTGTTAGGAAACTTGATTTACCTTTGGTTGATCACCCCCACCCGTATAGGCTATCCTGGTTAAATGATTGTGGAGAATTAAGTGTGTCCAAACAAGTTATGCTTTCCTTTTCTATCGGTGGTTACAAAGATGAGATTTTGTGTGATGTCGTACCTATGCATGCTAGTCATATCATTTTAGGTAGGCCCTGGCAGTTTGACAAACATGTTACGTATGATGGTCGTCTCAATGTCTATTCATTTAAGTTTAACAACAAGATTTTCAAACTTCATGCATTGCCACCGCACAAAGTTTTTGAGGACCATCAAAGAAGGAACAAAACTCAGAATGACCCAAAAGAAAAAGTGGCCGAAAGGAGGTTCTTAGAGGACCTCAAGAAGGGAAAGAGGAGCCAGGGAGAAAGCTCCAAGGCTTCCGCAAAGGGCACCAGGCCCGCAGACATGATCCCCACACCACCATCCCCTTCACTCGTTACTCATCCACCCACAAAACATGCATTCTTTGCCAAACCTAGTGAAGTTACCCATGCATTGCATTCTCAGAAGACTGTTTATGTGTTTTTGTTCAAAGAGAGTGTTGACTGCCTATTTTCTAGGGATGACTTACCGACTTCTTTACCCAGTGGTGTCGTGACCTTACTAGAGGAGTATTCCGACTTGTTTCCCGATGAAGAACCCCCAGGACTACCCCCACTGCGAGGCATTGAACACCAAATAGATTTCATTCCAGGGGCCACACTCCCTAATAGGCCAGCCTATAGGGCAAACCCCGAGGAAACAAAGGAAATTCAGAGACAGGTTGAAGAGCTTTTGAGTAAGGGTAAGATAAGGGAGAGTATGAGCCCATGTGCTGTACCCGTAATAGTAGTCCCTAAGAAAGACGGAAGCTGGCGGATGTGTGTGGATTGTAGAGCCATCAATAAAATCACAGTGAAGTATAGGTACCCAATCCCTAGACTTGATGATATGCTTGACATGTTGCACGGTGCTAAGTACTTTACTAAGATTGATCTTAAGAGTGGATATTTTCAAGTGAGGATAAAGGAGGGAGATGAGTGGAAAACAGCTTTCAAAACAAAATTTGGATTGTACGAGTGGTTAGTGATGCCCTTTGGTTTAACTAATGCACCCAGCACATTCATGAGATTGATGAATGAAGTTTTGAGAGCTTTCATTGGCAAGTTTGTCGTAGTGTACTTCGACGACATCCTGATTTACTCTAGGCACTTGCTAGACCATCTTGACCATCTAAAGGCTGTTTTTGACACGCTTAGGAAACATCAACTGTTTGCCAACTTTAAAAAGTGTTCCTTTTGTATAGAGAAGGTTGTGTTCCTAGGGTTCGTAGTGAGTTCTTCAGGGATAGAAATGGACCAGGAAAAGGTGAAATCCATCATAGAATGGCCCACGCCCAAAACCGTGGGAGAGGTTAGGAGCTTCCATGGACTGGCAAGCTTCTACCGGCGTTTTGTGAAGGACTTCTCTACAATAGCCGCACCACTAAATGAGATTGTCAAGAAGGATGTTGGCTTCCATTGGGGAGAAGCTCAACAAAAGGCCTTCGACGAATTGAAGGTAAGACTCACCTCAGCCCCCATCTTACGATTACCTAACTTTGAAGAGACTTTTGAGATTGAGTGCGATGCTAGCGGGGTTGGGATAGGTGCCGTTCTTACACAAGGAAAGAAGCCTATTGCATACTTTAGTGAAAAGTTAAAAGGTGCGTCATTGAATTATTCCACTTATGACAAAGAATTGTATGCATTAGTGCGGTCTTTGCAAACTTGGCAGCATTACTTGCAGCCTAAGGAATTCGTGATCCACACTGATCATGAGAGCCTTAAGTACCTTAAAAGCCAAGGTAAACTGAATAAGAGGCATGCGAAGTGGGTAGAGTTCATTGAGCAATTTCCTTATGTCATTAGATACAAGCAAGGTAAGGATAACATTGTGGCAGATGCATTGTCTAGAAGATACACTTTAATCACTAAGTTGTCGTCACTTTTGCTTGGGTTTGAGCACGTTAAGGAAATGTATAAGGATGATATAGATTTTGGATCTATCTATGATGCATGTCTTGAGTCACCCTTCGGTAAGTTCTATTTGCATGAAGGATATCTGTTTAGGGCACACCGCTTGTGCATACCAAGGGGATCTATGCGAGAGTTGCTTGTGAGAGAGGCTCATGGGGGAGGACTAATGGGACACTTTGGGGTTTTTAAGACTTTGGAAACCCTAAAAGAGCACTTCTTTTGGCCCCACATGAAAATGGACGTGGAGAGAGTTTGTGGGAGTTGCCTCACCTGTAAGCAAGCAAAATCAACCACGCACCCCCATGGACTTTATACCCCTTTCGTCGTCCCTTCTTCACCATGGGTGGACTTGTCTATGGACTTCGTCTTAGGTTTACCTAGGACCCAAACTGGGATGGATAGTGTGTTTGTTGTCGTAGATCGATTTTCTAAGATGGCACACTTTATTGCATGCAAGAAAGCCGATGATGCTTCCCATGTTGCACACTTGTTCTTCAAAGAAGTTGTCCGTTTGCATGGTATGCCTTGCACAATCGTGAGTGATAGGGATACTAAGTTTTTGAGTCATTTTTGGAGAGTCCTTTGGGGCAAGCTTGGTACTAAACTTTTGTTTTCTACCACGGCCCATCCTTAAACAGACGGCCAAACTGAGGTAGTTAATAGGACTTTATCACAATTGTTGCGTGCATTGATCAAACAGAATCTTAGACATTGGGAAGAATGCTTACCTCATGTTGAATTTGCATATAACAGGACAGTGCATAGTGGGTCGTTGTATTCACCTTTTGAGATTGTTTATGGTTTCAATCCCCATTTCCCACTTGATTTACTTCCCATTCCTGTAAATGAATGTGCTAGTCTTGATGGTAAGAACAAAGCTGAAATGATTAAGAAATTGCATGCTAAGGTCAAATTGCAACTTGAGCGTAAAAATGAACAATATGCTAGGAAGGCTAATAAGAATCGAAAACATGTTTCTTTTGTTCCTGGTGATCTTGTTTGGTTGCATTTGCGAAAAGCTAGGTTTCCTACCAAGAGGAAGTCCAAGCTCATGCCAAGGGGAGATGGACCTTTCAAGGTCATACAAAAGGTTGGTGAAAATGCTTATGTTCTTGATCTTCCGCCAGACAGGTATGGTTCTATCTCTCACACTTTTAATGTTAGCGATCTTACTCCTTTTGAGCATTTTGATGACTTTGATTCGAGGTCGAATCCTTTTGAGGAGGGGGGGATTGATGAGGCTCAAGATCCTCCTCGTGATAATCTTGCACAAGGACCCTCCAACGAGACACATAGGGGTCCCTTTACAAGAAGCCAAGCGAGACGACTAGGTTTTGACACTGGAGCTTTCTTGACAAGGCATGTGCAAGAGATTCCAACACATGGTGGGCAGCATTGGGTGTTCATCATTGAGGCCGTGACTTGATTATCCTTGAGTCTATTGATGTAAGGGTTGGTGGGAGGGCAGGATGGTCATTTCATGCGTTGTCGTTGTAATATCGAGTCTAGTTGTTTGCGTTGTCTTTATTTTAGGTCTAGGCTATTTTATAGAGTCTTTTAATATGTGTTTATAGTACTAATTATCGTTTTTGAGTGTTTTCTAAGGTGATAAGGCTAAATAAGGAAAGTGGCTTGGAGAGTCCCTATTTTTCAGGAAGGCAGCCAGACACCAGTCGGTATTTTGGACGCCTAGGTCGGAGTACTGATTCAAACGGGTTCAAACCACTTGGAACTTTCAGACAATTTAATTTGTGACGATTTTCATGTTTTACACTTTGTCTAATTCGGGCTACAAGGTAGACCGAAATCAGGTGCAAGTTGGGAGTCCAGAATAGAAAGTACTGAAGTTCACTGGGTAGATACCTAATCTTTAGAGGCCCGTATCTCTGTCAAGAAGAGTCCAAATGAGGTGATTCAAAATCCCAAATTCAAGGGAATTTCATGAGCTACAACTTTGCTGAAGAGTGCAAACCCTAATTCGGCGCGTAGAAGCGGGTAGAAGCCAATAACCGACAGGGTATAATTCCAGTGCGAGATTTTAGGGATTTGAATTATGTAATCTTCCTTGATTAGCTTTGACTTATCTTTTATGTAAATTTGATTTAGATTGATAGGTAGTATTCTTAGGAATTTGATTGATTAGTTAATTTTTAAGATTAGAAAAATTATAGCCTTATATGAGAGTCAAGAAAAACGGCAGCCTAGTTTCAGTTTTTCAGAATTTGGAGAATAATAAATTTCAGTTTCTTGCAACCGTGTGTTGCTTTGTTTTGTGTTTTTCCTTTGGTTTTCACAAAGTAAAATCAAGGCTAGATCCAATCAAGGTTTGAGCAAACCTAGTTGGTGAATCACAATCCAAGGATACGGAACGACGTGTTGGATTGGGAGATTCGAATTGCTCAACGTAGACGTTGTTGATTTCTCTTGTCCAAGAAGGTGGTGTTGGCGCCATTGTCCCACGCAAGGGTTGATCAAAGGTGTCTGTTGGAGTTGAAAGGAGCGATCGTTAATTCCATACGATCCAAGATCGTATCAAAGTGGTATCAGAGCAAAGGTTCTTCTTTTAACTCTACATATCCTTCTAGTTTCTCATCCTCATTCTTTTATTTAGAAAAAAAAAAGAAAGAATCTCTGATTCTCAACACTCATATCATTCCCTATCTTTTTCTTCGATTTCATATTGTCATCTTATTCAAAAAAAAAAACATATTGTTTGGATTATTTTTCATGCCACTATTTCCTCCCTCCAAGCATGTACACGTGATTCTAACTAGCAGAAATCGAATTTTCATCAATGGAAAAAGAATAATAACTCATTTGTGATGATAAAACCCACAAAGTTGATACCTAAGTGTGACACCTTGATGTAGCAATTATGCATTGCCTCTTAATGTACATATTCAAAGTTAGAGATGAATGACATGAATTTATCTGAAAGAAAACCAAAAAATACAGGTTATCATACCTACAGAAAAATCAAAGAGAAACGTTGTCTTGTCATCGTGAATAGTGAGATGGTGTTGGTGGGGATATTTATTTGATTAGGCTAGTAAAATTGGTTGCCTTTGCAAAAGGGTAGGATATTTCAATTGGAAGGCCAAATATTTGTTTGCTATTAGTATGGCAGGTGACTAGTTCAGCATAATAAATCAACGCATGTTGAAATAGACAAACATTTCATAAGAGAGAAGATTAAAACTGAAGTTATTACGGTAGAGCATGCATCTCAAAGAATCAAATAGCATACATATTAACCAAGTATGTTTCTGTAAGAGTAGTCTAGACATTAGTGATCGAGCTTGGTTGAATAAACATCTATACTAACATTGACGAAAAATGTAAAAATGAATAGTATGTACACATGTCAACACACGTATATGTATATACAGTATACACATACACATACATACAATATATACTTGTATAAGTCACTGTCTTAGTGACTTAGTCAAAACATAGCCGTTTGGTTAGTTGACTTATTAACCTTTATGAACTTCTAGCCGCTTAAGGCCTTGTAAACAGTCTCTATAAAAGACAATACACTTGTAAAGGCAGGAGAGAGAAAATGGAATAATCCTTATTGTCCTAATTATATTAGAAACAATTGGGTATACATTTATACAGTAAGTACAGGTAGTCCAAAAGCCACCAGAATTTTTCTACAGTTGGTTATTGCTGCAGCATTTAATACTCTTGACTTTTCAGCCGTTTTAGTCGTTGATGGGAAAGCCATCATCTCCAGCTAATACTTTATTTATTATATTTTAACATCTCCCCTCAAGCTAGATGTATATGTCGATACAACCTAACTTGTAAATAAGACCTTTGAAAACTCAAGGAGTGACAGATTTCGTGAGAATATCTCAAAAAGTAAAGAAAATTGTCTTATAACCAGGTATATTACAGAACTTTCCCAAGGCATTTATGTTATGAATAACAAGAAGCAATAAAAAGCCACAGCCAGATTTTTTTCTTCAACAAATACAAGTATGTTATGAATAACAAGAATCTTGTCCGTCAACTAAAAGCATCTCAAGATTTCCACTATTACACTTCAGTACCAAACTTTTAGGTGGGCTGTTTTTAAAGATCCCAATAAGAAAAAATTTGGGGCAGGGGGAGAGAAAAAGATAAAGGAACAAACTCTTCTATTAATCTTTGTGAAAGTCTGAAAATTCTCCGATAACAATCTTATACTAAAAATCTTGGATTTAAATTCACATATTGACAACAATTCTAGTAAGTCAAAGAAAGCAGAACATATGATAGAATATTTCTATATCTCATATGATCTTTTACATATTGTATATTTTTGTAAAATCCAACTAATATAAACAATCAAACATGTTTCATCAATTTAGAACAACTCAACCGTAAAATCAAAGGGACACTCCTAAAACCCTCATGTAAAATCACATCATAATCTTATCTACCTGATTATCCAAAATCAAACAAAGCATCAAGAAAATCAAGAAACAGAAAAAAGAACTTACAAGTCATCCAAGAATTTAGTAGCAACCATGACACTAGTGATGAGAAGGCGATGAACATTGAAAGAATTGATGGGCAAAGAAGGTTGCCTCTGAGAGAATCGATCAAGATAAATATTAGCAACTACGAAGCAAGATGGGCTACAATTGGCATACATAATAATCCATGTTATGAATAACAAGAAACAATCTCTTCTTTCTCGGCAGAAGTAAATCAGTAAGTGCAGAAGTTGATCAAGAGGTGAAACAATCGTCTTCCATTTGCTTGATGATTAGGGAACTAATTACAAAAGAAAAGATGATTAGGGAACTAATTACAAAAAAAAAGATGATTAGGGAACAAACAAAGAAAATCGGAGAGAAGTGAAAAGTAGAAAGATAATTAGAGAGATGATATATGCCTTAGGAAAAATGTTGATGGAGTATGTGTCTAGACATTACATTGGGGTAAGGTTGCAATTCAAGAACCTCAAGTGTCTTGGCCAAGAACATAAATGACACCCTCTCACCCTTACCCCAATATCCCGCCTCTTTGGGGTCAAAATAAGCAGCCTTTTTTTCAGTTCCCCCACACTCTCATCTGGACTAATTATCAACTTGGGTTTCTTAACCATCAAACCACCATCAAGAACTTTTTCATTCTGGGCTCCTTCATTTTTAACCGAAATCAGGAAGAATTTCCGAACTATTACCGACTCCACACGATTTTGCCGTCACCTTGGCCACTTTTACTGTTTCTTGGGGTAATTTCGATCTGGGCTTCTTGAATTTGCACCAAATCTTGGTTCTTGGCCCTCATCTTTGCGTTTCTTGGGTGACAACAGCTTCTCTGGGGGGTTCTTCTTGTTGGAAGTGTTTGCCATGAGGACATCAAACGCTGAGGGGCGTTTAGACGACATTGTTGTGGAGAAGTTGGGGGGGGTGAATAGAGACAAGATTAGAGGTTTTTGGGAAGATGATAAGATAAGAAAGTCTGACCGGTTGTTGAAGCCAAATCCCAAGTATCTCGGATGATGGTTGAGGGGAGATACAAGTTGACCAAGTCTTTAGGAAGTAGTTGATATTTTGTAAACATTCTCCTTGATTTATGTTCTGTTATTTGCTCCTATTTTGTTGTTGTACGTGGCTGAAGCCATGGGCCTTATTTATAGTTTCCCAAGTGAATAAGAGAAGGTATCAAATTATCTCAAATAGTTACTGTCTCTACTGCTTAAAGGAGATTTTCTTGCAAGCTTTGATCGAGACCTATCATTGGTATCAGAGCTGCGTTAATGGCGACGAACAAGGAGAGAATTGAAGCTTTAGAAGCAGGGCTAAGTGGAGTTCAAGAAGGGATGCATAAAATGGAGATGGGTGTTGCCGAAAAGCTCAACCACCTAGAATTATCCATACACAAACTTTCTGATGCCTTACTTCCCAGCAATGCCTCCTCTAGCCATAACAATCGTGATCGTGAAGTCCCCGTCCGTTCGCACCGAGATGAAAGTGACAAGGGCCGCCAACCTTTCTCTTCCAAAATAGCAAAATTGGAATTTCCCAGATTTGCTGGAGAAGATCCAACAGAATGGTTCACCCGTGTTGCTCAATTTTTTGAGTACCAAGATACTCATGATGATTTGAAGGTTTCCTTGGCTTCTTATCACCTACAGGGAGAAGCAAACCAATGGTGGCAATGGCTACGTCGCTCATACCAAGAAGAAAACAAAATGATCACATGGGAGATTTTTTTTGGAGAAATGTGGGCACGTTTCGGGCCCACAGAGGGAGAGGATTTTGATGAGGCCCTCTCGCACATTACACAAACAGGCACACCAAAAGATTATCAAAGGGAGTTTGAAAGGTTAGACAATTGCGTGCAGGGGTGGTCCCAAAAGGCCTTAACAGGAACTTTTATGGGTGGTCTTAAACCAGAGATTGCAGAAGGAATTTGGATGTTCAGACCCAAAACTCTGAAGGATGCCATTAGTCTTGCAAGGATGCGAGACGGGCAACTTCTTCGCCAACATCGTTCTCCTCGGCCAAGCACCATAACTGCACTAGCAACTCGTGTTTTACCCACACCCACACCTGCATCTCGGACATCATCGTCGCACCCATCTGTACCACGGCAGAATCCACAACCACCAATCAAACGACTTTCTTGGGAAGAAATGCAGCGAAGACGAGCTCAAGGTTTGTGTTTTAATTGTAATGATAAATTCACCACAAGCCATAAGTGTCGAGGAGCGCAACTACTGTTGCTCGAAGGTTGCGCACCTATGGAAGAAGTCCATTGTGCGGAATTATTAGATGAATCAGCTACTGACATTAACACGATGAATCTAGTAGAATCCGAGCCCGAGATATCACTCCATGCATTGACGGGATGGGCTACCTCTCGCACTATGCGAGTCACAGCTACAGTGGGGGTGCAAGAATTTAGTGTGCTAATTGACAGTGGCTCTACCCATAATTTCATCAGTGATAAAGTTGCCCAAATGCTGCGGCTACCAATGATTCCCACCCGACCATTTATAGTAAGAGTCGCAAATGGCGATCGCCTACAATGTCATGGTCGATTTGAGGGGGTACAAGTCATCCCCCAAGGTATTCCTTTCTCACTTACACTTTATGCATTACCACTAACTGGTCTTGATTTTGTGTTGGGAATACAATGGCTGGAAATGCTTGGTTATGTGGTGTGCGATTGGAAAAAGATGATAATGGAGTTTGAATGGGAGAATCAGACTTGTAGACTACATGGAGTTGATGACCAACCAATTCAATCAATCTCAATAAAGACCCTATCCAAAGAAGCTAAGCAAGGAAATTCCCTTTTTGCTATATGCGTTGATGGCTCACATGATGTAAATGCACCCCTATTACCATTAGATATGCAACAATTACTACGAGATTTTGCTGCAATATTCAGGGAGCCCACACAGCTGCCTCCAAAAAGGGAAGTGGATCACCAAATTAAGTTAAAAGAAGGTACTGAGCCTGTGAACGTGCGACCCTACAGGTATGCATTTTTTCAAAAAGCTGAAATTGAGAAGCAAGTCTCTGACATGCTTAAATTGGGGATCATTAGGCCAAGTACTAGTCCATTCTCCTCACTTGTCCTTCTAGTAAAAAGGAAAGACGGATCTTGGCGTTTTTGCATCGACTACCGTGCTCTAAATAGTGTCACCATAAAAGATCGTTGTCCTATACCTACTGTTGAAGATATGTTGGACGAATTCTATGGAGCATCTTATTTCACCAAACTGGATTTGCGGGCGGGTTACCACCAAATTAGAGTCCACCCTAATGACGTCCCTAAAACTGCTTTTCGAACGCACAATGGCCATTATGAATACCTTGTTATGCCTTTTGGACTTTGCAATGCCCCTTCTACATTCCAAGCCATCATGAACGCAATCTTTCGGCCATATCTCCGAAAATTTATCTTAGTTTTCTTTGATGATATTTTGGTTTATAGTCCCAACTGGCACCAACACCTTGAACATGTCAAAGTAACTTTGGAAATTCTTAAACAGAATGAATTTTTGGTCAAAGAAAGCAAATGTGAATTTGGAAAACAAGAACTAGAATATTTGGGCCATATTGTGACCTGTAATGGCGTAAAGGTGGATGAAGCTAAAATTCGAGCTATGGTTGACTGGCCGCAGCCCACTAATATTTCAGAGTTGAGGGGATTTCTAGGTCTCACGGGCTATTATAGAAAATTTGTTGAGTATTATGGTATTATTGCTAAACCTTTGACTGACTTGTTAAAGAAAGGAAACTTCAAGTGGAATGAACATGCAGATGAAGCTTTTATTGCGCTAAAAAAGGCTATGACCAGTACACCTGTTTTAGCTATGCCTAATTTCTCTAACACTTTCGTTATTGAAGCTGATGCCTCAGGTGAGGGGATTGGGGCAGTTTTATCACAACAAGAAAGACCCATTGCGTTCATGAGTAGAGCTCTTGGCGTAACAAAACAGGCATGGTCCACCTATGCAAAGGAAATGCTGGCAATACTTGAAGCCGTTCGAGTGTGGAGTCCTTACTTGCTTGGGAAAAAATTTATTATTCGAAAAGATTATTGTAGCCTTAAATATTTTCTAGAACAAAAGGTGGCCACTCTGGAGCAACAGAAATGGGTGACTAAACTCATGGGGTACGACTACGAAATTCAGTATCGCCCGGGGAAGGAGAATAAGGCTGCCGACTCATTATCAAGGGTGTCAGGTGGTCCAATGTTGCAGGCCATTTCAATACCATGTGTTAGTTTGTGGGATGACATTAGAAAAGCATCCAAAGGTCATTCTTATATGGAACGTATAATGCAGTTAGCAAAAATCAATCCTGGTGCCCCTTATACTTTAAGAGATGGGTTGGTTTATTATAAAGGCATGGTGGTAGTTCCTCCACAAACGCCCATAATCGGTCAGCTTATAACTGAATTTCACAACAGCGGCATGGGAGGTCGTTCTGGAGTATTGCGCACATTCAAGCGTCTACGACAACTTTTTTACTGGCCAGCAATGTACTCATCCGTGCTAGCTTATGTGTCAGCGTGTGAAATTTGCCAACGAAATAAAACTGAAACTTTATCTCCAGCTGGTCTTCTTCAACCCTTACTAGTACCATGTCAAGTGTGGGAGGATATTTCCTTAGACTTTATTGAGGGGCTTCCAACCTCTCAAGGAAAGGACACCATATGAGGGGCTTCCACCCTTTTACGGCTAAGGCAGTTGCTGAGAAGTTTGTAGATGGTGTGGTGAAGCTCCATGGGATGCCTAGATCCATTATTAGCGACCGTGATCCTATCTTTATAAGCAAGTTTTGGCAGGAGTTTTTTAAGCTCTCAGGTACTCAACTGAATATGAGTTCATCATATCATCCTCAGACAGACGGCCAGACTGAGGTAGTCAACCGTTGCTTGGAACAATATCTTCGTTGTTTTGCTAATGACCAGCCAAGAAAATGGCTCACTTACCTTGCTTGGGCTGAGTTTTGGTATAACACTGCATATCACGCCTCTATTGGAATGACTCCTTTTCAAGCTCTCTATGGTCGTCTACCCCCGTCCATTCCAACTTATGAGAAGGCTCAATCAATAGTCCATGAAGTTGATCAGCAATTAGCTAACCGAGATGAGCTCTTAGCCCGGCTAAAGAAAAACTTGGAATCAGCCCGTAATCGCATGAAACAGCTGGCCGATAAGAAACGACGTGAAGTCATTTTTCAAGAGGGGGATTTAGTTTATCTGCGGCTCCATCCGTATCGCCAACAAACTGTGTCATCTAGGAAGCATCAAAAGTTGTCAAGCCGATTTTATGGACCGTATGCGGTGGAGAAGAGAATTGGCGAAGTCGCTTACAAACTCAAGTTACCAGCCGGTGCTCGCATTCACCCAACGTTCCACGTTTCCCTTCTCCGTAAGCACATTGGAAACAATGCTCAAGTCCATCCAGAGCTGCCGCCCTTGACAGATGATGGGGAAGTCGTGCTGGAACCTGAAGCAATTCTAGAGACGCGCCGGATAAAGCGTGGGAAGACATTTGCGAAGGAGCAGCTAGTTAAGTGGAAGAGGCTGCCCCTTGAGGAGGCTACGTGGGAATCTGCTGAATGGATAAAGTTCCAATTCCCTACTGTGGACCTTGAGGACAAGGATCCACTTCAAGGAGGAGGCATTGATAAGATAAGAAGGTCTGACCGGGTGTTGAAGCGAAATCCCAAGTATCTCGGATGATGGTTGAGGGTAGATACAAGTTGAACAAGTCTTTAGGAAGTAGTTGATATTTTGTAAACCTTCTCCTTGATTTATGTTCTGTTATTTGCTCCTATTTTGTTGTTCTACGTGGCTGAAGCCATGGGCCTTATTTATAGTTTCCCAAGTGAATAAGAGAAGGTATCAAATTATCTCGAATACTTACTGTCTCTACTGCTTAAAGGAGATTTTCTTGCAAGCTTTGATCGGGACCTATCAGAAGAACCCAGAAAAGGAAATGGTAAAGAAATTTGCAGGGAAGGTGTTTGAATAAAGTAGTGCGGTGAGTGAAGGTGTTTTGCAGAGAGGATACTTATCTTTACCAAAGACGGACAATACGGTGGAGACCTCTTTGTCACAATGAGTATATATAAATTTTAAGTAGCGAGACCAACACTTAACATGAAACCGCCTCTGCTGCTCATAGACTTCGCTTTCCTCTTCTTCTTTTTTTAATTATCAACTTTATGCCAACATTTAAAGATAACACTAATTAAAATTTTACTGTTTATAAAAATGTCAATTTTGTTTCAACGTTTTTTCCAATAGTACTTTTTCCTAAAAAAATCTCTTGTATACTTTTTTCACTGTAATATTACTTGTAGTTTAAAACGTAAAGAAAAAGTAATGACATAATTTTATTACATTAAATTAATAAAAATAATTAAAAAACAAATGTATTATTCATATTAAAAAGTAACAAATAATATATGTGAGATAAATGTACCTTAAGCGATAGTTCTTGAGAACGCATTGTTGTTTTGACATTATTGAATCTCTATATTGCCTTTTCTTTATTTTAATGCATATTTCTAGAAATGTGGTTGCTTATGGAAAAAAACAATCATATATAAAATTTGCGAAGGGAAAAAAACTATGTTATTAAATATTTCATGAGTTAAGCTGTAATACATTGGGTAATGATTGTAAGTTGACATAAGTTTTGAAGAGCTTGTAAAGGACCTGTCGGAATGGAGTTACTGAGAACACGAGGGTTGCTTAGGAGTTTAATTTATGTACTCATTTCGAAACTTGTACTTGTGGAATTTAGTTTGATATTTCGAGATGTATTTTATTAAGTTTGAATTTGTAATAGATTTAGGTATTGCCTAGACACTTTATATTGACGATTGGAGATTATTTTGAGGATTTTATTTTATGACTTCCGCTGATATCAATTATGTCACTTCGCTGACGTACAATTGATTTGTATCGAATCCTTGTATTTCTTTTAGCGACATAAGAAAGGTAAATGTTTCGAATACTAGGGGTCGAAACGAGTAGGTACACCATGTCTCTTTATGAAATAGTTCCAATCCGTCTATAATTTTTACTTAAATACATACAGAACAAAAGTCTTCTATCCTATTTTTTGAAAGAATAAAAAGGACTTTCTTATTGTATTCCACCAAAAAAAGCAAAATTATATTTTAGAAAAGTTGTTTCATCACGACTCAAAATCATATTAGTCTTATTCTTTATTAATTTTTGTTTACATCGAGGCATGAAAGCAACATTTCCTCGTGTGATTCTCGGGCATAAGCAATTTCTTCAAGGATACGACAAAACGTCTTGTACCTCTTAAAAGAATAGTGGACTGCAAGTATATTTATTAGCAAATTTTTTTGATGAAAAGACAGCTCCATCAGTGATAGTTTGGCAGTTCATCTGGCATGCGTATCTCAATATTTTTAATGATTCCCACCTATTATATGTTTAAATGACGTAAATAAGCATATACTAAGATGTGAAGACAATCGTCTTTATTAAACGACTATTAATCTGACAACTATATGAATCAAAAAATTAAGAATTATAAAACATGCAATAATATATTATTTCGAACCAGATATATAACATTGGGATAACCATGCAGTACAGGAAGAGAAATAGACAAACTAACAATACTACTAATATTTAATAAAGACATACTATAAGTCAGAAAAGTAGATGCAATAATCAACGTAGCCAGTCCACTTTTAAATCCACATATATACGACAGCCCCACAGCATACAAAAGTAACCTATAGATATTCTTCCCCTCATCATTACAATTCTTACTTCAGATCAAACTGCCACAATTTCTCATCAGTTTCCAAAGATTATCTTCCTGAATTTATATGCAACACCACCCATCAAAGCATCCCACACAAGAAGAATTATCCATATCCCACTTCCCGGAGAAAGAAAATCTTTCTATTAAGCTCAGAAAACATAAGTACGTTTGAAAACTCAAAACATAATACATCTTTACGTTTGAAAACTGAAAACATATGTACGAATTTTTTCTAAGAATAGGCCGAAAGTAACAGTGGCCAAAATATAAAATAAAGCTTAAAAAATTTATTTCCATGTCTCTCTAAAATCTAATTACGAATAGTAGATTATTAATATATAAATATAATACTTTCTAGTTCTTGGAGTTGATCTAATTCTAATTTACAGCCCACTTGTTTATCTTCTTTTTTGAAAGGCAAAACACTCTTAAACTTTTAATGTGGGACAAATTCCACAAATACTACAAACTATTCAACATGTAGTATTTTTAAAATTTTTGGCGTATTTTTATATTCCCATTTGTTCGCGCTCTCTTCGTGTGTTGAGTAACGTAGGTTATGTAATCATGGTAGCATAATTGCGTTTGTATTTTTCTTTTGATTTTTGGGTGTTCTTGGTCAGCCTCCTTATGTCGAAAATCACAAAAACATTGACACCACAAGTTTACAGACCCAAGCCAGAAATTGGTCAGACTCTGCATATGTCATCAGTAAAAATCAAAGTTAGAGTTGAAGTCATCATATTATATGATTTTTCAGGTTTATGTTTTATTTTAAGTCTCTTGCATGTCATGAGTTTCAATCTTCCAATTCTCTAGAGGTATAGAGAGGGGAAGGGTGATATCTTACGCCGGATAAAACTTTAACCCGTCTATGTCTTATTAAATTTGTAGAATATTTTTGTCTTCTATCTATATCAAAGTAGACCATTATGCAGTTAGACGAGTTTCTTCGAAAAGGATTGGTCAAAACCTAAAGACTTTATAGTTACTTCGAAAAGGATCTATTGACCTATCACACAAAAATAATGGGATAGCTAAAAGACAATATAGCGTCTGACTTGGAAAATTAAATTCTACTGTATATGTTTGGATAGAGTAATAGAGACAAGAATTACTACTTTACAAAAATAATTACCTTTACACCCCATTTATTTAGACGTAATTATCCTTACTCTTCTTTTAGTTTAAAATTTGACCTTTACAAATTACACCCTCTATGCTTTTTGAGTAAATTAAAAATAAGATTTTCGTTTAAAGTTAAAAAATTGTATTTTTAGTCTAGAACCACAAGGAATATAAAGGTAAAAAAGTTTTAAACCAAAAGCGGCATTAGGAGTCGGATGTCAAACCAAAGGGGATTAAAAAATGATAATTTTTAGTAACTTTGACTAAGAACTTTTTTCTAGTTTAGTCTCAAAACACGAGGATCGAGTTTTAAAATATAGATGATGTCGAGATAATTACATCTAAACACAAGGATGTAAAAATAATTATCACTAAAAAATAATGCACATTACGACCAAAGAAAGAAGAAATAATAAAATACATACATGTGGATGAATATATATTTGTTTATCTATGCGTATTTATTTCTTTATATCATCTCATTGACCTCAAAAGTGCAAGACTGTTCTTGTTTTATGTCTTACGCCATTTATTTTAATCATATACATTCTTCAACTTAATTTTTGGCAGAGTCAAGAAATTAGAACATTCATTTTAGAAGAGTCTAAAATGACTGGACCACATCAAATGGATTCTCTTCAGACTTGGTCAAACATAATTTAAAATCAAATTGTCAAATTGTTTAACACATTCTTCGGTAATGTTAAATTCTAAAAAATAACAAAAAATAAAATAAAACATATATATATATATATATGTATGTGTGTGTGTATGTATATATTCTTTATTTGACGTTTCTTTAAAAGAGGAATTCTTTTCATCCTATTATATCGTCAAACTGTCTCTTTGAATTTAAGAACCTTAAACTATATGTATGGAAGTATCATCTGAAAAATTTGACGGATTTAAAGGTGATGACATAATGTAATGCTATGGTTATATACGTCTGGTGATACTCATTTCACTCCTTCAAGATGTCAAGCCATAACAAACAACATCAAGAAAACACAAAGAGAAAGCAATGGCCCATAGTTATATATCAGTTGAAAATTACTGTTCCGCATTGCCTATTTGAAAAGAATATATGAATTATATGATGTCAAGTTAGCATTATCCAGATAATTATCGTAAAGTTTTAACCGGATATGAATTTCATTTCATGTAAACTCATATTTCAACAAAGTATAGAGTAATTTATTACATAAAGATTACATATTTCTTAGGTTATAGTTGGTCATTTATTGTCATTTCCTCTCATCCCAGTATGTGTGTGTATATATATATCCATGTCTAGCTAATGGTTTATTATTGAGGAAAAGTTTGTTATTGAGAGATAGTCATATATCCAACCACGTTGTAACCTGAGGGCAACTATTGAGATTTGTCACACATTGGCTAATTTGAATAAAAATAAATTGATTATATGATAGTCAGGTACCACCATCCATAACTTATAAAATTTTGAATGAATACAAGACTCGTCTCATGTAAGCTAAAGTTTTAAACATATCAGAAAGGTTTTAGCTCAAGATATTTGAAAGCGGCCGCTTACCTTCACGAGCATTTCACCTTCTCTTAAAAGAGAGAGAGAGAGAGAGACTTTTGGCCTAGAACATATTCAGCCATTTTACTAGTTCTATTTTATGGAATTGCTGGCACTATTTAAAAAAACGCAAATGCTCGGCATAAACTATGAAAATTACTTTATGAAAACATGTTACCAATGTCTTCTTTCTCTGGAGCATCAACTTTCAAGATAGCAGTATATCATCTTTACTCTTGTCATGATGAAGGTATAGGAATCAAATCATGTAAAAATTTGAAAAGATAGTTGAAATATTAGTCTAAACAGGAATAGTCTAGAGTAATTTGTTTAGGCATTAAAATGATTTCAGAATTAAATATATTAGGATAAGATAGAGTTCGGAAGATCTTAGAGAGTAATGGCATGTAGTACTTCAATAAACAATTCTAAAACTTCATGGTCAGTCCTACTTAAACTTTCCCTCAGCTACCTAATATGAATTTAGCACGTTTATTATAAGTTATAAATTTGCAGTTAAGACAGACCTATCGGAAAAAAAGAAGGAAGCAAGCCTATGCAAAATATACAATGAATATGCCCAAATGTTCTGTATATTATACATGCACATCCAACCATAAAATTACAGAATGTGAAACCAATGACGTAAACTTACTTTGATGTGTCAAGCAAAAGACTGAAAATATATTCTCATTTCTAAAACAATTAAAGACTAATCCAAAGAATCATACAAAGAGCAACAAACAAAGAATGTCGACTTGCCACTAATACGCTTCGTGCAAGACAGAGATCCAAAGTTACTTCTAGCAGTGTAGATAAAATATAAGAAACGATTCAAAATTCCCAAAAAAGAAGGTGAAAACGAAAATAAAAAACACTCCCTTGAACTCTCATGCCCTTATCCACAACAGATGCAAAAAGGTACTATGTAAAAGTTTTAACCTAATGAAGAAACCACATAAATTGGTAAATCAAAAAGAACAAGGATTTACACTTACCACAACAACAATAACACTCGAACCTTATTCTCTTTTCTTTAACCTTTGTCTCGATAACAATTCTATAATAATTCAGTTTAGAGCAAAACATTAAGTAATCCATTGATTAAAGTGAAACAACACGTACTGACGTCATAAAGCAAAACATTAAGTAATCCATTGGTTATTATTGTTATTTTGGATAAAGTAAATAATAATAATTTTATTATTATTATTTAAAGTTTATTTTAAGGAAAATAGTAATAATAACAAATTGTTGTTATTATTATTATTTTAAAGCCTCCTTTTAAAGAAAATAATAATAATGATGATAATTTAATTATTATTGTTATTATTATTAAAGGAAAATAGTAATAATAATAAGTAAGTATTATTATTATTATTTTAAAGTTCTTTTAAAGGAAAATAAAGTAAATAATAATGATAATAATTCCATTATTATTGTTATTATTTAAAGTTTATTAAGGAAAATAGTAATAATAATAATAATAAATTCTTGTTATTATTGTTATTATTTTAAAGAAATCCAAAATAATAATAATCAAGTGTTAAGTTTAATTTCCGGTTATTGCATTATTATGTTTATATGCATGCAGTTATTTATTTATTTATTTATTTATGCTTTATGTTTATGCATGTTAATGAATAAATAAATAAAATAAAGTTAAGGAACTTAACCCAATAAGGATCCGAATCTTGCTTGACCCGGTTTGACCGAGTTCAACCAAGTTAATTCGATGGGTTAAGTTGACTGAATTAACCAACATTTATCAATCAATGCGGTTTATACTCGTGATAGATGACTCATTGAGTTGTGATAAAAACACTGTACACATAGTTTTGTCTAAGAAAACCGGTACTTAAGCGAGACCATTGTGACTCCACCGGTGGCCTGGAAATTATGTGAAATGGTAATACACCCTTATGGCAAGTGGGTATTGCTGAATCGGTTCTCTTCACAATCAATGTGACCCATCATAAGGTTATATCACTTGTTATATTGATTGATAAAGATATTGTTTTCTTATACCGTAAGGTGAACTGAGCTTGGTTCAAGGTGGTTCTTATTTGAGCCGTAAAGGGAATCAGGCTAGTTCGAATTGGTTTAAGTAAAACAAAACGGATGTTGGTGTTAAGTATGCACGGTCGTGCAAAAGGGTCAGTCAGGAAACTGCGGATCATTTAGAACCATAAAGTTACGCGACTTAGCAAATGTAGGGCTTTAATATGATCCCCTTAAAGTGCGGCAATCATATCATCGCCACTATATTTGTTATGATCGTGAAGGGCATGTATGTGTTGGAGGCAGTCATTGACCGGCCCAAAGGAAGGTGTGATTGTCAAAGACACATATGAGCATGGTAGTGGACCCAAATAGGGCCGGCGGCGAAGCTTTAAAAGCGTAGGTTAACTCATCGGCCCAAAGGAAGGTGGTTAACCTGTGCTTGGAGAGCCGTCATATTGACCACTACACCCAATTGTTGGAAGGTATTGGGATGACTCCAAAGAGCCCCAATATTGGAAGACAATTGGTAGATGGAATCGGGGTTCTATTTTGATATTTTTTTTTATGCAGTTTAAAGATTACACGTGTTGTGTACTTAAGTCCGGTTCTTGTTTGCTTTTCAGCAATAATGTCTAACATTAAGGATATTCCTACAATGAATGGTTCAAACTATAAGCAATGGAAAGGTCAATTTGAGATCTTTCTGGGGATTACTGGTCTAGACAATGCGTTACAGATAGATCGTCCAGCTGTGCTAACAGACGAAAGTACCAGTGAGGAAAAATCTCACATGGCACGCTGGCTACGATCAAATCGCATGTGTCTTATGATCATGCAAAAGACTATCCCCAAATGCTTCAGGGGACACGTTTCTGAGTCCACGACGGCTAGAGGATTTTTAGCCGATCTCGAGCAAAGATATGTAAAGAATGAGAAAGCCGAGGCAGGCAATCTCTTAAAGAAACTTTGCTCGAAACAGTACCGTGGAATCGACAGCATAAGGGTGCATAAAGTTATGAATGCTGTCGCCACCAAGTTCGGTGGTAAGAAACGCAAAGCTGCGGAAATGGTTACTGTGCAAAAGGCAAGTCAAAAGGAAAAGGGGATGCCTACTACTGACACGCCCAAAAGCATGACTTGTTTCTTTTGCAATAAGGAAGGACATTTAAGGAAGAATTGTACCGGTTATATATCTTGTCTCAAGAAAAAGGGTACATTCTTAGTTTGTTCTGAAGTTAATTTTGTTTCGGATATAGCCATTTGGTGGGTCGATACGGGAGCCACGACTCACTTATCTGTGACTATGCAAGGTTGCCTAAGCCATAGAAAACCAAGAGACGATGAAAGATACGTCTATTGGGGAAATGGCAGCGGCATAGAGGTTGAAGCCATCGGGCATTTCAGATTGCTGTTGACATCCGGTTTCTATCTAGATTTGCATGACACTTTTGTAGTGCCATCGTTTAAACGAAATCTTATTTCGTTTTATCGATTGGATAAAAGTGGATATTACGGTTATTTTGGAAATGGAAATTTCCAACTTTATCATGCTTCTAGATTGATTGGTCACGGTATAATGTCCGAAATTGATAAACTTTATTCAATAAATGTTGCTTCAAATCAAGAAACCTTGCATGTTGTAACGCGAAACGTTAAAGCAAAATTAACTCATGAGAATTCAGGATCACTTTGGCATCGACGTTTAGGACACGTGTCCAAAAACAGAATAGAACGTCTTGTCAAAACAGAAATTCTCAATCCTTTACACTTAACCGACTTAGAGTCGTGTGTATTTTGTGCTAAAGGAAAACAAACTAAAGTCCGAAGGTATGAAGCAAATCGTGCAAATAGTCCATTAGAGTTGATTCATACCGATATTAGTGGCCCATTTCATCCGGTTACTCGAAATGGCCACTCTTATTTTATCACCTTTATTGACGACTATTCGCGATATGGCTACGTATTCTTAATTAAAGAAAAATCGCAAGCAATAGACATGTTCAAATCCTTTAAAGCTGAAGTTGAGTTACAACTCAACAAAAGGATTAAAGCCGTCAGATCGGACCGTGGGGGTGAATACTACGGTCGGTATGATGGATCAAGAGAACAGTGTCCAGGACCATTTGCTAAATACCTAGAGGAAAACGGAATCGTCCCTCAGTACACCATGCCTGGGTCACCAAGTATGAATGGTGTAGCTGAAAGACGAAACCGTACACTTATAGACATGGTGCGTAGTATGATGAGTCAAACTACGCTACCATTATTCCTCTGGGGAGAAGCGCTTAAAGCCACAGCTTACATCCTCAACCGAGTACCAACTAAAGCAACGATAAGGACCCCTTATGAGTTATGGACTAAGCGTAAGCCTAGCCTTAACCACATAAGGGTTTGGGCCTGTCCAGCAGAGGCAAAGCCTTACAGACCAAATGAAAGAAAGCTGGACTCCAAAACAGTTAGTTGCTATTTCATTGGTTACTCGGAAAGGTCACGAGGGTATAAATTCTACGATCCCACAAGTAAAGTGTTTTTCGAGACAAATTCGGTTAAGTTCTTTGAGGATACTTTGGTTCCGGGGGGGGAATGATTTGCATCAGCAGATCATCGAGTTAGATGAGGTACACTCAGATGCGACAGAAATACGAATCGAACCATCTTTTGGGGAGATAGCATCAGCGATACCCGCACCTGAGGTACCTCATCCCAGTAGTGACGCTCCACAGGAACAAGTTCATGTTCCTGAGGAAGTTACTGAAGAACCCGATGAATTGTCGGCTGATGCAGTTCAGGAACCTACAGTATCTCAAGAACAAGTGCCCCTAAGGAGATCCACTCGTGAACGGAGAAACCCCATACCTAGCGACTATGTGGTGTATCTCCAAGAACACGAATTCGATATTGGTATGTTGGACGATGATCCCGAAAACGTCCAGCAAGCATTGCAATGTCGAAATTCAGAAAAGTGGATAAAGGCCATGGGAGAAGAAATAAAGTCTATGCACGACAACAAGGTATGGGATGTCGTCTCGTTGCCTAAAGGTTCGAAACCCGTTGGTTGCAAATGGATATTTAAAACCAAACGGGATTCAAAAGGCAACGTAGAACGATATAAGGCTCGACTTGTTGCTAAAGGGTTTACCCAAAAGGAGGGCATAGACTATACGAAAACCTTCTCTCCAGTATCTACGAAGGATTCCTTCCGGATAATCATGGCTTTAGTGGCACATTTAGATCTTGAGCTACATCAGATGGATGTTAAGACTGCGTTTCTAAACGGAGAACTCGACGAAACCATTTACATGGTTCAACCGCCTCAATTCGAGGTGGGAGATCCAAAAGGTATGGTTTGTCGACTAAAGAAATCCATCTATGGGCTCAAGCAAGCGTCTCGACAGTGGTACTTCAAATTCGCCAAAGTGGTTGTCTCCTTCGGTTTTGAGGCAAACCAAATTGACGAATGCGTGTATCACAAGTTCAGTGGGAGCAAGTTCATATTCATGATCTTGTACGTAGATGATATACTGCTTGCAACAAACGATGTAAACATGTTGAGCGGCACCAAAGCCTTTCTGAGAAAGCATTTCGAGATGAAAGACCTTGGTGAAGCCTCATATGTGTTGGGACTTGAGATAAGGAGGAATCGTACCCAAGGTATCTTAGGTCTCTCACAACAGGCATACATCAAAAAGGTGTTGAAGCAGTATAGCATGGATAAGTGTAAACCACTTAAAACCCCTGTGGCAAGAGGAGACAAGTTTAGTCTGAAACAATATCCCCAGACTGAGTTTGAACATTCGGAAATGAGGAATACCCCCTATGCTTCGGTAGTAGGGAGTATAATGTATGCCCAAGTATGTACACGATCAGACTTGGCATTCATTATGGGAATGTTAGGCAGATACCTCTCTGATCCGGGTAAGGATCACTGAACCGCAGAAAAGAGGGTGCTGAGATATTTACAAGAAACGAAACAACACGTACTGACGTATCGGAGATCTGATAAGTTAGAGATCACTAGATATACAGATTCCGATTTTGCTGGATGCTATGATAGCATGAATCGACCTCAGGTTATGTGTTAACCCTAGTCGGAGGTGTGATCTCATGGAAAAGCACGAAACAGACCTTATTGGCGTCCTCCACTATGGAGGCGAAATTCGTAGCTTACTTCCACGCATCCAATCAAGCGATATGGCTTCGCAAGTTTGTCACAGGGCTGCAGGTATTGGAGACTATCTCATTTCCAATGAGGATTTACTGTGACAGTAAAGCTGCGGTGCTATATTCAAATAACAACCAGAATTCATCTAAAACGAAATACATAGAGATGAAGTATCTGGCTGTTAAAGAAAGAATTCAGAGTGGTCTGATCAGTATTGAGCATATCAGTACAGACTCTATGGTGGCCGACCCTTTGACTAAGACCGTGGAACCGGGAGTGTTTCACAAGCATGTTAGCCGTATGGGTCTTAGTCCAGTTGAGGATGTTTTATCCTAGTGGGAGTCTGTGAGGTTTTTCTTGTGCTCAATAAAGTTGTTTATTTCAGACATACAGTATAATGAACATTTCGGTTATATTAAAGTTTTTCTGCAGAAGTAATGTACATTAAGCAGTTACGGCATACATTCTGAATTCTATTGATCTCGCTAAAGTAGGGCCAAGTTGGAATTAGATATGTATGATCACCTAGCATATTAATTCCACACTACATATCCATTTCAGTATCCATGTCATTCAGTATATTGTTAACATCATGATTTAAGAGGGACTAGCCACTAATTCAATGTGGGGACGTGCGGCTTAAGTCTTTTGCTAACATTTGCTGATGGACCGGAAAAGGAAAGACACACTAAAGGTTATCACTTTATCCAAAATAACACGTACTGACGTCATTATTGTTATTTCTATAAAGTCACACGTGGGTTGTCGCCCCTCGGGGACCAGATGTCGTAACTTTATGGTCGTTGCACTTTGAGCCCATCCATCGCGGTCTCTGACCATATGACTGTCTACATATTCGGGGTTTCCATTTAGACCACACTATACATCCACGAGTATACCCGATGATCACTTAACGTGTGGATGTTTTACGTAACAATTAATATTATTACGTGACATATGTGACATATAATATTATCATACATAACGTCCACCTTATGATTAATTCGTATGAACTTTATCAACGTGCTGCGCATCACACGTATCTCGAATTAATCCCAACAATTGGGCCGAAGCCCTTTTACTGAACCGAATAGGGCCGGATCGGAGCAGAGAACCCAGCCCACCTGAAACCCTTTTTTTTTTTTTAAATACTGTAGTGGGCCGAAACTATTTAACGAACCGGGTTGGGGCCCAATTCTCAAACCGAAATTCGCCCTTTTTTTTTTTTAATTAAACCTTTTGGGCCGAAGCCCTATTCTGAAACAGGGTGGGTCCAGACAGCCCAAAACCTCTAGGGAGCCTGCAAGGAGCAAAAATGCTCCTGGTTTCTGGCGAGAAGGAGTCGAACTCCTTACCTTCAGGAAGAAGTACCAGTGGCTGGCCAGTAGGCCAGAAGTAATTTCGTTTTTGACAAAGGGCCACTTTTAACTTTATATTAAACTTTTAATAATTACAGAAAACCTTAAAAAAGCCTGAAATTTCGCTGGGGGAGTTGAACCCGCGACCTGTCAGTCGCTGTCCCAGGCGCTGTCCATCAGGCCAGCGTCCTATTTGCTTAATATTAGGAGAACTTTTATATTTATTTAAAGATGAACAGAATTCCAGAAAACAAAATTGCAGCCGAGTTTTTCGCAATAAGGGCTTGAACCTGAGACCTTTCGCATAAAAACGGCAGCGCTGACCGCTGGGCCATTGGCAGGTTTTGCTAAAATTGGTGCGGTTTTATATATAAACGGAAAAACAGAACCCTTTCTTTGACCAAAACTTCTTCCAGAAAAAACGATTTTGACCCGAAAAATTCCAGTTTTTCCGAACATGAACAGATTAACTTGCTTGATTCGATTAGGCCTGCTCTGATACCACTTGTTGGATTTAATTTAATAAATCCCTTAATAGGACCGTTTAATCGAATCAATGGACAAAGTAACAAAATGCGGAAAATATACCTTGCTCCATTGCTGTTGTTGTTAATCTGAACACGTACACTGCAACTGCTCCGGCTGATGAAGAATCTGGCGTGATCCAAGGATTCACGACCTCCCACCAATTGTTGATATGCCCCTTGAACCGGAATCAACAATTCACTGCTTTACCCGATGGAGAGGTTAGGCAGTGTGGACTTTATAGAAAATTTGGCACACCCCCTTTTCTTCCTCTGTGTAGGCGTTACTTTTTACGCTCTTTCTGTCAGAGGAGATGAATGCCTCCTCCTCTATTATAGATGGGGAATGGAGGAATCCTGATAGGCATAATTATTAATAGATAGAGATTCCTTATATTCAAGTTATCTCTATCTATTTCCAAATATTATCTAATATTTAATAATAAACATTATTAAATATTATTTAATATTTGATTATTGTGCCAACAATTATCTACTAGCCACACGTGGGTTGTCGCCCCTCGGGGACCAGATGTCGTAACTTTATGGTCGTTGCACTTTGAGCCCATCCATCGCGGTCTCTGACCATATGACTGTCTACATATTCGGGGTTTCCATTTAGACCACACTATACATCCACGAGTATACCCGATGATCACTTAACATGTGGATGTTTTACGTAACAATTAATATTATTACGTGACATATGTGACATATAATATTATCATACATAACGTCCACCTTATGATTAATTCGTATAAACTTTATCAACGTGCTGCGCATCACACGTATCTCGAATTAATCCCAACATTTTTCACTTAACTATTCTCCAGTTTGTGGCATACAACACTAACAAAATTCAAAAAAAAAAAACTTGAAAAGGAAATACAATTTCAAAATTAACGAGTAACATTACGTGGCTATTTCATTGGCAAAAATCCTTAATTGGCACCATGGAGAAGGAAAATATATCTTTTCCGGTCCCTCAAAATCATCATCTTGTGCAAGATGCTAGTAAAATATCTAATATATCTTTTCCTCTTTTTCTTTTATTTCTTTTCTCATTTAGACCTGAAGGGATATCATCAAGAGTTGGTGACTCAAAATTGACATGAGAGCTACAATGTAAAATTTTATAGAGCTTACCCTAAGCAATGTCGTTGATACCAATGTCACATTATTTTGCCCTTGTCATCTTCCCAAATGTACGTAACCATATATGCACTTAAGCATCCCCGGAGATATTGCCAAACAACGAAAGCAGGAGCTCAAACCAGAAAGAATAATTATAAAGGCTGCAAGACGCTGCAGTTAAAGGCAAGATTACATCATCCTGGCCACCACACTGCTCCTCCAATTTTCTTTCTGTATTTCCTTCAATAAACTATATGTTGTAGGTTAGTAGTATCAAACTGGCAGAAAAGATGGCAGTTGTGGTAAAACCCATGTGTAAAGGTTGAATCCATGAGGATCCAGTTCTCCGTTTATAGGGTTTTATGAAATATGGAAAAATTGATTGTAGAAAGTTGTATTCTAAGATAGAAGAATGAAAGTCCTCGATTGTAAAAAATTATGTAGATGATATAAATCAATTTATTTACTGGTTTTTAGGTAATTATGTAGATGATATAAATCAATTTATTTACTGGTTTTTAGGTATAAGGAACTATACTGATATCTACAAAAAGTCTATGTTCAAACATGTTTATTATAGATTTATGAGCCAGAGATAACGACATGACCCAAACTTTTACATCGCATGTGCATTGTTAGGTATAATCTACTATCGAGATATCAACTGAGCTGTTCACATACGTAAAAACTGTAAATACTAAATTGAGAAATGCGTCGAATTAAATAGCCCTTGATGCTTGTCTTTCTTTTAATAAATTTATTAGATATTCGAGTTTACATTCGTTCAAGTATAAAAAAAACATGAATATAGGCATCCCAGAACTCGACCATCACAAGCGCACCTATAATAATAATAATAATAATAATAATAATAATAATAATAATAATAATAATAATAATAATAATAATAATAATAATAATAATAATAATAATTAAACTCAGAGTGAGAAGAACTTATCTAAATGGCTCTTGCCATCTTCTTATCGTTCATAGAGATAGAAGAAAGGAAAAAGAGCAGTCAAAAATGCACCAGAAACTTCGCAGACCATTTAATACATCGAAGAAATTGTGCAGGATACATAAATAGTTCCCTTCCTCACAAAACCCACAAGTCGTTACTAGCCACGTTCAATATCTAAAGTCATTCGTAGTTCATTACTGGATTAAGTTATTCAAGATTTTCTTATGAAGGAACAACATTTTGATTGAAGATAAAAAAATAGCCACAAAAAAAATGAAAATACTGTCATCTGGAGAGAATCCCAAGAAGAAATCAAGTCAGATCCTTCGTATCCTGGATGTTAAGCAAACTATGAGTAGTCCGAGGTAAATGTTACTTTACAGAACTCATAGTTATATATTTATTGGTCTGATACTCTTCACATCATATTGTTATGACATAAACTAATTTGGTCAAATGTAATTTGACTCTTCACATACCAACAACAATTGAATCAGGACGGTCTCCCCACAAGTTATAGGATAGAGTTCCCGTCAAGAAAGTTTTGGGCTTGCCAATACTTGGTTCTGGAAGGGCCAGGCTGTACACTATTTTGTATGGACAGCTGCTATACTATAGAACCAGACTGGTCTTTATGTGCAGCACCCATAATAAAGTTGGGCCATCAACTCAAAGGATCCATAAGAGACGATGGATCAGTATCAGCCCTCGTAAAGGAAATGAAAGACCTTTGTCTGGTATTCGTACTAATTGTCTTTGATTTTTTTTGTTTTTTTACCCTGAAGGATGTCCCGTGTTCGATCATTTTGGTGAGACTAATCTGGATATTGATTGTTGAAAAACATCTGGCTCAAAACCTAAAAATACCACCGGCTGAAAAAGATGATTCCTCTTGCAACCCAGTAAAGAGCAACACCAAAATCTTGCTGAGCAGCGAAAACATAACTTGTGAAGATTTTTTGCTTTCTGGGAAATCCTCCAAAAACCAATCAAACGTCAAGCCGCTTCTAGTATTCTCAATAGCAGTATCATCTGAAAGATAGAGCAAAATATTGAAGAACTGATACTGTTTGAGGGAAATTTTTCCATGTATTTCTATGTAATATTTGTACAGTTTAAATAGATGTTCTAGTAATCTATACAAGGTAAACGAATAATTATAATTATGATGATGTCCTACAATTACGCCCTATAATCAAGCAATCACCGTAACTATGGTATTTGCAATTAAGGTAATCAAATCAATCTAATATTCTAACACTCCCACTCAAGTTGAATAGTGTGGTCCACAATGTTCAACTTGCTTAAGCTAGCTCCGAAGGACCTCTTATTCACAGCCTTGGTTAGAATATCTGTCAATTGATCCTCAGATCGAACAAACGGTAACTCCACAAGCCCTGTCTCTATCTTTTCTTTGATAAAATGTCGGTCTATCTCCACGTGCTTTGTTCTGTCATGTTGAACCGGATTTTCCGATATATTAATAGAAGCCTTATTATCACAGTACAACGGTGTAGGCTGATTTACTGGTATACCCAGGTCTCTGAACAACTTATGTAACCATAGTATTTCAGTAATTCCCTTCACAATTCCTTGAAATTCTGCTTCTGCGCTGGAGAGTGCAACAACGCTTTGTTTCTTACTTCTCCACGTAACCAAGTTTCCCCCCACAAGAGTAAAGAATCCAGACGTAGACCTTCGATCTACCAGATTTCCTACCCAATCTGCGTCGGTATACGACTGGATGTTAAGGTGTCCATTATTTCGATACACAATCCCTCTGCAAGGAGTAGCCTTAAGATACATCAAAATCCGCATAACTGCATCCATATGGTGTGTCTGGGGACTCTGCATGAACTGACTAACGAGACTAACTGTAAATGCAATGTCTGGTCGAGTATGAGAAAGATAAATTAACTTGCCTACCAGTCGCTGATACTGTCCTTTGTCAGCAGAAGGTGCTCCATCAATTGTTTGTAGTTTGGTATTGACTGTCATCGGAGTATCGCATGGTTTATAGTCGAGCATTCCTACCTCAGCCAAAAGATCCAGGATGTACTTTCGCTGTGAAATGTATATACCTGTCTTAGAACAAAGTACTTCTATCCCAAGGAAGTACTTGAGTCCCCCAAGGTCCTTCATCTCAAACTTTGTGAACAGATACTTGCGAAGTCGAGCCATTTCTTCTGTGTCATCTCCGGTGATGATCATATCATCCACATAGATAATCAAGCACGTTACCAATTCTCCTCGCCTTTTCACAAACAGGGTATGATCTGCATTGCTCTGAGAGTACCCATCGTGTCTCATCACATTGGTAAATCTACCAAACCAGGCGCGAGGTGATTGTTTTAGCCCGTACAAAGACTTCTTTAGGTGACATACTTCTCTTTTTCCAAACTGCGCAGAGAACCCTGGAGGAGGTTCCATATATACTTCTTCTTTCAGATCTCCATGAAGAAATGCATTATTGACATCAAATTGATGAAGAGGCCAGTTTTTTATTGCTGCTATCAAAAACAGAACTCGGATTGTATCTATTCTTGCAACAGGCGAGAAGGTCTCAGAATAATCGATACCATAAGTCTGGGTATACACTTTGGCTACTAACCGAGCTTTATGTCGCTCCACGCTTCCATCTTCTTTGTACTTCATGGTAAATGCCCATTTGCCTCCCACTGGTTGTTTTCCTAGAGGTAGAACACATTTCTCCCATGTTTCATTTTTCTGAAGTGCATTCATTTCAGTCAGCATTGCCTCCCTCCATTCTGGTATAATTACTGCTTCTTTGACATCTCTAGGAATCTGTTCATTGCATATAGATACGAAAAATGCTTGAGCGATACTACTTACCCCACTCCGCATGCTACTCGGATGGTATCGAGATGCCTTGGATACTCTGTTAGGAGAATATCTGGCTGGAGGTATCCCCCAGTTTGCTCTTGGAGGTAAGACCCGTGCCTCCTGCTGTTCCTGCATAATATTAGTCGGACCTACAGATGGTTCATGGACATTTTCTGGGTTAGGTATGGTCACTTGACTATTGTCAGTTACAGAGTGCTCGGAAATAGTTTGTTCAGAAATAGAAGTAGACTGTTCATTAAGATAATTCCGTACCTCTGTTACGTCGTTCATCCCAATTCGATCATGAGATGGTCCTAGGCCACTGGACGATACCTTGTCGGGTTTGGCAGCACAGTCGGTGCCATCTGGTTGCCGTGTTGGAACCACGGTCGAACAGTCATAGTGTGTCAACAACCAGTCCAGAGTTCTGTCAGTAGTGGGCTCCCCCTGAACCCGGGATGGGGTGGAGTAATAAAATTCGGTTTCAACAAAGACACAGTTCATAGTGATATGAACACGGTGTGTTTTAGGGTTGTAACAGCGGTAGCCTTTTTTGGTAGAAGCGTAGCCGACAAAGACACATTTATCTGCACAGGGGTCAAGTTTGGTTCGTTCAGGTTTGGGTTTATGGATAAATACGGTGCAACCAAAGACTTTTGGGGGAAGTGTGCATATAGAGGGGATGGAGTGTTGGGTGGACAGTATAGAGAGAGGAGTTTTAAAGTCAAGTATTTTTGTAGGGAGGCGATTGGTAAGGTATGCGGCAGTTGATACAACCTCCGGCCAAAAACTCATTGGAACATTAAACTCAAACATCATGGCACGAGCCATTTCTAAAATGGCCCGGTTCTTTCTTTCAGCCACTCCATTCTGTTCAGGGGTGTAAGGACACATTGTTTGGTGAAAGATTCCGTTTTTATCAAGAAACTGCCCCAACTCCCCATCAAGGTATTCTCCCCTGTTGTCTGTTTGTAATATTTGGATAGAAGTCTGGAATTGTGTTTTGACCATGTTGTGAAAAGTAAGAAATTTACTAGACTTCAAACTTGGTTTTCATAATGTACAGCCATGTCATATGAGAGAAATCATCAACAAAAATCACATAATATCGGAATCCCAAAGGGGTGTTATATGGAGAAGGCCCCCAGACATCGGAATGAACTAACGAAAACATACGAGTTACTCGAGTATTATTAGACAAATAAGATGCTCGATTTTGTTTGGCCCGGAGGCATGTATCACAATGTAAAGGTTCAAGTTTAGAAGTAAACAATCAAGGGAATAATTGTTTCAAATAGTAAAAGACGAGTGCCCTAACCGGCGATGCCACAACCATAACTGTCGATGCACGGTCCTGGTGGCAAGATTAAACTGTCCCTGTTGCGCCACCGTGTTGACAAAGTAGAGTCCATGGCGTTAAGTATCACGCCCAATGATCGCCTTGGTATGAATGTCCTGTAAGATGCAGAAAGAAGGATACATTATAACGATACAATCTAATTCTTTGGTAAGTTGACTGACCGAAAGTAATTTTGTAGAAAGTGCAGGGACATAGAGGCAGTTTTTGAGTGTGATGTTAGGGGTAATTGCAATGGTCCCACTACTCCGTACGGGAATAGAGGTTCTATTGGCGGTTTCAACAGTTTTTTTGTAGGCGAGTTATGTGTAAGGAAATCGTGTGGGTCAAATGACATAGTATCGGTCGCCCCACAGTCGAAAATCCACTGTGGGGTTCCTTTGGTATGGTAGGTTGTAGGTTGCGGGGTAAAATCTGTAGTTGGACTGACTTGGGGGACTTCTGGTGAAGTTTTCGGAAGTTGGGGGATTAAAGTGTAAGTGGGTGAAGAGTGGGGGGTTTCTGTGGTATTTATGATAACTGGGGGTTCGGATTTGGGATAGCCGGATTCTGCAAGGCCCAGATTAATATTATCAGAAACAGCAGGGGCTAGGGGGCTAATAAAGGAATTTGCAGCAGTATAAAAGACAAAGGGGTTAGGGTTTTTTCCCCTAACCTTTGTACCTCCAGCCGCTACTCCATTTTCTTCTTCTCTGATGCTTTCAGCGGTTGCCTGCTGTTGTTGGTCCCTTCCTGGGCCTCCTCTGGTGACTTCCTTCCGCTGGCTGCCACCCTCGCCCCCTCCGGTAGCCTGTGTGTTGGCAGCTAGCGTTTTCTTTTTGAATTCCTCCCACCACTCCGGGTAACCATGAAGCTTGAAACAATTTTCTCTCGTGTGTCCCTTCTTCCGGTAGTGCGTGCACTCAATCTGGCTTTTTTCTTCCCCCCGCCATGATGGCTGGCCTGAGCGGGGGTTTCGTCCTCCTCCCCCTCGGTTCTGACCCTTTGCTGCGAGTCCTTGCCCCATGCCAACCCCTGATGATGGTAGCACTGAAGGGGTCAGTTTTAACAAAACGTTCTCTGTGTCTGTCCGACGAAACTCCCCGTAGGCTGCTTTTGCTGTGGGTTTCGGATCGCGTTTTAGCAACTCCTTCTTGGTTGCTGCAAATCGATCATCAACTGCCATCAATAATTGATATAATCTTTGTTCCTGTATATATTCATTGAATCTTTGTATGTCTCTTGGACACTCCATTGGATTGGGACTTCGGTTATCAATCGTCCGCCAAATGCTCTGCAATCTGTCCCAACATGCATCCAATGTGCTGGTCCCTTGTTTCATTGTATATGCCTGTTTTTGCAGATCATATACTTGTAATGTATCTGCGCCAGATCCGTAAGTCACAGCTAAACCATCCCAAAGGGCTTTGGCGGTGGGATAGCTGGAGGCATTGTTCACTAGGCTCTCTTCCATATTGTCTATCAGCCATGTGAAGACTAGCTGATCATCTTGTTCCCATTTTGCATAGTTGGCATCGGTTGGCCGGGGGTGGAGGGACCCCTGGGATGTGGGTGCTCCTCTCCTTGCCCATGAGAGCCCTTCTCATCAGGTTACACCAAAGGGTATAATTGCTTGAATTTAACTTGACTTTGATTGTTAGGTTTTCTGAAGTTGCAGACGGAAGTGTATTCTGAACTGGTGGATTCATTTGGGTCTGTAAGAATTTAGCAAATTCTGCAGATAATGTTAAGCTATAAATTGTTTTGATGATGAAAAGATGTTTTAAATAAGTTAAATTAATGTTTGAAACTTGATGCAAGATGAGAAAATTACACTATGTCAAAAATGGTTGAGATTTGAACTCACTGTCCAACATCGATCTCTCAGGCTGAGGACATCGATCGATCGATGTCACTTCAACATCTGACATCGATCGATCGATGTCAGTCAGAGAGGTTACTGTCCAACATCGATCTCTCAACCTAGAGACATCGATCGATCGATGTCACTTCAGTCTCTCATCAGTGACACTTCGATCGATCGATGTCAGACAGTAAGCATTCTGTCCAACATCGATCTCTCAGGCTGAGGACATCGATCGATCGATGTCACTTCAGCCTCTGACATCGTTCGATCGATGTCAGCAGGACAAAAACTGAAATGTTTCTGGAGGACATCGATCTCTCACTCCAGACACTTCGATCGATCGATGTCCCTCAGAATTCAAATTTTCTGAACGTTGGAACAAAATCCAAGGGAGATTTATGATGTTTTCTCTTTCCAATCTTGCTCAAATTTCTTGTGGACTTTAACCCAACATACTACATGTTTTCTTGACTATTTTAACCATGTCTAAGATTCTCTAGGGTGGCTATTCAAGATCAAATCACTCCATAGGGTGGCTAAAGACTATTTGGACATTATCTTGACATTTTTGAAGATGAAGACTTGTGGAGAGCCTCAAAAACATGGTGAACTTCATCTATAAATAGAAGATGCTTGGATGAGGCAAATACACACTTTGAACATCATCTAGCTTCATCTTTCATTGTTGTATAGTTCTCTCATACTTGTAAATTTGCTTAAAGCTTATTTAGCTTTTCTTTGCTCTTCATTGTTGTATATTGAGAGAAAGAGAGTCAAGCACAAGAGGAACCATAAATATTTGATCTCTTGCTTGTGCTTAGACTAGTGAGAAAGCGTGAAGCTTACTATATTTCTTCAACCCACTGTGAGAAGTTCTTGAGGGAACTTTTGTTGAAGTTGTGAGGTAGCAAGAAGTTGTTCTTGCTAAGAGCTGTAGTTGTTGTAGTTGCACAAGAGTGTTTTGTGTAAAACGTTGCTGTTGTTGTTTCTTACACTAAGGTGTTAGTGTAAGTGTATCTGTGGTTGTTCTTATTGTTCATAATAAGAAGAGTTGTTGTTGAAAATCCACTTTGGCAACAAAGTGGTAGTGGAGTAGAATCATTTACGATTCGAACCACTCTATATCCGGTGTACTCATTCACTACTTCTCATCTCCCATTCTTGCTCTGATTTTGAATATCTTTTGAGTTGAGCCAAACGAGAAAATTCCACAAAAGAGCCAAACACTATATTCACCCCCCTCTAGAGTGTATTTCGGACCTAACAATTGGTATCAGAGCCTAACCTTGATTGCTTGGCCTATCTTTGCAAGTAGCAAGGTTAAAGATCATGGCAATGACAACCTCAACCTCAACCTCTTCATCCCACACTTCATCTCCTAAGCCTACTGCACTATTTTCCGGATCAAACACTAAAGCACCTATGTTTGATGCCCAAAATTATTCTTTGTGGAAATTTCGAATGATCAATCATTTGAAAGGCTATGGATTTGATATATGGAGAGCCGTTGTCAAAGGAATTGAAGTTCCTATGATTATCAACTCAAAAGGAGAATCAATGTTTAAAGATGAAGATGACTACACCGACGAAGAGAAGATAAAATTCGCCATCAATGGCAAAGCATTTGACATTCTCTCAAGTGCTCTTACCACCACTGAGCTCATAAGACTTCAAGGTCTTGAAACAGCCCATGAGACATGGAAAAGGCTTGAAATGATACATGAAGAAACTGAGCAAGTAAGAATGGCCAAAAGGCTCATGCTCATGAAGGACTATGAGATGTTCGAAATGAAAAGCGGTGAGAAGATTGAGGAGACAATCGATCGATTCACACGAATAGTGAATCAACTCTCCATGGTGGACAAGAAAATCTCAAATGAAGACCTTGTCTCAAAACTCCTCAACTCCTTGTCAAGAGAATGGACACCCAAAGTCACTGTCATCACCGAATCAAAGAATCTCAAGACTCTTTCCCTTGATGAGCTATCCGGTAATCTTCTTACTCATGAAATTCTTATTGATGAACAAAATAGGATGAATCCTATCAAGCCCACACAAACATCACACAAAGGATTGGTGGTAGAGTCCGATGAATCGGAGAGGAAGTTGCCCTTCTAGTAAGAAAATATAGAAGAATGGCAACTTGAAACAAAGCTCAAGCAAGAAAGTTTTTCAAAAGACCATCTAAAGAAAAGGAAGCAAGTGAAAATTGCTATAGATGTGGTCGACCCGGTCATTTCATTGCCGATTGCCACGTAAAAGAGCCGCAAAAGCAAGAGAAGAAGGTCTTTCCTCAAAAGAAGAAAGCCCTCAATGCGGAGGTAACCACGTGGGATGATCTCCTTTCGGAATCGGAAGGAGAAGAGAGTGAAGATCAAGGTGTTGGACTTGTTGCAATAGTTGACAATCCAAAGATTCAACATACTTGTCTTATGGCAATTGAAGCTGATCTTGAGGTAAATTCTAATCCTTCAAATTTGCATGATGAAATAGGAGATTTGCAAGATGATTTTGAAAAATTGAATTTAAAATATAAGCATTTGAAGAAAGAGTTCAAGAAGTGCATCTTAGAAAATAAGAGCTTGCATGACAAGAATATTTTAATGTTTCAAGAGCATGACATCATACTCACCATGCATAAAACTGTAGCTCTTGAAAATGTACAAATTAGAAAAAAATGTGAGAAACTAAAATCAGACTTACAAAGACTAACAAATGGTAAAAACAATTTAGCATACTACTTGGAAATCAAAGAATTAGAAATGATAAATCCGGTTTAGGATTTAATTCATCATTTTCTTCTATTAAACCTATGTCCTTAAAGAAAAGGGCAAATAATAGAAAAACACAACAAAATTTATCACCTTCTAAACCAAAGCATGTACCCACTTGTTTTCATTGCAACAAACTAGGACATGTAAAGAAAGCATGTAGAGCTAGATTTGGAAGCACATATGTTTGGAAGCCTAAGGGTCTACAAACTAACCCTAAAGGACCCAACCATCAAAGGGTACCAATGCATACATCTTTTGGTTTTGTAGACTCTCAAGATAAATGGAGTAGCCAAAGAAGAAGGAACCAAATGGCTTATGGACAGCGGATGTTCAACGCACATGACCGGAGACAAGACGTTGTTCACCAAGCTCAAGCTCCAAGATGGTCGAACGGTGCATTTTGGCAATGGGAGAGCCAAAATCCTTGGACATAGAGAAATTGGTAATTCTTCTTTTACTATTAATAATGTATTATATGTAGTAGGGCTTAAGTATAATTTGATAAGTGTTAGCCAACTATGTGATGCTAATTTTCAAATTGAATTTGTGAAAAGAAAATGTGTTGTGAAAAAGAACGATAAGATTGTTTTTGAGGTTATACATAAAAATGATGTTTACAAATTTAGCACACATGATTTGATATCACAAAATGTTTCTTGCCTAGTTGCCAAAAATGATTTGACTCAACTATGGCATAGACGACTTGAACACATTAGTTTTAAAAATTTCAAAGAGATTTGCAAAAATAAAAAAGTCCAAGGTCTTCCAAAATTAAATTTCGAAAACCATGGCTTATGTGACACTTGTCAAAAGGCTAAGCTTGTTAAAAAAAGCTTCAAGCCCAAAAGTGAAATCTCCACCACCAAACCTCTACAATTGCTTCATATGGATTTGTATGGGGATATTGGTACGGCAAGTCTAAGTGGAAAACATTACACCTTTGTGGTGGTAGATGACTTCTCTAGGTACACTTGGGTAATGTTCTTAGCTAAAAAGAATGATGCATGCCAAGAACTTATAAAGCTTTGTAAGAGATTAGAAAAATCAAAGAGAGGACACAATTAAGGAAATTAGAAGTGATAGAGGTGGTGAGTTTGATGGAGAATTTCAAGAATTTTGTGTATCCAAAGGGTATGGACACAATTTCTCAGCTCCAAGAACTCCTCAACAAAATGGTGTTGTGGAAAGGAATTTAGAACGCTTCAATAAATGAGTAGAGCCATGCTAAATGAATTTGAGCTACCCAAGTATTTTTGGGCCGAAGCGCTAAATACCGCTTGTCATGTGATCAATAGAGTTTATTTGAGACCATTTCTCAAAAAGACTCCTTATGAGCTTTGGAAAGGTAGAGTACCAAATATTGGTTATTTCAAGGTATTTGGTTGTAAGTGCTTTATACTTAACACCAAAGAAAACTTGGATAAACTCGACTTCAAAGCAGATGAAGGAATCTTTATGGGTTATGCTCAAAATAGCAAGGCATTTAGAGTATATGTAAAAGAAGCATGAAAGTTGAAGAATCAATTCATGTCAAGTTTAGTGAACTCATTGAGGATAAATCAAACACTAATGATGATGAGGATGATGAAATAATTGAAGTAAGCCATATAGAGGAATTTGAGAATCCAAAAGGTAATATTGTTATTGATCTTAGGATTGATCCCCTTGAACCTAAGGTTGAAGATGAAGAAGTAGGAGGAGATACCTCAAATTTACCGGATTCATATAAGTATAGGAAAGATCACCCTAAAGAGTTGATATTAGGTGAAACTAGCCAAGGCATAATGACTAGGAGAAAATTCAATGAAAATGCCTTCATTTCACAAGTTGAACCTAAAAATATAAAGGAGGCAATAAATAATGAAGATTGGGTATTAGCTATGCAAGAAGAATTAAATCAATTTGAAAGAAGTGATGTTTGAGAATTAGTTGCTAAACCTAGTGATCATCCCGTAATTGGCACTAAATGGGTATTTAAAAACAAAATGAATGATAAAGGAAACATCACTAGAAACAAAGCTAGGTTAGTAGCCCAAGGATATAGGCAAGAGGAAGGCATAGACTATGATGAGACATTTGCCTCCGTAGCTAGGTTAGAAGCTATTAGGATGCTATTAGCATATGCATGCTATAAGGATTTCAAACTATATCAAATAGATGTGAAATCCGCATTCTTGAATGGAATAATTCAAGAAGAGGTCTATGTAGCTCAACCTCCGAGGTTTGAAAATCATGATTATCCAAATCATGTTTTTAAACTCAAAAAGGCCCTTTATGGACTTAAACAAGCTCCTAGGGCTTGGTATGATAGGTTAAGTAACTTCCTACTTGAAAATGAGTTTTCAAGAGGAAAAGTCGACACTACTCTTTTTATTAAAGAATAAGGAAATCATCAATTGCTCGTTCAAATTTATGTGGATGATATTATATTTGGTGCTACTAATGATTCTCTTTGTGAGCATTTTGCAAAATTGATGGAAGGAGAATTTGAAATGAGCATGATGGGTGAACTCAACTACTTTCTTGGTCTTCAAATCAAGTAACCTCAAGATGGAGTGTATATATCTCAAACGAAGTATACAAAGGATTTGCTCTAGAAGTACAAATTTGAGGATGGAAGAAGTGTGAGCACTCCAATGAGCACAAGTACAAAGCTTGACAAAGACGAAAAAGGAAAGCCGGTTGAGGTAACCAAATATAGGGGTATGATTGGTAATTTACTTTATTTAACCGCTAGTAGGCCGGATATTTTGCATGCTGTGTGCTTATGTGCTAGATTTCAAAGTATGCCTAAGGAATCACATTTAGTTGCTATTAAACGTATCTTTAGGTATTTAAAAGGAACCTTGAACTTTGGATTGTTTTATCCCAAAAATGGACGTTTTGATTTAAGAGGGTATAGTGACTCCGACTATGCCGGAAATCTTGTTGATAGGAAAAGCACCTCCGGGACATGCCAATTCCTTGGAGATTGCTTAGTTTCTTGGTTTTCCAAGAAACAAAATAGTGTATCACTTTCAACGGCGGAATCCGAATATGTATCAGCCGTTTCGTGTTGTGCACAATTACTTTGGATGATCCACACCTTGAACGATTACAATGTTAAGTTCGATAAAGTTCCCATCCTATGTGACAACACATCAGCCATAAGTATAGCACAAAATCTGGTTCACCATAGTAGGACCAAACACATTGAAGTAAGGCATCACTTCATAAGGGATTGCATTCAAAAGGGATTGGTATGCATTGAATTTGTTCCAACAAATGACCAATTAGCAGATATCTTTATTAAATCCCTTCCTACCGAGACATTCGAATCTATTAGAGCAAGATTGGGGATGATAAACAATGGTTAGAGGGTTAAAAATGTAAAAAATGCAGATTTCTGCATACATCGATCGATCTATGTGGAAATCTCAGAGACTGATGTCTCTTAAGACATCGATCGATCTATGTTTAGGACATCGATCGATCGAAGTCCCAGACATCGATCGATCGATGACAGCGGGATATGGTTTATAAAATCTGCGAAAACCCCCATTTCTTCATTTTCTACTTCAAACCCTAAACTCTCTCAGGCGAAAAACACCCAGTTCGTCCCCTAAACTGCAAAATCCTTGCTCAAACTTCATTTTTCTCTTCAATACTATCTAAATCCACATATATTCTTCAAGTTCCATCACTATATTCAAAAAACTTCGTGACCTAATCTTCTCATGGCCCAAAGAACGAAAAAACATCCCAAGAGGAAGAGAACATCTCAAGCCGGAAATCAACCACATATTCCAACGGGTTCCAGAACAGCAGGACTAAGGAAGCAACCGGAGCCATCCCAAGAAAATCTGCTATGTGAGGTTAGAGAAAGCCTTGTTATTCAGAATTTCCCTTGGCTTAAAACTGGAGAATATGAGAATGCACTGGCTGCACCCCTAGGTTCAGGTATATCCACTCATATCTCTCTGAGAGCTCAATTGTTATTTGAAGATTGGGAAAGTAGCAAAAGGTCTACTATTCCGTTGAAACTGCTCAAAATTGAGTACATTTTGAGCAGTGAGGAATTAAAACCAATCATTGATTGGTTGTATGCTCAAAAATGGATGCCTATTTGGGATTCTTCTGAGATGAGCACTATGTCAACTCGTTATACATGAATGTTTTATGTTAATCTTTGGATTGACTATCTCAATGGAAAGCCTTTCTCTCTAAATTCGGTTATTGATGGTCAAGTAGTTTTATTTCACACCAAACATATCAATGAAATTCTTGGTGTACCTGATGAGGGAGTCTAACATTTCGATCCTTGGAAGTGGGATTATTACAAGTACCAAGTGACCGAGGACGAGGTAAAAACCTTTCTTGGATTCCACCCCACGAGAAACACAAATAATATGCCTTTAGTTTATCGAGTTTTGCTTGCCATTGTTACCTTCTGTGTGAATGGAAAATCGGCAAAACTTCCAAGCAACCTAGACTTTTATATTACCTACCGCATAGCCATGAAAGAACAAGTAAACTTTGGGGAGGTTTTCTTTGAAAATGTGTTGGAGGCAGTTACCAAGAAATCAAAAGCACTTCTTTACAGCAATTTGATATATAGATTGTTGAGAAAGGCCGATGTAGTGCTGGATGATGAATATGAAGAGTCCATTACCAATAAGGATTATTACACAAAGTTTAACATCCAGCAAATTCTTAAGTCAAGGAAGGAAGCGCACCGACGGAGTGGTACTCATGAACCTGAAGAAGATGAAGCTGAAAATGAACCCGTTTTGCCAACACAACCTCCTGAGCCTACCAATGAACCCCATTCTCATCCACACCCTCAAAGTCCTACCTCCCGAGTGGACAAGGGAAAGGCTCCCATAGAGGAGGATAGTGATTCAGAGGAGGAATTTGATGTATACGGAGAGATTGATTTAATAAACCGTACACTTGGTCAATGGGGAGAAGACTTAACCAAGGAAGCAGTCCGTATTGATGATTTGGAAAAGGACAACACAAATCTCACAAAAAGGGTCAAAAATTTAGAAACGGAGCTCACTACACAAAAGACCAAGTACCAAAAATTGAAGACAAAGCTTAAAGCAGCACTCTCCGGATTATATTTCTGTTCTGATGAAGAGTAGTTATCCCCATTCCCTCGTAGCTATGGAGTAATTTTGCAAGTTTGAGTTTACTAATGTATCTCAAAACTTGATATTTCCTAATGATATTTATCCTTCATTTTAGTGTCTCTTATTTTTGATGTTTTCAAAAAGGGGGAGAAGTTGATGCTGTTGGTTTTATGTTCTTGATATGCCTTAAGATGTTGAAGTCTTAGAACTTGTTATGCCTTAAGATGTTGGTTTGGTATAGGTTTGGTTTCATGTTCTTGATATGACTTAAGATGTTGAAGTCTTAGAACTTTTTATGCCTTAAGATGTTGGTTTGGTATAGGTTGGGCATTGGCATGGGTGGCATTTTTTTGTTGCGCATGTTTTTTTGGTCTGGTTGGGAATTGGCATGATTTGGTGGCATGTTTCGGCATAGTTGGTTGGACATTGCATGATTTGGTTTTTTTTTGGCATGTTTTGGCATGGTATAATTGTGGTATGGTTTGGTTGAGCATGAGTAACTTAAGTTGGTTTTATTGCCCAACTTGATATGATATTTGTGTTTTTCATAACATAGCTTAGTTTGAGAAGTTGAATTTGGTATAGCATGACATGAAGTTTCTTGATATGCTTTACATATTGAAATGATGAAAATGTGAAACTTGATGCATGGGTTAAGGGGGAGCATTTTGGTATTGATATCACATCTTGGGTAGATTGCATGTTTAAAAGAAATTTTGATGTATTTATATAATGAGGGAGCATGAACTAAGGGGGAGTTGTAAAATATCAAGTTTAGCTGAAAATGTATCATGTAAAAACATCTTTTGAATCATGGTTTTGAAATCATCAAAAAGGGGGAGATTGTTAAGTTATAGATTGTTTTGATGATGAAAAGATGTTTTAAATAAGTTAAATTAATGTTTGAAACTTGATGCAAAATGAGAAAATTACACTATGTCAAAAATGGTTGAGATTGGAACTCATTGTCCAACATCGATCTCTCAGGCTGAGGATATCGATCGATTGATGTCACTTCAGCCTCTGACATCGATCGATCGATGTCAGTCAGAGAGGTTACTGTCCAACATCGATCTCTCAACCCAGGGACATCGATCGATCGATGTCACTTTAGTCTCTCCTCAGTGAGACTTCGATCGATCGATGTCAGACAGTAAGCATTCTGTCCAACATCGATCTCTCAGGCTGAGGACATTGATCGATCGATGTCACTTCAGCCTCTGACATCGATCGATCGATGTCAGCAGGACAAAAACTGAAATGTTTCTGGAGGACATCGATCTCTCACTCCAGACACTTCGATCGATCGATGTCCCCTAGAATTCAAATTTTCTGAACGTTGGAACAAAATCTAAGGGAGATTTATGATGTTTTCTCTTTCCAATGTTGCTCAAATTTTTTGTGGACTTTAACCTAACATACTACATGCTTCCTTGACTATTTTAACCATGTCTAAGATTCTCTAGGGTGGCTATTCAAGATCAAATCACTCCATTGGGTGGCTAAAGACTATTTGGACATTATCTTGACATTTTTGAAGATGAAGACTTAGTGGAGAGCCTCAAAAACGTGGTGAACTTCATCTATAAATAGAAGAGGCTTGGATGAGGCAAATACACACTTTGAACATCATCTAGCTTCATCTTTCATTGTTGTATAGTTCTCTCATACTTGTAAATTTGCTTAAAGCTTGTTTAGCTTTTCTTTGCTCTTCATTGTTGTATATTGAGAGAAAGAGAGTCAAGCACAAGAGGAACCATAAATATTTGATCTCTTGCTTGTGCTTAGACTAGTGAGAAAGCGTGAACCTTACTATATTTCTTCAACCCACTGTGAGAAGTTCTTGAGGGAACTTTTGTTGAAGTTGTGAGGTAGCAAGAAGTTGTTCTTGCTAAGAGCTGTAGTTGCTGTAGTTGCACAAGAGCGTTTTGTGCAAAAAGTTGCTGTTGTTGTTGCTTACACTAAGGTGTTAGTGTAAGTGTTGCTGTGGTTGTTCTTATTGTTCATAATAAGAAGAGTAGTTGTTGAAAATCCACTTTGGCAACAAAGTGGTAGTGGAGTAGAATCATTTACGATTCGAACCACTCTATATCCGGTGTACTCATTCACTACTTCTCATCTCCCATACTTGCTCTGATTTTGAATATCTTTTGAGTTGAGCCAAACGAGAAAATTCTGCAAAAGAGCCAAACACTCTATTCACCCCCCTCTAGAGTATATTTCGGACCTAACAAATAAGTCGAAATTGTCAGGGAGTTTGCGATATTGTTCTGAGTTTTCTGGTATAGCCGGTAGTTTTTCTGGGTTGTTTGACATTTTGTGGTGTATTGCAGGGTACGGTTGAACTGGATAAGTGCAGATACAACTTGGGTATAGACGATGGGTACAAATACTCACTTGGTATGGTATGGGTAAGTAGCCCCCTGGCAGTGATGAAGATCAATTCTGAGCCATGAAGATTGGAATATTCAGTCAGAGGCAGTATTCCTGCTCTGATACCATGAAAGTGAGCAAAATATTGAAGAACTGATACTGTTTGAGGGAAATTTTTCCTTGTATTTCTCTGTAATGTTTGTACAGTTTAAATAGATGTCCTAGTAATCTATACAAGGTAAACGAATAATTACAATTATGATGATGTCCTACAATTACGCCCTACAATCAAGAAATCACCGTAACTATGGTATTTACAATTAAGGTAATCAAATCAATCTAATATTCTAACATCATCTTGCCCCTAAGTTTGGCATGCAGAACCCTATACGTGCTCCAGCATTGGTGGTCAAGCAATTGATCAACTGCTGTTAATGTTCTTAAGCGCCACATGTTTTGGTCCAATCAAGAAGGGCACTTATAGGTCAATCTCAATCACATATATGGCTTCACGCGGACCATGAAGCACTCTTTCCATGACTGAAAATCAAAGATGGTTGCTTTTAACTTCCTCCTCATGCAGTATCGGAACATTTACAAAACAAGCACCAGAGAGGATTCCCGAGTCATTCATATAAAGGCATTTATGTACCAATCCCAGACATTCAACAGTCATCTCTAAACCATCTGCAGAAGTTTTATACTTCCAGTGGAGTTTGCAGCAACCACCATGTGTGATTTCCGTCTCCAACAGACACTGAAACAAAATGTCCATTGTCATCGTCGGTTTCTTTTCCAGAAATCGGATCAATGGAACCAAACTTGTGGGAGGTAACGAAAATAAGTAAAAATCTGTATAGTCAAGCACACAAAAACAAAAGAATGTCAGCGTTTCACGAATAATTGAGCTCCTGTTCCCAAGTCAGAACCAAACTAACAAACGTTGTTGTAGTAAGACTTGGTTTAAAGTTCTTTTATCAAGACTTCCACGAAAATTTTACCAACTGACATTAAGTATTAAACCGCTACTTGAAGCACTCAGCACGCAATTCAAACTATAGGTAAGCAAGAGTAGATTCTGACCTCATTTGTCTCAGAACCACATGCTATGTAGCCATCAGCAACTGACAAACCCACAAAATTCTGAACGAGCAAACCAAAAAACTTAAAACAGATACAATACATACTCTAAACCAGAAAAGTCAAAGCTTCAAAAGATAACATGTTCACAAATTTAATGAAAAAAATCTTCAGGTCGTAGGGCAGAGTGTTAAAGATCAAAGAAACAATTTCTGGGAAAACTGTGTCTTTTCATTCATGTTTTCAACGATACACTGCACCTTCTTCTTATACAACCCATGGCCTACTCTATATGGTAAACAGTCAATCAGCATAAATGTACAAATTACTATCCCTATAATCACGTCCATCAATATCCCTACAATTACGTTTCTTAATTATACAATCATTTCTATCTATGGTAAGTATTCTATTTCCTAACACTCCCCCTCAAGTTGGGTCGGGGAGTCTTCAACGCCCAACTTGGTCAATGTCTCGTCAAACGCCCTCCCTGCTATAGCCTTTGTTAGGATATCCGCTAGCTGATCTTCACTTGGAACAAATGGTAGCTCTACCACTTTGTCCTCAATTTTTTCTTTTATAAAGTGTCTATCAATCTCCACGTGCTTTGTTCGGTCATGCTGTACAGGATTCTCTAAAATACTAATCACAGCCTTATTGTCACAAAAAAGCCTTGCTGGGGTAGGAACATCAATACCCAAATCTGTTAGCACCTTTCGCAACCACAAAATCTCCATTATTCCTTTAGCTATCCCCCGAAACTCCGCTTCAGCACTGGACAAAGCTACTACCTTCTGCTTTTTACTCTTCCAGGTAACAAGGTTTCCTCCTAAAAGAGCAAAATATCCTGAAGTAGATCGACGATCAACCAGATTTTCCGCCCAATCCGCATCTGTGTATACCTGAATATCGAGATGTCCATGATTCCTGAAACAGATTCCTCGTCCAACTGTCCCTTTCAGATACCGAATAATTCTCATCACAGCTTCCATATGATGGCTCTGAGGCTTATGCATAAATTGACTCACTAGTCCTACTGCAAATGAGATATCGGGTCGAGTATGTGCCAAGTATATCAACTTCTCAACCAACCGTTGGTATCTTCCGAAATCTGCGTCAGACCTACCTTCCTCAAACTCCATTTTCTGATTTACTAGCATTGGTGTCCTTGCTGGTTTGCAATCTATCATACCTACTTCTGCTAGTAGATCCAGAATATACTTTTGTTGAGAGATAAAGATCCCTTGCTCCGATCGATCAACCTCAATTCCTAGAAAGTATCTTAGATCCCCCCAGATCCTTCATCTCAAACTCTGAGAGCAACTGTTCTTTTAGCATGGTCACCTCCTCGGAGTCATCTCCAGTGATGATCATATCATCGACATAAATTATAAGGCATGTTATTCGATCCCCTTTCTTTTGATAAACAAGGTGTGGTCGCCATTTCTCTGCTTGTAATCATGTTTCTTCATGAAGCTTGTAAACCTCCCAAACCAGGCCCTCGGAGACTGTTTTAGCCCATACAGAGATCGTCTGAGGGGGCACACTTCATCCTTAGTAAACTCTCCTGCAAACCCTGGTGGAGCACTCATGTACACTTCCTCCTTCAATTCTCCATGAAGAAACGCATTTTTAACATCAAACTGATGAAAAGGCCATGACTTCGTAGCTGCTATAGAAAATAGAACCCTGATAGTGTCGAGCTTCGCCACTGGTGAAAAATTTTCTGTATAATCAATACCATACGTCTGAGTATATCCTCTCGCAACCAACCGAGCCTTATACCTTTCAATACTTCCATCAGCTTTGTACTTGATCGTGTATACCCATCTGCAACCCACCGGATGCTTCCCTGTTGGCAGGTTGACCTTCTCCCAAGTGTTATTTTTGTACAAGGCACTGATTTCCTCCTTCATGGCTGCATACCATTCAGGCTTACTCATAGCTTCTTCAACTGTCCTGGGAATCGACACCTCACATACTGATAAATAACTTTTTCCACTTTTGATCGGATATCGGGCTCCTTTCGACACCTTTCCTGGTGAGTACCTTACTGGGGGTTTTCCTCTGTTTTGTCTCGGAGGCAACACTCTTCCTGGTTCTGCTATCATTACACAATGATCCTGAACAGTTTCATAGACAACAGGTGATAGAGGAGATGGACTAGGAAAATTATCAGTAGGAAGGTTATCAGTGATGTGAACAAAATTGGAGACTGGTTCTGGTAAATGGGATATCTCGTAACATTAACCACTAAAGACGGTTCAAGGGTTTGTATTATCCAGGTGAACACGGCATTTTCTGCCTGTTCCCAGTTTGGAAATTCCGGATCTGTTGGTTGGGGTGGAGGAGGAACACCTGTTAGGTGATGTCTCCTCCCCCTCCCAATAATGGCACGGAGAACCAAGGGTGCCCACACGGCATAGTTGTTGCCGTTTAGTTTTACTGAGATGGATAAATTCTCAGTATGAATTTATACTACTGAGACCATCTGTGAGGCTGGGATTTTTTGGTTCACTGGCTTCAGGGTTTGACATTTTCTTTGGACTGGTAAGATTGCAGTATTCCTGCACTGGTTACAGCCAAAACGGCTGAGATAGGTATGGCCGGGAAAGGTATGGCCGGTAGGTAACTCAGGCGATGATGAGTATTTTTCTGAGCCTATACTCAGAAAAAAGGCGATGATGAGTATTTTTCTGAGCCTATACTCAGAAAAACATTTTCAGGGTAGGATGAACCCTCTCTGATACCATGTTAAAGATCAAAGAAACAATTTCTGGGAAAACTGTATGTTTTCATTCATGTTTTCAACAATACACTGCACCTTCTTCTTATACAACCCATGGCCTACTCTATATGGTAAACAATCAATCAGCATAAATGTACAAATTACTATCCCTATAATCACGTCCATCAATATCCCTACAATTACGTTTCTTAATTATACAATCATTTCTATCTATGGTAAGTATTCTATTTCCTAACACTGAGTAGCAACCTTCTCGTTTATATGTCCTTGGAGAGTTGAAACACATGCATCCCTTGACAAACCACTCGGATTGGTTTTCTTGAGATCCCAAATTTTCAATGTGTTGTCAATGGAAGCAGAAACTAGGGTATCAGAATCTAGAAATTTTGCAAAGATAACAGCTTTCTCATGTCCTGCTAATATGTACCAAGGAGTTGAAACATTCCGAAGATCATAGCAATATGTCTTAAAATCTGCAGAACTGGAGTGATTTGAAAATTGAACGCAACAGATATTTGCAGTATTTCCAATTGAGCACAAACTGTCTTTCTGCAAAATGGGAAACGAAAAGGTTTAAGTTCAAGTCACTCTCTTTATGGCTAAAATGCACATGGAATGAAAATGTAAACCAGACTAAAATGAGAGAAGAAAGGAAATAGGGTTCAAAATCTCTGGCTGGTGGCTTTTGCTGCCTCAGTTTGATGAACATAAATAAGATATATTGATGAAGCTACTAAATTCTTCTCATTTGGTAAAAAAGAGAAGACTAGCACATAGCCAATCGGTTGATTGTTCTCGAAGTCTGCTAATCAAGGCAAAAATTATTTTTAGCAATTCTCATTGACAAAAGTAGCAAGCTCCTCAAAATAAGTGAACTAAATATTAGGCAGTCCTCGGTTATAACTGAGGCCCAGAACACACAACGAAAAGATGAGATAGCATGCCTCGTTAATGCTCCAAATCTTCACCGTTCTATCATCACTTCCACTGACTAGCTTCGTGGGATCCACACGATAAAAGTCAACGCACCATGCCCTTTGGTCGTGGCCAATAAATTCACAAAATCCCTGACCAGTTGATGCATCCCATAACTGCACATCCAGGCACATAACTTCATCAGCACTATAAGGAACCAGCAATAATTTGAGATAACATGTCAAGAGACAGGAAACAGAGAAAAGGAAAACGATTATCAAAGTAAAATAATACAGAGGGCATCTATTCACTGTCAGAAGCATACGCAAACAACGATCTTCATAAGATGGCCACATGGATGGTATATTAGGAAGAGTAACCAACATCGTGCTATCTCAACAAGCGTAGTTTCTCTCACCATTGGCGTCTATTCAGGTTCAAAGATTAGGATAATTTGTTGGATACAATCAATCCTGTACCAAGACGCAGTCGTACAACGTGTGCATATGAAACAATAAAATAAATCAAACCCGGGGCGAGTCGAGGACTCTGTCCTTAAGACGTATTGCTCCGGTATACTGTGCCCAACCGGTGTGAGCAATCGTCTCCCAGGATACAACGGGTACCTGTTCAGTTGAGCGGCACTGCTGAACTTGAACTCCTCCGAACGCTAGAGTGTCCTGACTTCTCCCGGACAATATGCAAGACTCACGTGCTACGAATGCAGAATGCTTATGAAATGCTTAGAGCTTGGTGTGTCTCAAATGAACACCCTTAGCCCTCTTTATATAGGGGAGTCGGTTGAAGAACAAGGAACCGTGATCGTTGGATCAAAACCGAAGTTTGATTTAGGCCGTTGGATTAAAACCTCCTATCTAGATTAGGAAGGTTTAATCTCAGCCTTTAGATCGAAGATAGATAAGCAGGTTTAAACCTGGAGCGTTAGTTGGAAACCATATTCGGTTAAGCGGTTAAGACAGTTTAAATCTCGGCCGTTAGATCAAAGCTGCCTCCCCACCACCGTTAGATCAAAACAAGTTGATCTCATTTAAACAGGAGGATAGTGTTAGTTTCAGATTTGAAACATAACCACTCAAACTGAAGAGATTCTGCACGCTGTTCGACATCGATCGATCACATCGATCGATCGATGTATCGATCGATGTACGTCAGAATCGTTCCTCACCTTTCTGTCCAACTTCGATCGATACATCGATCGATCGAAGTCAACATCGATCGATCGAAGTGATCGACTGATGTGAGACAGAAACATCGAAGCTCTCTGATCAACTTCGATCGATGACATCGATCGATCGAAGTGACATCGATCGATGTCCGTCAGAAGCTCTCTTACACCACATGGACACATCCAACGTGATATTCCTCCATAAGGGTGACACATCACCCATCCACAACATTTTCCATCCACTTTGAGCATTAATTTCACATTCACACAACATCGTAATTGAGTGATTCCACATCCTAAAATTAACTACTCGCCACGTAGATAATTAAGGATTCATTAGTTTTCGATTATCATTATCGGAAACTCATTAAGCTCAAAGTACGTTGCTCAACCAAGTTTTGCAACATTCATTAATGGGCCAAAGCCCATTATCTTCCAATCTCCAACGACGGGCCAAAGCCCAAACCTTAAATTCTCCAACAATATTAACCAACAATTTTCATAAGTTGGCGTCATGGATGATAATCTAGGAACAGTCAGCAAAATCGTACTAACTCAACATGCATAAATTATAAGTTTGTCCCTCATTTGATAAAATTGATACATGCAGTGTCGCTTGCTACTTCCGCCAAATGAATTCTTTTCTCTTAGCATATCCTTGAATGGTTACGCTTAATCTTCTCACTACTGCACAAACTTTTTTGAGCCAGAAGTTATGGATTACTAATCCATTTCAGCTCTCAAGCATCAACTTAATAACAAGCCTCACAAAGACTAACCCCATGATTCGCTCAAACCCCCACGGCCTCTCCCCCGTTCCCACCCAAAAAACAAAAGTACACGTTAAAGAAGGTGGGAAATATGCACATTGTCTTTAGCTCAAGAATGTTTAAGTACCTCAATGGCTGACAAGAGAATACAACCAATTAAGTAACCTTTATACCTCAACTGTTTGACAAATTTACACGTCAATAAACTTATATATTAATCAATCAAGTAGCGCTGCTAAAATCAGGATAGCAAGGGGAAGGGAATAGCTTCGCCCCAGGTAGTGGATCAGTCTTTTCCAGCGGCATATGAATCAGACAAGCGACCAATTCTTCCTTACAGCTAATGCCCCAACACCCAGATAAGGTGTGATGGTATTGAATAAGAATGTCGGCAACGAAATCTTATTCGCCAGATGAAAAAGTCTCATTTGGAAAATTTCAAGTAGACACCTATTCATAACAACGGGAATAGGAATTAAAACATGATAGAGGCATTAACAGTTTTCAGGAAATTTACGACATAAATGACAAATACTCTCTCCGAGAACATAATTGCATAAGATGTTAGAATCAATTATATTAATTATAATTGATTGTTATAATCTCGTGATTTATTTGTAAATTACTAATGTGGATCACATGTATAACGTACCTGTATGTTATATTGGCTAGATACGTTGCTATTATTGACTGTATTAATTATCAGATTTGATTCTGATTGATTGAAAATTATTATGTTTCCCTGATGGAAGAAATTAATTGTCAGTCAAATAAGGAAAGGGGTCTCTGGCCTAGCCTATAAATAGAGGGCATATGATATTCCATCAATCATAGCTATACAACATTCAGATAGGCATAGGCTGGGAGGCTCCATTTCCGCAAGGATTATTCTCTGCAGCAGGCTTCCGATTCGAAGGCGACGACTAAGCGATCATAGCCGGAGGTAATTTTTATGCTTCCGCTATTCATTTTGGCCTTACATTTGGTATCAGAGCCATCTCTGAACATATCGTTTGTATTTAGAAAACTTTCTTCTGTATCCTTTAATGCAATTCAATCGTTCAAAGGTTACGGGATTATAGTTTTCGATGCCTTCATTATTCAATTGTGCAGCTGAAATTGCAGCACTCTGTTTCTGTTTATGTCTGGTTGCATTCTGTACTGAGAATATAAACTTTGCATTCTCTCGATTGGATCCATTCCAACATTTATGCTCGATGTAGAAATGCATTGCGATGCACTCAAAATGACTCATTAACAAAATTAAAGTTTCACACTCCTTTCAGGAGCAGTGTGTTTCTGGTTTATTTGTAATATTTTATTTTTAATCATCATGAATGCTTGACGAAGTCCCGTGGTTGCATCCACATTGCAATTTTAAGTGGAAATTCCACCAGAAGTGATTCTTCAATTTTAAATTGAAATGTCAGAGGCCAGTGATGATTGCATAATTATGTCTAATTTCGTTGTCCAGTGATATGAGTTCATTATCATTTTAAATCATGTGGCTGCATAACTCTAACACAGTAAATATAAAATGTTTTTGGATCGACAAAACTCTGCCATGTTAGATGCGCATCTTCACATCTCGGATTTCATAATTTCCTCCAGAGATTTTTTTGGTAAAAAATCTCGGGTTTGATGAATGAAACCTTACAAAATATGTCATGTAAGTTTTACATATTTTGCTGCATGAAATCCGCTGTAAATTATTTGCCAGCTGTTTGTGTGAGAGAACTAGTGTTCACTTGCCATGGTGATCTTTATGAGTGTTATAAAGGCAATCAAATGTTCTTTCCCTTGTAGGACCATTATCATCTACCTGTTTAAATTTTATTTTTTTTATCGAAAGGAGATTTTATTATTAAAAGCCTCGCTCATGGCGGAGGGAAGCCATAGTACAATCGTCATTGTATGCGAATAAATGATATAAAAAACGAAGTATTGTGTATCTCCAGTCGTATATGATATGCGCATTAAAACCTTGCCAAGAAAAACCACCCTTGCGGATAAAAATTTGGCGAAGGAAAAAACGTACATATTTATACGTCTATCACAGATAAAGAACATATCAACTTTTAAATACAAGGAATCGTGTAATGAATAATAAAAAACAAATGTGGCATGATGGCTTGGAAGTGCACATGATGTTGATATTCGGCAGGAGGTTGAGATAGGCCATGGATCCGCCTGTTTCCGCTTGAAGAGAAATGGTGTTGCCCTCGTCCAGAGTTTTTGCAGTGAAGCGCAGCATATCAAAAGAAACACCCAATAACAAAACACGGATGTGAGGCGTAGAGATGCATATGTAACAATAAACAGTAATGACATATGAGGAATAAATCGCGAAGTAATAGAAAACGCACCAGCGTTGCCTGTGTTGGAAAACACAGACAACAATCAGAGTGTATAGTCCATCCGGTCGCAACATGATGATCGCACAAAAAACCACCGCGAGAAGTGAAGGGTCTCGTCCGCAGCAGGCATGTCAGCCATCCAGAGGAAACACCCAATCCATGCACATGTGAGGAATAAAGCAATATTAAAAGTGAGTATGGAGCAGAATAAAATCTGTATCATCAATGGAAGACAAAGCGTACCAAGTCTGCCTGCATCCGGCAGGATACAGGCAGTAAAATAATTTGTGTGCCAATCCATGTGGAAGACTTGATTATTGAACACGCAAATAGGATGTGGAGAGATCTAGTGAAATGGAGGCACGCACTAAAGGAGACAGCGAGTGAGAAGTGTAATATTGAGTGCGAGGATTCATCATTGCATGTTGTGCCAAATAATGGGCTGCCATATTTGTCTCTCTGTAGATATGTAGAAAATCCAGTCGATGTAGATATGTTAATGTATGTAGCAAATGAATTGGCGTGTTATCAGCTGCAGACAATCTGTCTCTAGAACGATTGAGCGATACAGTGGAAGAAAATACAATAAACCGAAGACTGCTGCTTGTATTTCTGTAGTGAAAGGAGTACTTGGTGGCAAGCGAAAAGAAATAGCCCCTATACAGCAGCCGGCATGATCGCGTAATATTGCCTCTCCTGCTGCATAATGTTTGCCAACTGCTGCGTCGACATTTAACTTAAAGCGCCCTGAAGGTGGTGTGCGCCAACGTACTAATTGAGGCCTTGGGCAATGTAGTTTAGGGAACCAAGATAGCTGTGGCATAGAAGATGCAGCTAATTTCGTGCCGTTAAGGGTTTTGCTCCATATGTCAATGTCATATTGGACAGAGAACCGAAGAGAAGTCATAACAAAAGCATGCTGCTCCCCATAAACTAAGGAGGTGTATGTGCGCCAGATGCGATATAAAATAATTGCCGGGACGATGATTTTGAGAACACCAAAGAGTGATTGGACTGTAGAACGATACCACCAAGATAGTAGGTATTGCCGAAGGTGTAATGATGAAGGTGTAGGACAATGTAACTCGTTTGCAAAGAAGTTCCATATCGGCCGGACACCTTCACAGAGCATAAAGATGTGATCCACCGTGGCCGATGCTTGCTTACAAAATGGACATTGTGTTGGACGGGACGAAATATATTTACCTATGTTGTCCTCAAATGGTAACACAGAATGAAATAATCTCCATAAGAATAACTGAATGACTGGCGTGTGATGCTTGTACCAAATAAATTTAGCAGAGAGTTGAGTTGGGTGCATTTGGCGACAAATATCATAGGCTGAACGCAATGTGAATTCTCCTGAGGGCGAAGGTGTCCATGTGAGAAAGGAGCCCTGTCCTTGAGTCTGAGTTTGGCAAATAGAGTTAATTCTACAAATAAGCCGCCAAACTGGTGAGTCAGGCAGTCTCGGGAGATAATCCTGGCGTCCTCCATATTTTATGTGCATGTACTAACTCCATAATATATTGTTCTGTTGATAGTTCCACCAAATGCGACAGTGATAAGCTTGTTGTAATGAAGTGAGATCTCTAAGGCCCAAACCCCCTTCCTCTCGAGGAGTGGTTATTGAAGACCAAGCAACCCAATGATGTCTATGTCTCCAGTAGAATGTAGCCATCTTTCGACCAATTATCTTGATGACTAACTTGGGCAAACCACCAGCCGCAAAAATATGTAATGGCAGCGAAGATAGCACTGAACGAAGCAATACTAGGCGACCCGCGGAAGATAACAAACGAGAGTGCCAGCCCTGTAGAAGGTCATCAATATGCTGCAATAACGAATCTTAATATCTTGCACGGTTGATGCCTTTATGCAAATAAGAGCCTAGATATCGAAAAGGCAAACAAGTACTGCGCATGCCAAGCAAAGACTCAAAATTTCGTCGTTGTCTTAATGATACATGGGCCGATGGAATAAAACTGCTTTTTTGGAAATTCACCTTTTGTCCTGAGGCTGTTTCATAGTGAGTTAATAAGTCATGGAATCGGCGTAAATTTCGCTGCGTGCCTCGTAAAAACACTAAAAGATCATCTGTATAGGCCAAGTGTGTAATGGCAAAAGGTACCCTTCCTAGGCGAAAGGGTTGTAACGTGCCCGAAGCAACCAAAGCCTTCAGGCCCCTACTGAAACCCTCAGAAACCAGAATAAAAAGCAAGGGGGATAGTGGGTCACCTTGTTTTACTCCACGATAGGGTCGAAATGTGGCAGATGGATGACCATTGATTAAGATTGATAGAGTGGTAGCTCTCAGATGATTAAGAATAATGCGAATGAAAAAACCAGAGAAGCCAAAGCGCTGTAGCAGTATATCCAGATACTCCCAACTGACTCTATCAAACGCCTTCATCATATCTAATTTTAAACATAATTGAGAACCTCCCTTATCTAGCATATGTATCATCTCCAGTGCCATTAAAACTTGTGTGGAGATATCGTATCCTGGTAAGAAGCCTGTCTGCTCTGGAGAGATTAATGTAGGTAGCAGTTTATTCAAGCGTGTTGCAATGATCCGCGTACAGACTTTACTCAAAAAATTCGTTAGACAGATGGGGCGAAAATCACAGAATGTGGCAGGGGATATTTTCTTCGGGATCAATGTAATCAAAGCACTCGCCATTACAGTAGGCTGTGGAATGCCAAGAAAAAGCTCTTGTACTGCTTTCACGACATCTGAATGAATAATTGCCCAGCATGATCGATAAAACTTACCATTGAAGCCATCAGGTCCAGCTGCGCTTTGAGGATCTAGATGCCAGACTGCTGTTTTGACCTCTTCCAACGAAGGTATCCGGGTGAGTGATGCATTATCTGACTCCCAGACAAGTCGTGGTATGTGTTGTAGAATCGCATCAAAATTAGTCGCATTCTCACGTGCGAATAGAGTGGTGTAGTAAGTAACAGCTTCCGCCATGATTTCAGCTGTTGTAGTACATTGCTCTCCTGAGGTGGCGCGTATTTGTTGTATATGCAATTTTATTCTTCGCCCTTTGACTATCGAGTGAAAGTAATTCATGTTGGCATCACCTTCTTTTAGCCACTTAACACGGGCTTTTTGCTTCCAGAAATGTAACTCATAATTTGCGGCACTGAGATATACTGCTTTAGCGCGATTGTATTCCTCACGTGTGGCCTCATTCGGTGTAGCCTCCCAAGAAGACTCAGCTCTAGTAAGATTATCCTCAGCTTGCTTAACATTTGAAAATATATTACCGAAAATCTCTTTGTTCCACCTCTGAATATCTTTTTTTAGACGAAACAGCTTCGAATAGAAACCATACATACCGCCTGTGGTGGGATAAGAGTCCCAAGCATTCTGTACATAAGCGTGAAAATCCGGATGCAACAACCAAGAGTCCAAGAATCGGAAAGATTTACGGCCCTCTTCTTGTTTGATGCGGCAGATAAACAATAAAGGAGTATGATCCGATGTAACTCGCGGTAGGTGCTGGAGCTGTATATCATTAAAATTGTCTTGAAAAGATGAATTAAGGAATAACCAATCTAAGCGCCTCCGAACTCTGCCAAGTCCTCTCCCATCAACCCATGTGTACCGAGATCTAGTGAATGGCAGATCCATGAGAGAGCATGTTTCAATGCAATCATTAAAACCTTGTAGAGCAACGAGTGATGGGTTGGAGCGCCCGTCATGATCATCAAGAGCACGGAATGTATTAAAATCACCTTCAATCATCCATGGTAAATTGGATGTCACAGAGAAACCACACATAGACTGCCACAATGGACGACGTAAAAGTGGTTGTGCTTTGCATAAACGACTGATAGAACAAATGTGAGTCAGAGCGAGTGAAATAGTAACGTTAAATGAACAATTTGATCATGATCCTGCGTTGCCAGCATATTAAATTTTGTGTCACGCCAGAAAAACCATATATGTTCAGAGCTCGATGAATAATAATGCGAAAAGCCAAGATCCAAAGCAAAACGAGAAATACTAGATGCTGCATGTTTCGGTTCAATCAAAGCTATCAAATTCAACCGGTGCATGTTTCGGTTCAATCAAAGCTATCAAATTCAACCGGTGATCACGTATCAAATGATGCAACCTAGACATTGAGGTACGCATGCCTCTTATATTCCATATTAGGGTATTCATTGAGAAAGGTTAGGATCACTTCCCTGAGAAAGACGTGAGGCACTGCGTGTGAGAATAGTTGAGGGTGGCAAAGGTGGCAAATCTTTTTTTGCACGTCTCTTTCGACGTGGAACTACCGGTATAAACGGGGCATCAGCCGTTGGCTCTTCTAACCGGGATATTAAAACCTATACCTCAGGAGTTAGCGGGATCAACTGCATTCGTCGTATCACTTCTTCAGGAATTTTCGACATATTCAAGATATTTTCTCCAGCGGGGGCCAAATCAGTGTCTGATGAATGACCTAAATCATAGTGTTCAATATCCTGCAATGGAACATCAACTGGTTCATCACATACATCATCACAGATGGCGTCGGAGTTAAGGTGAGGAGCAGTTGGAGGCATTTCAGCAGAAGGCATTTCAGGCATAGATTTTTGAAGCGGCAATAAAGGTGATGGTGTCGTAGATGGTGCTACCGGTGGTTTCTTCTTAACTGGCGTCCATCTCTGTTTTGCCGGGCGAGGCGGCGGCGGCGGTGGAGGTGGTGGCACCAATGAAGTAGATTTTGGTTGCACCGATGAAGAAGATTTTGGTGGACAGGATGCCGTAGCATGTCCTAAACGGTGGCAAGAAGAACAAAACATAGGTAAATCTTCATATATCACCGACTGCAGTATTAGTCTATTCTTGGCTTGCAGATAAATTTTTTGCGGCAACTCTTGTGAGACATCAACCTCAACACATATTCTGGCCACTGATGGCCTGAAACCGTTTGTTGTCGCGACGTCCAACTTGATAGGAGAGCCAATGGGTCTTACTATTTTGAATAGGGCTTCACGGCAATGAAGATGTATTGGCAATCCAGGTAGTGCAACCCATACTGGAACAATGAGCACATCAGCGGATGGATCAAAATCAACAGTCCATTTTGTTATTCGCATATGACATCCGGATATATGCCATGATCTACGATAAAGGCATCGGAGATAGTCTGCTTCATTGCGAAAATTTAAAAGGATGTGGGTTTGATCGATGAGTGTAATGCGTAAATCTTGATGGAACCCAATTTTTTCAAAAACATCACGTATCACCTTCAACGGAGGACAACCATACCAAAAAGTACCAACCAATGAATATTTGAATGGCGCAGCAAGGGCATCAATTTCAGAGTCAAGAAATAAGATCATAGGAATACCTTTGTGTCGCGAAACAGTTTTTGGCGAGATATTGATTTTCTGTGCAGAGGTCTCGCCGGTAACGATAGCAGCAAATGTTGGCGGCTGCAATGTCGACATGATGAGAAAAGGGAATCGCGGTAGAAAGGACAACGATCAGAGAAGTGAAGATCGTGAAAATGATTGTGAGGAAAGCAACGGCCTAAGGATTGTGAATAATTGTAAGGAAAGCAACGGCGACGGCTAGTGCCGCCGGATTGCCGTACCTGTTTAAATTTATATATATATATATATATATATATATATATATATATATATATATATATATATGTGTGTGTGTGTGTGATCATACTGATTGGCATTGTAAGTTTATCAATTAACTTTGTTTGTCATAACTCTGATTATGTATTTATTTGGGAAAAGATATGACAAATACAAAAGGTGAATTATTGAAAGTGTGATAAATACACCGTACACGTAATTTCTGTCTAGAAAGTCGGTAGTTAAACGGGACCATTGTGATCCCACCGTATGGCCTGGGACTTTACGTGGAATGGTAATACCTGTCTAGGAAATTGATTCATGATCTTTCCTGGGGTATTGCCGAATCAGTTCACTTCACATTTTCATTATGATTTCATCTTTTGTTGATGTCATATAAAGCATTTTAAAGTTGATGACATAAAAAGAATTATTTTCTTAATTTTAAGATTAGCCGCAACATCTTAAAATTATATGGTATACAAGAAAATAAAATGTCATCATAACTATGATTTTGATTAATAAGGTAATCATTCTGCCCTACAGGGAAGTGATTATTTTTATTGATCAAGAAAATTAAACATAAACATTTCCTATGCCCACAGGTAGGAAAATATTTTGGTTGTTTAATTTTCATATTGTTTAAGGTTATGATTAATAAGGTAGTCACTCTGCCCCACAGGGAAGTGGTTATTTTATTGATCAAGAAAATTAAACATAAACATTTCCTATGCCCACAGGTACGAAAATATTTTGGTTGTTTAATTTTCATATCGTTTAAGTATATTCTATGCATGAGTGCGACCTCTACCCACAAGAAGGTTTAGAATATACTATTTGAATTAACTTGATTAATTCATTCTGGTTATATATGTTCATAGCATGAAATGCGTTTCTTTGGTTTAGCAGTTACTCCCACTACTGCTTTATTTGATTCTGCTAAAACTCCAAAGCTGACCGGTGACAATTTTACTGAATGAAAGGATATCATCCTTTTGACGTTAGGGTGTATGGACTTAGACCTGGCACTCCGTGAGGAGAAACCACCAAATCTCACGGAATCAAGTATGCCATCTGAGGGGTCTAGTTATGAGCGCTGGGAGCGATCTAATCGTCTCAGCATGATGCTCATCAAGTCTCGTATAAGTCGAAGCATTAGGGGTTCTATCCCTAATCTTGATAATGTCAAAGCTTATATGAAACCCATGAAGAGGCTTTCAAACATGACCCATGACAGAAGCCGTGGTGTGCGCGAGCACATCATGGAGATGAGGGACATTGTTGCTAAATTAAGCTCCCTAAAGGTTGAAATCTCAGTCATTCCTGGTGCGTTTCATACTCAACTCTCTCCCTTCGGAGTTCACTCCATTTAAGATTTCATATAACACACATAAAGAAAACTGATCAATTAATGAACTTCTGACCATGTGTGTTCAAGAGGAGTAGAGGTTAAAGAATGAGTCCATTGAGTCTGTACATCTTACAACTCATTTTAAGAGAAATGCAAAGAAGGGCAAAGGTGTTCCAATAAAGAAAACCGGCAATAAAGACAAATGTCGGTTTTGCAAGAACAATGGGCACTGGAAGAAAGATTGCCTGATGTATAAAGGATGGCTGGAGAAGAAAGGTAATTTTTCCTTTGTGTATCATGAATATAATTTTACTGAGGTTTCTAATAATAAATGTTGGATTGATTGTGGTTCTATAATTCACATTGCGAAAACCATGCAGGGCTTTCTAAACATGAGGAAGCCAAATGAAAGTGAGCAATGCATCTATTCTGGAAACCGGATGCGCTCTACTGTTGAAGGAGTGGGATCATATAGGCTCATTTTGAAAACTGGTTTTCAAACTGATTTAGAAAACACTTTTTATGTACCTTCTTTTTCCAAAAATTTAGTTTCTCTTTCAAGACTTTCGATTATTGGATATGATTTCAATTCACATATTTTTGTAATGAATATTTTGAAAGAGGATAAAGTTATTGGTTCTGCGAAATTGAATGGTTTTCTGTTTCAACTTGAGTTAGATCCCATTTACGAGTATACTTTTAACAGAAATTGGTACAAAGCGTTGTATTATCAATGAGAACTCATCAAGTCTTTGGCACAAAAGATTGGGACATATCTCAATCAAAAGAATGAAAAGATTGGTGAATGAAGGAATTTTACAAACTCTAGACTTTACTAATTTAGGTACTTGTGTGGGATGCATAAAAGGCAAGCAAACCAACAGACCATTAAGGGTGCCAAAAGAAGTCCTCAACCTCTTGAAAGCAATACACGGATATCTGTGGACCTTTTCATACACCTTGCTTGAATGGTCAGAAATACTTTGTTTCATTTATTGACGACTATTCAAGGTTCATGTATCTCTATCTTCTATTTGAAAAATCTGAAGCACTTGATGCGTTCAAAATCTTCAAATTAGAAGTAGAGAAACAAAATGAGAAGACAATTAAAATTGTCCGATCCGATAGAGGTGGTGAATATTATAGACGTTACACAGAAAAAGGACAAATGATTGGTCCATTTGCCGGTTTCCTTCAAAAGGAAGGTATTGTTGCTCAATACACCATGCCTGGCACACCACAACAAAATGATGTTGCTGAAAGAAGGAATCGGACTCTTATGGACATGGTCAGGAGCATGATTAGCACAACGAATTTGCCTATATCTTTTTGGAGTGAAACTTTAAAAAACCACTGTGTATGTTTTAAATCGGGTCCCATCTAAGGCCGTTCCTAAAATATCTTTGGAGTTGTGGAATGGTTGGAAACCAAGTTTAAAATATTTAGACATATGGGGTTGTCCAGCTGAAGTTAGGGTATACAACCCAAGCATAAAGAAACTGGATGAACGCAAAAAGTGGTTATTTTATTGGATATGCAGTTAACTCTAAAGGATATAGATTTTATTGTTCCTCACATACTCCAAAAGTGGTTGAAGTTAGAAATGCTAAATTTCTAGAGGATCATGAAGTCAGTGGGAGTGATTCGAATCGTAAATTCAATTTCGAGGAAGTAAGGGATACACATGTTGTACCTTTATATGTAGACAATTCGGTTGCTATTCATCATAATGAAGAGCCACCAATTGTGCAACCTCAAATTGAAGAATCACATCAAGAACAAACTGAATCCACTAATCCCACATCTACTGAACCAGTGGGAGTACGAAGATCCTCAAGAACTAAAGGGCCAGCAATTTCTAGCGATTATGTTGTATATCTTCAAGAGTCGGATTATGACATTGGACTGAATCATGATCCTATCTCGTTTTCACAAGCCATGAATTGTGACAAATCGTCACTATGATACGATGCCATGAAAGAGGAGATAGAATCGATTGGCTAAAAACAATGTCTGAGAACTTGTTCCGTTACCAAACAGAGCATCTGTGGTGGGATGCAAATGGGTCTTTAAGACCAAAAGAGACTCGTTTGGTAACATTGAACGACATAAAGCCAGACTTGTAGCCAAAGGTTTCACTCAAAAAGAAGGCATTGATTACCATGAAACCTTCTCTCCAGTCTCAAAGAAGGATTCATTTCAGATAATCATGGCATTAGTAGCTCATTTTGATCTCGAGCTACATCAAATGGATGTGAAAACTGCGTTTTTGAATGGGGTTCTTGATGAAAAAGTATACATGCGTCAACCTGAAGGCTTTGTCAATTCTGATAATGACAACTGGTTTGCAAATTGAATAAATCCATATATGGGCTTAAACAAGCTTCACGTCAATGGAACATCAGGTTTCATGAGGTAATCTCTTCATTCGGTTTCGTAGAGAACATTGTTGATCAATGTATATACCTCAAGACGAGTGGGAGCAAATACATTTTGTTAGTCCTATATGTGGATGATATTCTACTAGCAAGCAGTGATCTTGGGTTATTGCATGAGACTAAGCGATTTGTCGCTTTGAACTTTGATATGGAGGATATGGGTGAAGCTCTTATGTCCTTGGCATAGAGATTCACAGAGATAGAACAAGTAAAATAGTTGGTCTTTCTCAGAAGGCCTACATCATCAAAGTACATGAGAAATTTGCTATGCAGAATTATGCGTCCATTGCGTCACCTATAGTCAAAGGAGAAATAAAGATTGAACATTATTGCTTCATCCACGATGAAGGCTGAGTTCATTGCAGCTCATTGCATGCTATGAAACTACGTCACATGCCTTATGTATGAGAAATTTCATCAGTGGTCTTAAGGTTGTCGATATTGTTGATAGACCCATAAAGATTTTCTGCGACAATTCAGCTGATGTGTTCTTTGTGAAAAATAATAAAAATGGAAGTCGCAGTAAACATATCGATATAAAGTATCTGAAGGTCAGAGATCATGTTAAATAAGGAGAAGTAAAGATTGAACACATTAGTACGAAGTGAATGGTTGCTGATCTTATGACTAAAGAATTACCGGTTAAAGTTTTCAGGGATCATGCTACTGATATGAGACTTCTTAGTTCTCCTTGATTTGTTGTACTTTGATCTTATTTTGTCTAGACATCTGTTGACTTTGAATATGCGCATTTAAAGTTGTAGGATCTATTTGATCCATGGATGTGGACCCATTTTGAGATGATTTATAGTAAATCATTCATTTTGTTCGATTGAGTGTATGATGCATTGTAATTCTTGGAAGGGAGTGCTTGATATCATAGCATGACCGCCTTGATTCGTGTGTTATATTTTCATCTAAGTTTGGTAGTAAATAGATCCAAGTGACAATAAATTATGGCCATATTGTTTTGTCACTTATGCCGTGTTATCTAGCATTCGACATGTGATCCAAGTTGGAGAATGTTAGAATCAATTATATTAATTATAATTGATTGCTATAATCTCGTGATTTATTTGTAAATTACTAATGTGGGTCACATGTATAACGTACCTGTATGTTATATTGGCTAGATACGTTTCTATTATTGACTGCATTAATTATCAGATTTTATTCTGATTGATTTACAATTATTATGTTTCCTTGATGGAAGGAATTAATTGTCAGTCAAATAAGGAAAGGGGTCCTTGGCCTAGCCTATAAATAGAGGGCCTGTGATATTCCATCAATCATAGCTATACAACATTCAGATAGGAATAGGCTGGAAGGCTCCATTTCCGCAAGGATTCTTCTCTGCAGCAGGCTTCCGATTCGAAGGCGACGACTAAGCGATCATGGCCGGAGATAGCTTTTATGCTTCCGCTATTCATTTTGGCCTTACATAAGACACATACCTGAAGAAGATAATTCATACTCAAGAACGACAAAGCAAGCAAGAAGAATTGACAAAAGCTAGAAGTCAAGAACTAAGACAAATAGCAGATGGCAACAAAACAAAAGGACGTCATGTAACGTGAAATATAAAAATGTCCATAGCGGTTAAACAATGAACAAAAGTACAGACCTTAACCACCCCATCATAATCAGTAGATGCCATATAGTTCCTGATGTAGCTATTCCAACAAACGCAGCTCAACCTTGATTTGTTTGACATCTCCATCACAGGATAATGGATGTCCACATCATGATCAAAGAGTGTATGGAAATCAAATATTTTTATTTTCTTTGAAACCCCAGCAGCAGCTACATAATCCTCGTCACGGTCAAAACTCAAAGAACATATCACATTTGATGAATTATTAAAATCACCATTTCTTATTATCCCTTGCACCTTGAACCGACTATAGCGAGCATACTTGCATAAATCACTAAAAAAATCCTCCAAACCGATCGTTGTCAGGTTCATCCTTGTTATTGAACAAAGTTGATCAAATTGCTTGATACTTTCATTCATTCATGTTTATGTCTTTATATAGATACAATGATTTCCCTAAACTAGGAAATAATCAATCACTAATCAATCACATTTATATTGATTGATATACATTTATTCCTCTCAATTATACTGATTTGCAATCATCCTTAATTACCGCACCTAATCAACAACTTTCCTTACACTCCTTCTCAAGTTGAGTCAGTGGGTCACCAATGCTCAACTTGCCTAATACTCCGTGGAAGACTCCTGCTGGAACTGCTTTGGTTAAAATATCCGCCAAGTGTTCTTCTGATGGTGTGTATCGAAAGTCAATGACCCCTTCCTCGAGTTTTTCCTTGATAAAATGCCGGTCCACCTCTACATGTTTCGTACAATCATGCTGTACAGGATTTTCCTATACTAATAGCAGCCTTGTTATCGCATTTGCTTTGACACACTCCATTTGGTAAGAAACCCATTTATGTGAGCAACTTTCTTATCCACAACACTTCTGCTAGTCCTCGTGCAATTCCTCTGAATTCAGATTTGGCACTGGATAATGCTACTACCTTTTGTTTCTTGCTCTTTCATGTAACAAGATTCCCGCCAACCAAAGTAAAATAGCCTGTCGTAGACCTCCTGTCGTTTGGGTTGCCAGCCCAGTCGGCATCAATGTATACTTGAACTTCTAGATGGCCATGCTTCTGGAACAATATTCCTCGTCATACCGATCCCTTCAAGTATTTCACTATTCTGAGAGCAGCTTCCATATGTGCCTTCTGAGGACAATGCATGAACTGGCTAACTACTCTTACTACATAAGTTATATCCGGCCTGGTGTGTGAGAGATAAATAAGATTTCCTACCAGCCTCTGATATTGTCCTTGATCAACACTAGCTTCCCCTTTGATAGTTTGTAAACCGTGATTTACAACTATCGGAGTTACTACGGGTTTGCAGTCTAGCAATCCTGTTTCTGCCAACAGATCCAGTATATATTTCCGCTGACAAATGAATAGTCCTTTTTTCGATCTAAATACTTCAATCCCTAGGAAGTGTTTTAGTTGCCCCAAATCATTCATCTCAAACTCCTGGAACAACCTTTTTCGTAGTCGGGTCATCTCGTCATGATCATTTCCTATAATAATTATGTCGTTCACGTAGATTATAAGGCACGTGATCTTTCCCTTACTCCTTTTGAGAAAAGCGTATGATCCAAGTTGCTCTGTCGATACCCTGTTTCTTTCATAGCTTTGGTGAACCTGCTGAACCATGCCCTCGGAGATTGCTTAAGTCCATACAAAGCTTTCCTCAGTCTACGTCCGTCGCTTTGTTTGAACCCTGAAGTGAATCCTGGGGGAGCCTTCATATATACTTCCTCCCACAGATCTCCGTGAAGAAAGGCATTTTTCAAGTCAAACTGGTATAGCGGTCAATCTTGATTTACTGCTACTGAGAACAATACTCTGATCGTGTCTATCTTGGCTACCGGAATAAAAAGTCTCTGAGTAATCTACAACATATGTTTGTGTATACCCTTTTGCGACGAGTCTTGCTTTCTATCTCTCAATAGTCCCATCTGAACGGTATTTTATTGTGAACACCCATCGGCACCCTACGGGTCTCTTTCCTGGCTGGAGTTCACATTTTTCCCAGGTTCCATTTTTTTCCAGTGCATCCATTTCGTCTTGCATGGCTTGTCTCCACTTTGGTCACTTCTGTGCTTCCTCCACATTCTGGGGTATCTCTGTACTTTGTATAGAGGTGGCAAAAAATCTTGCTGATGTAGATAATCTCCCCCTGACCAAATTAGACACAGGATATCTGGGCTCATATCTTACTGGAGGGACTCCACGATTGCGTCTTGGTGGAAGGGTGTATCTATCCACCACAGGCTGCTCAGAAACGTCAGTGGCAATATCAGTGCAGGTAGAGTATCAAGTGGAGGAGTACTAACCTCAAGAGGAGATTTGGATGGCGTCGACTCTGAGCTTGGTACTGAGGTCCTGAACTGTCCCCTGTTTTCTGAATGCAGACCGTCGGTTTGGCCTACTTTCTCTGTTGGGACCGTCGCAGACAGTAATGGACTAAGGAGCCAATCTAGCGAGTCATCTCTTGATGTCTCCCCTTGACGGCTAGATTGGGTGTGAAAATAGTACTCACATTCTACAAAGTCACAGTCCATAGTGGTATAGATACGTTGGGTGACTGGATCATAACAACGATATCCCTTTTTATTGACACCATATCAAAGGAATACACATTTGACAGCACAAGGTTGAAGTTTATGTCGATGAGTTTTAGATATATGCACATAAACCGTACACCCAAAGACACGGGGTGTGAGAGATAGTGTATCAGGTACGGAGACGTGCTTAGTGAGCGTATCTAGTGGAGTATGAAAGTCAAGGATTTTTGTGGGGAGTCGATTCATAAGATAGACGGCTGTAGCAACTGCTTCAGGCCAATAAAATTTCGGGACATGTGATTCAAGAATGAGAGCGCGGGTAATTTCCAAGATGAATCGATTTTTCCGTTCAACTACTCCATTTTGTTGTGGAGTATCGGAGCAGGTGGTTTGGTGGAGTAATCCATGTGTTTGAAAGAATTGTTGCATCCGGGTATTTATATATTCCCCCTATTGTCAGAGCGAAGGATCTGTATTTTGGACTGATATTGTGTACGCACAAGGTTGTAAAATGCTATAAATTTCTCAAACACTTCAGATTTATGTTTGAGAAAGTATACCCATGTCACGCGGGTACAATCATCAATAAATAGTAGAAAATATCTATAACCATTTGGACTTGGTGATGGAGATGGACCCCAGATATCAGAATATATCAATGAAAAAGGAATATGCTTTCGTGTATTATTTAATGGAAACATTTTTCGATGGCTTTTTGCTAATATGCATGTATCACAAGAAAACTGAGAATTTTCAGGAAATAGCTTAGGAGAAAGATGTTTCAGATACCCCCAGGAGGGATGACCTAGACGGCAATGCCATAGCCATGCCTGCCTGTCAATAGTCCCGTGAGCAAGTGTTGCCGCCCCATGTTGGTCCACTTCATCAACAAAGTAAAGTCCATTATGCTCAGAATCACGCCTAAGAATTTTTTCCGTCCGAATATCCTGCAAGAGACAGAAAGAGGGATATATTAGTACGTGCAATGTAATTCTTTGGTAACATGGCTTATGGACAACGTTTATGTGATAGAGTGGGAACATAGAGGCAGTTAGAAAGTCGGAGAGCAGGAGAGATATTGACAGTCCCAGATCCCTCAACTGGGAATTGCCCACCGTTAGCAGTTTGGATTAGTGATTTTTTTTGAATTTTCCAAACTTTGAAAATTTGATGGGTCATACGTCATCATATCCGTAGCGCCACAATCAAAAAGCCACTGAGATTTTTTTCCGGCAGTCTTATGAAGACATGTACACATTATATTAGAAATATAGTGGGGAGAAGGGGCAAAAGGGTATAATGGTCCTTTTGGGGTTGAAAGGGTTTTAAAACTGTTATACCCGAAAATTTTCAAACTAGTCGTTATGGCTAGATTAGAAATTAAGTAGTCGTTGGGTGTAGTAATCATTCGAAATTAAAGTAACAGTAGCGTACCGATTATGTTTTAGTGAGTTTATAATGATATATAGATATAATTGTTGTGTATATATAAGGTGGGGATATAGGGTAAGAAAGGAAAAAAACATTGAAATGAAAGATATAAATAAATAGGGGGAGGCGGGGCGGATGGTAGAATAAATGAATTAGAAAAAAAATATAATAGTAAAGGAAATGAGGGTTGGGTGGTTAGGAAAATAGAAAGAAAAATAAAATAAATAAATAAATAAAAGATTTTAAAAAAAGTGTGAATGGGGGAGTAACTACCTCCCCCAAATTAAGCAAACTTAACTTTAAAAATGATAAGGGGGAGGGTTATCGGCTGGAACCAGAAGCGAAAAAAATAGAAAAAATAGGGCAATGAAATGGAAGGCGGCGGCATTAAAGAGGAAGAAGAAGGGGGAAAGAGAAAGAGGAGAAGGAAGAAGAAGATAGGGAAAGAAAGAGAAAAAGCAACTGGGTTTATTTCAATCGCGTAGTTTGGCTGCAAATAGGTAGGTTCCCTTTCTCCCTCCGATTGGTACAAATTCAAGCATGCTCTAGTGATATTTTATGTGTTTTTGTTGTTTTAATTGTTGAATTTCATGGCATGTTGTTCAATCTGTGAAAAGCATGAAATTCGGACTCTGTGAAATGCGTATACTGTATTGCGTGGCATGGATTTGATTTTAGGGAAAAATTTGATAACCAAAATAGCACATCTTTAGCATATTTGGGGTTTTATGTTTCTGTTTTGGCCTTAGATTAGGTTCCCATAGACTGAAAATAGACAAAAATATAGATCGGGGTCGAAAAACAGACGCCGGAGCGGCTCACACGCTGGACGCATATATCCGAGAAAAAAAATCTGCATTAGGGCCGGCCTGCCAGCAGACCAGGCAAGCCCCTTAATAGGCCGCTGGCTGGTTGCAGCAGAACCAGCCCATTTAGCTGTTATATATATATATAAAAGAGGAGGCCGGCTTAGCGGACCGGGCCAGCTGCTGGCCGGCCCAATTAACGTAACAGAAAAAAGGGAAGCGAACCAGAGGCACGGTTGCTGCGGGCTGGGCCTAAGCGTAGCGGACCGGGGCTGGCGAAAACAGGCCGGTCCCATTCTAAATTAAATAATTAAATATTTTCTGAATTTCTGAAAATTGTATAATGGTTATTTAATTAATTTAAAATAGTAACAATTACAGGAAAAATATAAATAAATATCAGAAAATTATAAATAAATTTCAGAAATTATAAAATGCTGAAATTAAATTATTTTCATTAAATTTCGGTAATTGTAATAATTTATTTAATTTAGATATTTAGGTAATAAATAGAAATAAATAGGGAAAAAATAAGGAAAAGGTCCGATAAATGTATATGAGCAGTGGAAAAATGGATTTAATGCCGAACAATGCTGAATCAGTACTCGCATAATAAGTGAACCTAGAATTGAGTGCTGGAGGATGGTGAGGATGGGCCAGGGGCCTCAGGCGATTGTGTTTTTGCATTCATGGCACGTGCATTGCATTATGGCGGGTCGTGACGTACGGGTCACGGACGCTCAGGATGGTGTACGGTGGCGAGGCCACGCACACTCAGGATGGTGTATGGTGGTACGGCCATGCACACTCAGTATGGTGACTGTGGGGGGTACGACACACAGCCACTCAGTAGGACCCGGGTTCATGCATTGCACGGTATGGATATCGGCATTCTGTGTGACATGACTTTGTTGCGTGTGACATGCATAATGGGACATGCATCACGATGTCGCGCATTCTTTACCTGGAGTGATTTACTTTTTCGTATTCTTTCATATGTTTATGTGATATCATGTGTTATGTGCTATGTGTTATATCATTTTTGTATGCTCGTCTTTTACTAGTTAAAGGCAGGTGCCTACTGGGTGATTTCCTGTCACTAACCCCTACTTCCCCCCATCAGATGAGCACGAGGAAGAGTACGATTATATCTTTGCTGAGGACGGGGCTGACACGGTAGTATGAGCATACTGCCGGTTGCACCTAGGATACGAGGAGACCTTGCGATTGTCCGTTATTAGTTCATTGGTGTTTCCATCAAACATCACCTTGTATAGTTCGTTAAACCCTAGATATTAGCACATTGACGTTCTTGTCATATCTCATTCATTATTCTACTAAGGATTTTCTTTATCAAGAAAACTTTATGTTATTGTATTTTATTTCCGCGCGAAAAATTTCTACGTTTTCTTGGACATGTTGGAAATTGATTCGACGCTTTGTATTCTCCTTAGTGAGATACGGCGGGCGCACTGTTCCCAATGCTAGGGTTCGGGAGCGGGGCGCTACAGGTGGTATCAGAGCCGAGGCTTCAGATCTGCCTCGGGAACGCAGGATTAACTAGATCACCTCGACATAAGCTATGATCTTCTCCTAGAAATGCCGGTTATACCCTTACTAAATGAAGTAGACCTAAGTTATGATCGGGTTATGGAAGGTGTGTACCGTTGGTGAGCCTTCTCTATTTAATTATCGTTGAACCCTCAAACCTTCGCATTAGCCTCATAGAGACTCAAATCCATCGGTCACTCCCGTCTGAATTCTCGTCAAAACTCACACAGGATCCAGAAAAATACCGCTGTGTCATGAATAAATTGGCAAAGGAGGCAATGGTGGTTGTGGTAACGACCACCAGAAACAGGAGGCCATTCTCCAGGCATTGGTTGACCCATGACCACCATTTTGAGCAATAGCGACCGTAGTAGTTTAACCAACGGCTTCCGCTGCTGCCACCACCAGATCTGAGGTTCTACTACATGGAAATGCATGACTTCCAGAATCTAATGTTTAGAAGGACCATTCACCGGGGAGGCATAAATATGCGACATGGCCGCTAATAATCACAAGACCGCTCGCGATGGAAGTACAGCCGTAGAGGAGTGCATGGCAACTGCGGCCACCATGTGCTCATTGTTGATGCCATGTTTGAGTCAGTGTGGGAGGAATATGCAAGCATGAGTGCAACAACAAGGACGTTTTACGAGTAAGGGCACGAGGACGACACCACCATCACCGCATAATTAAGAACATCATAAAGGAAAGCAAGGATCAGTGCTCATATCCACGTGATAACTGATGCGAACATCGAAAAGGCTAGCGACGTCGTAGCGGAGTTCAACCGCCGGCGACCAGGTATCAATGACTCATCATCAGAACATATGATGTTAATCAGAGATAAATGACCAGAGTTGCGCAGCGGAAGCGTAGATTTCTTAAGTCACGTAAGAGTGAACCTCAGTGGATCCTAAGAAGATTAAGGATATCGCTGAGTAGCCCTGACCGATCAAGATGACTGAAGTAAGGAGTTTTCTTAGTGTGGCCAGCTTCTACATGGAATTCGTTTAAGGATTTTCGTCGATACTGGTGTCACTGAGCAGATGGAAGCATAAGAAGGCGAAGTTCGAGTGGACAGTTGATATCAACAAAGATATCAACAAAGCTTCGCCAAGCCAAAAAAAAGAGAGAGAGATATCGCATAAAATAATGAACTATAAACATACAAAAAAAACATAAGTCAACAATATATATACACACATACGCACATATATACATACATATACATAAATATATACATATATACATATATATACAAAGCGACCAACATAAAAATATGAAGTAATGTGTAAAAGCTCACAATATATATAGAATATGATAACAACGTAGGAGTAGCGAACATATAAAAGATATACAATAAGTCAGGATTATATGTGCTAAATGATCACTACAAAAAAACCGAACCCATGCCAGATAACCAACTTAGAAATTTATGAACGTTAAGCTGTTAATATATATTGTGGGTTACTAATCCACAGAGTAATACATAATTACAAAAAAAAAACACCCATCCTCTTACAGTAATAAAGAAGCAAATAGACAAACACAATTTGTTACAACATTAATGATATAACGTAAATAAAACGAAAAAAACATACAAATAGATGCACGAAACAAGAGTAACTACACGATGCTAAGTACATATGCACAAGTATACACACAATTGTTTCAATGAACCCACAACATAACTAATACAACAAAACAGTAATAAACATCATAGTATATAATGACAACAAACAACACAATTATAAAGAATACAATAACAAATACCTTGCATACAAGACATGGATTACAAAAAAAATAGACATACAATTACAGGTTTTAAAACAAATTAACAACATACATATTTTTAGTAAAGCGTACTAATTATGAGTTAGGAACGACATAGTATTGCAGGACAACCTAGTAATAGATTAAAGTGTAAATAATTTAATAACAGAAAAACCGTAAAAAAAGAAAATTTTTATTAATTATCTTACTTGAGCACCCAAATAAATTATATATATCTACATTACAGTAAAATCCATGCATTTATGAAATTCCTTCGGAATAATTTATATACGGTATTTGTGCAATAATAAGATAAGTTAGTACGAAAAATATAGAGTACAGGTAACAAAAAAAATTATTATCGACGACTAACGTAAGTACAAAAAGAGAGATCACAATATAAAAAAACTGAAATGAACACGCACAACATGTATACCACTTAAAACTCAACTAATATACAATATAAATATAATACACGTGACAAACTGCAGCTAAATGTGGTGAACTCACGAGCTACATATGATACCTAAGTTATGCATGTGTTAAATAAGGACACACAATGTACGAAATGTCTATATCAAACATGTTCTATAACTTAATCATTAAAATGACGACACATATTAACCTCGTGTACGTCGATATAATGGACAGAGCTACATTTGAGCACTGCTTTTCATCCCCAGACCAATGACAGTTGGAAAAGATGATACAAACATTGGAGAACATGTTGAGGGCTTGCACCATTGACTTCAAGGTGAACTGGGATGGTATGATCAAGTTGATCAAGTTCTCCTACAACAACAGCCACCGTCGGCATGACACTATTTGAGGCACTCTGTGGTCGCAAATGTAGATCCTCTGTCTATTGGGATGAAGTGGGTGAGCATGTTATCACCGGACCATGGTTGATTGAGCGGACCAAAAAGAAAATGAAGTTGATCCGTGATAGGCTCAAGGTTGTTCAAGATAGAAGTAAGAGTTGAGCGGATTCGAAGATGCGTTCCTTAGAGTTCACCGTGGGCGAGAAGTTTCACTTGGAAGTATCGCCCATGAAGGGGAGTTTCACGATTTGGCTTGAAGGGTAAGCTGAGGCCTCGTTACCTTGGACCATACGAGATGCTCGAGAAGGTTAGTATATTGGCTTACCGATTGGTGTTACCCCCGCATTGGCTCAGGTGCACGGCGTATTCCATTTTCTCAGCTGAAGAGATATGTTCTGGATCCGAGTCATTAGCTAGATGCACAGCCATTAAGGATCCGATCTGATGCATTGTATGAGAAGACCTCTATTCGGATCATAGACCGCAAAGACCAGAAGCTGAGGAGGACCAGGTGTGCGAACGCAACAAGTTTCGAGGACGAAACTTCTTGTAAGGTGGGTAGGATGTTATACTCGGAAATTTTCGAACTAGTCGTTATGGTTAGATTAGAAATTAAGTAGTCGTTGGGTGTAGCAATCATTCGAAATTAAAGTAATAGTAGCGTACCGATTAAGTTTTAGTGAGTTTATAATGTTATATAGATATAATTGTTGTGTATATATAAGGTGGGCATATAGGGTAAGAAAGGAAAAAAACATAGAAATGAAAGATATAAATAAATAGGGGGCGGATGGTAGAATAAATGAATTAGAAAAAAAATATAATAGTAAAGGAAATGGGGGTTGGGTGGTTAGGATAATAGAAAGAGAAATAAAATAAATAAATAAAAGATTTTTTTTTAAAAAAACATGTGAATGGGGGAATAACTACCTCCCCCAAATTCAGCAAACTTAACTTTAGAAATGATATGGGGGAGGGTTATCGGCTGGAACTAGAAGCCAAAAAAATAGAAAAAATAGGGCAATGGAATGGAAGGCGGCGGCATTAAAGAGGAAGAAGAAGGGGAAAAGAGAAAGAGGAGAAGGAAGAAGAAGATAGGGAAAGAAAGAGAAAAAGCAACTGGGTTTCTTTCAATCGCGTAGTTTGGCTGCAAATAGGTAGGTTCCCTTTTCTCCCTCCGATTGGTACAAATTCAAGCATGTTCTAGTGATATTTTATGTGTTTTTGTTGTTTTAATTGTTGAATTTCATGGCATGTTGTTCAATCTGTGAAAAGCATGAAATTTGGACTCTGTGGAATGCGTATACTGTATTGCGTGGCTTGAATTTGATTTTAGGAGAAAATTTGATAACCAAAATAGCACATCTTTAGCATATTTGGGGTTTTATGTTTCTGTTTTGGCCTTAGATTAGGTTCCCATAGACTGGAAATAGGCAAAAATATAGATCGGGGTCGAAAAACAGACGCCGGAGGCGGCCGGAGAGGTTCACGCGCTGCCAGAGTGGCCGCACGTGGCCTACACGCGCGCCTGGTGGTGGTGCTGGATGCATATATCCGGGAAAAAAATCTACATTAGGGCCGGCCTGCCAGCAGACCAGGCAAGCCCCTTAATGGGCCGCTGGCTAGCTGCAGTAGAGCCAGACCATTTAGCTGTTATATATATAAAAAAGGGGAGGCCGGCTTAGCAGACCGGGCCTAATGGCCAACGGACCGGGCCAGCTGCTGGCCGGCCCAATTAACGTAACAGAAAAAAAGTGAAGCGAACCAGAGGCGCGGTTAGTGTGGGCTGGGCCTAAGCGTAGCGGACCAGGGCTGGCGAAAACAGGCCGGCCCCATTCTAAATTAAATAATTAAATATTTTATGAATTTCTGGAAATTGTATAATGGTTATTTAATTAATTTAAAATAGTAACAATTACAGAAAAAATATAAATAAATATCAGAAAATTATAAATAGATTCCAGAAATTATAAAATACTAAAATTAAATTATTTTCATTAAATTTCGGTAATTGTGATAATTTAATTAATTTAGATAATTAGGTAATAAATAGAAATAAATAGGGGAAAAATAAAGAAAAAATATAGAAAATGTCCGATAAATGAATATGAGCAGTGGGAAAATGGATTTAATGTCGAACAACGTTGAATCAATACTCGCATAATAAGTGAACCTAGAATTGAGTGCCGGAGGATGGTGAGGATGGGCCAGGGGCCTCAGGCGATTGTGTTTTTGCATTCATGGCACGTGCATTGCATTATGGCGGGTCGTGACGTACGGGTCACGGACGCTCAGGGGATGGTGTACGGTGGCGGGGCCATGCACACGGCCTTGAAATGGTGGTGGTGGATGGTGTGGAGCTTGGTTTGACCGTGTAAACAGTGGATTCTGTCGTGTGCTAAACCTGTTCATGGGTTGGGTAGAGGGCCGAATATTACCTTGTGTGGAAGGCCTCCGCAACTGCCTTTCCACCTTTCTGCCAAATGTATCATCGATGCTAAGGTTGCACAAGATTGCAACTCCACAGGAAGGGCAATTTCTTTGTTCAGTCCTTTTAGAAACCTTGCCATGGTAGCATCTTCTTTTTCATCAATCTGTGCTCTCATCATCAACAACTCCATTTCTTTATAGTATTCATCAATAGTTCTATTTCCCTGCTTGAGTTGGGTTAGTCTTTGAATCATAGTTCTTTCATAAAATTGAGGCACAAACCTTTTTCTCATTTCTCTTTTCATCTCCTACCATGTTTGAATGGGTCCTTCTCAACTCCTTCTTCTTGTACTTAGCATTTGATCCCACCAAAGAAGTGCGTATTCTGTAAACTCAATGGCTGCAAAACGCACTTTACTTAGTTTAGAAAAGGAAGTACAAGAGTAAATGAGTTCTACTTTTCTTTCCTATTCGAGGTATGCTTCGGGATCACTTCGCCCCTGAAATGGAGGAATGTTCATCTTGATCTTATGGGAATCATCATCATGCTGATTTGGCCTAGGATTGTAACCACGATTGGGAACATCATGGCCATGGTTTTAGCGTTGAAAGTACACGGTTTTCGATATCAAACCGTTCCTCATAATCTCTTCCATGTTGACCATCATGCATATGCGGATCATCCTCAGGATACCTCTCTTCTAATGGTGGCATGTACACTGGGGTGTGTTGTAGGCCTCCTCTGCCTCGACCTCTTTGTCCCATCATTTGACCACGAATGGCTTGCCGTTGTGGATCAACTGGAACACGGCTTGGACCCTCAAATTGGGTAGCCATATTTCTAATCATGCAGTCATTTCCTTCGATAGTTCCTGGTTGAGATGTTTGGTGGCGGGGGTTAGATCTTTCAGCCTCCAGTTGGTCTAACCTCTCAGTAATTGTTCTAAGCATTCCAAGTACATTCTCTTCCATCACGGAATTCCTTATATCCTCCAAAGGTGGGGGAGTATTGGAATTTTTAAACGGTGTTTCATCCATCTAAACCTGAAACAAAATTAAAAGAACACAAAGAAATAGGAAAACTAACACAAAGACTAAAGAAGCTTTGTTATGTTAGTGTAAAGAGAATTTCAACTTGTGTTTGTCCTTTCTTACTCGTATTTTGACACTCAAGGCTTTTATCTCCCCTCTTTAAGTCCTTACAAGCCCTTACAAGCCTTTTACCTCTCTTTTCTTGTGCCTCTAATCCAATCGTGGGCTAGAAGCAACCAAGACGAGCAACAACATGGAGGTCTTCAGTAGCTTGTACAATCTTTAAAAATGGGGTTAGTATCACCACATTAAGAATGGATACTGAAAAAAGGACACACAACACACTTGGACAAACTCTAAGATTCAAGAAAATTATGAAACTAAATGTGATGTAAAGGGCTAAGACAAAGAATTGCTAAGGGGTTTCCTTGGGCAATCCTTAACCACACTTAGACTCAATGCACTTAATCACACGTATGCAATGTCCAAGATGCATAAAGGAAGAAGTGTCCGAAGTTGTATATAAAAGGGTTTTTTTTTGGTCGTGGGTGTTGTAGGAAGTTTTTGTGTTTTGATTGTGCAAGGAGACCTTTTCAAGCAATTCAATTAGCCTATTTTGAATAACGGCTATTTTGTATTCCTTTTTTTGTAACGCTTTTTTTGATGTTCTCTTTTTTTGGGCTGAAATACAAGAAACTAAAAGTACAAAGAATTAATCAAGAACACAACAACCTTCTTGCTCCAAATTTTTTTGGTTCTAAGCCGAATCTTATACAAAAGGATGTTTAAAGATGCTCTTGTGAAAAGAGACTCAATCTTTTGTAGTGTAAGGATTGTATGAGTATGGATCACTTGTATGCATCAATAAACACAACATACAATGCAAGTAAGATGCACAAACCCAAGTATGACTAAGAGCTTCAAATAGCAACAAGATTTAAAGTTAACAACAGTAGCTTTTTAGGCTAGTAGAAGCAATATAAGTGTGGCTGAAATGAAAGCTCTCTATGCAACGATCCTAATACCCAATTATGTATTCAAGCAAGAGTGGATACAAGACAAAGTAACCCAAACAAAAATAGTTGTGAACAACAATACAGATGCAATCTTTTGAATGTTTTAAGATGTTTTAAAGATTATCCTTGTCCTTGTATAGGGTCCTAGTCAAGGTAACTCCAATATGTCGCGGTCCTTTGTCAAAATGTCCAAGGAGTTCGGTATTTGGTTCTATCCAATATGTTCAAATTGTCCAATATGGTCCAATAGGTCCAAAGTGTCCAATAGGTCCAATATGTCAAATAGGTACAAAGTGT
>AP025064.1:26815224-26931448 GCA_036186865.1 Eustoma russellianum | reverse complement strand
TGTCAAGTCTAGAAAGATAGGTTGTGTTTTTTTTTTTGGATAAAATATCAAGTTGGATGAAAGTTTTAAGGCTGAATTTTTTTTTGGAACAGAATTTTTTTTTTCTGATGACACAAAAATGAAGACAAAAAAAGACACAAAATGAATGATAGATTAAAGGAGAACCTTTGCTCTGATACCAAACTGATGTGCGGTTGTCACGTCTCGTACGAATCGTCTCCTTTAATACTTGCATCCTTAATGGTTGTAGTCAAGAGTTTAACTCCCTCCTTGCTGTTGATCACCAAGGTTTTTGTTTGAGCCTTCCTCCTTCAAAAGTTACCAGTTTCCCAAGCAAGTTTGCACCCTCTTGGATGGCCACACCTTTGATTTTGGATATCCCTCCCAAGGTTGCTCACTCCTTGATTGGATTCTAACTTTGATCTTCAAAGAAACAAAGAAAACACTCAACTTGTTCTTAAGAAGAATCAAAAACAAAAACTCACAAGTGTTTGTGAAGAGAAAATGGGCTAATTTTTCCCAAGAATTCTTATGAATCAGTTATCCAAATTTTCTTCCTCTATATGGATGTCCATGCCTCCATTAAATAGGGCCAAGAAGACTAAAAAAAGTCTAGTCTACAAAGCTAAAGAAAAGGCTAGTCAAAAGGCTATAACAAAGGCTAAAAATGTGTAATCTGTTGGCAAACGATTTGACCCCTCATAGAAGCATATTCTGGTCTTCTTTACTTCTTGAGAATTGTAGATCATGTTTTAAAACTGAATTTGGGCTTTTGAATCACCTAATTTGGATATGGAATGAGTTAGATATGGCCCTCCAAAATTTGAGTGTTCTGAATTTGAAAACCTGTATGAATTGTGGCCTGTTTTTGGATCACTTGCAGCTCGGATTAAACCTTGACTCCTATTAGAGAATTGTAGCCCATTGAGTTTAGAAAATAAACATATGAAGTTCTCTAAATTTGGCTCACCCATTAAAGAGATAATCCAAGTTACTAAACATGTGTCACAGAATTCGGCAGAAACAATACTTAAAATTCAATGCTATATTTGGCCATTATAACGACAGATCTTGGAAATGTGCAAAACATGAATATGCTAGATCTTTGTCTTGTGTTTCGAAGGAAACTTGAATCACTTGATTTGCCCTTGTGGTTGAAGACATACGCCTGTTTTACAAAAACTTGTTCTGCCAGAAAATTACATTCTGAAATAGGCTTGCTTCTCTTCAACTCATTTGGTCTTCAAACGTCTCCAACAACCTTACAATTCCTTAAAATAATTCTAATAAACATAGAAACATAACAAACAACCCTAAAGGCCTAACAAGCTAAAAGACTCAAGGTTCGGTCATGCGAGACCGAAAGAACAACCTTTACAAACAAGAAACTGTAAGCAAACGACTCAATGAATGAAAGAAATAATACTAACGACTCATATATGTTACAACACATAAAACTCAAAGATTGGGCTCAAGTAAGTGAACCCAACAACACTCTTTGTTTACAGGCTTGTCTCACATATGTCTGAACAAGAATGCATCAACTTCTTGGCTCAAACTCTTTGTCATACTTCTTGTCTCTTGTCCTCAACTTGCCTCGTCTTTGTTGCCGCTTGGCACCTGATAAACCATATTTAAATCGTTTGTTAGTCTACAAAGGTCAACGGTTCAACTCCCGTAATACGGCACTCAAGTACTGCAGTGCAGCAGTACAGCGTCTAAGCATGGCTGTTCAGCCTTGGCTACACTTCAGCAGGGCAACACGACACTTATTATATAACCAAAGGATATGCCAAGGCTTGCACCTCGGCACCAACTTAAATCTCTACACAAGTGCCGCATTTCAGACCACTTCAGCCGGACTCAATTTCTGCACTTCGGCAAGACTTGATCTTGCACTTCGGTAGAGTTCAGTTGGGGACTTCGGCAAAGAAACCAAGCACGACATTACCTCGTGAGACCCTCGGATAGAGGTGCAATTCAAATATGATAACTACAGCTGGTTATTCTTTCTGAACACGCCAAGGTCACAACAGCCAGCCTATTGGTCACATCAGCCAGGGCGGCCTATTAGTCACATCAGTCAAGCTACTGGTCACATCAGCAAACCTACGGCGTCCTAGGCTTTCTGCCCCAAGCAACTATCAGAAGCTAAAGGTGGGAAAAGGTATATAAAAGCAAGCCAACCAAGACAAAGATGGGGATCCAGAATTCAAACACTCAAATCCTAAAGCAAGTTCATACACATTGCTCTTCGGCCCATACTGTGAGACACTCTTAACTCACCATTTAAATCTCAATGAGATATGGCCCAAACTGACTTGAGCGCTGGAGGGTTTTTCCCGGGGCCAACCCCCTCGGGACCTCTGACATGTGCTTTCTTATGCAGGATATTTTAGAGGCTATTCCAGCTACAACTTTCAGTCCAGTTAACAACTCTTCAAGTTAACTGACAGAGCTAATTTGAGGTCATCTAGACCCTTGGTAAAGATCTGGCTTCATCATTTGGCGCTAGAAGGAGGGCCCCTTAGTCCCTTAACCCAGAAAACAGTTACTCAGATCTTTTCTAGTTACCTTAGCAAGCTATCGAGAGAAAGATGGATAAAAGAGATGGACAAGGGTCCAAGCGACCTACGACATCTAAGAGGACCAAAGGTCTTCTCAACAGCAAACTAAACAGTGCTCTACAGAGCCGGGAGAATCCTCAACTCCCACCATTGCCTTCACCTATGAAGAGCATATGCGAGCCATACGCTATGTGACTCAAAATCCAGGTGTGTTTCAAGCTGTAGTGAGGGAGATGAAGGGGAAGGCCTCTACAGCAAGGTCCAATGGGTCTCATTCCAGTAACTCTCACCCACTGGAACACCTGGAGTACTCTCCCACTCGGCCTGGTTATTTCCCCAGGCGTTAGGCCAAGTTTATGGCCGAGGCGAGGCCGCCAGAGCAAAAGTCTAGCCACCAAAGCTTAAAATATACTCAGAAAGCCTCCTTGCCATTCAAACATGGCAGAAAAGTTGACAATAAAGGCAAAGCACTGTTGCAGGAAAGGTGCTCTGTCAAGATTCGATTAGGAGGCCGAGGAAGGGAAATGAACTCTCTACTGGCTTCAAAAGCCCATATCCTTTCCTATAAGGAAAAAATCTCTGGCAAAGGAACCCCAGCCCCTGGCTGGACTGATCCAAAAAATAAACCACTGACTGTACTACCTTTATCATCATGATATTGGACATGATACAGAAGACTGTAGGTACCTCGGGCAAGAGATTGGGTGTCTTATTGAGCTGGGTCACCTGCAACGTTTCTATAATCCGAGGTCTAGGCTCCACAATAGGCTAGGCTTTGGTAAACCTCCTCCGGATGAGAGTTGTAAACTTGGGTCTCATCATGGGTTGCCAAGTGATGAGGATTCCGATCCTGATGAAAGGGGGTTACGGGTTCCTGAGCATATAAGGCTGACGTAACAGCAAAAGTCTTTTTTGCTCATCCGGTATCTTTTGGCTCAGCCTGATATTATCGAAGGATCAATTTCTTATATTCAGCTGAGTATTCTTATTTGGCATTCAACCAAGAAATTTAAGTCACCATATGGTGCATGAGGCAATAATCTATGCCTACCTATAACCCACAACGAAAGTGGGGGCATACCTCAGCAGGTCTAAGAGGTTGAGCAGGTCTCAACAAAATAGGATAGGTTTTCCGATATTCTACCTCAACAGGACTGAGAGGTTGAGCAGGTCTCAACAAAATGGGACCGGTTTCCCGATATTTTACCTCAGCAGGACTGAGAGGTTGAGCAGGTCTCAACAAAATGGGACAGGTTTACCGATATTTTACCTCTGCAGGACTGAGAGATTGAGCATGTCTCAACAAAATGGGACAAGCTTCCCGATATTTTACCTCAGCAGGTCTGAGAGGTTGAGCAGGTCTCAACAAGATGGGACAGGTTTCCCGATATTTTATCTCAGCAGGACTGAGAGGTTGAGCAGGTCTCAACAAAATGGGATAGGTTTCCCGATATTTTTGTAGAGAAATAGGGGTTTGAATGATTTCAAAATATGTGATTTAAATGAATGACGTAAAATGTGTGCATGATATACATGTATACATGATACATTGCTTATTACTTGCCTTATTTAGCTCATATATAATATTGCCGTACTAACGAGCCATGAAGCGTTAAAGCTTACATCATATGGCAAACATTTGTTGTGTTTATACTATTTTCAGGTGCCATCATTAATGAACTAAACTAGTTCATTAAGTGAAGTACTTAGTTAATTAAACTAGGTAGTTCATTAAAGGAAGATACATTTGGAAAAGGCACAAAGGCAACAAGGCTAAGGAAGAAAAGTCTTCTCCTCCTCCCCTCATTCATTATACACGCCATATACATATATTAATATATATATTTTCAGATTTTTTGAAAAAGGCACATACATATGTACTCTAACGTACTACCGACACGTTATATATTTTACGTACGTACGTTAACGTCACACCACTATACTTAACTCATATTTATGAGTATATTCAGGTCTTATATCATATGATATAAGTCATGGTGATGACAAATTAAATACGACACGTTAAAAGGTTCTAAACCGAAAATTGTCGTATCGGGCGAATACTGAAACTTCGCCAACGTGTCACGTACTTTCAATAAATAAATGGCCAGCCCCTATACTTCAAAAATCATCAAAAATTTCGTGCCTAGGGTGATATTTTAAGCCAAAAATTCTTTCCATGTTGGCACACACAAATCACCCCACATTAAGGCCAAAATGTGAAGATTTCAATTTTAATTTTGACACATGTTAATGGCGCCACTTTAGACCAGTCAAGTGCTGATATTTAAAGTATATATTATACATATTATGTGTAACATAATATATATAACATGTGCAAAAAGTTGAATTTAATTGGAGAAAAATCGGGTAATCGATAAACATCGAAAATTCGGTTTTCTACGTACACAACACATGGAATATTTTTGGCGCATCATACGACACGTATCTAGACACTTTTTACATATGTCATACATCTTAGAGTATTCTAGAAAATTAAATTAAGGGCTGATTGGAATATAACATGTGTGTATTATTAAATGTGTACTATTTTACAAAGTTAGCAAAAATAAATTTCAGCACATGCATATACATTATCCAACGCCCCTACAGCTGAGATGGAGCTTATGTGGAGCCTTGTTGGCATATTGATTGGTCAAGAATCAATCATGAAATGTTGGTGAATTAAAGAAAGGAGCTACAAATGGTAAGGTTTCAAACTTTGTTACATTTAAAACACATGCTGAAAATTTCAGCATGTTGAAATAGGCTGGCCGATTTTTGTAGTTTAATGAGACATATTTTATCATCTTGAATTATGTGATTGATTGGAAGAAGAAATGGAAGCAATTTGAATATTTTTCAAAGTCATAAAGAGTGATATTTTATATATCACACATGCTGAAATTTTTCAGCATGTGTGTGATATGTCTTGGCCGAATATAAGGTCATAAATGTGTCCAAATTCATTTCCAATGTGATAAGGCTATTTTCCATCAATTGGTGATTTATTTTAATTAGAAAAATCAAAGAAAATGGAATTATTTCGAACTTTAATACCATGTATCACATGTTGAAAATTCAACATGGTAATCACTCTTAATGGCCGATTTTTATCCTTATGTGAGAGAAATTTTGTCTTGCAAATTTATGTGACAATCTTATGGATTATGGAAATTATTTTATGTTGTTTTCGGCACATGTTTTGAGTGATATATTCAGATTTTTCCAAGTTATCAATGATGACAACATCCAACCTATCATGAAGTGCCAAGTAAGCAAAGCTTAAATGATCATCCAATGAGAAGGTGACAAGTAAGCAAGACCATGTCACAATGATGTCTTACATTATCCCAAGGACTTAGAAGATAATTTTCAAGAGGGGGAGGACACCAAGGGGGGACGGCTGCAAGGCTTAAAAAGGAAAGAAGATGAGCAAAAACAAGACAAGCACAAGCATTGCAAAATAAAGTGATCAAAACGCCTAGCCTCTCTTCGTCTACATTTTCTTTCTTTCTTCTTCTTGAAAGCCTATTGTATTCATATTTTCAATCTTCAATAGGCTTGTTATAGATCACCACATATTCCATATCTTTGTAAAATATTGATCAAGGTGTGATCAATCTTCATTCTTGCGAGGTGGTGGTGTTCGTGCGAATTGTATTCTTCGTACAAGGTTTGTAAAGGGTTGGAGTTGGTGTGTAACTCCATCAACCCTGTGGTAAGGTGTATTGCGTGTGTGTGACTAGTGTGAACCAAGAAAGGTGTTCCTTGAAGACTGGAGTAGGTTGTTTATAATCGAACCAGTATAAAATTCTTGGTGCCATTTACTTTCAGCATTTAATTTCTGTTTGGCACAGTTTACTCTTTTTGATTGCGTTCGTAAAAATAGTAAACGACTTTCAAAAATCACGGAAATTTCCAGAAACATAGCCACACGTTCTAGGGTTAATTTGGCACAAGTTTCAACCCTTTTGGATGAGTATATGTTGATCAAACATCAAAAGTTTTGAGACTAGTGTAGTCTGATTTTCAGACTTGCAAAGGTTGAGACTTTGATTGTAATTGACCTACTTCCCAAAAGAATTTTGCAAAACGGTTTCCACCCACTTAAATATAGTATCTATGGAGTTAGTGGTTAAAGTTTCAGAGCATTTGGACTTACACACAAATAGGAATAAATTTTTCAAAACCGTCTACCGTTTCTGGCAGATTCGCACAATCTGATCACCAACGGTTTTTTGAAGGGGTTAAAGGTTGAATTTTAATTTGAAATGTTTAGGGGACCCTCATAACATCTGAAGCTAAGTTCTCTCAAAATTTCAGAATTTTTGGAGACCTATAACCTGGTTTGAAAAATGTTTTAAAACTGATCCTGAAAACAGAATCTGTTTTCAGAAGTTGAGTTGTTTAGTTTTAAACAAATTTTAAAAACCACACTTTCTGCACCACCTATTCAACCCCCTTCTAGTGGTGCCTTGCAGATCCTACAATTTTACCTCAGCAGGGCTGAGAGGTTGAGCAGGTCTCAACAAAATGGGACAGGTTTCCCGATATTTTACCTCAGCAGGACTGAGAGGTTGAGCAGGTCTCAACAAAATAGGACGGGCATCCATATATTTTACCTAAGCAGGTTTGAGAGGTTGAGCAGGTCTCAACAAGATGGGACAGGTTTTCCGATATTTTACCTCAGCAGGTCTGAGAGGTTGAGCAGGTCTGACAAAATGGGACAGGTTTCCCGATATCTTCACCTCAGCAGGTCTGAGAGGTTGAGCAGGTCTCAACAAAATGGGACAGGTTTCCCGATATTTTTCCTCAGCAGGACTTAGAGGTTGAGCAGGTCTCAACAAAATGGGACAGGCTTCCCGATATTTTACCTCAGCAGGTCTGCAAGGTTGAGCAGGTCTCAACAAGATGGGATAGGTTTCCCGATAGTTTACCTCAGCAGATCTGAGAGGTTGAGCAGGTCTCAACAAAATGGGACAGGTTTTCCGATATCTTTACCTCAGCATGACTGAGAGGTTGAGCAGGTCTTAACAAAATGGGACAGGTTTCCCGATATTTTACCTTAGTAGGACTGAGAGGTTGAGCAGGTCTCAACAAAATGGGATAGGCTTCCCGATAGTTTACCTCAGCAGGTCTGAGAGGTTGAGCAGGTCTCGACAAGATGGGACTGGTTTCCCGATATTTTACCTCAGCAGGTCTGAGAGGTTAAGCAGGTGTCAACAAAATGGGACAGGTTTTCCGATATCTTCACCTCAACAGGTTTGAGAGGTTGAGCAAGTCTCAACAAGATGGGACAGGTTTCCCGATATTTTACCTCAGCAGGTCTGAGAGGTTGAGCAGACTCAACAAAATGGGTTAGGTTCCCCTATATTCTAACTCAGCAGGACTGAGAATTTAAGCAGGTCTCACAATTGGTTAAGTTACCATATATTATAACTCAGCAGAACTGAGAGGATTGAGAAGGACTCAGTAATGAGACAATTTTCTATATCTTTTAGCTCGGTAGGGTTGTAAAGACCAACGGAACATAACATCGGGGTATAGGCCCTATATCTCAAAGCACAGCAGTGCTGCATTTCAATTGAATGGCATTACATTCTTGGTAGTGCTAAGAATGGATGCTAAAGCCTAATACTTGCAAGAGTCTTGAAATAGTGCAAACTATTAACATAGAGCAAGTTGAAGACGAATACTTGCCAACTATCAAAATAGAGCAAGTGAAGTTTCTTAAGCTGAAGACAAATATTTGCATAAAGCAGATGGAGATAGAAGAACATTGCAGAGCTGAAATCAAATACTTGCCAACTATCAAAATAGAGCAAGTGAAGTTTCTTAAGCTGAAGACAAATACTTGCAAACTTTGAAGATTAAGCAAGAAAAAGTTTTCAAGTCTGAAGACAAATGTGTCAACTATGGAAATAGTAAAGCTTTACATACAGAAAGCAGATCCAAGAAAATTGAAATAAGCCGAAGAGCACAAGTTGAAGAAAATTGAATTCTCATTAAAAGAATATCTATTACAACTACAAGAATTTACAATAAAAATCCTATTCTACTTTACAACATCCTCATCCTCCCTGAGATCAGCCCCACTTTGAAATTGAGCAATCTGGTTTTCAAGCAAATTGCCAGCCTCGGGGTTATAAAGTTCAGCTATCTGAGGATGATTCTTGTCAAGGCTTGGGCAGACTTCAAAACAAGCATCAATTGCCCAGTTTGTCCAACAGCAATTGCTGAGCCTTGAATCTTCAAGAAATTTCCAATAAAAAACTCAGATTGTCTCAACTCAGCAACTGCATTTTTCTTTATCTCCTCATCTTGGAGTTCAAACTGTTGGAGGAGATCAGCCTTGCTTTTTTTTTCTGCCTCCAGTTGCTGGTTTAGCTCAGCCTTGCTGTTGGACAGAAGAGCTGAGCTCCTTTTGGTAGAACTCCAGTTCAGCTTGGGTTTTTGAAGATACCAACTCAGCATTAGCCAGTGCATCTTTCAGCTCTATCACTTCGGATTTTGCAGAAGCTAGCTTGATATCAGAATCTTGTTTCCCAGTTTGAAGTCTGGAATTCTCTTCCATGAGTGAGGCTAGCTTGGAGTCTGAGTCTTGTTTTACTACTTGAAGCTTGGAATTGTCTTCAATAAGCATGGCAACTTGAGACTTCAGATAGTTCACTTCAGCCTCCAGCCTGTTAGGCTTTGCCACCTCAGCTAACTCGTCATAGGCATTTTTGAGGTGGGGATTGGTCTCAGAGAGCTTGGAGAATCCGGCATGGAGCTCTTCAGCTCATTTAAGGATGTTATATTCTTGGACCCGATACTGCAAAAATCAGTCTGGTTAGGAAAAGCATAAAGGATCAAGTTAAAAGATGGAAAGTAGTGGGAAATCATACCAGGGACATATACCTTGCAAATAAGTTCATGGCAGTATTCCAGTCCAGACTGCAGTATGTCTGCCAATCCCTAGGAAGTATTGACATTTCTGTCAATTTCCTAGCTATTTCAGGATCTGTAGTAGTATTAGCAAAGGTGAACTCCATCGTTCTTTTACCCTGTTGCTTTTGGGGAGAAGGTTCTCCCTCCGTTGCATTCTTTTCAGAAGACTCTTCTTCAGATGCTTTCACCCCGGAAGGCTATTCCCCAGAAGCGTTTACCTCAGGGGCGTCTCCTAAAAGGTCAAAGGAGGGTACGGCCTCATAGGAAACCCACCTTGGAGGGGGCACATTCTCCTCTTCAGCAGCAGGAGAGGAAGGAATTGAGATGGTGGCATCAATTCCCCCACTCCCATCACCAGGTTGAGCTGAGGTTGAAGCAGGAACTTGGGCCTCAGCTTGGAGGGGATTGTCAGAAGTTCCAAACTGAAGAGGAAAAGATTCAAATGATTAAATATAAATCAAACATATCCAAGACTAGTGCAGGGCAAAAATTTTACCTGGACATATCTGCACTTCATAAGAAGAGCCAGCAGAAGCCTGTTCTGAAGTGGAAGGTTGGCTTTCTGCCCTTTTTCTCTTCTTAGGGACCAAGCTCTTTAGCCTCTCAAGAGTCCCAGATACCATGATTCCTACAAAATTCAAGAAACAAAAACAATCAAGACTCATATGCCATTTCAAAACCAGTCAAAGATTTTCAAAAGCGTAACAATATACCCTGAACTATCCTCAAAGCAAGGTGAATAAGAGGTCGAAAGTTATGTTCCGGCCACAAATGTTTCAGGTCAGCAACCCCTACAATGTGCCTATTAACTTTCTTCCAATATACGGCCAAGGGCAAAAGTAACAATTGGGAGGCTTCATTGCAAAATTGTTCACCTGGCCTCCTGTTATTCGCACCGCCAGTGTTCCAAAGGATTTCTTCAGGTAATTCTATATTCTTAACGAAAAAGAAATTCCCCCTCCAATCTTTGGAAGAGGAAGGGTTTATGACAAAAAACCCTCCACTATTTTGAGGTCTCCTATCGAAGCAGTACCAACTACCCTCCTGCTAACATACAAATATCTCTCTAAAAACTACAAGTGAGAAGTTTTTCTCAGCTGCTCATATATAGAGCAAGTAACTAAGAATAACTCTCAGTCCGTTAGGTGTTATTTGGAGAAGCCTAAGTTTGTAAGAAAACAGTATTAGGAATAAGGGGGACGGAATGGGTAGATTGAAGCCAGATCTAAAATACTCTTCATAAACTGCTTCGTACCCAGCTGGGGGATCATAAGCAGTTTGATGAGAAAGGGGAAGAATGGGAGCAAAAGTACTCCTGTCAACATTATAATGCTGACATAGTTCAGTGAGGTCAGTGGCTTTCAAGGCGCACATTGAGTTTTGCACCGAAGAAAAGGGCACCATAGATTTTGAAGTAAAAGAAGAAAAAGCCATGAGTAAGACAAAGAAAAGCTTACAAGAGATTGAAGACTTAAGTTGAAAGAGCTGGAGTAAGGTCGGAGGAAAGCTTCGAAGACGAAGAAGAAGAACAGTGCGACAGTGTAGCGAAATAATCAAGCGAGCGGAATAAAGGAAGAAGGAAAGAAGGAATTGGGGCAATCGTCCCTATTTATAAGTGAGGAAAAAGGAAAGGTCACAACTTTTCGTGTGAAAATTCGAAGAGGAAGAAATTAAAATTTTTCTCCCTCGGGGGCTGAAACCGCCGAAAAGATAATGATGAGGTGCTGAAATTAGCGCTTACATTAAAAGCGGGAATTACTGCGCAAATAAAAAGGATAACCGCACAGTTAATGAAGATCCAACACGTCACGGGCTTATTAGAACAAGATTTGTCCGCCTTCGCAGTTCAGCTCAGCCACACAAAATCTGGGGGGCAAATGATAAACCATATTTAAATCGTTTGTTAGTCTACAAAGGTCAACGGTTCAACTCCCGTAATATGGCAGTCAAGTACTGCAGTTCAGCAGTACAGCGCCCAAGCATGGCTGTTCAACGTTGGCTACACTTCAGCAGGGCAACACGACACTTATTATATAACCAAAGGACATGCCAAGGCTTGCACCTCGGCACCAACTTTAGTCTCTACACAAGGGCCGCACTTCCAACCACTTCAGCCGAACTCAATTCTGCACTTCGGCAAGACTTGATCTTGCACTTCGGCAGAGTTCAGTTGGAGACTTCGGCAAAGGAACCAAGCACGACATTACCTCGTGAGACTCTCGGACAGAGGTGCAATTCGAATATGATAACTACAGCTGATTATTCTTTCTTAACACGCCAAGGTCACAACAGCCGGCCTATTGGTCACATCAGTCAGGCCGACCTATTAGTCACATCAGTCAGGCAACTGGTCACATCAGCAAACCTACGGCGTCCTGGGCTTTCTGCCACAAGCAAATGTCTTATCTACTATCAGAAGCTAAAGGCGGGAAAATGTGTATAAAAGCAAGCCAACTAAGACAAAGAAGGGGATCAAGAATTCAAACACTCAAATCCTAAAGCAAGTTCATACACATTGCTCTTCGGCCCATATTGTGAGACACTCTTAACTCACCATTTAAATCTCAATGAGATATGACCCAAACTGACTTGTGCGTCGGAGGGTTTTTCCCGGGGCCAACCCCTGGGACCTCTGACCTATGCTTTCTTATGCAGGATATTTTAGAGGCTATTCCAGCTACAACTTTCAGCTCAGTTAACAACTCTTCAAGTTAACTGACGGAGCTAATTTGAGGTCGTCTAGACCCTTGGTGAAGATCCAGCTTCATCAGCACCGGTACCTCATCAACTCTTCTGCACTTGAAGTAACTCAACCAGTAAAAACGGTGAAATCAAACAAACTACTTGTATTTTTGTCGATTGGCATCCTTAGACCGTTAATAAAATCGGCAAATTCCAGTTTTTGAAGGGAGAAACCTTCGCTCTGTCATCAAACAGAAAAACCCAGCAGAAGCAGCTAATAAGTTAAGGACCGATCTCCATTCTATCATGCATAAATAAGTTGAGGACGGATCAAATTTTCAGAAACTGTGAAGACCACATCTCGACGTATCGATAAATATAAGAGCAAGAAAATAAAGAGTGATCGAAAAAGTAAAAACGATCACGCTCGACGGATGACTGAAAAGAGGTTTACCAGAAATACATGGCCGGAAGCGGTGCCGGAACGTTGGACAAAGACTAGTGCAACTAAATTAATCCAAACCCCAAATGAGCAAGGGGAGCTCTTCAAGATTCTACTAGGCAAACCCCAAGTCCAAAAAAATGGACTGACAGATTATACTTCGCTTTTTAGGTTACCAGAAGCTTTAGGTGGAATTAACCATGACCAAATTGCACATATCACTCAAAGGTTGGTCAAATTTTTCAGTTAGCATTTAAACGTTCTGAAACCTTATTTGGCAGCCAAACGTGGCCAAACTTGACTCAATTAACACCAGAAACCGGCTGATAACCTGCTGCAGCCGGTTTCAGTACATTTTACCGCCAAAATCAATTCTCCCTCCAAAATAACGTCTTTCTCTTCCCTCCCTCCTGCTGCAACTGGTTCTTCTCTGGTTTTATTCCATAAATTAGTCCTCCACTTCACAAAATCAACCAATATTCATCAATAGAGAGGGGGAAGAATGATGTCGTCGTTCTGGAATAACAGCATTGACAACCCAAAGAGAACAATAGCATGATTCATACATCATTGACCCCGAGAAAAACTGATTTTATTCACTCAGTTTCTACACACCGAAGACTAATCACAGAGAAAACAAAAACACTATCTTAATAATCAGTGGTTGGGAGCTGCTCATGAGTATTAGGAGTGATGAATGCCACATCATAGACTATAGCAGCAATCGCAGCGCCAATGAATGGACCGAGCCAGTAAACCCAGTGAGAGTTCCAAGTCCAGCTAACCACTGCTGGTCCAATGGACATAGCAGGGTTCATAGATGCACCATGAAAGGCACCACCAGCCAAAATGTTTGCGCCCACTATGAAGCCGATTGCTATAGGCGCAAGGATTCCTATGTTCCCCTTCTTTGGATCCACCGCCGTTGCATACACCGTGTAGACTAGACCAAATGTCATGACTATCTCGAACACTAGTGCGTTCCACACTCCCACCCCTGCTGAAAGTGAAAATACTCCAACTTCCTACGTAATGTATCCGTTAATGAAATATAACCGCGTGTTAGTAATGTTACACATGGATGTGACATGTGAAAATTTACTCTATGATTGAACTATTTGTCAGTAAAGTGATACATGAATGTGACACGTAAATAATATATATTGTATCAGTCAAACTACGAAAATCATATTGTATCATTGAACTACTTATCAATAATGCCCCTATCTCCTTGTTATCATGTCTTCATTAGTGTTCTTTATGATCTATGTACAAGTTTATTGTTTTACTCTAATACTCTGTTATTAGAGTGTTTGGTGGTTAGGGAAAATTGGCTTACTAGTCCACCAGTGGTAAACTTGAGGAGCAAACAAGCAACAACAGAGCCAAGTAATTGGGCAATCCAGTACAAAATAGTCCTCAAGAAGGTTATGTTGCCTCCAATGAAGGCACCGAATGTAACTGCTGGGTTTACATGACCTCCAGAGATGTTTGGTCCACTGATATCGCGACAAAAAGCGCGAAGGCGTGGGCTACTGCAGCAGCAATAATCCCCGCTGGGTGTTTGCTGCACCATCTGTAAGCTTGCCTGCATGTAGGAAACCATTCATCAAAATTAAGGAACCATTCATTAAATTAAGGCCATGCACGTACAATGTCATAAATCAACGTATAGTCGGACATTGTTATAAATCTTTGGTTAATCACATGAACTGGCACTCAATCGTATTGTTTGTCAATCCTGTTGTATATTGGTTTATTTTGTGAGGTGGGAGGCTAATTTATGGAGGAAAACCACAAGGTAACCAGTTGCAGCAGGAGAGGGGGAAGGGGAAGACGTTAATTTGGAGGGAAATTGAATTTTGACGGTAAAATGTGCTGAAACCGGCTGTAGCAGGTCATCAGCCGGTTTCCGGTGTTAATTGAATCAAGTTTGGCCATGTTTGGTTGCCAAATGAAGTTTCAGAACGTTTAAATGCTAACTGGATAATTTGACTAACGTTTGGGTGATAGGTGCAATTTCCTCAATTAACCATGGTTAGGCAATTTGGGCAGCTACACATTAAAACGATAAAAAATAAAAGGAATATATGTAAAAACTGCCTACAGGAGGTTAATTCCAGGTTTTCGGATGCCGGATGCTAATTTCACGAATAAGTAAGGATGTACAGAGAATTCGTTGAAAGTACGAATGCTACTTAAAAATTTGTGGAAAAGATTGGATAACATATGCAATTAACCCTTTTAAAAACGGTAACATGGCATGCACATGATGCAGAATACAGTATGTGATGAGTTTCTAATGATCCAAACGTCCTTAAGTTCGTTCTTATAACGATTACGTTTCATTACTTATATATTCCGCGAAGCTAAAAATTTCAACATCGTGTCGTAACGTTTTATTTACCGTTTTGACCCTTAAACAGGTTCATTCTACCATGACCTTTTATAAATTTGATTATTTAAGTCTCTGATTATTTAATCGTGATTAATACGCATCATTGGACGGACCTAAGGGTCCAATTCAGACATTTTGAACCAAGATGCCGACTCAGCCCCAGTTCCGGCTATGCCTTTGTGGCACCTCAATTCGGCTTTTTATGACTCCCATTTATTCTAAGCAGCCCTTAAACATCTTAATATTCCATTTTAGATAGCCTTTAACCTTCTATTTTACCATTTTACCCGTGCAACCATTCGGCCATGTCACAACAATTTTCGCATAGTGAACCCACAATTATCATGATTATATTTTAATGATTCAAAGCTCTTCCTTAAGCTATCTATCCGCTTCTAGTGGCTATGCCCTTAAACCATTTTTGTTAGTTTCAACAAATAAGATCAAGGTGTTAGAAATACTCAAATAAGTTACATAAAACAAAATATACAAAACAACCCCACATTAGTGACCATCTTATCATAAGCAATAACTTAAGTCCTTAAAACCTAGCAAACCTAGTCATATTTCAAAAACGCCTCTTGACCCTTAATTTAAATGAAATAATAGCATCAAAATAGTCTTTAAGTCACATTAGGAGGTCTAACAATTCAGCCCATTAATTCCCTAATTTTTCCCACTAAGGCTGAGAGGTATGGGGAATTTTTTGCACCATCTAAAGGCCTTCTTTACATCTTCTAACATGTGTTTGGTTCTCAAAATATTGCATACATTTATATAGAGGCTTTTTGGTCATGGATTCTTGGCACAGAGTAATTTCTTATTCATTCCTAGTCAAAAATAAGGACACATTAAAACAGCCCCTAGTCATTCAACAACTAAGCTCTTAGTCATCTTAATGCTATTTTAGTCATCTTAAGGACTTGGTGGTGGTGAGACCAACCAATCCCTCATGTCTCCTCCAAAACCCTGGGTTAGGAGGGAGGAGAGTCTTTTGAATTCTAGTTTATTTTATCTCATGGTAGTGGTCTTTTAATCCAAACACCAAAACATCCTCCTAAAGTTGATTTACATGCATCACAACTTACTAAGGTGACTTGGGCCGAAATTTCAGCATGGTGTTTATGGGATGTGAGTTCGAACCAAGCAAGAATAAAGTCTTAAAACTTACTAAAATCTCTTATTTATGGCTCCTCAATGTTTCAAGAGAATAAAAGGAGACTTGCCTTGCTAGTCTTCAAGTTAGTGCCTTGAGTGTTTGTGGTTCTTCCTAGAGCTTGAAATCACCTCCCTCTTCAAGTGTAAAACACAGTTTCCATACATAGGAGTGAGGTGAGTGAAACCTATTTGGATAATGGTTAAGGAGCTTAAGATTTTATGGAGATATTACCTTTGATCAAGTTGGAGTGATGTTCTTAGCCTCCTGTCCCTTCCCTTCTTGAGATAGAGAACGCTCCTATAGTAACGAAGAAAGGTCACAGTTTTTTGAGGTTTAAAGATTACACAACTTAGAATTGATACAAAGTCTCAAGGAATGGAGGTTTGGAGTTTAGGAACTATGTACATACCTTACAACCTTGAGGACTAATCTTGATTGAGTTGTTCTTGTTATGTTCTCCCTTGGGCCAAAAGTTCAGAATCTTGGAGTATCATAAGGAGTGAGATAGATTTGATGCAAATCTTAAAGGTGTAGGATCCAACTACAAGTAGTTAACATACCTTAAGAGATTTGGGGAGTGGTGTCATAGTCTTGAACTTGTGCTTCTCTCTAATGGCCGAAAGTTGGAGCTTTTGGAGGAGATGGAGATAGTTGGTGAGGCAAGAGAGTATAGGTGAGTAGAGTTAAGTGTTATGGAGTTGTTTTGAGTAATTTGTCTTCCAAAGGGAGAGGGTGGCCGGATTTATGGAGATAAAGAGACACAATTACTACTTACTTTGCATGCATGTAAGAGAAGTAATTAGGGTGACTAATTAAAAATGGTGGAAGCTTTTGTCTCATGAGGCTTCTAGAAGAGAGATATTTCGAGCATTTGGAGGGAAAATGGCCGGCCACCCTAAGGGCAATTTGGTTACTTTTTCTTTTCCATGATATCCTAGTGTAATTCTATTTTTATAATATTTTGAAAGGGTTACTTAAGTAAACTTATTATTTTAATATTCATGACTTATAATTTTTATCAAAATTGCTACTAAAATTCCTGTCTATTGCCATCACACATCTAATGTCAAATAAAGAAGATCACAGTTATAATTGGATGGTTACAACAAAATTAATTATTACAACATAATTTTATTGCTTCTAAAATTCCAGGAATTGATAATATTTGTTTCACACAATTAGAAATTGTATTACAGCTAGGGTGGATTCAACAACTGGCTTTATTTCCTCCTCATGATAAGTGAGAAACGACCATTCATTCGGTGATGACTATTACGTTTTCTTGTTTACGAACGCATGCTTGGTAGCACGACCTGCAACAGGTAATGAGATTTTACTTACTTGGCGACGTTTTATCGCTCATACTATACCTTATTTATGTTTTGTAGTGAAACATGATTACGATCTAGTATTTGTCAAGGACGAGTCTGAATGGGGCTATTGCCGACTCGATGATTTTACGAGGAGATCATTTATGTTGAGACTTCTACTTTGTGGATTCAGGATTGATTGTTTGAGATTTAGAATTTTCTAGTTTAAGTTACGATTTATGTATTGGATTTTGGCTTTTGCCTAGATTTATATATTGATGACTGAGGATTATCTTAATGGTTTTAATTTTATGACTTTCGCTAACATCAGTCTACATCACTTTGATGACGTGTATATGATTTGGTTTCGATTGTTGAGAAATATGTTTGGATAATTTTCAAGGTCATGATGTTAAGTGGTGAATACTTAAAAATGTCACATATGGTGTTATAAATGATTAAAAGTTGAAAAAGTTGAGAAAAATGACATCGATCTCTCAGGTTGTTGCACTTCGATCGATCAATGTACTTTGATCCCTCACATCGACCGATCCATGTAAGGCAGAGAAAATTCAAGACTTTACTGTGGGACATCGATCTCCAAACCTGAGACACATCGATCAATCGATGTATGCATCGAACCCTCACTTTGATTGATCGATGTAAGTGAGAGACAAACTCTGAAACTCACTGTGAGACATCGATCTCTGAAGCTGAGGCACTTCGATCGATCGATGTCTAGGGTTTTTAAAAATATTTTTCTCAAATGTGATAAAATGATTGTTTTCATTTGTACATGATTTATATATGTTTATTAAGTTGATATTATGTGTTTTTGATGATTATAAAGGACTTGTGACTAACGTGTCTTGGAAGTTTCTACAGCTTATCAAAAAAAGGCAAAATTGGTATTTTGAGTTTAGTAGGAACATGATATGGTGGAAATATCTCAAGGAATTATTCTAATCTTATTTATCATGACAAAGATATTATATCTATTTCTGACTATCTGAGTCATTTCTGGAGTTTTCTCTCATCAGGGGCATTTTTGTCATTTTACCCCTGAGGGCAGTTTTGGTATTTTTACTCAAGGAATATCTTGAATATATTATTATCTTCATTCTGGAGTTGATTGATAATTATTTCTCTATTTGATGATATTATCGACAGTAGCGGGATATGTGACGAGTTGTGATTTCACATTCTATTTTTTTCTTAAACACCTTCTTCTATATGTTATTAGAGGATATTAATCATCATTTTTCAGAGAATTTAAAGGTGTTAAAGGTGTGAAATTGATCACAACATACAAGGAGAAAAAGTGGAAATTTTGGTGTTATATGTTGACATAATCTTGTCAACTATTATTTGTTGATTTCTCCTTCAAAACTCTGAGTTGATATCCATATACACAAGCCTCCAAATGTGTATTAACATGTGGAAATGATGGTGTACTCATTTTATGGCTTGGTGACAAGTGGACCAGCCAAAAAGTAGCTAGTTGGCAATTAGGAAAAATCAAAATGTAGCCAACGGCGGCTACTAAGAGGTTTGAGCTGACTTTTGTTTGAAATTTTAAACCATCACATGGATATTATTTTGACTAGAAGTTGAGAGGATAGTGGAGGAGTTATACCATCTTATCCCACTTTTTTATCTTCACATTTTATGTACTATTTTGAGGTGGAAATTTCAGCCATTACAAGTGCAAAGGTGGATCAATTATGTTGCTTCATTTTGCCATATGTACAATGTGATTAAGAGGCCAACAAATGACGTGAAGACACTTAAGCATTGATGATGAAGATGGTGACACATTAGAGTTCTTATCTCCAAGGCTCATTTCACCCTATAAATAGGAGACAAAGGTGAAGAAGAAGAACACACACTTAAAAAGCAATAGTTGAATTGTCTTGCTATCTTCTTCTCTCCATTCTTGTTTCATTCTTTGTAGCCAAGGTGTTCTTGTGATATTTGTTGTAGAGCTACAGGCCTCTTGTGTCTCATTTATAAGATTGATTAGCCAAATTTATAAGACTACATCAATAGGTGATAGAGGTGTTTTAACCAAGAGTTGTTTAGAAGTGTACATCCACGTCTTGAATAGGGTTTGTGTTTAACACAAGGATCAAGCTTGGTTCTTGTTGTAATTTGTTTCATACCATAGTGAAATCCAAGGAAAGGTGTTCCTTGGGACTGGAGTAGGTCACATTGACCGAACCAGGATTAATCCTTGGTGTTCTTGTCTTCTTTACCTTTTTATGTTTTCTACCCGTTTTTACCTGCAGATTTCACACAATTTCTCACGTTTTGAAAAAATAGCTAAACACTTTCAAAAATCGTGATTTTTCATGAATTTATACTTCAGACTGTTAGCTTTCATTTGCAACAAGAATCAATTGATTTGAGAAAGGGAAAGTTAGTCTTTCAGGCGTTGAAAGATAACTGCTCCAATTTGGCTGCAATCTGACCTGTTTTGAGAAAACTTGAATTCTGCTTTAACCAAGAGTTGTTTAAGGTCAGTACCTTTTTGGAACATAAACTAGACATCCTAAGGAGTGTTTTGACATAAATATTAACCTTTTTGGTTAAGTATCCAAAGAGAAACACGTTTCTAATTTTTGCAACATTCTATCCAATTCTGTCTAGATTGACCATCTGAACCGTTTTATCTATTTGAAGGGGCCAACGATCTTATTTTTATCTGGTTTTTGGATAGAGTCTTGTCCAGACAATGAAGTTAAGTTATGGAAATTGTCATAATTTTTGGATTTGTGTACAAGGATTTTTGAATTTTGCAAAAACGGATTCTGAATCTGAGGTGGTCTCAGTTTCTATTTTTAAAGGGGATTTTAATCAAGGGTTGTAGTGTAATTTTTGCTGACCACTATTCATCGCCTCTAGTGATGTTTATTACAAGTGCATGGTCCAACAATTGGTATCAGAACGAGGCCAACACCACTTAAAGAAGCAAGATTCAACACCATACAACAAGAAAAGGCCAAGAAACAACATTTCAAAGTAGACTGCTAATCTCAAATCAAAGGTACATATAAAGGCCATAGTTTCTCAAAAAGGTGAGTTGGAAGGTATGTCTACACAACATCCTCCTCTTTTCAATGGAAATAATTTCGTTCATTGGAAACTTAGAACGAGGTATTCTTAATGGCTATAGACATCGATTTATAGTTTATAGTTGAAGATGAGCCGTACATTCCAATGAAAATTGTACAAGTTAGTGGAGTCACACAAGAAGTTGAAAAATATGAAAGTGAATGGTCTTACGAAAGATAAAAAAATGTCCATGAATGCTAAGACAATGTAATTATTGTTAAACGGACTAATGACTTCTGAAGCAGGATATGTTTCGAATTGCACAAGTGCACATGACATGTGAAAATCTTTAGAATTAAAGCATGAAGGTACTAGCGGTGTAAAAGAGTCAAAAATAAACATGCTTATGTCTGAGGTTGAATCTTTCAAAATGTTGCCGAACGAATCCATAACATCTATGGATTTGAGGATTACTAACATTTTCAATGCCCTTGAAGATTTAAGAAAATCATTTACCAAAAACAAGAAGGTTCAAAAGATGCTGTGAAGCCTTCCTGCTGAATGGGATCCTAAGGTCACAGCGATTGAAGAAACAAAATCGATCATAAAATGGACGAATTGATAGGCTCACTAAGAGTATACGAGGTAAAACTAACCCAACGGAAGTTTGAGTCATCTAAAATCATCCGGTAAGTCTATAGCTTTCAAATCAACTAAGTCACATATAAATAATGATGACAGTAATAATGATAATGAATTAGACGATGACTTAATATTAATAACTAGAAAACTAAGAAATTTTTTTAAACGACCTAATAGGAATAGACAACGATCATCTTCTTCTTCTTCTTCTCAACCTAAGAAAAATAACTCTAATAACAACAAATGGTATAATAAATAGTTAAAATGTTATGAGTGTGGTCAAAAAGGACACATCTCTTATGATTGTCCGACAAAGAAAAACGCCAACAATAATAATAAAAAAACACAACAAGGAGACGCAAAAATCAAAGGAGATCAAGTCAAAGAAAGGCAAACGAGCAATGAACACGAGCACGTGGAGCGACTAGTCTGACTCAGAATCCGACACTGAGGAAGCTCAAGTCTGCTTCGTATTCAGCGAGGTAAGTTCTTCATATGATGAAGATTCTGATAATGAAATGTCATTTGAAGAAATGTATGAAGAATTTTTAAGGATACATGCTCATTGTAAAAGGCTCTCTAAAGAAAAGAAGAAACTAATCGAAGAAAATGACAAGTTAAAGACGTCCAACTTGGAATTTTCCGATCAATTAGAATCTTTTAAGCAAGAGTCTACTAATACTCTTGATTCTTTAGAGATTAAAGTTGAATCACATAGGAAAAATGAGCAAACATAACGAACTGAAAATAGTATGTTGAAATCTAAGTTAGAAAATTGTGAAAATGAGATAGTTCAACTTAAATCTTCTAAACTAAACTTAGAAAAAATGTTAGAACAATTTAAGTCTGGAACCAACATTCTAGATACATTGATATCGTCACAAAAATATGGAACTGGATTAGGATATAAAGAAGAAGATGTCAAAGTATATAAAAAGACTAAGTTTGTTTCGTCAAGTACTAAACAACCTTATAAAGCAACAAAAATAAAATCAACTTTGCCTGCTACATCTTTTTCTACTCCTTCTTCTACTTATCCCAAGATAAAAATGCAACACGCACACACATATAAAAGTGCAATTAGGCAAGACTTTGCATCTAGACCACATAGAAATTATGCATATATGTATACAAATGTATCTAGACAAAATCAAATGCATCCAACTTATTATGAACCTAAGTATAGCAACATTCATATAAGACTTATAGAAATGCACATGAACACACATACATAACGCCATTCAAGAAACAAAATAATATGCCTTTCGTTCTTTATCAAAATCGGCCAAGACATAGTATTTATCAACCAAGATATAACATGTATGACAATGCATCATCTTGTAAATAGAATGGTCAAATACATTTTAATCCTTTGTATTCAACTAATGTCAAATATGTGCCAAGAAGGTACGTCCAAGTTTGGATACCTAAGGGATATCTAAACAAGGGTGGTGCCCCTAACATTCAAAGACCAAAGTAAAGGGTACCTAAAACTCTGTCTTCATTGTAGGATATTATCAACGAATGCAAGAGGGAGGCAAAGTCAAAGAAGCTAAAAACCAAATGGTTTTTAGACAGTAGATGTTCAAGACATATGACGGGTAACGCCAAACTATTCACCGAGTTGGAACATATCGAGAATGTAGGAAAGGTGACATTCGGTGACAACAACAAAGGAAAAGTTGTTTGAAAAGGAAAAATCGGGGACCCTAACACATTTCAAATACGAAATGTGTTGTTAGTAAGAAATCTTTCTTATAATTTACTAAGCATTTCGCAACTTATAGATTCCGGTTATTATGTTTCCTTTCTCCCTGATTCTTGTGATATAACTAATGAAACAGGAGAAATTGTATTAAAATGAAATAGGGATGGTAACATTTATACAGTTTCATAACATGTTAGATGCTAAGGTTAAATGTTTAATATCACATGACTTAGATGTAAACTTATGGCATAGAGGACGAGGCCATATAGGAATTTAAACTATTCAAAATTTATCTAAGAAGAACTTAATTAGAGGTATGCCTAAGTTAGACTTAAATAATTTTCAAATGTATGAAACGTGTATTAAAGGAAAACATATTAAAGAAATTAAAACCAAAACATGAAGTGAGTACTAGTCATGTACTAGAATCGCTTCACTTAGACTTATTTGGTCGAAGTAGGACAAGAAGTCTAGGTGGACACTACTATGTTTGTGTCATAGTAGATGATTACTCACAATAAACATGGACATTGTTCTTAACACACAAAGACGATGCTCCATTAGCAATTAAAACTCTTATCAAGCAACTCAAAAATCTTTATAAAGAAAATGATAAAAGAATTATGAGTGATAGAGGTGGAGAATTTAAAAACAAAGAAATAGTAAAGTTTTAAGAATTACATGGAATTAAACAGGAATTCTCACCACCTAGAACACCACAACTCAATGGAGTTGTTGAACGTAAAAATAGAACATTTCAAGAAATTGCTAGGACAATGTTGTGTCAAAACAAAGTACCTAAATATTTATGGGCTGAAGCTGTAAGTTGTGCTTGTTATATTATAAATAGACTTTCTATTATAAAGAAATTAAATAAAAACACCTTACAAATTATTAAACAATCGACAACCTAAGGTAGATTATCTTAGAGTTTTTTGTTGTAAGTGTTTTGTTTTGAATACTAAGGATAATCTAGACAAGTTTGAACAAAAGTCTATTGATTGCATATTTGTTGGTTATTCAATTAATTCTAGAGCATATAGGTGTTATAATCCTGCATCTAGAAAGATAATTGAATCCATACATGTAAAATTCAATGAAAATGCATATTTTGAATTTAGTGATAAAGCTCAACATAAACATGAGAATAATGTTGAAAATATGTTTGATGATGAGATGTATTACTTGAGCATGTACTTGATCATCTAGAACCAACTTCCCCTGAACAAGACATGCATGAACCCTTAGATGAAATAAATGAAGAAATTTTGCAATTGGAAGATAGGACAACTAACTTACAAGATGATCCAATTGTATATGATAATGTTCACACAAATAAAATATTTGAACAAGATGAGGGTGAACCTAGTCAATCAGGAATTGGTGGCTTATAAAAGATAAACATGAACACCCTAACGAGTTAATCATTGGGGATCCAAGTGTTGAGGTTATAATACGTAGAAATATAAGTCAAACAGAAGGACATAGCTTAATCTCACACTTAGAAACTAAGAATGTCAAAGAAGTCTTACATGAACACATATGTGAAAAACATGAGGTTTGAGAGTTTGAAAACAATTGGTATAGAATTGGTGAAACAATTTGTAATTGGTGAGGTTTTCAAAACAATTCAATTGGTGAAAATGTGAAAAATAATTGTTAAAGAGTTGTGACACTAAAATCATGTTAAGTTATTTTGAAAATCATCCAAAAAGGGGGAGAATATTGAGAAATATGTTTGGATAATTTTCAAGGTCATGCTTTTAAGTGGTGAATCCTTAAAAATATCACATATGATATTATAAATGATTAAAAGTTAAAAGAGTTGAGAAAAATGACATCGATCCCTCAGGTTGTTGCACTTCGATCGATCGATACAAGTAAGACAGAAAATTCAAGACCTTACTGTGAGGCATCGATCTCTAAACCTGAGACACATCGACCGATCGATATATACATCAAAACCTCACTTCAATCAATCGATGTAAGTCAGAGACAAACTCTGAAACTCACTGTGAGACATCGATCTCTGAATCTGAGGCACTTCGATCGATCGATGTCTACGGTTTTTAGAAATATTTTTTAAAATTATGATAATATGATTTTTTTCATTTGTACAAGATTTATATATGTTCATTATGTTGATATTATGTGTTTTGATGATTATAAATGACTTGTGACTAACGTGCCTTGGAAGTTTCTACAACTTATCAAAAACGGGCAAAATGGGTATTTTGAGTTTGTAGGAACATGATATGGTGGAAATATCTCAATGACTTATTCTAATCTTATTTATCATGACAAAGATATTATTATATCTATTTCTGGCCATGTGGGTCATTTCTGGAGTTCTCTCACCAGGGGCATTTTGGTCATTTTACCCCTGAGGGCAGTTCTGGTATTTTTACTCAAAGAATCTCTTGAGTATATTATTATCTTTATTATGGAGTTGATTGATAATTATATTGAAGATTATTTCGTGATCTTCTATTATTTCTCTATTTGATGATATTATCGACAGTAGCGGGATATGTGACAAGTTGTGATATCACATTCTATTTTTTTCTTGAAGAGATTATTCTATATGTTATTGGAGGATATCAATCATCATTTTTCATAGAATTTAAAGATATTAAAGGTGTGAAATTGATCACAATATACAAGGAGAAAAAGTGAGAATTTTGGTGTTATATGTTGACGTAATCTTGTCAACTATTATTTGTTGATTTCTCCTTCAAATATCTGAGTTGATATTCATATATACAAGCCTCCAAACTTGTATTAACAGGTGAAAATGATGGTGTACTCATTTTATAGCTTTGTGACAAGTGGACTAACCAAAAAGAAGCTTTTTGCCAACTAGGAAAAATCAAAATGTAGCCAACGGCTACTAAGAGGTTGGAGCTGATTTTTGTTTGAAATGTTCAACGATCACATAGCTATTATTTTGCCTAGAAGTTGAGGGGATAGTGGAAGAGTTATACCATTTTATCCCGCTATTTCATCTTCACATTTTATTTACTATTTTGAGGTGGAAATTTTGGCCATTACAAGTGCAAAGGTGGATCAATTATGTTGATTCATTTTGCCATATGTACAAGGTGATTAGGTGGCTAACTAATGATGTGAAAACACTTAAGCATTGATAATGAAGATGGTGACACATTGGAGTTCTTATCTCCAAGGCTCATTTCACCTTATAAATAGGAGGCAAAGGTGAAGAAGAAGAACACACACTTTAAAAGCAATAATTGAATTGTCTTGCTATCTTCTTCTCTCCATTCTTGTTTCATTCTTTATAGGCAAGGTGTTCTTGTGATATTTGTTGTAGAGATACAAGCCTCTTGTGTCTCATTTGTAAGATTGATTAGCCAAATCTATAAGGCTACATCGATAGGTGATAGTGGTGTTGCAACCAAGAGTTGCTTAGAGGTGTACATCCAAGTCTTGAATAGGGTTGGTGTTTAATCAAAGGATCAAGCTTGGTTCTTGTTGTAATTTGGTTCATATCATAGTGAACTCCAAAGAAAGTTGTTCCTTGGGACTGGAGTAGGTCACACTGACTGAACCAGGATGAATCTTTGGAGTTCTTGTCTTCTTTACATTTTTCTATTTTCTGCCGTTTCTCCTTGCAGATTGCACACAACTTCTCACGTTTTGAAACAAAATAGCTAAACACTTTCAAAATTCGTGATTTTGGATGGAGTTACACTTCAAACTGTTAGCTTTAATGTGAAACAAGAATCACTTGATTTGAGCAATAAAAAGTTAGTCTTTCAGTCGTTGCAAAATAACTGTTCCAATCTGGCTACAATCTGACCAGTTTTGAGAAAACTTAAATTCTGTTTTGACCAAGAATTGGTTAAGGTCAGGGCCTTTTGGAAACCTAAACTAGAAATCCTAAGGAGTGCATTAACATAAAGATCAATCTTTTTGGTTAAGTATTCAAAGATAAACACGTTTCCCAATTTAGCAACATTCTGTCCAATTCTGTCTAGATTGACCATCTGAATCGTTTTATTTTTTTGAAGAGCCAAACGATCTTATTTTTATCTGATTTTTGGACAGAGTCTTGTGAAGACATTGAAGTTAAGTTCTAAAAATATTCATAATTCTTGGAGTTGTTTACAAGGATTTTTGAATTTTTCAAAAGCGGGTTCTGAATCTGAGATGGTCTCAGATTATGTTTTCAAAGGAGATTTTAATCAAGGGTAGTAGTGTAATTTCCGCTAACCACTATTCATCCCCTCCATTTAGTGGTGTTTATTGCATGCCTTGTATTTCTATTAGTAACCGTTTCAAATACTAGGACTCGAGACGGGTCGCTACAAGAACTCTATGGAGATGATTTTGTTGGATCAAGTTAATTTCTTTAATTTGAGTCTCCATTGTTGCAACAACGATGTGGATCATGCTCATGAGTCTCTCTTTTTAATAAGTGGAAAAGAGGTTCACGAATGCCAAAAGCAGTTAGGAACTTTATTTTCAATTGGAGTCAAAACTACAAGTTTTATGAAGTTGTTACTTATTAAAACTGTTTTCTCTTAGTGTTTTACAAGGAAATCAAATTTTTTTTTGTGTTACGGATTAAGTTAAGAATTTTCGGACCTATTGGCCCCACCACTAGTCCTATAAATAGGTTATTGGCTTTTGCATGAATAACATTTTGGAAAATAAACACCAATAGTTTGTTTTATTCAAGATTTTTTTCCCTTTAAATTTATTCAATAACTTAAAGAAGAATTGTGAGTTAAATTCCGATCTAGACGTTTTCAAGAAGCTTTTCCTAGACTCTTCAAAAAATTTTCAGCTAGGAAGATTGAGCAGTCGAATGCTGCTTATTGTGTGCAATAAGGGGTTTACAAAGTCCTTTACATGGATTTTTTTTTTTTACAAAAAGGTACAACAAGGTTTTTTTATTCTTTTATCTTTGTTTTCAAGCCGTGTCTCCTTTGTTTCTTTTGCTCGAGTCTTCTTTGGTATCAAGATATTCTGGACAGCATGTTTATTGCTTGGCAGGCATCAGTTTTTAGGAAACAACATCCAAGTTATGCATTCCTATTTGATGGAGTTCACTTGAATTTGAGTGTAGCTAAGATTAATTCTATGCACCGCACCCCGAACGCAGGGTTGCATGAATTTGAGATAGGCATGTTGAAATGGCCGTTAACATGACTTGCAGCAATGGAGCAATTGCTGCTAAATTGAAGACACCAAATGCAGCAGGCTAAGTGATCAAGAAAGCACAATCCATGTGAGACCATAGTATGGACGTTGATCGCTTGAAATGGATGATGGAGATGGATCAGAAGGATGAATGCTGCGGAATGGATCAAGAAAGGAAGGTGCAGTGGTGGAGCTGAAATCATTTGGAGCTAACGAGCAGCAGCAATTAGAAGAAACTAGAAATGACTGTTTTTCCCTTTAGTGGTATAGTCTGAGTAGGCAGTTAATGAAGAGTAGATTAGTAAATGTACATTGTATTCATATTTTCAGTCTTGTATCCTCCTCCTTCTGTGTTGTATATGATTGCTGTATATATAGGTTTTAGTCTGTGTAATCAAGAAGTAGAAATTGCGGTTTTCTCAATCAATCAAATGTCTCTCTACTTCTCTTAATTGGTTCTCTCTCTCTCGTTACTTTCTTCTTCCTGTTTCCTCAAGCAATTCTGTTATTCTGACGCTTGAGGTTCATTGTATGGCATATCAATTTGATTATAGCTTTGTGCTTGATGAATTTTGACATGGTATCAGAGCTTTTGATTGATGAATTTTGGCACATTTCGGATCTCTAATTGCTCTTCAATGGCAAAAATCAGTCCTCACCTTATACGCAAAATCAAACCGCAATTATGGATCCAACAGATGATCCTTTGTTTTTGCATCCTAGTGACAATCCTGCTTTGGTGCTGGTACAACCTCTGTTGGATGGAAACAACTACCATGGTTGTAGAAGTACAGTGCGTAGAGCCTTGGAGTCCAGGAACAAAGCAGGTTTTCTTGATGGAACCGTGGTAAGACCTCCTGAAACTAATCGTAGGTTTCATGCATGGTCCAAGGCAAATAATATAGTTGCCTCTTGTCTAGTAAACTCTGTTGTTCCCTGCATTGGTCAAAGTGTTATGTGGATTGACAATGCTGTTGATATTTTGTCAGATTTGAAGTTTAGGTATGGCAATGCTGATGCCTTTAGATTGTCGGATCTACAGGAAGAGTTCTTCTCTGTTAAACAAGAAAACATGTCTGTCACATAGTACTACACCAAACTAAAGATGATATGGGAAGAACTGTCTGTTCTTAGGTCAATTCCAGTGTGTTCTTGCACTAGATGCACTTGTAATCTTTCTACTCAAGTGAGAAAACTTATAGAAAACGATTATGTCATTAAATTCTTGAAAGGTCTTAGTGATGATTATGAAGCAGTTAAATCACAGATCCTTCTAACTACTCCACTTCCTGATATTAATACGTCATTTGCGATGGCTGTAAAACTAGAAAGAAAACTGTTGTATAGTAGTGGTCAGTTACAGTTCAACAACAGCCCAACTGCCATGGTTAATTAAAGAACCTACTCATCATCAGGAGTATCACACCCCACAGGGCCTATTTTAGCAGTTTAAAGACCAGTAGGAGGAGGATATAGAAGGGGATCACAGAAAGGATATGGTCCGTCAGGTTTCAAACGTCCATTCTGTATGTTTTGTAATACACCGGGACACACTGTGGATAGATGCTATAAGAAGCATGGATTTCCACCTGGTTTCAAAAAAAGACCACAGGTGAACTATGTCAATGGTGATGAGGAGTTTTTTTTAGGAAAATACTGTGTATCAACACAATGATGACAATTCTGTGACACAGAGTTCAGACTATGCCAACATACAAAACAACTCTCCAATGTCTCAGGAGCAATATGCACAATTGATGAGTGTGATTCAGGAACATAATAACATGAACCAGAAGGGAGTTGGTCAGAAACATGAGAGCACAGAAGTACATCATGCGGTGATGAGTGCTCAGTGTCATGATGTTGCTGGTAAGCAAGCAGGTAACTATGTAAGGCTTTAAACATATGGATTGTAGACTCTGGAGCCACTGATCATATTTGTGGTAGTCTGTATTTGTTTGATTCTTTTCAACCAGTAATTCATTGCATGTCACCCTTCCTAATAATCAACTTGTTGATGTGTCGCATATTGGAATTGTCACTGTCAAACAATCAATCATACTCAGAAATGTATTGTTTATGCCTGTGTTTGCTTTCAATCTAATTTCCCTCAGTAATCTAGTTGTCTCTGATGGATATGAAATAATCTTTAAATCCAGAAGCTGCTTGATATAGGACCAAATCAGCAAGAATACGAATGATTTGCACCAAGGCCTTTACTATCTTCACAGTTCACCCATTCAACCATCAGCGCACTCAGCTTCAACACTTCCAGTCCCTCATCAACCCATTCAACACTCTTCCCAACATTCCAAGATGCTTCTCTGGCACTGTAGACTGGGCCACTTGAGTGAATCAAGAATAAAAGAGATCCATAGGAGGGATCCCAAAGTTTATATAACTGAATGTACTTCTGAATGTCTTGTATGCCCATTAGCCAAGCAGAAGCGCAATCCATTTCCCATATCTTCCTCCATATCCAAGTTTCCCTTTTCCCTTATTCATGTAGACATCTGGGGGACATACAGATGTTGTACAATGTATAGACAAAAGTATTTCCTGACTATAGTAGATGATTTCTCTAGATATTGCTGGATTTATTTGATGCAAGCAAAATCTGAAACTCAACACATATTGAAGAGTTTTTGCAAGTATGTTCAGGTGCAATTTGACACTCATGTTAAAATAATTCGTTCAAAAAACAGACAAGAATTTAAGATGTCTCAATATTATGCTTCTGAGGTAATAGTGCACCAAACTAGCTGCATACGCACTCCACAACATAATGGCACCGGAGAAAGAAAACAACAATATTTGCTCACCGTTGCTAGGGCCTTGAAAATACAATCCAACGTTCCTCCTAGCTACTGGGGTTTCTCTGTGCAGTACGCAGCTTACTTAATAAATATCCTACCCACACCTCTACTCAACAACAACACACCTCATGACCTGCTGTTTCAAAGAGGCACTGAGTATCAAAACCTGAGAGTTTTTGGGTGTCTAGCATTGGGCTAAACACTCAACCACATAAAGAGAAGTTTTCCCCCGGGCCAGGAAAAGTGTCTTCCTGGAAATTTCTCTTAATACCAAGGGATATATCTTACAAGACTTAGCCACCAAAGACATCTTCATTTCTAGAGACGTTCAATTCCACGACTCTACCTTTCCCTTTCACTTAATGCATCAACCTGACCTGCCTTATGTCCCATCATCTCTACCGTCTACTCAGTCCTCTGATTTGTTCGATGTACTTGCATTCTCAGATGTCATTGCCGACATACCTGACACAGCATCCTTAGCACCCAACTGTTCCTCTTCCTTGCCTCATATGTTCTCTCCATCATCATCCCCTGATAAAAACTAACTCAGTTCCCACGAATCCACTGACACACCTCCTGTTGACATTTCCTCAATTAGCATCAACCTACCTGCCAGCCAGCCAATCAACACCTCTAATACTCGGCCTACAAGAGAAAAAAGAGCCACATCCTATCTTCAACAATACTACTACAATCAAATCACTTCATCTAGTGCTCAACCTCATCTGTCTTCTCCACATACACTTGAAAACTCCTTCAGCCTTGCGTCTTTGGCTCTTTACTACCAAACATATGCTTTAAATCTAAGCTTGCATTTGGAGCCTTCTTCTTATGCAAATATAGCAGGACTACCATAATGGCAAGCAGCTATGGATGCTGAGTTACAAACCTTGCAGGATAATCATACATGTGAAATGGTGCCACTGCCCCCAGGAAAACGGCCAATTAGATGAAAATGGGTCTACAAAGTTAAACTAAAGCAAGATGGGAGTGTAGATAGATACAAAGCAAGGCTTGTTACTAAAGGCTATACCTAGTAGTATGGGGTAGACTACAAAGAAACCTTCTCACCCGTGGCCAAGATGACAACTGTGAGAATGGTATTAGCACTGGCAGCACACCAAGGATGGCATATTCAGCAGATGGATGTCAACAATGCATTTCTTCATGGAGATCTTCATGAAGAAAAATACATAGAGCCCCTCCTGGACTATAATTACCACAACAGAACATGGGCGTAAGCATCAGAAGAGCATTTATAGCCTCAAACAAGCTAACAGAGAGTGGGATTCCAAGCTCACACATTTCTTGCTGTCTCAGGGATTTACTCAGTCTAAAAATGACTACACTCTGTTCACAAAATCCATAGGATCTGCACTACTAATTCTTCTAGTCTACGTAGATGATATTGTAGTTGCTTGTCCGGATTTATCTGCTGTCAATCAGATCAAGGCCTCCCTGCATTCAAAATTCATAATTAAAGATTTGGGGGACCTCATATACTTCCTTGGCATATAAGTAGCTAGGTCTCAAGGGGGTTTACTTATCAACCAAAGAAAATACACACTAGAGTTACTTATAGAAACTGTCTTCCTTGCATCCAAGCCAGCTAGAAGTCCTATGGAGAGTACCATGAGGCTAACTCACAATGATGGTACTGTGTTTTCAGAAAAGGTGTAATACAGGAGTCTCATAGGGAAATTAATATACTTGACGATTGCGAGGCCAGATATATCCTTTGCAGTACAGCAGTTAAGCCAATTTTTGGATTGTCCCACTAAGAAGTCCTATAGAGAGTACCACGAGGCTAACTCACAATGATGGTCCTGTGCTTTTAGACAAAGTGCAATACAAGAGTCTAATAGGGAAATTAATCTACTTGACGATTACGAGGCCAGATATATCCTTTATAGTACAGCAGTTAAGCCAATTTTTGGATTGTCCCACTGAGAACCATCAAAAATCAGCCCACAGATTGTTGAGGTACTTGAAAGGAACTGTGGGCAAGGTCTTATGTTTCCAAGTAAAGGTGAGTTGCAATTGAAAGCCTTTGTAGATTCAGATTGGGCAGGGTGAAATGAGACAAGAAAATCAATCATTGTATACTGTGTTTATATTGGTGATGCATTAATATCTTGGAGAGCTAAGAAACAAACAAATGTGTTTAAATCCTCAGCTGAAGCGGAGTATAGGGCCATGGCATAATTGGCTTGTGAAGTTCAGTGGTTGTTGTATATGGCAGATGACTTGATATTGAGGAAGCAGACTCCAGTAGAAGTATTTTGTGACAGCAAGAGTGCTATGCACATTGCTGAGAATCCTGTCTTTCATGAAAGAACCAAGCACATAGAGATAGATTGTCATATTACACGAGAGAAGGTGCAAAATGGAACATTAAAACTGATGGCTATAAGGTCTGACCTGCAGCTGGCTGAATTGTTCACAAAACCTTTGGACTCTGGAAGGCTAGAAGTTCTAATGAAGTCACTAGGAGCTCTTAACATCTATGGCAAGCAGATCTTGAAAGGGGGTGTTGAAATGTCAGTTAACATGAATTGCAGCAATGGAGCAACTGCTGCTAAATTTGAAGACACCAAATGCAGCAGGCCAAGTGACCAAGAAAGCACAATCTGTGTGAGGTCATAGTATGGACGCTGGATCGCTTGAAATAGATGATGGAGATGGATCAAAAAGATGAGTGATGTAGAATGGATCAAGAAAGGAAGGTGCAGTGGTGGAGCTGAAATCAGTTAGAGCTAACGAGCAGCAGCAATTAGAAGAAACTAGAAATGTCTGTTTTGCCCTTTAGTTGTGTAGTCTGAGCAGGCAGTTAATGAAGGGAAGATTGGTAAATGCACATTGTATTCATATTTCCCGCCTTGTATCTTCCTCCTTCTGTGTTGTATACGATTGTTGTATATATAGGCTTTAGCCTGTGTAATTAAGAAGTAGAAATTGCGGTTTTCTCAATCAATTAAATATCTCTTTACTTCTCTGAATTGGTTCTCTCTCTCGTTACTTTCTTCTTCTTGTTTCCTCAAGCAATTCTGTTATTTTAACGCTTGAGGTTCATTGTATGGCATATCAATTTGATTATAGCTTTGCGCTTGATGAATTTTGATAAGGCAAATGAGATGGAAATGTGATGGGGCAAGTGAACTTTTCTGGATTTCTTCCTGCAAAATCAATTAATACTGTGCATTTATATTATAGAGCCTTCACCATTATTGTTTTATTTTGTGTGTGGAAAGTCCCCCAACTTCACAAACAATATGAATTACTAGATAGATTATAGAGTGGCAAGCGATGAAAAGGTAAAATCTGAGGCTATCTTTATGGATGTCGTAGAAGTGGCTACAAAATCCTCAAAGGCCCACTTATTCTCTAATGTTGTCCTTGATATGCTTAGAATGGAAGGAGTTACTGTTTACTCCGGTGATATTGTGAAAATTTGATCAACAAACAACTAATTTATCATCATTCAAAGAATGTCGAATAGAATTCAATCACACAAACAATGAAATGAAATCAAGAGCACAAAAGCCAAACGAGAGAGGAAGAATGTGGAAGTATAGAGAGAACTTGCTGGAGGAAAACTGTAACTTCCTTCATACCCAAAGCTTCAAACGAGCCAAGTATATACAACAGAGAAGATGAAAAATAACTGCCAACCCTTAAAATTACAGTATTACCCCTATAGTTATTACATGAACCACTACAACTAAAAGGTTAAAAACGTCATTTCACCTCAAATTTAAATTTCCCGCGGCGTTGCTTTTTCTTCCTTGCTCTCCCTGCGCACCACTGCAACACATCTAAACAATTCAGTTACCACGCCAATTCTTCCACGTGCAGTATCCGTTCCTAGTCAATGCTCATCCTTAGATTAAGTATCTAATCCAACTATCTCTTTTGATTCCATGATATCTCATCTTCTGATCAACCACTGCACCTCTTTTAGTCTTGTAATAGCCCCCCTCAAGCTCAGCTTGCCTTGTAGATATCATATTCTCCTAACTTCTTAATCAGCTCTCTTAATCTCTTGCTGTCCAAGGCCTTGGTAAACGCATCTGCTAATTGAAACTGCGTTCTAACAGGCATCAATTTAACGACATGATGTTGCACTTTGTCTATTACTATGTGGCAATCAATCTCTATATGCTTTGTTCTTTCATGAAACACCATGTTTTCTGCAATGTATAACGCACTCTTACTGTCACAGAATAACTCCACTGGTTCCATCTTAGTGAGCAACAAATCTTTAGCCAAATATAAAAGCCACTGTAATTCACAATATGCGAAAGCCATCGCTCTATATTCAGCCTTTGCAGAAGACTTGGATACCGTAGTTTGTTTCTTTGCCTTCCACGATATCAAGCAGTCTCCAAGGAAAACATAACAGCTTGTAACAGATCTCCTAGTTTCTTGGCAGCCTGCCAAGTCTGAATCAACAAATCCCTTTAACTTCAGCTCACCAGTATTGGGCAGTAATATTCCTTGTCCAACAAAACCCTTCAAGTATCTTAAAACTCTATGTGCTACTTTAAAGTGATTCACAGTTGGGCACTCTAAAAACTGACCCAATTGTTGCACACTGAAAGCAATATCATGTCTGGTAATTTTCAGGTATATCAATTTCCCTATTAGCCTCCTGTATTCACTGACATTGTCTAGTAAGCTTGAATCATTATGCATCAGCTTGACATGGCTTTCCATAGGTGTAGTCATAGGCTTAGATCCTAGAAATCCTGATTCCTCCAATAGCTCCAAGGCATATTTTCTCTGATTAAGCATCATACCTATGGATGATCTAGCCACCTCAATTCCTAGGAAATATTTCAAATTACCCAGATCCTTTATTTTGAACTCATGATTCAGTACATCCTTAATGTTCTCAATATGTTTGATATTCTCACACACCACAATGATATCATCCACATATACAAGTAACACCAATAGGGAATTGTTTTATACTTTAGTGAATAGTGTGTAATCATTCTTTGATTGAGAAAATCCTTGAGAAACCAGAAAGTTTGTTAACTTAGCATTCCATTCTCTACTAGCTTGCTTCAAGTCATACAACGACTTTTGTAACTTGCAAACAGTCTTAGGATGTTTTGTCGTTAACCCAGGAGGGGGAACCATATAATCACCGTGTAAGAACGCATTATTTACATCCATTTGATGTACATACCAGTTGAGTCTAGACACCAAAGCTAACACCATCCTTACTATGGTCATTTTTGCAACTGGGAAAAAAGTTTCTTGGTAATCCACCCCTAACTGTGTGTATATCCCTTTGCTACAAGACTTGCCTTGTACCTTTCCATAGATCCATCAGCCTTATGTTTAACTTTATAAACCCATTTACATCCTATTTCCTGGAGGCAATTCAGTCATTATCCAAGTGTTGTTTGCTTTCAAGGCTGCAAGTTCACTGTCCATTGCCTTCTGCCATTCAACAGAATGATCTGCCTCTGCATAGGAGTTAGGTTCTGTATACATACTAATATTTAGAGCATGTGTTTTGTATTTTGGTGCTAAAGACTCCAGAGAGAAGTAATTTTGAATTGGATATGGTGGTTTTAGCTTTAGCTGCAGAGGAGGAGTGAGAGTTTGATGCAGGAGTCAAGTCAACAGTGGAGAGTGATTGTGTTTGATTACAATAATATTGCTTGAGATGTGATGGGGTATGTCTATTTCTCTGAGGTCTGGATATAGGCAGTTCAATGTGTATAGAGCTAATGGGTACTTCTTGAACATTACTGGGGCTGTCTTCGATTGGGTGCTGGGATGGATGCTGGGATAGATTCTGAGGTGAACATTGAAGAGGTGATGCGTGTTGGGGTGAAAGCTGAGAAGGAGAAGAAGTAGCAGTGATTGGTTTATCGGGTTGAAATGGTTTGGAAGTGGATTGATCATGTCCCCTCTAGATGTGGATCTAGGTAGATCACATCTTGATGGTGACGAAGACATTTGAGGAATAAAGGATTTAGAACATGGATTGAACATGGTGGCTGGTGAATTTGAAGAATGATTGAAAGGGAGTGCTGAAGCAGGTGAGGTTAGCGCAGGAGTGCATTTAAGGTTGGGCTGGTAAGGAAACACCTCTTCATAGAATATGACATCTTTGGATATAAAGACATCTTTAGTGGTGAGGTCTTGAAGGATATAGCCTTTTGTAACACATGATAGAACAAGAAATATGCTTCTCCTTGATCTGACGGAGAACTTGTCTTTAAGAGGAGAAGTATTCCCTGCAAAGCAAATGCATCCAAATACTTTAAGATTGCTATACATTCAGGACTTATTATATAACAGTTCATAAGGGGTTTTCTGGTTGAGTAGAGGTGACGGTGTGATATTGATGAGGTATACCCCATGTTGAACACAAAAGCCCAGTGAGTGATGGGTATATTTGATTGGAATTTTAAGGCTCCGCCTATGTTGAGGTTAAGTTGATGTTTGCGCTCAACCAATCCATTTTGTTGAGGGGTGTGGACGCAGCTAGTTTGATGCAAGATTCCTTTGGATTCATAGAACTGATTCATTTTAAATTTAGCCCCATTATCAGTTCTGATAATTTTGATAGGAGTATTAAACTGTACTTGAGCAAATGAGCAGAAACTGTCAACAATATTCCTAGTTTCTGACTTTGATTTCATCAAATAGATCAAGACATATCGTGTATAGTCATCAACAACTGTAAGAAAATATTGTTGTCTATACAATATAAGGTGTTTATATGGACCCCATATATCCATATATACTAGTGAGAATGGAGATTTTGAAACTGAAATAGAAAGAGGAAAAGGATTTCGCTTATGTTTAGCTAAAGGTCATATAGTACAGGAAGGGGAATGGAAAGACGCATCCACTGATGGATTTGTTTTGCTTATTTCTGCAAGTCTGATGACGATAGATGTCCAAGTCTTGAATGCCAAAGAAAAGGATCTGAAGACTCTACAACATGGGCTTGAGAACATCCAGGAAGAGATAAGGCCGAGGTTGAAGTACTGCTAAGTAGGTGATACAACCCTTGGTTCACCTTAGCTGAACCAATCATCTTCTTGCTCAAATGGTCATGTATTAGACATGAATTTGAGTGAAAAATTAGCTCTATATCACCTCTTTCTGTGAGCTTACTCAAGGACAGAAGATTGAAGGCAAAAGAAGGAATATACAGAACATTGTATAGGGTCAAGAGTGGGCTTACACAGACTGTGCCCATATGCGTGACATGAGCAAGGACATTATTTGGAAGTTTAACAGACATGGAAGTGATTGAATGATATGACTTGAACAATGATAAGGAATAGCAGATATGGTCTGTCGCACCAGAATCCAAAATCATACGCAGCGAACATTAGAATATGATACATTACCTGACTGCTTTGCATGTGCACTAGCCTGTTAATCTGACATCACAGCATGGTGCCCTTTACTCTCCTCTGTCTGAGCATTCCCTTCCATATGTCCTCTATTTCTGTGCTCCTGCAACAAATTGATGAGTTGATTATACTGCTCTTCCGTGAATGAGGATACTACCTGCAATGGTTTGTTCATCTGATATTCTTCAGCAATTTTGTATTTCTCACAGTCAGTTTGACACCCACTTCCTCCTTCTTGACTGGCATACATATTTCCTTCAACACAATTAACCTGACTTTTAGATTTAAAACCAGGAGGATAACTATGCTTCTTATAGCATCTATCAACTATATGTCCAGGCATGTTACAGTATGTACACATAGGTCTCTGTGAATCCTTTCTAAAGCCTCTCCCTGTTGGCTTAAACCAGTTTCCAGTTGGTCTTTAACCATTAGCTTTGCCATTATAGGAACCAAAGTTTGAGTTACCACTATTTGTACTCAGTACAACAAAAGGATTATTTGTAAATTGACCCTGCTTTGGTGTGTAGTTCAATTTCCTTTCCAATTTCACTGCCATAACAAATGTGGTCTTTAGATTAGGAAGCGGACACATCAGTAATACTTGGGATTTTACAAGTTCGAATTCATCATTCAATCCTTTTATGAACCTAATGACATAATCATCTTCAATAAACTTATTTATCTGACCAGTAATATTGCAAATACAACGGTTGCACAGACAGTTAGGTATCAATCTTAACACCATGAGTTCTTCCCAAATCACCTTTAACCTTGTATAATACTTAGTAATCGAATTACTTTCTTGTTTAATGGCATAAAATTGTTCCTGTAAATCAGATAATCTAAACACGTCTGCATTTCCATATCTGTGTTTTAGATAATTCCATATATCTAAGGCATTATCAAACCATAAGACACTATGTGCAATAGACGGAATCACTGAATTTACTATCCACGAAGCCACTATATTGTTCGCCTTGGTCCAGACCACAAGTCTGCGATTGGTATCTGTAGGTTTAGGAATGATACCTGTTATGAAGCCTACCTTGTTCTCCAATGCTCTACGAAATGCCATGCTCCAGCTATGAAAGTTTTTTCCATCCAACAATGGTTGAACGAGTACCAATGACGGACTATCACTCAGATGGATGTACAGAGGATCCTCTAAAGGATCTATTTGAGCAAGATTTGAAGTACTATTGGAAGAAGATGAAGGAGAATTTTGAAATCCAGCCATGAATGTACCAAATTTCATCAAACACAAGCAACCACGGAGCGCAACGCTCTGATACCATATGAAAATTTGATCAACAAACAACTAATTCATCATCATTCGAAGAATGTTGAATAGAATTTAATTGCACAATGAATGAAATGAAATCAATAGCACAAAAGCCAAACGAGAGAGGAAGAATATGGAAGTATAGAGAGAACTTGCTGGAGGAAAAACTGTAACTTCCTTCATACCCAAAGCGTCGAACGAGCCAAGTACATACAACAGAGAAGATGAAAAATAACTGCCAACCCATAAAATTACAATATTACCCCTATAGTTATCACATGAACCACTACAACTAAAAGGTTAAAAACGTCGATTCGTCTCAACTTTAAATTTCCCGAGGCGTTACTTCTTCTTCTTTGCTCTCCCTGTGCACCACTGCAACACATCTCAATAATCAGTTACCATGCCAATTCTTCCACGTGCAGTATCCGTTCCCAGTCAATATTCATCGTTAGATTAAGTATCTAATCCAATGATCTCTTTTGATTCCATGATATCTCGTACTCTGATCAACCACTGCACCTCCTTTAGTCATGTAACAGATATGGAATTTATCTTCAAGAAGGATGTGTTTGATATGAGAAATATACAAGATATGATTTAGTCAAAATATATAAGATTTCAAGAGGTTTACAATACAGAATTTAGTATTTCAGCTAAGTTGAGGCCGAACTCAAAATGACTGAGACCGAGAGAAAGAGAGATCGAATTCTTATTCTTGACTTGTTTAAAAGATTAGGTCAAACTTGGACATGACTTAAGTCGAAACTGAACTCATAATCGAGGATGACACTGAATGTTAGGTGTCAAGTTTAGCATCCTGAGCAGAGAGTCTCATGGCTCAAGAATGCTCTTAAAATCGGTTGAGCATTCATTCTCTGTGTTTGATGTCTAGAAAGATAAATGTTGTAACACGGATTCAAACCCATATAAATAGGTTCTCTCTCTTATCAGTCGCAAATTGAATGGACATTTATGACCACCGACTATAATGCTATATTGGTGTTTTAACATCAATTTCAAGTACTTATGTGACAATTCCTGTGAAGAAATTGATACAAGAAATCAATGGAAAGGATTACTATCAACTAAGAATCATCAAATCAACCAACATTATTGATCAAAGAGTGCTTGAGAGGAGAGGAGGTACAGAGAACACAACTTAGGAAGAAAAAAATACTTCAATGCTTCGGGTAGAAGTGATAACCGCCAACACTTAAAACACATAATATCAATACAAATTGACCAAAATACCCCTAACTAAGTGACCCCTACATTTGTCACTTAAGGGTAAAATGGATAATTCACCCCATTTAAATAATTGGCGCCTTCCTTCATCTTCTTCCTTTTGCTGCATACGCATCACAGCAGGACCACCTTCGGATCTTGAGTGGTGCTCCGTGCCAAGACGGTTATTTCCCTATTTGGGCCCACCATGCATTATCTAGACCCTTCAATCTCCAACTGCACATGTGAATTCAACAATTGTACCTCCCATTTATGCGAATCACCTTCATCACCTTCTTAGCAGGTGACTTTAACACCCCCCCTCAAGCTATGCTTGGCAAATATGTTCTGAGTTTCCAACAACTCCATAATCTCCCCTAACCTCTTACTATCCAATGCCCTGGTGGAAACATCTACCAACTGCAAACTTTTTCTGACGGGCATTAACTTCAATCAATTTCAATGTGTTTTGTTCTCTCATGAAACATAGGATTTTCTGTAATGTACACGACACTCTTACAATCACAAAACAACTCCACTGGCTTTTGATCACCTACGCCCAAGTCCTTCAACAGATACAATAACCACTGCATACTCAGCCTCAGCTGAAGTCCTTGACACTGTGTACTGTTTCTTAGCTTTCCAAGACACTAATGCATCACCTAGAAATACACAGTACACAATGACTGATCTTCGTGTCTCATTACACCCACATCAGTCTGCATCTACAAACCCCTCAAGCTTCAGATCCCATGTCTATGGAAAGATTAATCCTTGCCCAGTAGTCCCCTTCAGATACCTTAGTACCATGCGTGCTTCTTTAAAATGATTTGTTGTTGGACAATCCAGAAATTGACTTAATTATTGAACTTCAAATGCAATGTCAGGCCTTGTGATGGTCAAATAAATGAGCTTCCCAATTAATCTTCTATATTGTGTCACATCATGTAGCAAGTCTGAATCATTGTGAGTCAAGGCTGTACGTGCTCCCATGGGACTCCTAGCAGGTTTGGAGTTCAAGAAACCTGCCTGCTCCAAGAGCTCTATAGTGTACTTCTGATTAATATATATGCCTCCCTCAGCCTTGGCCACCTCAATGCCAAGGAAAAATTTCAGATCACCAAGGTCCTTGATCTGGAATTCATGATGTAGTGCCAGTTTGATGTCCTGAATGAGTGCTATATTGTCATAAGTAACAATGATATCATCTACATAAACAAGCAATATAATCAAGGAAGAACCAATTGACTTGGTGAATAAGGCGTAATCACACTTGAACTGCATGAACTCCTGGCTTAACAGAATAACAGTGAGAATGACATTCCATTCTCTACTTGCCTGTTTTAACCTATAGAGTGACTTTCTTATTTTGCACACCATGTCTTCCCCAAGTCCTGGGGGCAGAGACGTGTGGATCTCTTCATGAAGATGTCCATGTAGGAAAGCATTATTGACATCCATCTGATGAACATACCACCTCTTTCTGGCTACAAGAGCTAGCCTATCCTTACTGTTGTCATTTTGGCAACAAGAGAAAGGGTATCCTGGTAATCAACCCCATAATGCTGAGTGTAGCCCTTGGCTACAAGCCTAGCCTTGTGTCTCTCAACACCTCCATCTTTTATGTACTTAATCTTATACATCCACCTACAGCTAATAGGTGTCTTGCCATTAGGAAGTGGCATGAGCTCCCAGGTATGATTGCTTTCCGACGCTGCGAATTCCTTGGCCATAGCTGCCTGCCATTTAGGTGAACTAACTGCCTCTGCATAAGAGTTAGGTTTTACATATTGACCAATACTTAACGCAAATGCTTTGTACTGCAGAGCTAAAAAATCATAAGACATGTAGTTATGAAAAGAATGTGGGTGAGTGAGCTTATGTGTAGGAGAAATGATGGAAGAGGATACTTGATTACACTGGTGCTCCTGCAAATAGGCTAGGGACAGTCTGGCACGCTAGGGTCTTAAAGGCGCTGGCAAGGGAGAATTTGATTGGGAGTATTTATTCATGTCTTATAAGGAAATAGGTAGGTCAATCATTATATTACAAGGTAATTGTTGTGATGTAATCATGAGGCTGTCATGTGCATGAGATGTTGGACTGTGAGTAGTTGCAGATTAATTGGCTGCTTGAGTAGGCTAAACACTGGGAGGTACTAGAGATGATGGAGGAAGTGTATCATGCATGTATGATGTAGCTGGCAAGTATGGTACTGAAAATGTGAGGTTATTTTCGTCTAAATGGTGAGTTGGAGAAGAAGGTAAAATGTGCTGAGAGTTTGGGGATGAGACAGGTATTGAAGATGAAGAAAAGGGAAATGTACCTTCATGAAATGTAACATTCCTATAAATATACAAAGATTTGGTCTGAAGGTCCTGCAGTATTAAGCCTTTTGTTGTATGTGAGAGCCTTAGGAACACACTCCTCTTGGCCCTAGGAGCAAACTTAACTTTGTGGGATTGGTTATCTGTTCCAAAGGCTAAGCATCCAAAGACTTTGAGGTTATCATAAGCAGGAGGAGTATTATGTAGAAGCTCATGGGGTGTTTTCTGATGTAGGATAGGATAAGGAGTTATATTTATAAGATATACTGAATGTTGAACACAAAATCCCCGATAAGGAAACGGCAGATTAGACTGAAATTTTAGGGCTCTTGCCAATGATAATATCTACAACTTGTTTGATGTACAATGCCAAGAGATGAATAAAATGAAGGCATACTAAACTCTTGTCCATTGTTTGCTCTTATAATTTTGATATGAGGATTAAACTGGACAGATTCATAATGATAGAAACTTTGAACAATGGATCTAACTTCTGTCTTTGATTTCATCAAGTAAACCCAATAGTATTTACTGTAATCATCAACAACTGTACGAAAATATTGTTGTTTATACATGGTGCAATATCTCTAAGGTCCCCATATGTCTATATGTAGAATAGAAAAAGGTGAAGTAGATACATAATGGGAGACTGGGAAAGGAGACCTTTTCTGCTTGGCCAAAGGGCAAATGGTACATTGATATTCATGGTCTGGGATTAGTACAGTATGATGGATTTTATGTATTTCTTTGATTCTTGATGCTGACATATGGGTAATCCTTGAATGCCACAACATAGACTCAAAGAGTTGAATAGATAAGGCTTTGGAAGATGTAAGGTGAGGATGAGAGGAAGAATCAGCTGGAACTTTCAATGTCCCTTGAAGATGGCACAGCCCTTGACAAACTTCAGCTGAACCAATCATCTTCTTGGTCTTTAGATCCTGAATCACACACATTTTGGAGTAGAAAGAAATCTGAATGGCATTGAACTGTGTCAATTTACTCAAAGACATCAGATTAAATTCAAATGTAGGGACACAAAATACATCAATAAGGGTTAGATTATTGTTTACACTTACAATACCAATGTGAGTGACAGATGCAATGGATTTATCAGGAAGCTTGAGAGAAATATTAGAGACTGGTGAATAAGAATCAAAGAGATGTATACATGAGAAAATATGATCACTAGCTCCAGAGTCCAAAATCCAAATGTATAAGTTTTGGGAAACAGTGTTACCTGACAACTTACCAGGGTTAGCAGCCATGTGAGCTGACATCACAGCATGGGAGGAGTTAGCCATGTTAGCTACATCACTGATGTTCTTGCTTGCCTTACTACTATGCTCCTGTAAAATATTCACAATCTGTGCATACTGTTCTGGGGTAAAAACACATGTAGGCTGAGACAAAACCGACCCTGATTCCTGGTCAGAAGAAATGCAAGACTCATAAGAATTAGTTCTCCTTCGCTAGCTATTTCACTAAAATGCTGGTTTCCACCTTCAACGTTCATCATATTTACATGTGCCCTGGGCTTAAACCCTGGTTGATACCCATGTTGTTTTATAGCACCTGTCTATTGTGTGTCCAGACATATTACAAAATGTACAAAATGGAACTATGGCATTATTCTTGTCATATCTTGGAATCTCTCTCCTTACTTCTCTACCTGCACTTCCTGATGCAACCAAACTCATACTTTCATTACCTGAACCACTATAGCCTTTTGAATTAATCTTAGATCTGTAATTGACACTCATAATAGCAGATACAAATGGAGTTTGAGAATGAGCGTCGGAATAAAATAGCTTCCTGTCAAGCTTAATAGCCATGGAAAACGCAGTTTTTAAGTCCGGAAGGGCGTGCTGTCAGTAGGTTTTGAGACTTAACTTCTTCGAAATCATCATTCAAACCTTTCAAAAAATTAATGACACTGTCATCCTTGATAAACATGCTAATGGAACTACTAACATTACAAGTGCATATTCTGCAAGTTCATACGGGAACTGATTTCAGAACCGACAATTCCTCCCAAATCCCCTTCAATTTGGTATAATATTCTGTTACTGTCATGTTATTCTGCCTAACTCCATAAAATTCTTCTTGCAAATCAGACAAATGAAATGAATATATATTACCATATTTAAATTTTAGATCACTCGATATGTCAACCGTATTATACAACCATACTACACTTTGAGCAATGCTAGGAATTAAAGAGTTAGCTAACCAGGAAGCAACCATGTTATTTGCTTTAATCCAGGCATTGAACCTTTTGGCTCCTTCAGCATTTCTTTCGATTGAACCATCCACGAATCCTACTTTATTCTTTGATTCAAGTGCTCTCTTAATAGATCTACTCCAGCCATGGTAATTATTACCATCCATTAGTGGTTGAACCAATATCATCGGAGGATTATTACTAGGATGAATATAAATTGGATCCTAAGAAGAATCAGTAGCTATGGGATGCATATTCACTCCGGAAGGAGAAGCATTGCTACTAGACGCCATGAACGATCCAAAGTTCTTTTACAATCGCTCTGTTACCATGTGACGAAATTGATACAAGAAATCAATAAAAAGGATTACTATCGACTAAGAATCATCAAATCAACCAACAAAATTTATTGATCAAAGAGTGCTTGAGAGGAGAGGAAGTACAGAGAACACAACTTGAGAGGAAGAAAAAATGCTTCAATGCTTCGGGTAGAAGTGATAACCGCCAACATTTAAACACATAATATCAATACAAAATGGCCAAAATACCCCTAACTAAATGACCCCTACATTTGTCACTTAAAGGTAAAATGGACAATTCGCCCCATTTAAATCATTGGCGCCATCCTTCATCTTCTTCCCTTTGCTGCATATGCATCTTAACAGGACAACCTCCGGATCTTGAGTGCTGCTCCTTGCCAAGACGGTTATTTCCCTACTTGGGCCCATCATGTATCATCTAGACCCTTAAATCTCTAACTACACATCTGAATTCAACAATTGTACCTCTCATTTATGCAAATCACCTTCATCACCTTTTTGGCCCGTGACTTTAACAATTCCCAATAAGGAATAGAGTTGTTAAGAGGCAAAAGAGTTTGAAGACATTTATTATGTAAGAGAAGATGAAAGACTAATATTCCATCATCCTGGAAACCTGAGATGGTTGAAGGTCATTATTATACTCACGAACTCAAACTATTTCCTCTTCCTCCTCTTTATTTCTCCTCATTATAGAAATCACAGTTTATACGAATATTCAAGTCATTCATAAGGGGAATTCGACGTATCAAATATGTTGCTTCTGTTTAGACTTTTGAAAGAAATATAACACCACTTTTTTTCCTAGATTTATTTAGTGAAGTCTTTTGGTTGGGCTTGTAAAAAAATGGCGAAGGCTAGCTTTTGTTTCTACTTATTGTAATTATAGTTGAAGTGCTCCACTAAGTGTTGAACGCCTTTGGAATTGATATATAAAAGACGTTAAAAATTAAATATGAAACAAAGTAACGGTAAAAAAGAATCAATCAGATTTAAACAATACGGATCTCATGTTTATCATTTCTTTTCAAGTTCTTAGTTTGTCAAGAATATCTTTGGTTGGTGTTTGTGCAAAAATTTGAGGAAACCCAAAATTTTGTTAAGATTGGTGGAACTGAAGTTAGTGGAGCTGAAGTGAGACCGAGTTCAAAGGACTTGGAGTTGTGAGCTACCGCCGAGCAGAGTGGAGTTGATCAAGCTGGACAAAAGCAATACCGAGTAGAGCTGAACGTCGCAGAATTGATCACAGCCTGACAATACACCAGAAAGTTATGGGATAGAATATTCATTGATTGGATATTTGATTGATGAGAATCCTGTTTTGGATAGAAATTTCCATACTTATCTTTTCTATAAAGAATATCCGGTTCAGTTCTATTCTTAGTATGATAGCGATGTAAAAGAAAAATTCCATAAGTCATGCTAATCCTTTAGTCCGCATAAAAATCCCTTGTTAGACACAGACTCTGTGTAACTGAAACTCAATTGGTGATAGTGAATTTTCTTGGCTTGCTGCCATCCGTGGGTTTTTCTTTTCCTTGAGGGTTTTCCCACGTTAAATTTTGTGTTCTTCATTTATTGTTTTCTTTGTTCATTGTTCATTACCTTTGTGAGTTCTTGCAATTATCGTTGTAGTTGTCTCCACTGGTCAGCAAATAATCCCCAACAACTGGTATCAGAGCCGTAGGGTTCTCTGTTCGAGTGGAAGCAATGGCCGACGATAGTAAATCAAGGATTGAGAGATTTGATGGATAAAGCTTTGGTTTTTGGAAGATGCAAGTTTAAGATTATCTATATCTGCCTCTTGAAGGGAAAGAGGTGAAGCCTACTAATATGACGGATCGAGAATGGGAAATTTTGGATCGTGAAGCTCTTGGTGCCACTAAGCTGTCCCTGACCCAAACCATAGCATTCAATATCTCAATAGAGAAGACCACAAAGGACGTGATGAATGCTCTGACAAGGATGTATGAAAAGCCATCTGCCTCTAACAAGGTGCATCTGATGAAGAGACTTTTCAAGATGAAGAAAAATGAAAGTAAGACAATGCAAGAACAATTGGGGGAGTTCAACACAATTACTAGCCAACTTGAGTTGGTTGGGATTGTCTTCAACAATGAAGTTCTGGCCTTTGTGATACTGTCAAGCCTACCTGATAGTTGGGATGGAGTTTTTATGTCAGTGAGCAACTCATCTGGAGAAGGTACGTTAAAATTTGAAAATGTGGTAGATGTGCTGCTTGATGAAGATTCGAGGAGGAAAATAGTGGCAACCCTGAAAGCTATGGAGCTGCGCTGAATACAGAGGAGCGTGGCAGAACTGCCAAGAGGGGCAATGACAGGGGTGGGAGATTGCAGTCTAGGAAGAGCAAATATAAGGGCTCAAATCTAATCTGCTGGAATTGCATGAAAAATGGTCACCTTAAATGCAATTGCAGAGTCACGAAGAAGGCTGATCAGAAGGACAAGAATGAAAACCAAATTCATGTCTCTAAAGCGTCCGGGTCTGACAGTTATGGTCTGATCTTAAGTTCTGAAAGCCAAGCTGATGCTCTTTGGATCTTCGACATTGGGGCCTCTTTTCATGCCACATCCAACAGAGAATACTTCACGAATTATAAAAGTGGAAACTTTGGGAAAGTATATCTCAGGGATAATGACTCCTATGATATCATTGGCAAGGGGGATATCATATTGACTCTACCTAATGGATGGCAGCTGAAGCTGCTTCAAGCAAGACACGTACCTAGGCTGACCAAGAACTTGATCTCAATAACACAACTGGTCAATGATTCAGACCTAGAAGGAATATTCAGCAAAACTCATTGGAAGTTAGTCAAGCAATCCTTAATTGTGGCACAGAGTTTGAGAGCAGGAACTCTTTACAAGTTCTCAAACAAAAGTTCGACAAATGTAGTCAGCTCCGTGACGCCGAGCTCTGGCACCAAAGACTTGGACAAACGAGTGTCAAGGGGATGAAGGTAATGACATCTAAAGGGAAGCTGGAAGGTTTGTCCAACATTGATATACCACTGTGTGAGTCGTGTGTGCTGGGGAAACAGAAAGCAATCAGTTTCTCAAAGCACAAGAGAAGTCTCAGAACTGAGAAGTTGGAGCTTGTACACACAGATGTTTGGGGGCCTTCAGATGTGCCTTCACTGAATGGTTCTCGCTATTATGTTACTTGTATTGATGACCAAGTGAGGAAGCCGTGGGTATATTTTTGAAACACAAGTCTGACGTATTCGAAGTCTTCAAGAGATGGAAGAGTCTTGCTGAAAACAAAACAAGATTGAAGCTGAAGTGCATGAGGTCGAACAATGGTGGAGAGTACTGTAGTAAGGAGTTTGAGGATTATTGTGCAAAGAACGGAATCAAAAGAGAAAGAATAGTGCCAAAGACACCTGAACATAATGGTGTCGCTGAAAGGATGAACAGAATAATCTGTGAAAGAGCAAGAAGTATGAGGATACATGCTAATCTGCCAAAATCCTTTTGGGCCGAGGCGGTGAACACCACTGTCTATCTGATTAGCAGGGGTCCATCTACCATAATTGTCTGTAAACTTCCTGAAGAAGAATGGACTGGCAAGGTGATCTCACTTGCCTATGTCAGAGTATTTGGTTGCACTGCCTATGCACTGTTGAAGACGGATGAGAGATCAAAACTTGACCCCAAGTCCAAGGTATGTTCCTTAATTGGCTATAGAGGTGACAATTTTGGATATAGACTTTGGGATCATGTAGGTAAGAAGGTGATGAGAAGCAAGGATGTGGTGTTCAATGAAAATGTACTTTAAAAGGATAGAATAAAGGAGGAGAAGCAACCTGTAAAGTCTAAGTATTTTGTGCAAAGTGATGTTGGTCATGCCGAGCTGAGCAGACCTGCAAACCAGACTGCCGAGGTGCCCACCTCAGGATATGAAACGCCGGAAGAGCAAGTCATACCACCTATTGATGTTTGGAGAGAGAGGAGAACCATTACTTCGCCTACCAGGTTCTCACCTTCACTTTATTATTTGCTTCTTATTGAATGTGATGAGCCGAGTTGCTTTGAAGAAGCAATGAATTCTAACAATAGTAAAGACTAGAGGTCAGCCATGGAGGATGAGATAAACTCTCTGCAGAGAAAATTCACCTGGGATCTTGTAAAGAAGCCACTAGGAAAGAAAGTTATTCAGAACAAATGGGTGTACAGGTTGAAGTAATAAGCTGACGGCACTCAAAGGTCAAGGCAAGATTTGTTGTGAGAGGTTTTCAACAGAAAGCTGGGGTTGACTTCACTCAGATTGTTTCACCTGCTGTCAAGATGTCAACCATCAAAACCGTCATGAGAATTAACAACCACAGAAGATCTGCACTTAAAACAACTTGATGTAAAAATAACATTTCTTCACGGAGATCTGGAAGAAGATATCTACATGATGCAGCCACAGGGCTTGGAGATACCTGGCAAAGAAGACCTGGTATGTAAGTTATAGAAGAGTCGGTATGGTTTGAAACAAGCTCTGGGGCAGTGGTATAAGAAGTTTGACAACTTCATGGAAGAGGTTGGCTACAAGCGCTGCCATGGTGATCACTGTTGTTACTTTAAGAGACTTGAAGATTTGTATATTATCCTGCTACTTTATGTAGATGACATGTTAATAGCGGGTTGAAGCACTGATGAGATCAAGATACTGAAGGAAATATTGGCTAAGAAATTCTCCATGAAGGACTTTGGTCCAGCGAAAATGATACTGGGACTCAGTATTGAAAGAGACAGAAAGAATCAAGTGCTGAGGCTGAGACAAAGAGATTATATTTATAAGGTACTGAAAATATTCAATATGGAGAATGCAAAACAAGTGTCTACACCTTTGGGAGGATAGTTCAAGAATTTATCAAAGAAGCAATGTCCTAAGACGAAGGATGAATTTGAACGAATGAAGAAGGTAATCTATGCCTCAGCAGTGGGTAACTTGATGTATGTCATGGTGGGCACCCAACCAGACATAGCCCATGCAGTAGGAGTTGTAAGCGGATTCATGTCAAATCCTGGTCCTTATCATTGGGCTGCAGTGAAGTGGATACTAAGGTACTTAGTTGGAACGCAAGGCTTGACACTACAGTTCGACAATGATGACCTGAACTTACTTGGCTTTGTAGACTCAGATATGGCTAGAGATATTGATGAACGCAAGAGTACTACTGGGTATGTTTTCAAGCTCGGCAGTGTTGTAATCACCTGGGTATCAAGGTTGCAGAAGATTGTAGCACAGTTAACAACTGAAGCTGAGTATATAGCTGCAGTTGAAGCTATCAAGGAACTGGTGTGGTTGAAGAGTTTGCTAAATGAGTTGCGGCATCATCAGATCAGCTGCAAACTATTTAGTGACAGTTAGAGTGCAATTTGCTTGGCCAGAAACTCTACTTATCACGCAAGAGCGAAGCATATTGACATCAGATATCATTATATAAGGGGTATGCTTGCAGGAAAACAGTTCGACTTGGAGAAAATTCATATCAGCCAGAATCCAGCAGACATGATGACGAAGATTGTTCCAAAAGAGAAGATTGAGCTCTGCAAAGCTTCTCTAGGTCTTGTTACTTGATGAAACTGCTGAAAGGGCAGCAGTTCAAAGAAGTAGAAATTCACGATAGGTCAGAGTTAAGGTCAGTTCCAAGTGGGAGATTTTGTTAAGATTGGTGAAACTGAAGTTAGCTGAGCTGAAGTGAAGCCGAACTCAAAGGACTTGGAGTTGTGAGCCACCGCCGAGGACAGCTGAGTAGCGCCGAGCTGGACAGAAGCAATACCGAGCAGAGCTGAACGTTGCAGCATTGACCTTAGTCTGGCAGTACACTAGAAAGTTACGGGATAAAATATTCCTTGATTGGAGATTTGATTGATGAGAATCCTGTTTCGGAAAGAAATTTCCATACTTATCTTTTCTATAAGAAATATCCGGTAGAGTCCTATTCTTGGTATGATAATGATGTAAAAAGAAAATTCCGTAAGTCATGCTAATCCTTTAGTCCCCATAAAATCCTCTGTTAGACGAAAACTCTGTGTAACTGAAACTCAATTGGCGATAGTGAATTTTCTTGGTTTGCCGCAGCCGTGGGTTTTTCATCCCTTTGAGGGTTTTCCCACGTTAAATTTTGTGTTCTTCGTTTATTGCTTTCTTTGTTCATTGTTCATTACCTTTGTGCGTTCTTGCAATTATCGTTGTAGTTTTCTCCACTGTTCCGCAAATAATCCCCAAAAAATTTACCATAGTATTCAACACTCTCTCCCCCTCCCCCTCCTCGTCCGAAACCTAGAGTTTTTGGCTAGGACGTTGCACATGCACCTTCATATTCCAAATTAGTATTAACATCCCCTCCCCCTCCACATCCGAAACCTAGAGTTTTTTTGCTAGGACGTTGTACATGCACCTTCATATTCCAAATTGTATCTTTCTATATGGTCTACAAATGTAATAACGTATACTCATCAATGTTTGTTTCAAAATAAAGTTTTAGACATTTGATTTTCATGGAAAAAAAGGCACCAAAATATACTAATCAAAGTGCCACAGTGATAACAATGGTAATAGGATAATAGTTTCAAATGTATTTTCATTAATGGTTTTCATCGTACATCTCCACCATCTTTTATACAATAAGACTACCTCTATACACGGTAAGGTATAAATCAATCAATCCATATAATTACTACTAATTGATTTACAGTAATTACAAGATTCGGCATGATATGATTTGATACTTATTCCCTAACGATCCCCGTCAAGTTGAGCAGGGGAATCTACAATACCCAACTTGACCAATGTCTCATCAAATGCCCTTTCCACCACAGCTTTGGTTAAGATGTCCGCTAACTGGTCCTCCGAGGGTACATACGGCAACTCGACAATTCTGTTCTCAATCTTTTCTTTAATAAAGTGACAGTCCACTTCAATATGTTTAGTCCAATGATGCTATATAGGATTCTCGGAGATATTGATCGACGCTTTATTATCACACATTAACTTGGTTGGAAGCGACACTTGAAGTCCCATATCACTCATTAACTTCTTTAGCCATAGGATCTCCATGCACCCTTTGCTATTCCCCGGAACTCTACTTCAGCACTTGACAAAGATACCACCTTTTGCTTTTCACTCCTCTATATGACTAAGTTTCCTCCACCAGAGCAAAATATCCCAAGGTAGACCGTCGATCTACTAAGTTTCCTGCCCAATCAGCATCAGTATACATCTGGATATCCAAGTGTCCATGATTTATAAATCAAATACCAAGTTTAGTTGTACCTTTTAAGTATTGGATGATTCTCATCACTGCTTCTAAATGATGACTTTGAGGTTGATGCATAAACTGGCTTACAAGTCAGACTGCAAATGCTATATTTGGACGAGTTTTCAGACGAGTATGCGCTAGGTAAATGAGTTTCCCGACTAGTCGCTGGTACATTCCTCAATCAGTATCAGGCCTCCCTGTCTAAAATTCTAGCTTTTGATTCACCAACATAGGGGCTCCGGTAGGTTTGCAATCTAACATCCCAATTTCAGCCAAAAGATCCAGAATATACTTTTGCTGGGATATAAATATCCCTCGCTCGGAACGTTCCACCTCAATCCCTAAGAAATACTTGAGATCCCCCAGATCTTTCCTTTCAAACTCTAAGAACAGTTGTTGCTTCAGTACTGATATCTCCTCGGTGTTGTCTCCTGTAATAATCATATCGTCTACATAAATTATTAAACATGTTACTCAAGATCCCTTTGTTTTTACATAGAGCATATGATCCTCATTTCTCTTCTTATAGTTTTGCTTCTTCATAAAGGTAACGAATCTCCCAAACCATGCCCTGGGCGGCTGTTTGAGATCATACAACGAACGTCGTAACAAGCATTACCTCATTGTCTGCAAATCCGTCTGTGAACCCTGTTGGCGCACTCATATGCACTTCTTCTTTTAGTTCTCCACGAAAAAAACCATTTTTCACATCGTACTGCTGAAGTGTCCAAGACTTAGTGGCTGCTACAGAAAAGAGAACCTGGATCGTATCAAGCTTTGCTACCAGCGAGAAAGTTTCTGAATAGTCTATACCATAGGTCTTAGTACATCCTTATGTAACCAGTCTTGCCGTGTATTTCTCAATACTTCTGTCAGCTTTATACTTGATTGTGTACACCCAATGGCATCCTACTCCATGCTTTCCTCTTGGTAAGACCACTTTCTCCCAGGTGTTATTTTTGCGGAGGGCATCCATTTCTTCTTTCATCGCTGTGCACCATTCGGGTTGACATAATGCTTCCTCAACTGTTCTTTGGTACTGTAACATCACACACTGAGGACATAAAACCTTTAACACCCTAGACTGGATACATTGTTCTTTTCGACATTTTGTTTGGAGAGTACCGAACCAGGGGCTTTCCTCTATTTTGTCAGGGTGGAAGTACTCTTCTCTGGCCTCCTAAAACGCCTCCATTGTCATGAATAGTTTCACATATATCGGGGTACGGACCTGGAGGATCGTTAGGATTATTATTAAGGTTATCAGGTAAGGGAAGTGTATTTTTGGTAGGAGACGATAATACCTGATTTTGCACAATATTCTCCAGAGGAGAATCACTGGTTGGTTCAGAAGTGAGAACTATCGCTTCATCAAGGCATAGTCAGCGTCACCTACTTGTCGTGTTAGGACCACCTCTGTCTGACTGGGTTATGAAGCCAGTCGTAGGTCTCATCATATGTCTCCTCTTGAGACCCAGACCGAGAAGAATAGAAATATTCGTGTTCGAGAAATGTGCAATCCATATTAATGTGGATGCGATGGCTTCGTGGATTGTAACACCGACACCACTTTTGAGTCACAACATAGCCCACAAACAACACTTATCAGCACACGGATCTAATTTGGTTCACCGAGATGATGGGATATGCAAAAAGACAAAGAAGCCAAAGATTTTTGGGGGTAGGGTTAGAACTAAAGGGACGGTGGTGTGAGATGCAAGTAAGGATAACGGAGTGTGGTGGGCTAGGATTTTAGTAGGTAGACGATTAAGAAGATACGGCTGTAGCAACAGCTTCAGGCCAGAGAGTTCAAGGTGTTGGACCATGCACCTGAAGTAAACACTACTAGAGGGGAGGTAAATAGAGGCTAGCGGAAATTACACTTCTACCCTTAAACAAAATCCCCTTTGAAAACAGAATCTGGGATCTACTCAGATCCTGTACCCATTTTTGTAAAATTCAAAACTCAATGTACATAACTCTAAAAATTTTGAAAATTTTTAGAACTTACTATCAATGTCATGAAAAGACTCTGTCCAAAAATTAGTTAAACATAAGATCGTTTGACCCTTCAAACAAATAAAAAGATTCAGATGGTCAATCTTGACAGAATTGGAAATAATAATGCTAAACCTTGAAAACATGGTTCTCTTTGAATATTCAACCAAAAAGGTTGATATTTATATCAAAGCACTCCTTAGGATGTCTAATTTCTGTTTCCAAAAGGCATTGACCTTAAGAAATCCTTGATGAAAACAAAATTCAAGTTTTCTTGAAACTGGTCAGATTGTAGTCAAATTGGAGCAGTTATCTTGCAATGACTGAAAGACTAACTTTCCTTTGCTCAAATCAAGTGATTCTTGTTGCAAATGAAAGCTAACAGTCTGATATTTAACTCCACCAAAAATCCCGAATTTTGAAACTTTTTGATATTTTTGCAAGACGTTGTGTGAAATATGCAGTGAAAACGGACAGAAAAACAGAAAAGTGAAAAAAGACAAGAAAGCCAAAGATTTATCCTGGTTCGGTCAATGTGACCTACTCCAGTCCCAAGAAACACCTTTCCTTAGATTTCACTATGGTATAAACACAATTACAACAAGAACCAAGCTTGATCCTTAGGTTAAACACCGACCAAGTCAACATAGCCTTTTTTTAAACTTTTAAAATTGCCAACTAGCTTCTTTTTGGTTGGTCCACTTGGCATAAAGTCATAAAATGAATCCACCATCATTTACACCTGTAAATACATGTTTTGAGGCTTGTATATATGAATATCAACTCAGATTTTTGAAGAATAAATCAACAAATAATAGTTGACAAGATTATGTCAACATATAATATCGAAATTCCAACAATTTCTCCTTATATGTTGTGCTGAATTCCACACTATTAACACCTTTGAAATATTTGCAAAATTTTGATTGAGACTCTCCAATAACACATATAAGAAGGTCTTCAAGAAAAAAATAGAATTTGACATCACAACCTGTCACATATCCTGCCACCGTCGATAATATCATCAAATGAGAGAAATAATAAAAAAAACACCAAATAATCTTCAAGATAATTATAAATGATCTTCATAATTAAGATAATAATATACTCGAGTAAAAATACCGAAACTGCCCTCGGAGGTAAAATGACAAAAATACCACTGGTTAGAGAAGACTCCAGAAATGATCCCGATAGCCAGAAATAGATATAATAACACCTTTGTGATGATAAATAAGAGATGAATGTGTCCTTGAAATATTGTCACCATGTCAAGTCCCTACACGAACTCAAAATACCAATTTTGTCTTTTTGGTAAGTTGTAGAAACTTCCAAGGCACATTAGTCACAAGACATTTATGATCATCAAAAACACATAATATCAACATAATGAACATATATAAATCATGTACAAATGAAAAGAACCATTTTATCACATTTTAGAAAAATATTTCTAAAAGCCCTAGACATCGATCGATTGAAGTGCCTCTGCTTCAGAGATTGATGTCTCACAGTGAGTTCCAGAGTTTGTCTCTGACATACATCGATCGATCGAAGTGAGGGTTCGATGCGATCGATGTGTCTCAGATTTAGAAATCGATGTCTCACAGTAAGGCCTTGGTTTTTTTCTACCTTATATGGATCGATCGATGTGAGGGATCGAAGTACATCGATCGATCGAACTGCAACAACCTGAAAGATCGATGTCATTTTTCTTCACTTTTTCAATTTTTACTCATTTATAACAATATGTGTGACATTTTTAAGTATCCACCACTAAAAATCATGACCTTGAAAATTATCCAAACATATTTCTCAACATTCTCCCTTTTTTGGATGATTTTCATAACAACTCAACATGATTTTAATGACACAACTCTTTATTAATTTTTATCACATATTTATTAATTTTATACCAACTAAATTGTTTTGAAATTTTCATCAATTATATAACAATTGTTTTCAAACTTTCAAAACTCATGTTTTTAACAATCGTGCTCATATGATCCACCTAAATTTTTACTCTCCCCCTTAACTATGCTTCAAGCCAATTTCACACCAATTAAAACTTATACCAATTGAACTTATAATATTATTCAAATCAAATCATGACTTACAAACTAAAATCATGTTATTATTCTATCTCCCCCTTTAATTTGCAAATCATGCAAAAGATAAAATTATGCAATTGTATCGTAGGTTATCATACCTAACTTGGTTGTAAGTTTTCAAAAGTAGTTTGATTAAGGGGTTTGGTAAAGATGTCAGCTACTCGATGATCAGTTCTGACATGATCTATGGTTATGTTCCCATTTCGAACATGATCTCGAAGAAAATGGTATCTTACCTCAATGTGTTTGGCCTTATAATGAAGTACCGGATTCCGAGAAAGACTGATTGAACTTATGCTATCACTGAAAATTGGAATCTTATTCATTTTAATGCCAAAATGACTAAGTTGTTATTTAAGCCAAAATATTTGGGTAGTGCATAAGCTTAAGGCTATATACTCGGATTCGGTGGTAGAGAGAGCTACACTAGCTTGCTTTTTAAAAAACCAAGAGATCAAGTTGGTTCCTATGAATTGACATGCACCGCTTGTAGATTTTCTATCTAATTTGCAACCACCATAATCAGCATCACTATAAGCATATAGTTCCAACTTAGCGTTTCTATCATACCAAAGTCCTAAGTGAGGTGTGTGTTTAAGATATCTACATATCTTTTTCAATACATTGTAATGTGATACTTTAGGACAAGATTGAAACCTAGCACACATACAAACATTAAGCATTATATCAAGTCTTGATGCAGTTAAATATAACAGTGATCCAATCATAGACCTATAAAGTGTGTCATCAAAAGGTTTACAATTTTTCCTTGTCTAGTTTGGTGCTAACACTCATAGGGGTAGGTGTCGGTTTCAACTCTTCAAAGCCAAATTTCTTAATCATATCATTGACATACTTAAGTTTGCTACTATGGATTCCTTGAGGAGTTTGTTTAACTTGTAGTCCTAATAAATAATTCAATTCTCCTATCATTGACATTTCAAATTCTGAATTCATACACTCTTTGAAGTCTTTTACTAAGGTAGGGTTGGTTGATTCCAAAGATTATATCATCTACATATATTTCAAGTATTAACAAGTCGTTATCTTTTCTTCTTAGGAATAAAGTGTTGTCTATGGTCCTCCTTTGATAATTATTTTCAATAAGAAAGTTTACAAATCTATCATACCATGCTCTTGGAGCTTGTTTCAAACCATATAAAGCTTTCTTTAACTTGTATACATGGTTAGAATTATTTGGCTCTTTGAATCCTAGGGGTTGTTTGACAAAAACATCTTCTTGGATGTATCCATTCAATAACGCACTCTTGACATCCATTTGGAAGATTTTAATATTGCTTAGACTTGGAATCTCAAGTAACAATCTAATGGCTTCTAGTCGTGCAACGAGTGCAAAGGTTTCTTCATAATCTATTCCTTCTTGTTGATTATAACCTTGTGTGACTAGCCTAGCCTTATTTCTTATAATATTAACTTGTCCATCCATTTTATTTTTAAATACCCATTTCGTTCCTATTATAGACTTGTTTTCAGGTTTAAGTATTAAGTCCCACACGTTGTTCCTTGTAAATTGATTCAATTCCTCATGCATGGCATCTATCCATGATATATCATCTAAGGTTTCCTTAACATTATTAGGTTCTTAGTGTGAGATTAAGCTATGTCTTTCAGGTTGACTTATGTTTTTGCGTGTTCTAACCCCAACACTTGGATCCCTAATGATTAACTCTTTATGGTGTTTATGCTTATCTTTTATAAGCCACCAATTCCTAGGTTGACTAGGTTCACCCTCATCTTGTTCAAATGTTTCATTTGTGTGAACATTATCGTATATAATTAGATCATCTTTCAAGTTAGTTGTATTTTCTTCCAATTGTAAAATTTCTTCATTTATTTCGTCTAAGGGTTCATGCATGTCTTGTTCAGGGGGAGTTGGTTCTAGATGATCAAGTACAGGCTCAAGTAATATATCATCATCATCAAACATATTTTCAACATTATTCTCTTGTTTATGTTGAGTTTTATCACTAACTTCAAAGCATGCATTTCATTGAATTTCACATGTATGGATTCAATTATCTTTCTAGATGCAGGATTATAACACATATATGCTCTAGAATTAGTTGAATAACCAACAAATATGCATTCAATAGACTTCTGTTCAAATTTATCTAGATTATCCTTAGTGTTCAGGACAAACACTTACAATCAAACACTCTAAGATAATCTACCTCAGGTTGTCTATTATTTAACAATTCATAAGGTGTTTTGTTTAACTTCTTTTTAATTGAAAGCCTATGTATAATATAACAAGCACAACTTACAGCTTCACCCCATAAATATTTAGGTACTTTGTTTTCATACAACATTGTCTTAGCAATGTCTTAAGTTGTTCTATTTTTACGTTCAACAAATCCATTGGGTTGTGGTGTTCTAGGTGGTGAGAATTCATGTTTTATTCCATGCAATTCACAAAACTTGATTACATCTTTGTTTTTAAATTATCCACCTCTATCACTTCTAATTCGTTTAACATTTTCTTCGTAAAGATTCTCTAGTTGCTTGATAAGAGTTTTGATTGCCAATGGAGCATCGTCTTTATGTGTTAAGAACAATGTCCATGTGTATCGTGAGTAATCATCTACTATGACAGGCACATAGTAGTGTCCCCGTAGACTTCTTGTCCTACTTGGACCAAATAAGTTTAACTGAAGCAATTCTAGTGCATGACTCGTACTCACTTTATGTCTTGGTTTTAATGTTTCTTTAATATGTTTTCCTTTAATACATGATTCACACATTTGAAAATTATCTAACTTAGGCATGCCTCTAATTAAGTTCCTCTTAGATCACTTTTCAATAGTTGAAATTCCTATATGACCTAATCGTCTATGCCATAAATTTACATCTCAGTCATGTGATATTAAACACTTAACCTTAGCATTTAACATGTTATTTAGTGATAGTGTGTAAAATGTTACCATCCCTATTTCCTTTTAATACAATTTGTCTCTTATTATTTATTATATCACAAGATTTAGAGAGAAAAGAAACATGATGACCAGAATCTATAAGTTGTGAAATATTAAGTAAATTATATGAAAGATTACTTACTAACAACACATTTCGTATTTTAAATGTGTTAGGTTCCCCGATTGTTCCTTTTCCAACAACTTTTCCTTTGTCGTTTTCACCAAATGTCACATTTCCACCATTCTCAATATGTTCAAGTTCGGTGAATAGTCTAGGGTTGCCCGTCATATGCCTTAAACATCTGCTGTCTAAAAATCATTTGGTTTTTAGATTCTTTGATTTTGCCTCCTTCTTGCATTCCTTACGATTTTCCTACAATGAACACGAAGTTTTAGGCACCCTTCACTTGGGTCCTTGAATGTTAGGGACACCATCCTTGTTTAAATATCCCTTGGGTATCTAAACTCAGATGTACCTTATAGGCACATATTTGACGTTAGTTGAATAAAGTGGATTAACATGTACTTGACCATTCTATTTAAAAGGTGATGCATTGTCATACATGTTATGCCTTGGTTGATAATTATTATAAAGTGGTCGGTTTTGATAGTGTGTGTAAGACATATGATTTTGTTTCCTATATGGTGCTATGTGTGTATGGTCATATGTATTTCTATAAGAAGATGAGAATGTTGTCTATACTTAGGTCTATATGCATTATAATGAGTTGGTTGCATTTTATCTCTAGTCACATTTGTATACATATAGGCGTAATCTCTAGGTTGTCTAGATGCAAAGTTTTGCATAGTTTCACATTTATATGTGTGTGCTTTTGTGGGTGTATGTTGCATTTTTACCTTGGAATATGCAGAAGAAGGAGTAGAAGAGATTGTAGCAGGCGAAGTTGATTTTATTTTTGTTGCTTTATAAGGTTGTTTAGTATTTGATGAAACAAACTTAAATTTTTTATCTACTTTGCTATTTTCTTCTTTATATCCTAGCCCGATTTTATCGTTTCCATATTTTTGAGACGCTATAAGTGTATCTAGCATGTTGGTTCCAGACTTAAATTGTTCTAACATTTTTTGTAAGTCTTGTTTTGATGCTTTAAGTTGTGATATTTCATTTTCACAACTTTCTAACTTAGATTTTAACAAGCTATTGTTGGTTTTTAATGCATGTTCATACTTCCTATATGATTCAATTTTAACCTTAAGAGAATTAGGAGTGTTAGTACACTCTTGTTTAAAAGATTCTAATTGATCGGAAAATTACGAGTTGGACGTCTTCAACCTGCCGTTTTCTTCAATTAGATTCTTTTTCTCTTTTGACAGTCATTTACAGTGTGCATGCATTTTTAAGAATTCTTCGTACATCTCATCAAATGACATTTTATTATCAGAATCTATATCAGATGAAGAACTTACCTCGTTGGATATGAAGCAGAATTGAGCTTCCTCAGTGTCGGATTCTTAGTCGAATGAGTCGCTCCACGTGCTTGCCTTCATTGCTCGTTCGCCTCTTCTTGATTTGGACTGCTTTGCCTTAGGCTTTTATGCCTCCTTGTATTATTATTATTATTATTATTATTATTATTATTATTATTATTATTACTACTACTACTACTACTATTATTATTATTATTATTATTATTATTATTATTATTATTATTATTATTATTATTATTATTATTATTCTTGTTGTTGTTATTTTGCTTTGTTGGACAATCATAAGAGATATGTCCTTTTTGCTCACATTCATAGCACTTTAATTCCTTATTATGCCACTTGTTATCGTTTGAGTTATTTTTCTTAGATTGAGAAGAAGAAGAAGAAGAAGAAGAAGAAGAAGACGACTGTTGTTTATTCCTATTAGGCCATTTAAAAAACTTTCTAAGTTTTCTAGCCACTAAGATTAAGTCATCATCTAATTCACTATCGCTATTACTTTCACTATTATTATGTCTCAATTGTTTTGAAAGCGATAAAATTGCCGGTAGAGTTCGATGACTCAAACTTCCATTGGCTTAGTTTTACCTCGTATACTCTAAGTGAACCTATCAATTCGATCATTTTTGTGATTGATTTTGTTTCTTCAATTGCCGTGCCCTTCGGATCCCATTCAGCAGGAAGACTCCGTAGCACTTTTTGAACTTTCTCGTTGTTGGTAAACGATTTTCCTAAAGCTTCAAGTGCAATGAAAATGTTAGTAATCCTCAAATCCATAGATGTTATGGATTCTTTTGACAAGATTCTATATGATTCTAATTTAGTCATAAGTATGTTTATTTTTGACTCTTTTACACCGTTAGTATCTTCATGCTTTAATTCTAGTGATTTCCGCATGTCATGTGCACTTGTGCAATTTGAAACATATCCTGCCTCATAAGTTGTTAGTCCATTCAAAAGTAATTGCATAGCTTTAGCATTCATAGACATTTTCTTTTTATCTTTTGATGACCATTCACTTTTATATTTTTCTACTTTTTGTGTTACACCGTTTACTTGTACAACTTTCATTGGAATGTATGGCCCATCTTCAACTATAGACCATAAATCGATGTCCATAGCCATTAATAACAGCCTCATTCTAAGATTCCAACGAACAAAATTATTTCCATCAAAAAGAGGAGGACGTTGTGTAGACATACCTTCCAACTTACCATTGTGAGATACTATGGCCATTGTATGTACTTTTGATTTGAGATGTGCAGGCTACAAAGAATTGTTGTTTCTTGGCCTTGTCTTGTTCATATGATGTTGAATCTTGATTCTTTGAGTGGTGTTAACCTTGCTCTGATACCAATTTTTGGATCGTGCACCTGCAGTAAACACCACTAGAGGGGGCTGAATAGTGGTTAACGGAAATTACACTACTGCCTTTTAACAAAATCCCCTTTGAAAACAGAATCTGAGACCTCCTCAGATTCAGTAATTGTTTTTGTAAAATTCAAAACTTAGTGTACACAACTCTAAAAATTATGAAAATTTCCAGAACTTAACTTCAATGTCTTGAAAAGAGACTATCAAATAATTAGATAAAAATAAAATTGTTTGACCATTCAAACAAATAAAAACATTCAGATGATCAATCTGGACAGAATTGGACAGAGTAATGCTGATCTTTGAAAACGTGTTTCTCTTTGAATACTCAACCAAAAAGGTTAATCTTTATATTAAAACACTCCTTAAGATGTCTAGTTTATGTTTCCATAAGGCTCTGACCTAATCCTTGATGAAAAAAGAATTCAGGTTTTCTTGAAACTGGTCAGATTGCGGTCAGATTGGAGCATTTATTTTGTAATGACTGAAAGGCTAACTTTCCTTTACTCAAATCAAGTGATTCTTATTGCAAATGAAAGCTAACAGTCTGAAGTTTAGCTACACCAAAAATCACGAATTTTGAAAGTGTTTTGCTATTTTTTCAAGACGTGAGAAGTTTTGTGAAATCTGCAGTGGAAACGGGCAGAAAAATAGAAAAGTGAAAAGAAGACAAGAACGCCAAAGATTAATCCTAGTTCGGTCAATGTGACCTACTACAATCCCAAGGAACACCTTTCCTTGGATTTCACTATGGTACGAATACAATTACAACAAGAACCAAGCTTGATCCTTGGGTTAAACACCAACCCTATTCAAGACTTGGATGAACACCTCTATGCAACTCTTGGTTACAACACCTCTATCACCTATTGATACATCCTTATAGATTTGGCTAATCAATCTTACAAATGAGACATAAGAGGCTTGTAGCTCTACAACAAATACCACAAGAACACCTTCGCTACACAAAGTATGAATCAAGAATGAAGAGAAGAAGATAGCAAGACAATGAGCTTCAACTTTTGCTTTCAAGTGTGTGTTCTTCTTCTTCTTCACCTTTGCCTCTTATTTCTAGTGTGAAATAGGCCTTGAGGATAAGACCTCCAATGTATCACCATCTTCTTCATCAATGCTTAAGTGGCTTCACATTATTGGTTGACCACATAATCACCTGGTACACTTGGCAAAATGAAACAACACAATAGGTCCACTTTGGAATATCATTTGGCCAATTTTTACACTTGAAATTGTCTTGAAAATAATAAGGATAATATGCAAGGATAAGACAGCACAATTCCATCCAAGATTTCCTCCACTTACTTACACAAGAATAGGCATGTGATGGCTGAAAATTTCAAAAACAAATCAGCTCCAACCAAGTCAATATAGCCGTTTTTTCAACTTTGAAATTTCCAAGTTGGCAATTTTGCCAACTAGCTTCTTTTTTGTTGGTCCACTTGGCATAAAGTCATAAAATGAATTCACCATCATTTATACCTGCAAATACACATTTGGAGGCTTGTATATATGAATATCAACTAAGATTTTTGAAGAAGAAATCAACAAATAATAGTTGACAAGATTATGTCAACATATAATATCAAAATTCCCACAATTTTTCCTTATATGTTGTGATGAATTCCACACCATTAACACCTTTAAAATCTTTGCAAAATGATGCTTGAGACTCTCCAATAACACATATAAGAAGGTCTTCAAGAAATAGATATAATAACACCTTCATAATGATAAATAAGAGATGAATGTGTCCTTGAAATATTGTCACCGTGTCAAGCCGCTACACGAACACAAAATACGAATTTTGCCATTTGGTAAGTTGTAGAAACTTTAAAGGCACATTAGTCACAAGACATTTATAATCATCAAAAACACATAATATCAACATAATGAACATATATAAATCACGTACAAATGAAAACAACCATTTTATCATATTTTAGAAAAATATTTTTAAAAACCCTAGACATCGATCGATTGAAGTGCCTCTGCTAGAGAGATCAATGTCTCACAGTGAGTTTCAAAGTTTGTATGTGACCTACATCGATCGATCGAAGTGAGGGTTTGATGTACATCAATCGATTGATGTGTTTCAGGTTTAGAGATTGATGTCTCATAGTAAGGTCTTGGTTTTTCTCTGCCTTACATGGATGGATCGATGCGAGGGATTGAAGTGCAACAACCTGAGAGATCGATGTCATTTTCTTCACTTTTTTAACTTTCATTCATTTATAACAATATGTGTGACATTTTTAAGTATCCACCATTTAAAATCATGACCTTGAAAATTATTCAAACATATTTCTCAACATTAGGAACATGAGACTCTATCATCATAGTCCAGGTCATTTCTAGTAACATGAGATTTTCTGGTCGGTCACACCATTTTGTTTCGATGTGTTCGAATACGAAGTCTAATGGACAAGACCATGTGCGTTAAAGAATTCTTTAAACCCATTGTTAACATATTCACCACCATTGTCGGACCAAAGGATTTGAATTTTTGTTTTGAATTAGGTGTTAATCATATGATAGAAATTAACAAACGTAGAACAAACGTCAGACTTATTTTTTAGGAAACAAACTCATGTCATGCGCGAACAATCAACAACAAATGTAAGAAAGTATTGATATCCAAGATTCGTATGATGTGGAGAAGGACCCCACGCATCAGAATGAACAAGACTAAACAGGGTCTTAACTCTGGTATTATTAGGTTTATATGTAGATCAATGATGTTTTGCACGAAGACAAGTATCACAAAACAAAGAAAGTTCGGACAGAGCTAAAGATGGAAATAAGATTTTCATATAACCTAGGGAAGAATGACCAAGCCGACGGTGCCATAAACACGGTCGATGTTCAGCGGTCCCGGTGACAAGATTGGACTGGCCTGGTTGCACCACATATGTCACGTAGTATAGTCCTCCCTTCTCAATACTACGCCCAATGATCACCTTCGAGTGAATATCTTGCAATAGGCAAATAGTAGGGTACATAAGAACAACACAATGTAAGTCATGTGTAAGTTGACTGATAGATAATAACTTGGATTATAAATCCGGCACATAAAGGCAGTTGTGTAAGTGAAGAGTTGGTGTAATTGAAATAGTGCCACCACCAGAGACTGGAATAAGTTCTCCGTTGGCGGTTTCAATATGGGTTTTGGTGGGAGGTGTCCAACTTTTAATGTCATGAGGTGCATTGGTCATGGTGTTGGTTGCCCCACTATCGAAGATCCAAATGGGGTTAGTTTTAGTGATGTCATCATTAGTAGGGGTTGAGATAGGTTTTTTGTAAAATTTGGGGCATTTTTGGAATTTAGGAAAAAACAGGTTTAATTAGGGAATTAGTGGTAAGTTTAGGACTTAAGTTCGGCCATTTAGGAAATAGAGGGGTTTTATTTGCTTCAGCTGAAATAGGAGGGGTGAAATATTGTTTATGTGAAACTTTCAGGGCCAAGGGGGCAATTTCTAGAGGGGTAAAACTCTCCATATAACCATTATAAGGGTTGAGGGTAAACTCAACCCTTTTACCTCCTTCCTCCATTCCTTCGGTGTCACCTGCCGCCTCTTCTTTTCTGCCGCATGTTTCCTCATTGCTATGACCTCCACTGGCCATGGCTGCGAATCCCATGGCTGCCACTTTTGTATGAAGCAATCGGGATGCCCGAATTGTCTGAAGCAACTCTCCTTTGTATGCCACTTTTGGCCACAGTGGATGCAAATTAGTTCATTTTTATCCTCCACGCGCCGCTTATTGCTAGAGCATGGAGTTGTCTTGCCCTCACATCCTCTTCCCTGCGATGCCCCTCTTTCCCGTCATAGTTCACGGCCTCTAGTAGCCAACTCTTGTGTTGCCAGGCCCGACCCATCCCCGATGAAGAGATTTCCTCTGAAGGGATGCCCTGCAACACCTTTGACCGATCCTCTGCTCTACGTATTTTGCAATATGCAGTCTCCAACGTTGGTAGGGGGTCCCTTTGCAATAAATCATTTTTCTCTGTGTTATACTTCTCTTCAATGGCAGTTAAGAACTGATACAACCTCAAATCTTCCATTCTTTTATTGTATATGTTAATATCAATGGAGCATGTCATTGGATTTGGCTCCTAGGCATCTATGGCAGTCCATAGATCCTGTAATTTATTCCAGCATGCCTCTATACTTCCTCCCCTTTGTCTTATAAGGCTGGCTCTCCGATGAAGATCATACACTCTGAGGAAGGCAGCCCCTGTCCCATATGTGAGAGCTAATCCATCCCATAGAGCTTTGGCCATGACATAACAAGTAACATTCACCACCAATGATGGCTCTATGGTTTGGATGATCTATGTAAAAACTGAATTTGTCAGCTTGCTCCCACCCTGGAAATTCTTGGTCTGTTGGCAACGGTGGAGGAGGAACCCCTGTAAGATGAGGTCTCCTCCCCCTCCCAATGACGACCCGCAGCACCAGTGGTCCCCAGATTGCATAGTTATGATCGTTGAGTTAAACAGAAATGATAAGATTTTCTGTAGGTAAAGGTAATTATGGAGTAGGCAAAGGACTTGAGACTGGTCTAGGTGTATTTTGTAAGATACTGTGAGACTTGGTGTCTTCGGTTCACTGGTTTCTGGGTCTGACATGGGTTCTGTTTTTGTTTTGTAGACATGAAGATTATGAAAGTCTTGCACTGATCAAGGCAGGAGCCAAAAAATAGGCTGAAAATGGCCGTTTATTTGTCAGGTAAGATGAAGGCTGCGATGAATCTTTTATGAGCCTTCACCCAGAAACCACCACCTTCAATTTTAGTAATATGTTTTAAGGAGGACTAAACCTGCTCTGATACCATGATAACAATGGTAATAGGACAATAGTTTCAAATATAATTTTCTTTCGCGGTTTTCATCCATACATCTCCACCATCTCTTATACAATAAGACTACCTCTATACATGGTAAAGTATAAATCAATCAATCCCTATAATTATTACTAATTGATTTACATTAATTACAAGATATTCGGCATGATATGATTTGATCTTATTTCCTAACACATAGTGCACTTTATGGAGTCGGAGGTTTTGATTTAGTATGTTCCAAACTTTGATTATATGGCCCATAAAGTACAGCATTATAAGGCATGTTTCTTTGATCCATAGTTATTAAACCTGGTTCGACCGACAGTTGGACTGGACAACCCAGTGACCTGGACATTAGACCAATCGAGTTTAGCCTTTAACCCGGTTAATCACTTGATTCACGTTGATCTGATGTAACCTGTTGGTTCACTTGGAAACTTGCCTGGATCAATGAAGACCCAGTGGGTCAAGACAATACACTAAAACTTTTATATGTTTTAACTCCTTTTAAAATATAAAGTTAACAAAAAAAACCCAATTAAAATATAATAAACGTAAAGGAAAAAGAAAAACTCCCTTATTCCTCTTACCTGTTGAAAAATACTACCAATCCTTTCTTCCTTCTTATGAAAAATTACAAGTCGACCTTTGTGGGATATTGTTTTTATGGCTTGCATCGAAGTTTTTGTGTGTTTTGTATAAGCATTTGGATGTTGACATTTGAGTGTGTTTAGAGATGGATGAGATGTTGATCAACATGCATCTTATATTGTAATATATATTGGAGTTATGTATTTTTATCAAATTTTGTTTGCACATATATTCTGGGTCATGTAACAAAAAATATTGTCAGAAATTTGAATTTATAACATGAAGGATTTCAATTTTTATGTATCATCTCTGCCTTATGGCAATTGTATAATTATGTATATTATTTTATTAATATATGTGATCAACCAGTTGACCTAGTGACCACCGATCGAATGGTTTGTTATAGCTCATTTTTTAAAAAACATTTATATAAATAATAATTAGTGTTTCTCCAAATTAATAGGGGATAGAGATAAAGATAGTAATTATAATTAGATACACCCTAGGAAATTAAATGCTAACTTAATTCAAACATACAATTTGTATTTATTTTACCAGTCATCTACCTCTATAAATATGTATATAACACACACAAACCAAACCCCATAAAACCCGCCCCCAACCAAAGCATCAGCCGCCCCTCCCCACTTGTAGCCGCCCTATTCCCCCAATATATATATATATATATATATATATATATATATATATATACCTAAACACTAGTTGCTTGAGTTGGCTGCCCATCAAGGAAAAAAAAGAGGGATTTCTAAATCTTACCAAGACCAAGATCAATAGAGTGTAGGAAAAGAAAGGGGAGAAGAAGATTCTACGTAGGAAATTAATTCGCCGAACAAGATAGGTTATCTTCCTCTCTTCTCAAATTGCCCTCACTTCGTGTGTGAATCATGCTTGCTTTAAATTTTGGGTGTTATATGTATATGATGCCGTTTGCATGTTTTATGATGTTTGTATGTACAAGTAAAATTGTATGTGCGATGATGTTGTTCGTGCGATTTGAATATAAATTAAAAGAATCAATTTTTATGTTAATAGCCTTAGAAATAGATCACATAGCCTGGAAATTAGGTTGGAATTGGACTTGAAATTGAAAACTGGTATGACAGGGTGGCACGGGGGTCTCAAAGGCAGCGCGTGAGGCCCACACGCGGCTATGGGCGGCACGTGCAGGCCACGTGCATACGTGCTCAGGTGCAGTGTGTACGTGGCATTAAACGGGGTTAAATGAAATTTATTAGGATCAATTTGGAGTTAAGTTGGAGATTTTATTGAAGTTGGAAGAAAAATAGAATTTAAGAAAATAAAGAAAAAAATAAAGTAATAACAAAAAGGAAAATCCAAGTCAGCCGGGTCGGGAACGATAATTCTTCAAGGCAAGTCAGGGGAGCAAAAGCTACTTACCGAGGTCTATTATATACCGGAACTACGAAACAATAATCCTAGCCTCGGGCAAGCCACAGAGGCCAATTGTGAGGTGAGCTTGAAGGGTGAGTACTTGATGATGTATGATAGGGGCGGCCGTTTACTGATAAAGGTTGAAAGGAGTCCGAATCGGTTGTACAAGATTTGTATAAACCTGGGTGTTCCGATATGTCTTCAAGCCAAGATGGATGATGATGCTCGGAAGTGGCGTACTCGACTTGGGCATGTTCACTTTGAAACAATAGAAAAGATGCCCCCAAAGCAAGAAGTGGATATAGCGAAGAAGCAGAAGTTTTCATCTTGTTCATTCATTCGATCGCATTTATCTCTCAGATCATCCATATATCCTCCGCAGGTACTTCTGAACAATCATCAAGAACATTACAGGGGTAGCATTGACGAGTGTTCTCGAGAAATGGATCACCGATATAGTCTTCAGCATGGATGGGAATATAACAGCGCTTTGGAGGGTTATAGTCCGGTTCACGAGCCAAATGTCCGTGGTAGTCATTCGATGTGGCATTTTTTGGTTTACAGACTTATGACATGTCAATATATTTTTGGTTACTTGATGACATGGAATGTATGACTTGGAACATCTATATAATCAAAAATATGATGTGTATATTGTAGCTTGATGTTGATGTACGTTTATGATGTGTCGATGAAATGTCTGGATAGAAATATATGGCTCGTCGTTATATATATACATAATATGAATGCAGCCGTGTGTGTGTGTATATGTAGTATGGAGAATCACTTTCCATTTCAAATTTGTTGCCAAATAGGTATCTTCAAATATATCTCTTCAAGTACTTAATTTAATGAACTAGTTTAGTTCATCTCCTTAATCACTTCATCGAATGAACTAGTTTAGTTCATTTAACATGGCGCCTGAAAATAGTATAAACACAATAAATTTTAGCCATATGATTTAAGACTTAACGCTTCATGGCGCATTAGTTCAACAATAATATATAAAAGCATATAAAGCACATTTATCAAGTATGCATGCCATGTAACACTTAAATCATGCATTTTGATAACATGTAACATTTAAATAATGCATTTTCAAATTACTTAAACCCCGATTTCTCAACAAAATCTCGCCCTTTTGATGAATGTAAAATAACCTTTATTCGTGATTTAAATGTGTCATGATCCCTCCCCCTTAAATCAAGCTCTCTCTCCCCCTTAAATCATGCCTTTATCCCCCTTTATTTTGTAAATCATATCGAAAGAGGTAGTAGTAATGGTAAGAAAGAGCAATTTATAACATATCAACAGAGATCATGCCTAATTTAGAACGAAGATTTTCATATGTGGCTTGGTTAAGTGTTTTTGTAAATATGTCGCTTATTTGTGCTTCGGTACGAACATGTTCTATAATGATATCACCACTGTTTACATGATCACGAAAAAAATGATATCTTACATCTATATGTTTTGCCTTAGAATGTAATATATGGTTCTTAGATAAGTTAATAGCACTCATACTGTCACAGTATATGGGAATTTGATTCACAACTGTACTGAAATCTGGGATTTGTTATTTTAGCCATAGTAATTGCATGCAGCAAAGACTAAGTGGCATGTGTTCCTCTTTAGTGGTGGATAACGCTACACTAGCTTGGTTTTTCGAGAACCATGATATTAATGAATTACTAATGAATTGACATGTATTGCTTGTGCTTTTTCTATCCATTTTACATCCTCCATAATCGGCATCAATATAAGCATGGGTTAAATTCACAGTTTCTGCCATACCAAAGTCCTAATATGGGGGTATGCTTTATGTAACAAAATATCCTTTATACAACATTAAAGTGTGAGACTTTAGGATTACTTTGAAAACGAGCACACATACAAACACTAAACATAATATCAGGTCTACTTGCAGTAAGGTACATCAAAGAACCAATCATATATCTATACAATCCATTATCAAAATCTTTTCCATTTTCATCATTGTCAAGTTTAGTGGCTACACTTATAGGGGTGGCAGATGGTTTCAAGTTTTCGAAGTTAAAGTTCGTAATTATGTCATTTATGTATTTTACTTGACTTATATGTATTCCTTTACTAGTTTGCTTAATTTGCAAGTTTATATGTATTCCTTGACTTATATGTATTCCTTTACAAGTTTCAAATTCTTCTACTAACTTATGACATGTAGATCAAAAAACAATATCATCAACATAAATTTGAATAATAAGCAAATCTGATTTTTCTTGTTTTAGGAAAAAAGTACTATTGATGGTTCTTCTTTTAAATCCATTTTCTAAAGAAACGTAGCAAAGCAATCGTACCAAGCTCTAGGTGCGTATTTTAAACAATACAATGCTTTCCTTAACTTATACACATTGTTAGGATATTTTATATCCTCAAATCCGGGTGGTTGTTTTGCACAAACTTCTTCTTGTATAAATCCATTCAAAAATGTACTTTTTACATCCATTGGATAAAGTTTAAAATTCTTTATGCAAGCAATAGCAAGTAATAGTCGTATAGCTTATAAACGTGCTACAGGTGCGAATGTCTCTTCATAATCTATTTCCTCTTCTTGATTATATCTTTGTGCTACAAGCCTAGCTTTATTTCTAACAACTTTACCATCCTCATTCATTTTATTTCTAAACACCCATTTTGTGTCTATTATCGTTTTATCTTATGATCGGGGTACTATATCCCATACATTGTTTCTTGTAAATTGATTTAATTCATCATGCATAGCATCAATCCTAGAAGAATCATTCAAAACATCAAGCACATTCTTTGGTTCTATTTTAGAAATCATAGCATGGAATTGATTTATTTCATCATGATATATTCTACTACGTGGTCGTACACCTTGAGATATGTTGCCTATTATGAGGTCGTGTGGGTGATCTCTATGACATCTTGGTTGATGATTTTCTAAGTTCTCGTGCGGTTCTAAGTGATTATGCATTTCTAGGATGTCGTGCTCATCATGTATGCTGTTTTCTTCCATATCATCCATCACGAGTTTCAATTCAAAATCATCATCATATTCTTCATTTATTTTAAGTTCACCAAATTCATTATATTTCACATGAATAGATTCTAAATTTGTCTAGTGACAGGATCATAGCATCTATACGCTTTAGAATTCACAAAATATCCCACTCACAAAAAATAATAATCAGTCTTTGGCATGCGATCATTTCAAATCTCATATGGCATTTTGTTAATTCTCTTTCTAATTGATAACTGGTTAATTATATAACATGCATAATTTAAGGCTTCCACTCATAAAAATCTAGGCAATTGATTTTCACAAAGCATGGTTCTTGTAGTTTCTTGTAGCGTCCTATTCTTTCTTTCTACTACACTGTTTAATAATATCTTTTTCATCACAAAGCACAATCATATCTTTATTTTTAAACTTGCCTCCTGTATCGCTCCTAATCTTTTTCACATTCACATCATATTCATTTTCAAGTTGTTTTATTAATTTAGCAATATCAATGGCAATATCATCTTTATTTGTAAGAAATAAAGTCCATGTATAACGAGAAAATAATCAATGATAACGCATGCATAGTGTCACCCTCCAAGGCTTCTAGTACGACTAGGACCAAACAAATCAATACATAATAATTATAATACTCTAGATGTGCTAATCTCATTCTTAGACTTAAGTAATTCACGTGTTTGTTTGCCCTTAATACAACATTCACACAACTTAGAGTTGTCCAAATCAAATTTCGACATTCCTCGTACTAGATTCTTGCATTGAAATTTTTCAAGAATTGAGATGTGAATGTGTCCTAAATGTCTGTGCCATATATTCACGTTTGGTTCATTTGACATAAAGCATTTTACTTTTGCATCTAACATGTCATCCATAGATAATATACAAATATTTCCTTCACTTTTTCCTTTTAATATTGTTTCTCCGTTTTTATTAACAATGTTGCAATATGGATGAGATAAACACACATCAAAACCACTATCAAGGAGTTGTGAAATGCTAACCAAGTTATAGAATAAATTCCTTACCAATAATACGTTGGAGATCCGAAGGGTGATTGAATTTCCGATTGTTCACTTTCGATTATCCTACCTTTGTTGTTATCTTCAAAGGTCACGGATCCACCTTTCGTAACCTTCTTTAGTTTTGAGAACAAGTTCGGATCAACCGTCATGTGCCTTGAGCAACCATTGTCAAGGAACCACTTATTTGCTACATCTTTCGTTTCATGTGATCCCTGCAATGTGTAACAACCATTTAGGTATCCTTTATTTTGGGTCCTTAAGGGTTAGTAGTTCTACCGGTTGCACGAGTACCTTTTGGTACACAAACTTGGGTGACCTTTTCTGGTCTTACAAAATGTGAAAAGAAAGATGAAGAAGCAATATAATATATGTTATGATCATTTCTATTTGGCGTATGGCCGAATCTACCACTGTGAGCATAAGATGATTTTCAGTTTTGATATACGTTTCTGTTTGCATGTATAGTGCGTGATCTAGATGCATTAGTATGATATGATTGTCGCATATACATCAAAGGCTTTCTTTCATATATATATGGTACATGATTATACTTTCCATGCGAAAAAGGAGTGCGATGAGATGTAATAACTAGCTTGCTATTTTGTATTGTCACCTTCTTAGGATGTGCAATCGTCTTGACTACATGTGGTTGCTTAGATGAAGATAGAACAAAATTTGTACACTTGTTTTGTACTTGATTATCTTCAATATATCCTAATCCGGTTTCGTCAGCTTCATGCTTTTGAGAAGAAATAAGACATTCAAGTTCATGTATTGAATTTTTTTACCGTCTTTTCTAGGTCTGTGTTTTTTGATCTCAAATCTGAGATCTCGGCTTTCATTACAGTATTCTTGGATGTCAAAGATGCAATTTCAGACTTCAATGAATTAATCATGGTAGACGACTCCTCTTTTGAATCGTTTAATTGAGATACAATATTTGTATTCGAATATTCTAACAATTTCTTGTCTTCAATTAAACGTTTCTTTTCGTTTCCAAGAGTCTTAGTGAATTTACACAACTCAAGATATTGACTAAACAAATCATCATAAGATGGTTCATAATCTGAATCGGAGTCAGAATGTACCTCACTAGATGATTTGGATACAAAGCATACTTGAGCCGTTTCTTTTTTGGTTTCTTGATTCTAATGACTCACTCCATGTGGAGGCTAGAGAGCTCTTCTTGTACTCCTTTGCGTAGGTTTTGAGACGGGTCTAGTTTCTGTCCAATCCTTATCATGATTTTTGTTCATTGCTTTGTCCTTGTTCGGGCAATCATAGGATATATGTCCAAGTCTTCCGCAGTCATAGCATTTGGTATCCTTATCGTTATTCTTATTTTTATTTTTCTTAGTTGAAGTAGCCATAGGTTTGTTTTTAAACGACCTTTTTATGAACTTTCTTAAACCTTTAGCCAATAAAATTAGATCTTTATCATCCAAATCTGTGTCACTGTCGAAAGGGATGGATACGTATTCATTTGATTTAAATGCTATAATTTTACCTTGTTGTGAAGTTGATTTCTACATCCTTAGAGTGAGTTTTTTTTCATATACCTTTAGTGATCTGATCAATTCCTCCATTTTTATTGACTTTGTTTCCTTACTTTCTTCAATTGTGGTCACTTTCGAATCTCATTTGGATGGGATTCTTCTCAATACATTTTGTACTTTTTCCTGTGAAGAAAATATCTTACCAAGAGAATCAAGAGAATTGTAGATGTTAGTCAATCTTAAATCCATATCAACAATAGATTCATTCGGCAATAATTTAAAGGATTCAAGAGTAGGCATAAGCATAGTTATCTTTGACTCTTTAACTTGACTAGTACCTTCATGTTTCATTTCTGGACACCTCCACATCTCTTGAGCACTAGAAACATTTGATACATAACTCGATTCACTTTTATTCAAACTATTTAAAAGAAGTTGCATAGTCTTATCATTCATACTCAATCTCTTTCTATGATCAATAGTATATTTTTGCTTAGGTTTTACACTTTCTATATTGACACCATCAACGTGGATATCTTAGATGGAACAAACAGACCATCTTCTCTGATAGACCATAAATATATATCAATAGGAATAAGAAAAAGTTTCATGCAAAGTTTCCATTGAGTAAATGACTCACCATCAAAAAGGAGAGGTCTTTGGCTCGACATTCTTGCTCGGTTTCGAGATTAGCGTATGCCATCTCACAAACATTGTTAGATCATCTTGTAGTGAGTGAACCTCGCTCTGATACCACTTGTAGGACCTGTATAGCACCACTAGAAGGAGGGGTTGAATAGTAAGTACGGAAAAATTGGTTTTTAAAACTTTTAGTTACCAATTAATCACTTCTGAAAATAGATTCTGTTTTCAGATCATGTTTTTAATTAACTGAATGATCAGGTTCTCGACCCCCAAAACTTATGAAATTGAGTGAAAATGTACTCTCAAATGTTATATATGTACCATAAAAATTTTAGATTACGATTCAAAGTGTAAGGCCCTAAACTAGCGTTTTTACTTGGACTCTGTCAATCTACAAGAAATTTTTTCTTAAAATGAAAAACTCATTCCTATTTAAAGACAACTTTAAATGCTCTGAAAATTTTATGAAATTACCCTTAAGATGTATACTTTAAAGGGTCGAAATAGTTTTTAAAATTATATTGGAAAGTATATCAACCACGTTGATGTTCTCAACCTTTGCAGATCTTTACATCAGATTGCACTAGTCTAAGAACTATGAACGTTTGGATGACTTATACTTATCCAAATTAAATGCAACTTCTCTCAAATGAAACCTAAGTCCTTTATCTATGTTTCTGCAAAGTTTGATGATTTTTGGAAAATTTTTGCTTTTTTTTATGTGGCTATGAAAACGATGCAAGAACAGGAACTAAAACTAAAAATACTGAAACTAAGATCACCAAGATTTTTATATTGGTTCGGTCAAAACGACCTACTCCGGTCTTCGAGGACACATTCCTCGGTATTCACTAATCACCAAAGATAGTTTAAGACAAGAGTGGCTGGAGTTATACACCAACTTCTCCAATGTCCACCCCTTTTACAGCAAACAACACAAACAACCAACAAAAACACCACCACCTGACTAATGAATATGATGATCATACCTTCATCAACCTTTTACAAGAATGGGACATGTATGAGTGGTATATATGAAGCATATAAAGATTATAGAATGTACATTTGATAGGATTGAAGCTATATGAAAGAGAAGAAGATAGGAGAAGAAGAGAAGTCTTGCTTTGCACTTGATAGGATAAGAAAGTGAGTCTTGTTCTTGCTTTCCACTTCTTCCTTGTTTTTATAATGTGTTTGGCCGCCCCCTTGGCTAAATTCTTCCTTCAAGAATTTCTTGAATGTCCTTGGAAGATACCTTGGATATCTTTGTGACATATGTTTGCTTACTTGGCGAAATATGATTAAACAAGTGATGTATCTTCCCCTTGTTTTTACTCTATGATAGCGTCTGCATTAATCCATCTTGGCACATAAAATATGACATGGAAAATGCCAATAAAAATCTGAAAACAATTCAAATTTTGATTACCAATTAACCATAAGTGTTATTTCCCCTCATGTTTGAAAGGAATTTGATGATAACCCACATGCAAATATCAGCCACAAGGATATGTGTTGAAAACTTCAGCATTTTTTTGAATTTTGAATGCTTTCCTTGTGTGTCTTGGTCTTCATCAATACTAGCATTCATTTGTGGATCATTCTACACCAATCATAGTACAAAATAAGCTCCACCTAGGCTCCAAATAAGCTCATAAAAGCCACCCAACCTCAGGTCAAATGTGCTGAAAATCATTTTTGAATTTTGACAAATAATGATGTAGTATCTTCATATATATAGTAAATTACCATTTAACTTGTTTTTCTAGAATACTCCAAGATGTGTCTTGGATGTGTAAGGCATGTCTAGGTACATGTCACATAGTGATAAAAACGTCCCGTTAAAAAATATAGAAAAACGAATTTATGACTTCTGTTGATCACACAATTTTTCTTCAATCAATCTCAAATCCTTTAGACATGTAAAATGTGTTATACACCATATAATATACAGAATATAATGCATAATTTCAGCTCCAAAAGTTAAAAACAAATCGGCCATGTGGGGCTTTATTTTGAATTTAAATCATCAACAAATCAAGGCAAATGATATGTAAGTGATACATGTAATTACGATATGACTTTGGGGTTTATTACAAATATGGTGTAAGAAATCTTTATATATTTGGACTGTATATTGGCTGTCCATCTTTGTATGGTAAGTATGTGACATGTCGGTGACGGTTCGATAATCGTTTGATGTGGCGATTTTTGGTTTACGGACTTGTGATATGTCGGTATATTTTTGGAAGCCTGATGACATGGAATATATGACTTAGAATATGTATATACTCAAAAGGATAATGTGTATATGGTGGCTTGACATTGACATACGTTGATGAGGTGCCAGTGAGATATCAAGATAGAAATATATTGCTCGTTGTTTTATATATATATATATATATATATATATATATATATATATATATGTATATTTGCCATGCTAAGGACATCTTGTTGCTGCAATTTCTTTCCTGCTTCCTTGTCTCTCACCTCTGAGAGCAGAAATTCAAGCTTTGTTCTATACCATAATGTTCTTTGGGCGACTATGTCAGAATTTATTAGTAGAAACGGATTGTCTGCAGGCAACTCAAGCGCAGAATTCCCAGCTTTCACTATTGCCAGAGTATGCTCGTCTCCATTTGTTTCTTAGTCTCACATATAATCACCTTCGTTTCATTCCTAGGGAAGTCGACGTGGTTGCTCATCATCTTGCACAACATGTGCGCATGTCCCCGGCTACAATGCTTTTCACTTCGGCTGTCCAACTTCCTCCTCTGGCGTGTGGCTTCTATTCCACTTACTGAACCGTCCATGCCCTCCGGACGTAGCAGTCTCAACAAGAGCTTTTTGTGCGTTGCCTGTATCACAATGATGCAGGCAACTTGGGTATGGTTTCTTTTCATACATATCTCTTTTGGTAGCTTCTTAAGGTCCCCCCATTGGGGTTGGCGCTATACATTGTTTGTTACACGCAGTCTTAAGCCTACGGGCAACTTTCATTGCTTCCATGGATACATGCAGAAGAACCTTTGCCATTTTCCGCGGCTTTTACATGGTCGATTTTTTGTTGCTTTGGTCACATAAGACTAAAGCAATGGTGGTGTAGAGAAAAGGGGGTTTGAGTAATTTCAAAATGTATGATTTAAATGTGATTAAAAACGTGCATGATATAAATGTGCATGACATATTGCATATAACCTGCCTTATATAGTTCATATGTAATATTGCTGTACTAACAAGCCATGAAGCGTTACAGCTTACATCAAATGACAAACATTTGTTGTGTTTATACTATTTTCAAGTGCCACCATTAATGAACTAAAGTAGTTCATTAAGTTAAGTACTTAGTTAATTAAACTAAGTAGTTCATTCAAAGGAAGCTACATTTGGACAAGGCACAAAGGCAACAAGACTAAGAAAGGAAAGTCCCCTCCTCCTCTCATCACTCATATACACGTATAAACACATATAAATATATATATTTTCAGATTTTTTGAAAAACGCACATACACATGTATTCCAGCGTACTACCGACACGCTATATATTTTACGTACGTATGTTAACGTCACACCACCATACTTAACTCATATTTATGAGTATATTCAGGTCTTATATCATATGATATAAGTCATGGTGATGACAAATTAAATACGACACGTTAAAAGGTTCTAAACCAAAAATTGTCGTATCGGGCGAATACCGAAACTTCGCCAACGTGTCACGTACTTGGCATAAATAGATGGCCAGCACCTACACCTCAAAAATCTTTATAGTTTTCGTGGATATGATGACAATTCCAGCCATAAAATCATTCCATGTTGGCACACACAAATCACCCCACATTACGGCCAAATTGTAGAGATTCCAATTTTAATTTTGTCACATGTTAATGGCACCACTTTAAGACCAGCCAAGTGCTGAATATTAAAGTTTATATTATGTATATTATGTGTAACATAATATATGTAACATGTGCAAAAAGTTGGAATTTAATTAGGGAAAAATCGGGTAATCGATAAACATCGAAAATTCGGTTTTCTACGTACACAACACATGGAACGTATTTGGCACATCATACGACACGTATCTAGACAATTTTTACATATGTCATACATCTCAAAGTGTTCTAGAAAATTAAATTAAGGGCTGATTGGAATATGCCAAGTGTGTATTATTAAATATGCATTATTTTACAAAGTTTGCAAAAATAAAATTCAGCACATGCTTACATATCATACACGCCTATTCCAGCTGAAATGGAGCATATGTGGAGCCTTGTTGGCATATTGATTGGTCAAGAATCAATCATACAATGTTGGTGATTTAAAGAAAGAAGCTACAAAAGGTAATGTTTTAAATTTTATCTCATCTGAAACACATGCTGAAAATTTCAGCATGTGTATTAAGAGCTGGCCGATTTTCACCATTGATGAGCCTATATTTTGTGTCTTGAAACATGGAATTAAATGGAAGACAAATTGGAATTTATTTGAATAAGCTACGAAAGTAAAATTGTGATATCTTGAATATCACACATGCTAAAAAATTTCAGCATGTGTATGAATGTATCTTGGCCGAAATATTGGTCTTGTTGGTGTCTAATTTCTATTCCATAAATGATGACATTATTTTCTACTAATTGGTGATTTATTTCTAAGAGACAAATCAAAGAAAATTTGGAAATAATTTGAATAAAAGCACCATGTATCATATGCTGAAATCTCAGAATGTCAAGTTCCTTAATGGCCGATTTTTACACCCTTATTGGAGAAATATTGTCTTGCTTAATTTATGTGATGATCTTGGAAGTTATGGTAATTTTTTTATGATGATTTTGGCACATTTTTTTAGTGGAATTCTCAGATTTTCCTAGTCATCAAATGATGACAACATTCAACCAATCAATGAATGCCAAGTAAGCAAAAGTTAAATGATCATCCAATGAGGAGGTCCCAAGTAAGCAAGATCATGTCACAATGATGCCACATATTCTCCCAAGGACATAAAATATAATTTTCAATAGGAGAAGGACCTACAAGGGGGCGGCTAAGAAGTGTTAAAAGGGTAGGAAGAAGAACAAAACAAAGACAAGAACAAGCATTACAATCTTGAAGCATCAAAAACGTTCTGGCCTTCTTCTTCTACACTCTGTTTCTTTCTTCTTCCTAAAGCCTATTGTACTTACATTCAAATTCTTGAATAGGCTTATCTTAGACCACCACACATTCTTTATCTTTGTAAAAGATTGATCAAGGTGTGATCAATCTTCAATCTTCCGAGGTGGTGGTGTTCGTGCGTATTGTATTCATTATACAAAGTTTGTAAAGGGTTGGAGTTGGTGTGTAACTCCATCAACCCTGTGGTAAGGTGTATTTGTGTTGTGTGATTAGCGTGAACCGAGGAAGGTGTTCCTCGAAGACTGGAGTAGGTTGTTTATAACCGAACCAGTATAAAATTCTTGGTGTCATTTACTTTCAGCACTTGTATTCTGTTTCAGCACTGTTTATCCTTTTTGATTACATTCGTAAAAATAGTAAACGTTTTTCAAAAATTACAAAACTTTTCAGAATAATAGCCACACGTCTTAAGGTTAATTGGATACAAGTTTCAACCCTTTTGGATAAGTATAAGTCAATCAAACGGCCAATATTCTGAGACTAGTGCAGTCTGATTTTCAGGCTTGCAAAGGTTGAGACTTTGAGTGTATTTAACTAACTTCCCGAAAGCATTTTTCAAAACCGTTTCAACCCATTTAAATATAACATATAAGGGGTTAGTGGTTAAAATTTCAGAGCATTTGGAGTTATGTACAAATAGGAATAAATTTTTCAAAACAGTTAACCGTTTCTGGCAGATTCGCGCAATCTGACCACTAACGATTTTATAAGGGGTTAAAGGTTGAATTTAAATCTGAAATTTTTGTGAGACACTCATAACATCTGAGGCTAAGTTCTCTCAATATTTCAGAATTTTGGAAGACCTACAACCTAGTTTTAAAAATGTTTTAAAACTGGTCTAGAAAACAGAATATGTTTTCAGAAGTTGAGTTCTTGAGTCAAAACAATTTTAAAACCACACTTTCTGCACCAACTATTCAACCCCCCCTTCTAGTGGTGCCTTGCAGATCCTACAAGTGGTACGTTCATATTTCTTTCTTGCTACTTTGCTATATCTGTTTCTTATACCAGGCATAAGCGGACAATTCTCTCTTTTGCGCACATGAGCACATGTCCACCTTTGATGGAGATCATGGTTTCCGGTCCATTGCGAGCCCAAGCCATTCATGTGCATGCAAAACACACCTTCTGTACAAGCTCTCAAGATTACTCACGTTTACGCGACATGGAGCATAGTATAGTAGTTCTTTATTTATCGTTTAAATTCGTTGTTTGCTACTACATTTCGATCTCAATATGTTTTTCTTATGATGTATTGTTTAGTATGGGAGAGTCTCCCACCTTGAAATCTACATAATGTAACCACAATATTCCTCCACCACAAGTGAGGGTTAAAACATATCAATAAAAAAAACCGGACGGTACTTCCCGTCCTTCACCAAAAAAAATATATTTGGCATGCGATCATTTAAAATATCATGTGGCGTTTTATTAATTTTATTTCAAATTAATAAGCAGATATTTATATAACATGCACAATTTACGGCTTCCACACACAAAAATCTAGGCAATTGATTTCACAAAGCATGGTTCTTGTAATTTCTTGTAACGTCCTACTCTTTCTTTCAACTACAATGTTTAATTGTGGCGTTCTAAGTGGTGAAAACTCATGCTTAATACCTTTTTCTTCACAAAATGCAATCATATCTTTATTTTTAAATTCGCCGCCTCAATCGTTCCTAATCTTTTTCACATTTACACCCTATTCATGTTCAAGTTGTTTTATCGATTTAGCAATTTCAATGGCACTATCATCTTTATTTGCAAGAAATAAAGTCCATGTACAACGAGAGAAATCATCAATGATAACGCATGCATAGTGTCGCCTCCAGGGATTCTAGTACGGCTATGACCAAACAAATCAATATGTAATAATTCTAAGACTCTATATGTGCTAATCTCATTCTTAGACTTAAGTGATTCACGTGTTTGTTTGCTCGTTATACAAGATTCACACAACTTAAAGTTGTCCAAGTCAAGTTTAGGCATTCCTCGTACTAGATTCTTACGTTAATGTTTTTCTAGAGTGGATATTCCAATGTGCCCTAAACGTCAATGTCATAAATTCAATTTCAGTTTATTTGACATATAACAGTTTACTTTTGCATCTAACATATCATCCATAGATTATGTAAAAATATTTCCTTCTCTTTTTTCTTTTAATATTGTTTCTCCATTTTTATTAACAATGTTCAATATGGATGAGAGAAGCACACATCAAAACCACTATCAAGAAATTGTGAAATGTAAGCAAGTTATAGGATAAGTTGCTTACCAAGAATGCGTTGACGATCTGAAGAGTGCATGGATTTCCAATTGTTCGCTTTCCAATTATCCTGCCTTCATTGTTGTCTCCAAAGGTTGCGGATCCACCTTGTGTAACCTTCTTCGATTTTGAGAATAAGTTCGGATCACCCATCATGTGCCTTGGGAACCACTGTCAAGTAACCACTTATTTGCTACATCTTTCGGTTTATGTGGTCCTTGCAATGTGTAATAATCATTTAGGTACCCTTTATTTTGGGTCCTTAGGGTTAGTGATTCAACCCTTTGCATGAGTACGTTTTGGTACACAAACTTGTGTGACCTCTCTTGGTCTTACAAAAGGAGAGAAGAAAGATGAAGAAGCAATATAATATATGTTGTGATCATTTCTATTTGTCTTGTGGCCGAATCTATCATTGTTAGCATATACATCGATAGCTTTCTTTTATATCTATGCCGTAGCGCCCCGTACCCGGCCTGCCCGAATACAGTGTGCCTGTCGTACTTCACTACGGAGAGTACCAGGCATCAATGCATAACATGTCATTGTCCATAACAAAATTTATGGACTATCATGCCTACATATCAACAGGTAAGCAAAACTTAGGCAGAATAAAAACTTTTAAATAAAACATTCTGAATTATCCGACATAACGTCTACAACCATGTCCACAAAATCAAAAGAGAGATCCAAAATGTTTGTTCCAACATAAGTTCATCAAACATAAACCATCATGATAAATTCCTTAAGCTGCCATCCTCTCTCTCTCCTCTACGGGTACGAAACTCTAGGCTCATTGTCAGTCCACTTTACCCCGTTTCCTACAGGCTCTGGGAGGAAAAATAAGTGGGTGAGTGACAAAGTCACCAGCAAGTAAACCATAAACAACTAAGAATTAAACGGAAAGTATACACAAGAACTAAATCCCAATAATTTGGATTCTTCACATACCTGACCTTCAATCCATTTGCCGCCAAAAGAAATAAGATCATAACTTATGCGACAATAAAATCATAACTTAATTGACCGTAGATAATAAATTTGTAACCTAAATAACAGTACATCTAGCATTCGACTAGACATTAAATGTACCATGTATGAATATGCAAATATGATGCAACATGATAAGATGAGGATAAAGTCGATCATTCTTTGTTTCAAAACATCATCGTCATAAAACGAGAATAGAGAGTGTTCAGATCTATTATCTCCGGATCTGAGGTGGTCATATCGTTCCCTTCTGATCTATTATTTCCGGATCCAAAAGCGGTCATTATAGTCAATCATCATAATCAGGTCTATTATCTCTGGGCCTGAACGGTCATAAATCGTCATCAGGTCTATTCTCTCCGGACCTGAACGGTCATAAATCGTTATCATCAGGTCTATTCTCTCTGGGCCTGAACGGTCATAATCATCATCATCAGGTCTATTATCTTCAGGCCTGAATGGTCATAATCATCATCGGATCAATTAACTCCAGATTAGTAGCGGGTTGGGCTGGCCAGGAATTAATGGTATCAATAGGAGTCGTTCTTTCAAAAACTGAAATCTTTCTTTCAAAAAGAGCTTTTCTTCATTTCTTTGGCATAAAAATCAGTCTCATGCATCATGTAAATGCAGACAATGCAATGCATGATGTGTAACGTGCAATTCATGACTAAATACATCACACAATACATATACGGACTTGTCCCTTAAGCTGGAAAATATTCCAGCAATAACACTCTGTTCATGCTGCCACGAAATCATCAATTTAGGGCCTATTTTCCATAAACTTATGTCACACATATGCATAATGAAGTCTTTTCTACATGCCATAAAAATTCCGTAACATTACAAGGTAGATAAAACCGTCAAATCATTAATTTACTAAAAAGGGTACTGCTGAGTCCAGCAATGCAGTACCCATTCTTACCTCTGTTTCGTGGGCCATAAGGCCTTATCCAATTAAGGCTAAAACCTGGAAACATATCCAATACATTAAGAAGTAATATTTAAAGGTCCAACATCACATACAAGTCCAAATAAATAAGGTTAAGGCCTAAACAAACACTATATCCTCCGGCCCTGTTTTTCAGATTTTGTACCATGAATTTCCCTTAATTGTTACCCTGTAAAAACTGTAATTTCAAGCAAATTCCTCCCATGAACATACTCTTATATGTCTTAGGTAAGTACTGTAAAATTTTCAAAGCAATCCAATACACTTAAGGGGGTCAAATAATTTTCTTTCTAAGTTAAGGTATTTACTGAAACTGCAGTGACCTACTCCTACTAAAAAACTTATTAAGGGCAAACCGCAAGTCCTTTTACCAAAAATCCACCTCTCACTTTTACTAAACATGTAAGGCTACAATCCTTCCAAAATTTAGCTAAATTGCACGTTCCTAGGGTTCATTTTCAGGCCATACAATACACCACTTAAAACTGTCCAGCTCCAGTAGTTTTGCCTTTTATCGCTTTATCTTGTCCATTACTTTCCAAATAACCTTATTTCTCTAAAATGGCTTACTAACCACTAAATATCTATTTTGACATAATCATTTCCAGTTTAATAATAATCTTCAGGTTACACATATGGCATGCCAAAACAGCCTTGCAAACGTACACATAGTACACGCCATTTTCACCCATTTCTCTTCCCATAAAGTCTATTTTCAATAATACTAATTCCATCAATCATATAGTCACCCCACAACCCGTATGTTGTGCATAGTAGGTCTCATGTCATTGTTAAGTTTAAGCACAAACACATCCATGTAGTAAATCATACAATCATGACAACCCTTGTTCTTAAAATCACTAAGTTCTCATGCATAGTACTTAGAATGTTCAACTAAGATTCACATCTTAGAGAGGCTAGTCATTCAAGCATACACTTCACAAATAAGTCAAGGTTGCTTAGAGTGCACTTGCCACTTTGATCTAGAACTTTCCTTAGCTTGAGACTTGGTTGAAAAAGATTGAAGCTATCTTCCAACTTCAACAAATAGCACACGGTTTTAGGGAGGGGAGAGAAATGAATATTAGCTACTATTTTGAATGAAGAAACAACTAGATTGAGGCTATGATTCCCTTACCAAAATGGAGCTTGAATGGAGATTGAAATGGATTCAACCCACCAATATGTTAGCTCCTCTTAGTAGCTTGAAAAATATCCACCTAGTGACCATTAAAGGTCACGATTTTGGCAAGTAAAGAGGGGTACGAAGTGATCTTTATTATTTGAAATATGGAATTCACTTAGGAAAATTCAATGTGCAACTTACCTAGATGAGTCCTTGGAGCTTGAAGATGAAGATAGCATTGAGCCTCCTAGCTTACAATAGCCGTATGGAATGATAATAATGGAGGAATTGCCTAAGTGTTCAAGGGTCTCTAATGGATGTCTTGGGAAACCTTTGAGTGTATTTGTGAGGTAGGGTTGAGAGGATGCTTCTAGGGTATTCTTGAAAGTGTTTTTCTTGTAACCCAAGAGGGTTGGCCGGCGAGTTAAAGAAGGAGAAGAGGGGATGTTTCTCCTTTGCATGGACACCATCATGAAGATCACTTAATGCCTAACCATGAGTTACTTTTTGGGGTAGGTTTAAGAAAAAGTAACTAAGTTTATTGATGAAGTCTTCTTGGCTTGACCAAGGGGGTGACTGGCGGTTAAGAGGGTAGCTTTAGGCTCATTCACTCCTTAATTACTTTATCCCAATCACTCCTTGAGTTACTTTTTAGGATGTGTTAGAAAAGTAACCAGGGTTGTTTAAGGAGTTACCATGGATTATCCATGGGTAATCCGGCGGTGGGGGGTAGCTTTAGGTTTTCTTTACTCTTTAATTTTGCTTGTGGAAGTTGTAGTAAATGAAAAGTGGATAGTTAATTGAGGTGTTAATGGTAAAGTTGATCTCATAATTCCTCCATTGTTTTTGCATCCAACAGCCTCAAGGTGGAAAGGAGAAAGAATCTTAAGTCTTGAAATAACATCTCACCTTCTTCATGTATAAGACATTTTTGAATTTATTTAAGAGACCATAAAGGGACTAGTTGGAGTATTAAATTAAAAAGTAGTCTGATGGGGCTTTACCCTTCACTAGCTGGCGGCTGGGGAGGGAAAGTGGAAAAAAACTTTTCCCTTAAACCTTTTTAAACACATTAGTAGAATACTTAATTTTGTGTAGGCTTTTAGTCTTGCTTTTAAGAAGACCATTAAAAGCTACTTGGCTTTTTGAGGATTTAAAGTATTCTAGAATTTTCCCTAGACCATCATGTCCGAATTGTCTAAAATCTTGTAAGGCCAAAATGGTCTTTTCACACGTTTCATAAATCATACTTGGGGTATTATACTATTTCTTATAGTATTCACTTTAAGGAAAAATAATTAAAGAAAAGTAATAAACATAGAAAAATGCACTTGGAAAGACTAATCATTTTATTACACTACTCCATACGCCTCAAGTACAGTACGATTTTCGTTAGGTACAACATTCTCCCCCCTTATTACAAGTTTGGTCCTCGAAACTTAAGAGCACTAATCGAAAAGATGTGGGTACAAGTTTTTCATTTTTTCTTCCATTTCCTATGTGGCTTCATCAACCGAGTGGTGCTTCCCTTGCACCTTAACCACGGGAATAGATCGTTTTCTTAGAGCCTTTTCCTTCTGATCAACGATTCTCTCTGGCTCCTCTTCATATGACACATCAGCTTCAATCTTTAAGGGCTGCTCCTCAATGATATGATTGGGCTCATGCACATACCGGCGAAGCTGGGATACGTGACATACGTCAAGTAACTGATACAATGACAACGGTAACGCTAGCCGGTAAGCGACTTCTACAATCCTTTCAAGAATCTCATATGGCCCGATAAACCTTGGACTTAGTTTACCCTTTATGCCAAATCTTTTCACTCCCTTTGATGCAGAAACTTTTAAGAACACTTTTTCACCTGCCCGAAATTCCACTGATCGTCGCTTTTCATCAGCCCAAACGTCGCTTCTATCTTAGGCCGCTTTCAATCGTTGCTTCACAATTACCACTTTCTCTCGGGTCTGATCCACTAAGTCAAGTCTTGCAAGAATTTTATATCTAATTTCATCCTAATAAAGTGGAGATCGGCACTTTCTTCCATAAAGCACTTCATAAGGAGCCATTCCAATAGATCGATGGTAGCTATTATTATAGGAAAACTCCACTAGCTTGAGACTCTTGTCCCAGCTTCCTCCGAAATCAAGTATGCAAGCTCGTAACATATCTTCCAGTGTTTGGATGGTCCTTTTCGATTGGCCATCAGTATGGGGGTGAAATGCTGAACTCATCCGTATCTCAGTGCCCATCGCTTTCTGGAAAACTGTCCAAAATCGAGAAGTAAAGCGAGGGTCGCGATCACAAACAATACTCATGGGTAATCCATGCAGACACACAATCTGATCTATATACATTAAGGCCAACTTCTCCATAGAGGCTTTGATTGACATAACCATGAAATGGACGGATTTCGTCAGACGATCTACTACAACCCAAATAGCATCATGCCGATTCTTTATCCTTGGCAGGTCCGTCACAAAGTCCATAGTAATGTGATCCCATTTCCACTCTGGAACTTCAAGAGGATGTAATAATCCGATGGGTCTTTGATGTTCTGCTTTCACTATTTGGCAAACGAGGCATTTCTCCACGAATTCGGCAATTTGTTTCTTCATGCCATGCCACCAGAATCTCTGCTTTAAGTCTTGTTACATTTTGTTGGCTCCGGGATGAATAGATAGATGAGAACTATAAGCTTTCCAAAGAACTTCATTCTTTATATCACCATCATCAGGTACGCACAATTGACTCCTGAACCACAAGCTGTCATCATTTTTGGCCTCAAAATCTTCAGAAGGCTTCGTTTTCAACTTATCCTTAATTTTCTTCAAAGCTTCATCTTTTTCTTGACCCTCTCTAATTGTGTCAATTAATGAAGGAGCCAAAACCAACTTAGCCAGTACATTATCAATGGAGTCAACTACCTCCAGATCAAACTTGTTGAGAAATATGTTTGGATAATTTTCAAATTCATGATTTAAAGTGGTGAATACTTAAAAATGTCACACATCGTGTTATATGTGGTTAAAAGTAGAAAAGGTTGAAAAAGTTGACATCGATCTCTCAGGTTGTTGCACATCGATCGATCTATCTACATAGATCTCTCACATCGATCGATATATGTAAGGCAGTGAAAGTTCAAGACCTTACTGTAAGACATCGATCTTTAAACCTTAGACACATCGATCGATCGATGTACATCGAACCCTCACTTTGATTGATCCATGTAGATCAGAGACAAAACTTGAACATTTCTGTGAGACATCGATCTCTGAAGCTGAGGCACTTCGATCAATCGATGTCTAGGGTTTTTAGAAATAATTTTCTAAAATGTGTTAAAATTGTTGTTTTCATTAGTATATGATTTATACATGCTCATTATGTGAATCTAATGTGATTTTGCAGATTTTAAATGTATTGTGACTAACGTGCCTTGGAAGTTTCTACAACTTACCAAAAAGGGTAAAATTGGAATTTTGTGTTTTATAGGAACATCACATGATGCAAATATTTCAGGGATGTATTCTCATCCTATTTATCATTACAAAGGTGATATCATGAGTATTTCTGACCATCCAGGTCATTTCTGGAGTTTTCATATACCAGGGGTATTTTGGTCATTTTACCTCCGAGGGTATTTTTGGCGTTTTCACTCAAGGAATCTCTTGAGCATATTATTATCTTCATTCTGGAATTGAGTTATTATTAATTTGAAGATTATCTTTTTGATTCTATCTTATTTCTCTCAAATGATGATATTGTTGACTATAGCTGGATATGTGACGATTTGAGATGTCACATTCTATTTTTTCTTGAAGACACTCTTATATATGTTATAAGAGCATATTTATCATCATTATTTGGAGTTTTTCAAGGTCTCAAAGGTGTGGAAATGTTCATGACATATAAGAAGAAATATTCGGAATTTCGGTGTTACACGTTGACATAATCTTGTCAACTATTATCTATTAATTTCTTGTTCAAAAATCTGAGTTGCTAAACATATATATATATATATATATATATATATATATATATATGTTTACAAACGTGCATATGCATTTGGATATGATGTGTAATTCATTTTATGGCTTGGTGACAAGTGGACAAATCAAAAAGGAGCTAGTTGGCAAAAATGCCAACTTGGAAAATTCAAAGATGTAGCCAAACGGCTACTTGGTTTTCTTGGGTAGTTTCAGCAGATTTTTGAAGTCAAATGAAGACTTCACATGTCCTATTATTGTACTTAAAGTTTGGGATATTTAACTGTGTATTATTTTTTCTTATTCTATTAAGGAAAATCAAAATGAATTTTTGGAAAAAAGGAAAGTAGCCAACGGCTACTACCTCATTCTTGGAGCTGAATTTCATTTGAAATGTTCAAAGCCTCACATGCCTGTTTTCAAGCCAAGAAGTTGAGGGTATAATGGAGGAATATGTCTTCTTGTCTTTGGGTATTATCTTCACATTTTCAAGACATTCCAAGGTGGAATTTTCGGTCAACAAAGTGATGCCAAGGTGGACCAATTATGTTGTCTCATTTTGCCAAGTACAAAGCCAACCAATGATGTGAAGACATTTGGATTTGATGATGAAGATGGTGACACATGTGCATTCTTATCTCCAAGGCTCAAATCACACTATAAATAGAGCCAATGGTGAAGAAGATGAAACACACTTGAGGCTTACAAGCATTTGTTGAATTGTCTAGCTATCATCTTCTTTTTGTTGTTGTTCTTGTTATATTCTTTGTAGCGAAGGTGTTCTTGTTGTTTTTGTTGAGCTACAAGCCTCTTGAACTTCATTTGTAATATTGATTAGCCATTCTTATAAGGCTATAACAATAGATGGTAGATGTGTTGCATCTAAGTGTTGCTTAGAAGGTGATTATCCAAGTCTTGAATAGGGTTGGTGTATAACCCAAGGATCAAGATTGGTTCTTGTTGTAAGGTGATTCATTTGATAGTGAAATCCAAGGAAAGGTGTTCCTTGGGACTGGAGTAGGTCACATTGACCAAACCAGGATAAATTCTCGGTGTTCTTGTCTTGTTTCTTCATTTCTGTTTTCTGTCCATTTTTACTGCAGTTTTCACACAATTTCTCACAATTTGAAAAAAATAGCTAAACACTTTCAAAATTCGTGATTTTTGATGGAGTTATACTTCAGACTGTTATATTTCATTTGCAACAAGAATCACTTGATTTGAGCAAGGGAAAGTTAGACTTTCAGTCTTTGCAAGATAACTGCTCCAATCTGGCTGCAAGCTGACCAGTTTTGAGAAAACTTAAATTCTGTATTTATCAAGAATTGTTTAAGGTCAGGGCCTTTTGTAAACTTCATCTACACATCCTAAGGAGTGTTTTGATATAACGATCAACCTTTTTGGTTGAGTATTCAAAGAGAAACACGTTTTGCAAAATCAGCAACATTCTGTCCAATTCTGTCCAGATTGACCATCTGAATCTTTTTATTTGTTTGAAGGGTCAAAAGATTATATTTTTGTCTTTTTTTTGGATAAAGTCTTTTTAACACATTGAAGTTAAATTCTGAAAATTTTCATAATTTTTGGAGTTGTGTACAATTAGTTTTGAATTTTTCAAAAACGGGTTCTGAATCTGAGATGGTCTGAGATTTTGTTTTCAAAGGGGATTTTTCAAAAGGGTTGTAGTGTAATTTCCGCAAATCACTTTTCAACCCCCCTCTAGTGGTGTTTATTGCAGGTGCACGGTCCAAAAATTGGTATCAGAGCGAGGTCTGCACCACTCAAAGAAGCAAGATTCAACACCGTACAATCAATACAAAGCCAAGAAACAATTACTCTTTGTAACCTGCTTATTTTAGATTAAAGGTACATACTATGGCAATAGTTTCTCACAAAGGTGAGTTGGAAGGTATGTCCACTCAACGCCCTCTTCTTTTTTATGGCAATAATTTTGTTCATTGAAAACTAAGAATGAGGCTATTCTTAATGGCTATAGACATTGATTTATGGTCTATAGTTGAAGATGGGTCGTACATTCCAATGAAAGTTCTACAAGTTAGTGAAGTCACACAAGAAGTTGAAAAATATAAAAGTTAATGGTCATCAGAAGATAAAAAGAAAATGTCCATGAATGCTAAAGCTATGCAATTACTTTTGAATGGACTTATAACTTCTGAAGCATGGTATGTGTCAAATTGTACAAGTGCACACAATATGTGGAAATCACTTGTATTAAAGCATGAAGGTACTAGTGGTGTTAAAGAATCAAAAATAAACATGCTTATGACTGAATTAGAGTCTTTCAAAATGTTTCCAAACAAATCCATAACATCTATGGATTTGAGGATTACTAATATTTTTAATGCCCTTGAAGCTTTAGGGAAATCATTCACAAACAATGAAAAAGTTCAAAAGGCGCTACGATGCCTTCCTGCTGAATGGGATCCAAAGATGATTGCAATCGAGGAGACAAAGTCAATCACTAAGATGGATGAATCGATCGGGTCTCTTAAAGTCTATGAGGTAAAACTAAACCAACAGAAGTCCGAGTCATCTAAATCATCAAGTATCTCAATAGCTTTCAAAACAACTGAAACACATACAAATAATGATGATAGTAATAGTGACACTGAATTAGATGATGACTTGATATTAATAGCAAGAAAACTTAGAAAGTTTTTCAAACGTCCTAATAGGAATAGACAACATTTTTCTTCTTCTTCTTCTCAGCCTAGGAAAAATAATACAAACAAATGGTATAATAAAGAGTTAAAGTGTTATGAATGTGGTCAAAAGGACATATTTCATATGATTGTCCAACAAAAAAAATAATAATAACAATAATAAACAAGTCAAGGACAAAGAAGCACAAGCAACTAAGGCAAAGGAGTCTAAGACAAGGAAAGGGAAATGAGCAATGAAGGTGAGCACATAGAGCGACTCATCCGACTCAGAATCCGAAACTGAGGAAGCTCAGGTCTGATTCGTACCAAATGAGGTAAGTTCTTCATCTGATAGTGATTCTGAAAATGAAATGACATTTGATTAAATGTATGAAGAATTTTTAAAAGTGCATGCTCACTGTAAGAGGATCTCTAAAGAAAAAAAGAAACTAATTGAAGAAAATGACAAGTTGAAGACGTCCAACTTGGAATTTTCCGATCAATTAGAATCTTTTAAACAAGAGTCCACTAATACTCTTGATTCTTTAGAGAATAAAATTGAATAACTTAGGAAAAATGAACAAAAGTTAAAAACGAAAAATAGTATGCTACAGTCTAAGTTAGAAAGCTGTGAAAATTAAATAGTGCAACTTAAGTCTTCTAAACTAACTTTAGAAAAAATGTTAGAACAATTTAAATCTGGTGCAAATATGTTAGATACACTGATCTCATCACAAAAGTATGGAAATGATAAAACCGGTTTAGGCTATAAAGAAGAAAATGTAAAAGTAGATAAAAAGACTAAGTTTGTCTCATCTAGTACAAAGTTATCGTATAATACAACAAAATCAACTTTGCCTGCTACACCTTCTTCTACTTATATCAAGGCAAAAATACAACACACACCGACAAATATACACACGCATAAACATACATCTAGGCCAAATTTTGCATCTAGACAATCTAGAAATTATGCATATATATATATAAGAATACAACTAGAAAGAATAAAATATATCCAACTTATTATGAACCTAAGTATAGGCAATACTCATATAAGTCTTATAGAAATGCCTATGAACACACTTATATAGCGTCATTCAAGAAACAAAATTGCATGCCTTATACACATTATAAAAATCGGCCATCATATAATGATTATCAACCATGGCGTAACGTGTATAATAATGTATCTTCGAATGATCATCTATATGCTAATCCTTATTATTTTCCAAATTATAATCATGCTAAAAATGTGCCTAAAAGGTATGTTCAAGTTTGGATACCTAAGGGATATCTAAACGAGAATAGTGCCCCTAATATTCAAGGACCCAAATAAAGGGTACCTAAAACTTTGTCTCCATTGTAGGAAAAACGTACGGAATGGAAGAAGGAGGCAAAGTCAAAGAATCTAAAAAAACTAAATGGTTTTTAGATAGTGGATGTTCGAGGCATATGACAGGCAACCCCAAACTATTCATCGAATTGGAATATATCAAGAATGGAAGAAAAGTAACATTCGGTGACAACAACAAAGGACAAGTTGTTGGAAAATGAACAATTGGGGACCCTAACACATTTCAAATACGAAATGTGTGGTTAGTAAGCAATCTCTCTTATAATTTACTTAGTATTTCTCAACTTATAGATTGTGGTTATAATGTCTATTTTCTTCCCAATTCTTGTGATATAATAAATGAAAAAGGAGAAACGGTTTTAAATGGAAATAGAGATGGTAATATTTATACTCTTACCTTAGATAACATGTTAGATGCTAAGGTTAAGTGTCTAATATCACATGACTTAGATGTGAATTTATGGCATAGAAGATTAGGCCATATAGGAATTTCAACCATTAGGAAATTATCTAAAAAGAATTTAATTAGAGGTATGCCTAAGTTAGACTTAAATAATTTTCAAATGTGTGAAACATGTATTAAAGGAAAACACATTAAAGAAACATTAAAACTGAAACATGAAGTCAGTACTAGTCATGTGCTAGAATTGCTTCACTTAGACTTATTGGTCCAAGTAAGACGAAGTATAGGTAGATACTACTATGTGTGTGTCTTAGTAGATGATTGCTCACGCTACACATGGACATTGTTCTTAACACACAAAGACGATGCTCCATTGGCAATTGAAACTCTTATCAAGCAACTCGAAAACATTTACGAAGAAAATGTTAAAAGGATTAGAAGTGATAGAGGTGGAGAATTTAAAAACAAAGATGTAATCAAATTTTGTGAACTACATGGAATTAAACATGAATTCTCACCACCTAAAACACCACAACTCAATGGAGTTGTTGAATGTAAAAATAGAACAATTCAAGAAGTTACTAGGACAATGCTTTGTGAAAATAAATTACCTAAATATTTATGGGCTGAAGCTATTAGTTGTGTATGCTATATTATAAATAGGCTTACTATTAGAAAGAAATTAAATAAAACGCCTTATGAATTGCTAAACAATAGACAACCTAAGATAGATTATCTTAAGGTATTTTTATGTAAATGTTTTGTGCTGAACACTAAGGATAATCTAGATAAATTTGAACAAAAGTCTATTGAATGCATATTTGTTGGGTATTCAACTAACTCAAGAGCATATAGGTATTATAATCCTGCATCTAGAAAGATAATTAAATCCATACATGTAAAATTCAATGAAAATGCATGAAGTTAGTGATAAAACTCAACATAAACCTGAGAATAATGTTGAAAATATGCTTGATGATGATGTAATACTTGAGCTTGTACTTGATCATCTAGAACCAACTCCCCCTGAACAAGACATGCATGAACCCTTAGATGAAATAAATAAAGAAACTTTGCAATTAGAAGATAATACAACTGATGATCAAATTACATATGATAATGTTCACATTAATGAAACATGTGAACAAGATGAGGGTGAACCTAGTCAATCTAGGAATTGGTGGCATCCTAGAGAACTAATCATTGGGGATCCAAGTGTTGGGGTTAGAACACGTAGAAACATAAGTCAACTTGAAGGACATAGCTTAGTCTCACACATAGAACCTAAGAATGTTAAGGAAGCCTTAGGTGACATATCATGGATAGATGCTATGCATGAGGAATTGAACCAATTCACAAGGAACAACGTATGGGACTTAGTGCCTAAACCCGAAAACAAGTCTATAATAGGAGCAAAATGGGTGTTTAGGAATAAAATGAATGAACAAGGAAAAATTACAAGAAATATGGCTAGACTAGTCGCACAAGGTTATAATCAACAAGAAGGAATAGATTATGAAGAAACCTTTGCAGCCGTTGCAGGACTAGAAGCAATTAGATTGTTACTTGTGGTTGCAAGTCTAAGCAATATTAAGCTCTTCCAAATGGATGTCAAGAGTGCATTCTTGAATGGATACATCCAAGAAGAGGTGTTTGTCCAACAACCCCCTGGATTCAAAGATCCCAAGAATCCTAACCATGTGTACAAACTTAAGAGAGCTCTATATGGTTTGAAACAAGCTCCAAGAGCTTGGTATGATAGATTTGCAAACTTTCTTATTGCAAATAATTATCAAAGGGGGACCATCGACAACACATTATTTCTAAGAAGAAAAGATAATGACTTATTAGTAGTTCAAATCTATGTAGAATATTATCTTTGGTTCAACTAACCCTACATTAGTAAAAGGCTTCGAAGAGTGTATGAAGTCAGAATTTGAAACGTCAATGGTAGGAGAGTTGAATTACTTCTTAGGACTTCAAATCAAACAAACTCCTCAAGGAATTCACATTAGCCAACTCAAGTATGTCAATGATATGATTAAGAAGTTTGGCTTTGAAGAGTTAAAACCTACAACTACCCCCATGAGTGTTAGCACCAAACTTGATAAGGATGAAAATGGTAAACCTTTTGATGACACACTTTATAGGTCTATGATTGGCTCTTTGTTATACTTAACTGCATCAAGACCTGACATCATGTTTAGTGTGTGTATGTGTGCTAGGTTTCAATCTTATCCTAAGGTATCACATTACAATGCGGTGAAAAAGATCTTTAGATATCTTAAGCATACACCTCATTTAGGACTTTTGTATGATTGAAACGCTAAGTTGGAATTGTACGCATATAGTGATGCTGATCATGGTGGTTGCAAATTAGATAGAAAATCCACTAGCGGTACTTGTCAATTCATAGGAACTAACTTAATTTCTTGGTTTTCTAAAAAGCAAGCTAGTGTAGCACTTTCTACCACCAAAGCCCAGTATATAGCATTGAGTTTGTGTACTACCCAAATACTTTGGCTTAAACAGCAACTTAGTGATTTTGTCATTAAAATGAATAAGATTCCAATTTTTTGCGATAGCACAAGTGCAATCAATCTTTTTCAGAATCCGATGCTTCATTCTAAGGACAAAAACATTGAGGTGCGATACCGCTTCCTTCGAGATCACGTTCAAAATGAGGATATAGTTATAAACCATACAAGAACTGATCATCAGACAGCTGACATCTTTACCAAGCCCCTTAATCAAGTCACTTTTGAAAACTTACGAGCCAAGTTAGGTATGATGACTTACGATACCATTGCATAGTTCTATCTTTTGCATGATTTGCAAAATAAAGGGGGAGATGGAATAAGAAGATGATTTGAGTTGGTAAGTCATGCTAAGTTTCAAATGGTATAAGTTGAGCGTAGGTTAAGGGAGAGAGTATAATTTGAGGGGGAGAGTATAAGTTGAGGGGGAGCATACTATTTAAAAGTTTATTAAAAACAAAGTTTGATAAACAATTGGTTATAAGTTGGGACATTAAAATCATGTTAGGTTATTTTCAAAATCATCCAAAAGGGGGAGAATGTTGAGAAATAAGTTTGGATAATTTTCAAAGTCAAGATTTTAAGTGGTGAATACTTAAAATGTCACACATGGTGTTATATGTGGTTAAAAGTTGAAAAAGTTGAAAAAGTTGACATCGATCTCTCAGGTTGTTGCACATCGATCGATCTATCTACATAGATCTCTCACATCGTTCGATCTATGTAAGGCAGTGAAAGTTCAAGACCTTACTGTAAGACAACGATCTCTAAACCTTAGACACATTGATCGATTGATGTACATCAAACCCTCACTTCGATCGATCGATGTAGGTCAGAGACAAAACTTGAACCTTTCTGTGAAACATCGATCTCTGAAGCTGAGGCACTTCCATGGATCGATGTCTAGGGTTTTTAAAAATAATTTTCTAAAATGTGTTAAAATTGTTGTTTTCATTGGTATATGATTTATACATGCTCATTATGTGAATCTTCTGTGATTTTGATGATTTTAAATGTATTGTGACTAACGTTCCTTGGAAGCTTCTACAACTTACCAAAAAGGGCAAAATTGGAATTTTGAGTTTTGTAGGAACATCACATGATGAAAATATTCCATGGATGTATTCTCATCTTATTTATCATCACAAAAGTGATATCATGAGTATTTCTGACCATCCGGGTCATTTCTTGAGTTTTCATATACCAGGGGTATTTTGGTCATTTTACCTCCGAGGGTATTTTTGGTATTTTCACTCAAGGAATACCTTGAGCATATGATTATCTTCATTCTGGAGCTGAGTTATTATTAATTTGAAGATTATATGGTGATTTTATCTTATTTCTCTCAAATGATGATATTTTTGACTATAGCTAGATATGTGACGATTTGAGATGTTACATTCTATTTTTTCTTGAAGACACTCTTATGTATGTTATACGAGCATATTTATCATAATTATTCAGAGTTGTTCAAGGTATCAAAGGTGTGAAAATGTTCATGACATATAAGAAGAAATATTGGGAATTTCGATGTTACACGTTGACATAATCTTGTCAACTATTATCTATTAACTTCTTCTTCAAAAATTTGAGTTGCTAAACATATATATATATGTTTAAAAACGTGCATATGCAGTTGGATATGATGTGTAATTCATTTTATGGCTTGGTGACAAGTGGACAAATCAAAAAGGAGCTAGTTGGCAAAGATGTCAACTTGGAAAATTCAAAGATGTAGCCAAACGGCTACTGGTTTTTTGGGTATTTTCAGCAGATTTTTGAAGCCAAATGAAGACTTCACATGTCCTGTTATTGTGCTTAAAGTTGGGGATATTTTGGCGGTATTATCCTTTCTTATTCTATTAAGGAAAATCAAAATGAATTTTTGGAAAAAAGGAAAGTAGCCAACAGCAACTACCTCATTCTTGGAGCTGAATTTCATTTGAAATGTTCAAAGCCTCACATGCCTATTTTCAAGACAAGAAGGTGAAGGTATAATGGAGGAATATGTTATCTTATCTTTGGCTATTATCTTCACATTTTCAAGACATTCCAAGGTGGAATTTCGGGTCAACAAAGTGATGCCAAGGTGGACCAATTTGCTGTCTCATTTTGCCAAGTGTACAAGGCCAACCAATGATGTGAAGACATTTGGATTTGATGATGAAGATGGTGACACATGTGCATTCTTATCTCCAAGTCTCAAATAACACTATAAATAGAGGCAATGGCGAAGAAGATGAAACACATTTGAAGCTTTTAAGCATTTGTCGAATTGTCTAGCTATCATCTTCTTGTTGTTGTTGTTCTTGTTCCATTCTTTGTAGCAAAGGTGTTCTTGTTGTTTTTGTTGAGCTACAAGCCTCTTAAACTTCATTTGTAATATTGATTAGCCATTCTTATAAGGCTATATCAATAGGTGTAGAGGTGTTGCAACTAAGTGTTCTTAGAAGGTGATTATCCAAGTCTTGAATAGGGTTGGTGTATAACCCAAGGATCAAGCTTGGTTCTTGTTGTAAGGTGATTCATTAGATAGTGAAATCCAAGGAAAGGTGTTCCTTGGGACTAGAGTAGGTCAAATTGACCGAAATTGGATAAATTCTCGGTGTTCTTATCTTGTTTCTTCATTTATGTTTTCTGCCCGTTTTTACTGCAGTTTTCACACAACTTCTCACAATTTAGAAAATAGCTAAATATTTTAAAAATTCATGATTTTTGGTGGAGCTATACTTAAGAATGTTAGCTTTCATTTGCAACAAGAATCACTTGATTTGAGTAAGGAAAAATTAGTCTTTCAGTCTTTGCAAGATAACTGCTCCAATCTGGCTGCAATCTGACCAGTTTTGAGAAAACTTAAATTCTGTATTTATCAAGAATTGTTTAAGGTTAGGACCTTTTGGAAAATTCCTCTACACATCCTAAGGAGTGTTTGTATATAAAGATCAACCTTTTTGGTTGAGTATTCAAATAGAAATACGTTTTTCAAAATCAGCAACATTCTGACCAATTCTGTTCATATTGACCATCTGAAGCTTTTTATTTGTTTGAAGGGCTAAAAGATCCTACTTTTGTCTGATTTTTGGATAGGGTATTTTTAACACATTGAAGTTAAATTCTGGAAAGTTTCATAATTTTTGGAGTTGTGTACAATTAATTTTGAATTTTTAAAAAACAGGTTCTGAATCTAAGGTGGTCTCAGATTCTGTTTTCAAAGGGGATTTTTCAAAGGGTTGTAGTGTAATTTCCGCAAATCACAATTCACCCCCCCTTTAGTGGTGTTTATTGCAGATGCACGGTCCAACAAAACTCTTCCATATCTCACTGTAGAGGGGTTTGACACGGATGACTCATTTTTCGACTCAAGGCGTCGGCAACTTTGTTGCCTTTCCCTGGATGATATTAGATAGAGAGGTAGTAATCCTTCATCAACTCTAGCCATCGGCATTGGCGCATATTCAATTCCTTCTGGGTGAAAAGATACTTAAGACTTTTGTGATCCGTAAAGATTTCGCACCTTTCACTGTACAGATAATGTGTCCATATCTTTAGGGCAAAGACTACAGCTGCAAGCTCAAGATCATGTACTGGATAATTCTGCTCGAACGGCTTCAACTGTCGAGATGCATACACAATCACTCGATCTTTCTGCATTAACACACGCCCAAGTCTGTTCTTCAAGGCATCACTGTACACTACGAAACTTTCACCCGAAATTGGCTGAGCCAAAACTGGAGCAGATGTCAATTTCTCCTTCAACACGGTAAAGCTCTTTTCTCAGTGCGAAGTCCACTCGAACTTCGTCTTTTTCTGTGTCAATCAGGTGAGAGGCATAGCAATCCGAGAGAATCCTTCAACAAACTTGCGATAGTTTGTAAAGAGGCTCGACTGATTCCAACGAAGCATAAATCCCAATCACAGCAGGCTCCCTCTGCAAATTAAAATCCATCATCACTAAAGAGGCTCAAACCATAGATACTGGATCAGTATAAAATTGCATGACCTAAAACACAAAGGCCTACATAGATCAAGAAGCTCTAGCTCTTCTTCGACTAGGCACAGAAACAGAAGTAGGGGCAGGTCTAGAGGAGCAAAAATAAGAAAATGATCAAAATAGCATGTTAGAACATAAGGGGTCTTAATTCCCCTTTAAAGCAAAAGGAATTCAAAACATTCATTACAACCAAGGAAATTAATATAATTGGTTTACTGGAAGTAAAGGTTAGGCAACAAAATGCTCAACCAATACTAAACAAAGTATTCAGGAATTGGGAGGTGTTCCAAAACACATTCCCAAATTCAGTCTCTAGGATCTGGGTTGGGTTAAACCCTACTCTATTCCACACACAGGTAATGCATATTGACGAGCAATGTATTACCTGTAGAGTTATCGCAAAAACCCAAAATCAAGAAACTTTTTTCTTAACAATGGTGTATGGATTTTCATTATGGGTCATTGGAAAGCAACCTCTATGTGTTTATAACACATGGGTATGATTGCTTACATCTCACCCCCCATACCCCGTCATAGATGGGAGCCTCTAAGGCAATTGGGTAATGTTGTTGTTGTTGTTGTTGTTGAGTAGAAGAAGGGATCTTTGGGCTACTCTGAGATACCAAAAAAACTTATATGGTGAACAACCATTGTTAATTATGGGTGATTTCAATATCATCCTGGATAGTAGTGGGAAAAAAATAAATCAGAAAATAGACAGATATGCAGTTAAGGAATTCAGAGAATGCATTCAAGAACTTGATGCTTTCTACATTCCATCAAAGGGATTTGAGTTTACCTGGTCAAATAAAAGAGAAACAGGAAGTAGAATATATGCTAAGATAGATCATGCTTTTTTGCAATGAGGAATGGAATCATAAATTCTCAAAATATCAGCTTGATTACGATACTCCCACTCTTTCAAACCATTCATCAGGACTATTGTCTATCAAAATTTTGGATCAATTGGGACCAAAACCCTTTAAATTCATCAAAGGATGGATGAAACCCATAATTCAAGGAACTATTAAGGGAAGCTGGTGCACCTGAATACAAGGTAACCACAAATCAGGTTAGCTAAGAAACTTAAAAGGCTCAAAGACCCCCTCAAAAGATTAAACAAAACTACTTTGCCAACATCTTGGTCCAACTGCAAAATGCAAAGAAAACCCTAGCGATGGCCCAGATGCAGGCGGTGGAAGTCACCACCAATAGCCATGTGTTGCAGCTAAGGACAAATGCTTTAAAGGATTATGTCAGACTCTCCACTTCTGAGGAATATTTCTTTAAAGAAAAGGCTAGGATAAGGTGGATGAAGGAAGGTGATAGAAACACTCAATTCTTTCATAGGACTGTTAAGGCTCACATTGCCAGAAATAAATTCTTCGTTTGCATGATGACTCTGGCAATTGGGCCACCCAATATGATGAGGTTAAAGATCTTGCTATATCCTATTTTGAGTCTGTTTATAGAGCCAAATGATACCCTTCCAACCATGAACTGGTTAGGAAAAACCCTCAACAATAAAGAAGCTGCTACCTTTGTATCTCAAATTACTCACAAAGAATCGAAGAAGCACTTTTTTCAATGAAAAGTGATAGTGCATCTGGTCCTGATGGTTACTCAGTGGAGTTTTACAAATCAAATTAGGATCTGGTGGGTAATGATGCTCTAGATGCAATAGGATATTTCTTCTCTCACAACTTCCTCTATTACCCATTGAATACCACAACAATCTCTCACACCCCAAGATAGATAGTCAAGTAAAGATGAAGGACTTTAGGTCCATCTCTTGCTGTAATGTCTCTTATAAAATCATTTCAAAAAACTTAGCCAACAAGATTAAACCACTGCTCTCATTCCTTGTTGATGAAAATCAATCAGCATTTGTTAAAGATAGAAATATGTAGGACAATATCCTTCTAGTGCATGACTTAGTCAAAACTTATCAGAAAATAGGACGTCCTAGAGGATGTGCCATAAAAGTGGACATTATGAAAGCGTTTGATACTCTCAAATGGACATATCTCATGACTATCCTCACACAAATGGGCATCCCTGACAAGTTTAACAAATGGGTCTTTCTATGTATATCTACTGCCTCCTTCTCAATTAACCTCAATGGCTCTTTAACGGGTAACTTTAAGGCATCCAGAGGACTGAGACATGGAGACCCTCTCTCTCCAGTCCTTTTCAATCTAATAATGGAAGGGTTCACCCAACTCCTAAAATCCAAAATTCAAGCATCCCCTTTAAATACCACCCCAGATGTGAAAGGCTCAAGCTTTCTCTCTAGCCTTTGCAAATGACTTTTTTATCCTGTCTAGTGCAGAAGAAGACTCCATAAAAATCATCAAGGACACATTAGACACGTTTATAACCCAATTAGGCCTCACACCAAAACTTAACAAAAAGCAAAGTCTTTGTTACTGGTTCGCTAAATGCAAAGAAGTTGTTTGCAAACATCCTTGGCATGCCATTAGGTTCCTTCTCTATTAAGTATCTTGGTCTCCCCCTCATTAATAGGAAACTTGCCTACTCTGATTACGCACCCCTACTGGATAAACTTGGAGCAACAATGTCCTGTTATACTGCTTCCAAATTGTCCCATAGGGGAAGGCTTCAGCTGATAAATTCTGTCTTGCTAGCCATGGCGAGATACTGGACAACTGCCTTCTTTCTCCCTAGGAGAGTACTTCGGGAGATAGAACGCCTCCTCGGAACCTTTCTATGAGGTAGCCCAAAGAAAGCAAAAAAATTAAATGGGACAATATGTGCATGCCCAAACTGGAGGGGGGGCCTTGGTCTCCCTAGCATTACACAGATGAATAATGGATATCTAATGAAACAAGTATGGTCCATCTCTGAAAAAAAAGACTCCCTATGGATCAAATACGCACACTCGGTTATCCTTAATGGTAAATCTCTTTGGGAGGCCTCACCCAAACAATAAGGCTCCTGGATTTGGAAAAGGCTCCTTTGAGTCAAGGATCAATATGAACAGTTCACCAAAGGAATCACTGGGAAAGGAACTTCTATATCCTTCTGGTTTGACCTCTGGCACCCTTGGGTATCTTATTCAACAACGCCCCTGAGGTAAAATCAAAACCGAACATTGGGCTGGGATCCAAGGTCTGAGAAGTGTTGAATAGCAACCACTCGTCGTTGTCTTTTAGTCGGGGTTGGGATGGTCAAGTTACAAGTTTCTACAACTCCTGCAAAACAATTCGAGTCACTCCTAGGGAAGACCAATGGAAGTGGCTTCATGAAAACCATTAGTCCATCATAAGTGTTATAGCTGCAAAAACTCCCCCAACCCCACAAATGCCCTGGTCAAAAGTTGTCTAGAGTAGATATCATCTACTTATGTATGCTTTCATCTTTGGATGGAATTTTGGAAGAGGTTACCTACTCTGGAAAAACTATCTCAATGGGGAATTGCAACCTCTCACTTTTGTGCCACCTATGCCATAGTCATCCTGAAACCCATGAACACCCATTTTTCCAATGCTACTTCTCTAAATCTGTTTGGGAGGCCACCTTGGAGAAGCTGTGCTATAAAACCTTTGTTTTCTCTTAGGATAGTCTACTGGATTGGGTGTTAGCTACTCGCTGGTGCTCTAAATTCAAAAAAGACTTGGTATCATTTAACTTGTCAGTGGTAGTCTAGCACATTTGGAAGGAAAGAAACCAAAGATTTCATCTCTCTAAAACATGTGCAAAAAATCATAGGAGAGGTCCTGCATACCATTAGACTCACGGCTATATCATGGAGGAAAATTAGGGAAAAAACACTTTAATCGGGAAATAGCAGTAAACATAGGCTTGCCATCATCCATTTTCCGCCTAACTAGCCAGTTACACGTCCAACGCTGAACACACTGTTTCCAACACGATGTGTCAAATGCGGAGAAAGTTAGAATTAATTGTTAGCTGTTTTTATATTTTCGGTATACTGCTCGTTTCATTTAAATGCGCAGGTATCCCTGCTGAGCTCATTCAGAAGGGTGTGCTGTGATTGAAAGTTGGTCTGGAGACACCAGAGGGGAGGATTGGGTTTTGAGTGCGCTAATGGAAGAAGGAAAGCTGATGGATGGATGAATGGTGCTGCTGGAACGAAACCTGTACTTGTGCTGCAACTGCTGTTTTTCAATCCATTCTTCCCTTGTTGATCTAGTGCAGCAGACAGTTTCTTATCAAATTTAGTATTCTAAGCCATTCAGAGAACATCTGTAAGCACAAGCAGCTATTTTGGAAGATCTCAGAGAACATTTGCAAGGAGATTTTGTACAGGGATCTGTTATTCTCATTTTGTACTAGATTAGTATTGTAAGGTGTGGTCATATGCGACCAATTTTTGCTAAAGATTGGCACTAGCTATAGATATCACCATGTTAGCCACCTTTAAACACTCCTAGCACCTACCATCAGCTTCATGGTTGGGTCGTCTGCCGATTTTGTAAATGGCCGTTTTGGCCCATATATGAAAATTTTAAATTAAAAAAAAAATTCAGAATGCTTATGGCTTATAACACTCTTACTAACTCTATGTAAACTTGCCTGTTTTATATGTTTCCCCCTTGTTACACTTGCAGCTAAAAAAGATTGGCAATTCTAAACCAACTTCATCTGCCATTGAGCAAACAGAGGATGTGGATACAGGAGCTGATGATTCGGTTGAAAATGGTAGTCAGAGCAATTATAAGAAAGATGATGATCAGTTTGATGGAAATATTGCAGAGGAATCAAAAGAAAATGTGACCTTGAGTAGCGACTCTGCTCGGCATGTAGAAGGAAAATTGTCTTCCACCAAGAAGAGGAAGAAGTGTCCGTCTAATAGCTTTAGTAAAACAAGGTTTGATTCAAGTGGAACTGGCTTTTCCTGCAGAAAGGTACCAGAATCTGCAAAATTTCCTCTATGTACATCTTGTGAACATCAAAACCTTGATGACTGACATCAAAGGTCAGAAGGTGCTTGACAATATCTTCTGTTTTGATGCCTTACCTTTTTCATCTCCTCTTTAGATCATTATTCGTGGTCTATCTGTCCCTTCTGCTCCTCCACCGAGCCTATTTATAACATTGGTAGATTGTCTCAGAAAGTAACTTTTTGAAGATTATTTGTCAAAGATTTAATAGTGTTGAATGTTTAGATGTCATTGAAATCTTGAAAGCCTCGTCAAATGTGCGGTAAACAGTGTCTCATGCTGCTGCATAATAAAAACATATGTGAACACTTGCTAAATAGTGTTATGGCTTTTTCATAAAGAGGTATATGTTCCTGCAGGGATGAGAGAAGACATGGTGCCAGGATCGCAAAGAGAGAATCTGCATTGGGCAAGGGCAAATAGTGACTGAGTACAGCCTACTCACAGCATTACAAGCTTGAATGTTTTGCCTGACAGTATGTGTCATACTTGTAAACATGCCTGAAAAGCATTACCAAGGCGGACGATAGTATTCCTGGTGCTTTTATGTTCCTCATCTGGAGGGGAAGAAGCAGATCAGCATTCAAACCCAGAGGTTGGATGAGTCCTGAAGATCAGGATCCAACCAAGTTCTGCAGTTTTTTCTCCATACCTGCGTATCTTCGCAAGAGCTTTAGCAGCAGGTTATTAGTCTGTCACAAAGTGAGTTGTATAAGTTGAAACTATACAATATTGTTCAGATTCTTGTGTTAGCTGGTGTTAGTTAATAGATATCCTCGTAGGAGCAGCTGTGTGCCCATATCTTTGATTGTGTTTAATTATTTTTTAATGGAAATTTTGAATCACTGATAGTGAATGGTAGTGTTCATTCTTGCCTTGGCACTATTTTTATTTTTATTTTTTTGCTCCTTTGGGCGGATTAAGTCTTCTTATTCTTTTATAAAGTTGGTAATATGAAAGAAGGGGTGGAATGGAGGGGAGTCAACTGAAGAAAATTATGTACACATCTTTCGTACTGTACTTAGTGAATTATAATTGGATGAATTAGAGAAAAAAACATGGATGTAACGTCCTAAGTATCAAATCATCAAGGGACAAGAGCTGCTGAATGGGTAACGCAAATGCATAGGCGTCATGGCCGTTTATAGTTGTAGTTTGTAAGACCTGTAAGGAACCACTAGAAGGGGGCGGAGGTTGAATAGTAGGTGCGGAAAATTTGGTTTTTAAAATATTTTGACTCAAAAATCCAACTTTTGAAAACAGTTTCTCTTTTCAGATCCTGTTTTGAAACGTCTGAAAGACCAGGTTACAGGCCTTCAAAAATTCTGAAATTTGAAGAGATTCTACTCTCCGATGTTATGAGTATCCCCTAAAACTTTCAGATCAAAACTCAACCTTTAACCCCTTGAAAAATTGTTTGTGGTTAGATTGCGCAAATCTACCATAAACAGTAGTCTGATTTGAAAATTTTATTTCGATTAATCCGTAACTCCAAATGGTCTGAGAATTTAATGACAAACCCGTTAAGATATGAACTTTAATGGGTTGAAACAGTTTTGAAAAAATCATTTGAGAAGTATGTCAAATACGTTCAAGTTCTCAACCTTTACAAGTCTGAAAATCAGATTGAACTAGTCTCAGAACTATTAACGTTTGATTAACTTATACTTATCCCAATGGGTTGAAACTTGTGTCAAATGAAACTTACGAAATGTGGCTATGTTTCTGTAAAGTTTGGTAATTTTTGAAATTCGTTTCATATTTTTACTAATGCAATAAAAACGATACAAAGTGCTGGAAACTGAAAGTAAAGAGCTGAAAGTAATAACACCGAGAATTTTATACTGGTTCAGTTAACACAACCTACTCCAGTCTTCGAGGACACCTTCCTCGGTTATCACTAAACACCAAAAAAAATACCTTACCACAAGGATTGGTGGAGTTACACACTAACTCCACCCTTTCACAAACAATACAATCAATCACACGAATCACGAACACCACCACGGAACGGATGAAGGTTTAATCACATCTTGATCAATTTTTTACAACAAATGTAACATGTATGGTGGTCTAATCAAAGCTTATTGAACATATTGAATATAAGAACAATAGGCTTTAGAGAAGAAGAAGAAGAAGAAAGAAATGTAGAAGAAGAGAGTAGAAAACCCTTCTTCACTTGAGAGATTATGAGAGTTGACTTGACCTTGTTTGCTCTTGTCTCTTCTTTTTAATCACCTCATGGCCGCCCACTCTAGGGATTTTCTTCATCTTGGAAATTCTCTTTTAAGTCATTGGAAGAATGTCTTGTATAGATGTGACATCAACTTGCTTACTTGGCAACACTTGATTGGATGAATGACTTAGCCTTGCTTACTTGACACTCCTTGGTTGGATGAGATTTGTCATCACTTAATGACTGTACAAATCTGAGAATCACACTGACAACCTGTGACAAATGATTAATAAAAACCTTGCCAAATATCACATAATTAATCCCACATAATTTGCAAACTAAATTGGTCTCAATTAAGCCAAGAATTCGGCCATCACATTGATTCACATGCTGAAATTTTCGGCATGTGCAATATTCTCAACATGTTCAAATTATTTCCATATTAGTATTATATAAATCCCTTGAAAATGAAGAGGCAAATTTATCACCATTAAGGAACAAAATTTTCGGCCATATTAATTCACACATGCTGAATTTTCAGCATGTGTTATATTTGTGACATAGTTTGAAACATTACCTTGTGTAGCTCCCTCCATTATGTCACTAACCTTGTATAGTCCATTCTTCTCCAATCAAGATGCCAACTAAGCTCCACATAGGCTTCATCAAGTCTGAGTAGGCGTGTGTGATGGCCATACTATGTGCCGAATTTCATTTTTGTAAACTTTGTAAAATAGTGCACAATAATTATACACATATGGTGTATTCCAATCAGCCCTAATTTGAATTTTCTAGAATACTTTAGTATGCATTTAATATGTAAAAAGTGTCTAGATACATCTTACATGTCAAGCCAAAAACGTTCCATGTGTTGTGTTCATAGAAAACCGAATTTTCGACTTTTGTCGATTACGCGATTTTTCTCCGATTAAATTCAAAATTTTTGCACATGTTATATATATTATGTCACACATAATATACATAGAATAACTTGAATATTCATCTCTAAAGTCTAATTAAAAGTGGTGCCCCATGTGACAAAAATATTGAATTTGAAATCTCCACAATTTGGCCTTAATTGAGGGTAATTTGTGTGTGCCAACATGGAATAATTTTATGGATAAATATACCATATAAACCACGAAATTTGTGGCCATTTTTGAAGTGTAGGGGCTGGCCATCTATATATGGCAAGTACGTGACACGTTAGCGAAGTTTCGGTAGTCACCCGATACGACACTTTTTGGTTTAGAACCTTGTAACGTGTCGTAATAATTTTGTCATCACCATGACTTATATCATATGATATAAGACCTGAATATACTCATAAATATAAGGTAAGTATAGTGGTGTGATGTTGACGTACATTCGTAAAATATATAACGTGTCGGTAGTACGTTGGAATATATGTGTATGGTGCCTTTAAAAAACTGAATATATATTTTTTTTAAACATGGATTTTATTAAGTAAAACCCTCACTTATGGTGGAGGAAAACCATATTACAGCAAAGTGTAGCGAAAGCAAAACAGCAGTAAACGATTATCAGCATCCAGAATGTATATGATATGCCGCATTAAAACCTTGCCGAGTAAAACCACCCTTGTGGATAAAACCCCGGCGAAGGAAAAAGCGTACATATTTATATATCTGGGATGGTGATAGACGCAATTGTATAAAAAGTTACAAGAAATGAACCCAGTACTAGGCAAATAGAAAGAGAAGTCAGACTGGCGGACGAACAAAACTCTGCCCGAGTGCCTTTCGATGTAGGGAAGTAGGACGTCGGTAATCTGGCAATCCAGACCAGGAACAACATCGACACCAATCAATGTATTCATAAGAATCCTCCAGAAACATTCAATGAGTACGTATAAGATGCGGCGATGATGAAAGATCAAATGCCTCGCCAACACACCAGGGAGAGAAGAGTGTAAGTGTATCATCAATTCAAGCCAATGAAAATTGTGAGAAATTTGGGCATAGATCCAACCTGTACTGCCGGCACCAGTTGAAGTGCCGGCAGAGATATATGTGACAAGCCAACCCCTGCGGCCAACCCGGGATAGAGAACAATCTTGCGCCTGAGTCATCTTCGATAGATAATTTCGACATGAGTTCTTGACATCCACTCCAATGCTCATTGCCATTAGCGAGTTGCATGAAACGTCCAGTGGTAGATATACATTATGCAATAGAGAGTTCAATGTCAGCTTGCTGAAGATTCGAAAAATAGACCATGGATGCGAGAGAATAGAAAACGTACCGAGGCTGCCTGCACTGAATGGAGTACAGGCAGTAAAAACTTGACATGGCCAATCCATATGGAAGACTGGATATTTGCTAGGGATGCAATCACCCATGAAATGGTCCGATCCTGCCCGTGACTAGTAGTACACGGGCAGAGTATTTCCAAGAACAGCAACGCATAATACGATAGTAAAGCTCATACTGCACGCAAAGCCGCCGAGGAAAGATCCAACGAAACCGAAGCCCTGACTAGGGGAGGAAGAGTGGAACCACTATATATCCCCGTTATAGGCTGCAACATCGCATGTTGGGCAAGATAATGTGCCGGCATATTAGTCTGACGATATGTATGCACTACCTCCAGCCGATGTTGGCGGATGAGATCATATAGCTGCCGAAGATGGTAATGACCCGTTGGCCGTCGCGACTTGCCAAGACAGGCAAGCAGTTGAGCACAATCTGATTCTACAATCAGCAAACGGTAGAATGGAAGAAAATACAGCAAGCTAAAAAGTGTGGCCTGAGTCTCGGCTTGCAAAGGCGTACAGTAAGGCAGCCGAAATGAGAGAGCCTGGATGCAAAAACCATTATGATCACGTAAGATTCCCCCACCTGCAGCATAGTGTTGACCAACCGCGGCATCCACATTTAGTTTGAGTCGGCCAGAAGGAGGGGTTTGCCATCGGATAATACGAAGTCGGGGTGGACGAAGCCGAGGAAGCCAGGGTAAAGAAGGAAATGGACGTGTGGCCAATTTGGTTTCCTGTATGTGCATCATCCACATGTGAATATCAAAGTGAATGGAATTACGTAATGCCGATGTAGAGAAGAGAGTTGTGTCTCCATAAGTCAGCTGTGCATAAAGGCGCCAAATGTTGGATAATAGTATCCCGTGAATTACTATCCGCAAGACTCCTAAGAGAGTTGTGGAGTTGGACCGATACCACCATGCCATTAAGTATTGCCTAAGAGACAGTGTTGACGGCAGCACTCCATTGAGTTCACCAGCGAAAAAGCCCCAGAAAAATCGGATGCGAGAACATGTAATAAATATGTGGTCTACCGTGGCTGAATGGGATTTACAGAAAGGACATTGAATTGGACGCACCATGGAGTAGTGGCCTATATAATCTTCAAATGGAAGGGCTGAATGAAATATGCGCCACAAAAGCAGTCGAATGGAAGGAGAGTGATGTTTACACAAAATAAACCTAGCCGAGATCAACGTAGGCCGTGGTGTCCGACAAATATCATAGGCTGATTTTAGCGAGAATTCTCCTGTAGGCGTGACTGTCCATGATAGAAATGTGCCCAAGCCAGTTGAATGAGAAAGACAAGTGTGATGAATGCGACAGATAGATTTCTAGACTGGGGAATCTGTGAGCCTTGGAATATAGTCACTCCTTCGTCCATATTTATGATGCATATACCTACTCCATAACGTGTCATGACATTGATATTTCCACCAAATTTGGCATTGGTATGCCTGTTGCAACTCGCGAAGATTACGAAGTCCTAAGCCACCTTCTTCGACTGGAATAGTAATGTCTTTCCATGCAACCCAATGATGCCTCTCCCCCCAATAAAATGCTGACATCTTTCTATCAAGCATACGAATGATAGATTGAGGCATGCCACCCGCCGCCAGTATGTGTAGAGGTAGCGCAGCAAGGACAGAACGTAAAAGTACTAGCCTCCCGGCCATAGATAGAAGACGAGAATGCCAGCCATTTAAGCGGTCATCAACGTGCTGTAATAGAGACGAAAAGTGCATAGCCCGCGGAATGCCCTTATGCAGGGAAGAGCCAAGATACCGAAAAGGTAAAGAGGATAATCGCATGCCAAGAATCCCTTTGATAGTATGACATTGCCCAGCCGTTATATTAGATGATGGTATGAAATTGCTTTTATGGAAATTTACTTTCTGACCTGAAGCCATTTCATAAGTAGTGAGAAATGCATGGAATCGCCGTAAATTTCTCTGGGTACCCCGTAAGAAGATAAGCAAATCATCTGCGTATGCCAAGTGAGAAATCTGTAACGGGGCTCTACCCAACCGAAACGACTGGATGCTGCCTGCGGCCACCAGAGCCTTCAGCCCCCTACTAAGTCCCTCAGATGATAATATAAACAGCAAAGGTGATAAGGGGTCTCCCTGCTTGACTCCCCTGAATGGCTGAAAATATGGCGAAGGTTGCCCATTGATTAAGACTGACATCCGTGTTGCACTGAGATGATTGATAATAATCCGAATGAAAAACTCGGAGAATCCAAACTTGCGGAGGAGTAGTTTAAGATATTCCCAACTCACCCGATCAAAAGCCTTCATCATATCTAATTTCAGACATACCTGTGGTCCACCTATGTCTAACTGATGAATCATTTCACGAGCCAAAAGTACCTGGGTTGATATATCCTGACCCGCAAGAAAACCTGTTTGCTCTTGCGATATTAAAATGGGTAATAGGCGATTCAACCGAGAGGCAATAACCCGAGTGCAAATTTTGCTAATAAAGTTTGTAAGACAAATAGGACGAAAATCACCAAATGTCTGCGGGGACTGTGTTTTCGGTATAAGAGTCAGTAAAGCACTAGCCATGACAGTCGGCTGGGGAACACCAATGAAAAATTCCTGCACTTCTTTTAGCACATCTAAATGGATTATTGACCAACACGAACGATAAAAATTACCATGGAATCCATCTGGCCCTGCTGCACTTTGCGGATCCAAACTCCAAACCGCTTGTTTGACCTCTGACTCCGATGGCAATTGCGTAAGCATGAGATTATCCTCATCCGTAAGCAGAGTCGGGATATGCGATAATATATCCTCATGATTGGCGGTCGGTGCTTGGGCAAATAAATCTTTATAATAATCAACCGCCGCTAGCATAATATCCGCCGGCTGTGTCAACAATGTGCCCTGCCCATTCTGTAGTTGGCGAATGCAAAGTTGTGAGCGTTTACCTTTAACAAGAGAGTGAAAATAGCGCGTATTAGCATCGCCTTCTTGTAACCATTTAACTCGAGCCTTTTGTTTCCAGTATAATAACTCATATTTGGATGCAAGCAAATACTGAGCCTTGGCTTGATAATAGGCCTCACGCGCTTCCTCCGTCGATGTCGCGTCCCAGTGACTTTCTGCGGCATTAAGATTATCCTCTGCATGCTGTAATGTGCTGAAAATATTTCCAAATATATGCTTGTTCCAGTGCTGAATATCCTTCTTTAAAGCAAACAACTTGTTATAGAAACCCCGCATGCCACCTGTTGTTGGATACGAGATCCATGTCTGCCGCATATATGCATGAAAATCAGAGTGGTGTAGCCATGCATCCAGGAAACGGAAGGAGCGACGGATTGGTTGGGTACCATATTGACATTGTATCAAAAGCGGAGTGTGATCCGATGTCGCCCGTGGCACATGAGTAAGACGCAGAGTGTCAAACCTATCATGCATCAGAGAATTAATAAATGTCCAGTCTAGCCTCCGGCGGACACGTCCAAGACCGCGTCCTTCTGCCCAAGTAAAGCGTGTGCCATAATATGGAGGGGACATAAGTGCACATGATTCTATACAATCATTGAAATCCTGCATTGCAGATAGAGAAGGTGTGGAGCGACCATGATGGTCCTCAATTGTACGGAATGTATTGAAGTCTCCACCAATTAACCAAGGCAACTGTAACCCCGCAGAGAAATCACATAATGCGCGCCATAGACATTGACGCTGAGTTGCTGTGTGCTTTGCATATACTAAAGAGAGAACAAAATCATGCTGCTGTGAGATTGAAGAAAGAGTCAAGTGTAATACTTGATCGTGATCCTGCGTAGCAATCAAACGAAATTCATTATCCCTCCAGAAGAACCATATATGTTCTGACTGTGAAGCATAACTGTGTGAGAAACCTAGTCGTAAACAAAATCGCTGTATTTGTGCTGGGGTATGTTTAGGTTCTATTAACGCAAGCAAATGAATACTATATTCCCTTATCAACTGCTGTAAACGAGGCAAAGATGAGCGCATGCCTCGAATATTCCAAATTAATATATTCATTGAGTAGGGTTTGAAACACTTCCCTGAATTATCTGAGATGCGCTACGTGTGAGAACGGTTGATGGTGGTAACGGTGGCAGATCCTTTCTCGCGCGACGTTTTCGACGCGGAACAACTGGTACAAACGGTGCCTCCTCCGTTTGATCATTCAACCGAGATATCAATATGTCATCCTCTGGTGATGAATCTAACATCTGCATGCGACGAGAAACCTCCGTGGGAACGACAAGCTGGGCAGCATCCGGGCCCTCATCCGGCAATTCCGTGTCTGACGAATGTCCAAGATCAGTATGGGTGGCATCGTCTGGTAAATGATGATCCGGGGCATCACAATATGTGTCATGAGTCTGTCTATCCTCCTCCTCATGTGACTCAAGATTGATGACCGAATCAGTAGTCTGGTCATGCAGCTGGGGCTCCTCCACAGGAGGTATAGCGGACATATGATCAGGCCGTTGTGTCTCTGCAGGAGGTGATGGCGGCATTGTAGTCATCGGAGTTGGCTGCGAGGGTTTCGCAGGAGGGATGGCAGCGGACTTGTGCTTAACAGGAGTCCATCTCTGTTTTGGCGGACGTGATGGAGGCGGCGGTGGAGGTGGTGGAATAACCGACGCCGAGGACTTTGTTGGATCACAAGATGAGTGATCATGCCCTAATCTATGACATGCAGTGCAATATTTTGGCAAATCCTCATAAATCACCGTCTGTAAGATAAGCCTTTGTTTTGCCTGCAAATATATTTTTTGAGGCAGTTCCTGCGAAACATCTACCTCAACACATATTCTTGCCACGGATGGCCGAAGAGCATCAGATGTGGCCGCGTCCAGCTTCAGCGGTGAGCCTATCGGCTTCACAATTTCGAAGAGAGCCTCTCGGCAATGTAAATGAACCGGTAAACCTGGTAAGGCTACCCAGACCGGTACTATGGGTACATCAGTTGCCGGATCAAAATCCACCGTCCATTTAGTTATACGCATATGACAACCGGAAATAAGCCATGATCTACGATAGAAACATCTTAGATAATCGGCTTCTTGGCGAAAATTCAAAAGTATATGTGTTTGATCAATAAGCGTGATACGCAGATCATTGTGAAAACCAATTTTTTCAAAACCCTCTCGAATCACCTTCAATGGTGGTCTTCCATACCAAAACGTACCAACTAAAGAATATTTGTATGGCGCAGCGAGTGCATCAATTTCAGAATCAAGAAACGATATCAAAGGAATACCTTTGTGCCTTGAGACCGTTTTGGGTGAAATGGCAATCGTCTTGGATGAGGATGCACCAGAAACAATGGCAGCAAACGATGGGGCCGTGTCCAACATTGTAAAAAATATTCGATCGAAAACCCGGAAGATTCAGTTGACGTAAAAAAATGGAGTCTTGCTAGAAATGCGAATAGCAGAGAAGGCAGTGGAGCGTTGGAGAGTGAGGCCGATGTCGATCGGAACGCAGAAGTTGGCGGCGGCGGCTAGCGCCGCAGAGACGCCTGCAATCGCCAGAGCATCCTCG
>AP025064.1:26793169-26814621 GCA_036186865.1 Eustoma russellianum | reverse complement strand
GACTCAAAAAATAATAGAAATGTCTACCCATAGTGGCCGAATATGCATATAGTGGAGAAATATATGATCTTGCATGTCCAAGTCTTGATGGCAAAAGGAGCTTTGTGAGGGATGTACCATTTTCCAACAACGCAGATGATCAATTAGTGGCAAAGTATTTGTCCAGAGCCTCCATATAAAAAGACGCAGAGCAGACTGAGACTATGTCCACCAGATATAACGGGAAGCCGGGAAAAAATTATCTGATGCTGTGATGGTTGCGTAGGCTGATTTTATAGTAAACTGCCAATATATGAAAGTCTGTGTACGGGAAGTATTTGCTTCCATGAAACTATTAATGCTACATATTCTCTTCCACACTGGGGAGTTGTAGATGTGAGAATATATAGATGGCCGATTCCCGTACTTCCTCTTAGTAAACTCGGCCCATAGTGAAGAAGAGTGAAAATATTTCCACCATAATTAGCAGTCATATGCCTTCTGCAGTTGCATAAGATTCCGTATGCCTAGCCCACCAGCTTCTATGGGAAGAGATAATGAATGCCATGATCTCTAGTGGTGCCTCCCTTTCCATAAGAACGATGCCATTTTCCAATGTAATACGTCAAGGACACTCTTCGGTAAGCGAGAACTCGCAATGATATGAAGTGGCATATAACTCAACACATGCTTTAATAAACCTAGACGACCCGCCATGGATAACAATTTAGTAGACCATGATGAAAGTTTAGTGTCACAATGTGCTAGGAGTGTATTACAATACCTGGCACGGTTAATACTTTATAAAGAAAGGAACCCAAATATTTAATGGGCAAAGAAGATAAGTGCATACCCAAGATGGATGCAGCAACATCACCTGATACCCCTCTGCCAACCACTATCTGACTCTTGTAATAATTAACCAACTGTCCTAAAGCTTGTTGATATGATGTAAGGAATGACCTAAATTTGGATAGATTATTGGCAGAGCCGTTTAGAAAGATCAATAAATCATCCGCAAAAGCCAAGTGGAAAACTTGTGGCATGCGACCAGCCGAAAAACCCTTTAATAGCGCCTGATTGTGCTAATGCATTTAACCCGCGGGAGAAACCTTTAGATGGTAGAATAAATAATAATGGGGATAGTGGATCTCTCTGCTTGACGCCCCGTCCAAGAGAAAAAGAGCCTGTCTTCTTGCCATTGATAAGTAACAAACAACGTGTGGCCCTCAAGTTATTTATTATAATGAGTACCAACCTAGAATGAAACCCAAAACGCTGCAAAAGAAGTTCAAGAAACTGACAACTGACTCTATCAAATGCTTTGGCTATATCTAGCTTGACCATCACATGGCCCTCTCTTGTGCGCTTATCCAAGATATGAACCATTTCTTGGGCAAGCAGAATCTGCTCCGTAATGCCTTGCCCTTTAATAAAACCAGCTTGTTGAGGTGAGATAAGGCAAGGCAGGAGCTGGCTTAGCCGAGATGCAACCAAATGCGTAATGACTTTTGAAACAAAGTTTGTCAAACATATGGTTGCTGCAGCTACCGTCTGAGGCATCATCACACCTAAATAAAATTCTTGGACCGCTTTTAAGACATCTTGGTGTATGGTTTTCCAGTATCTCCTATAGAATGAGCCTGGAAATCCATCCGGGCCTCCAGCACTAGAAGGACTAAGCGACCAGACCGCATGCTTAACCTCTTGTAAAGTTGGCATGGCTAGCACCATGTTGTTATCATCAGTGTCTAGGATTGCCAGTATATGTTGAAGGATAGAGTCATAATCCTGAACAGGTTCTTCGGCAAATAAAGATGAGAAATAACTTACCCCTTCCGCTGCAATATCAAAAGCTTGCAAACATTTTGTTCCATCTGTTCGTAGAATTCTGCGTATACTTTGTCGCCTTCTTTTATCTTTAACCGTTTGACGATAATAGGATGTGTTGACGTCGCCTTCCTTCAGCCACTTCACATCAGCTCTCTGTTTCCAAAATAGAAATGCCCGTTTCTGTGCCAATTTCAGTTTTGCTATGCTTTAATAATGTTGCGATGCGTAGATGGGGAGAGAGCATAATCAAACGCTTGTTCATGAGAGATAACATCCTCTTCGGCCTTAGCAACCACATCAAAAATATTTCAAAATACCTCCTTATTCCACCTCCGTAACTGAGTACGCAACCGTTTGAGTTTATCCAAGAGACCCCACATGCCTCCCACAGTCAAGAAGGATTGCCAAAGAGATTGAACAAGTGTGTCAAAGTCTGGGAGCGTAGTCCACACATCAAGATATCTGAAGGAGGCAGGACTTCTTGGGCCTTCGACATCACAAGTTAAATAAAGAGGCACATGATCTGACGTAGCAGGGGAAAGATGTTGCAACTGCATTACTGGGAACATATCTAAGAAGGACTGAGAGCACAAGAAACGGTCCAGCCGTCTGCGAACCTGCCCCAGACCATGTATATATAGACCCCTGATAGGATATCCCTTGCAAATCGCAGTCTGATACACAATCATTAAAATCTTGTAACGAAAGAAGTGTTGGTGTAGATCGGCCATGATGTTCCGTTAAGGTGCGAAATGTGTTAAAATCACCTCCAACCAACCATGGCAATGAATGTGAAGCATGCAGTAACTTTAAATCCTCCTAAAGTGGTCGTCGAGATGGGACTGAATGGCCTCAATAGACCGCGGTTAACCAAAACTGTTCGCCAGTGGCTAGCCAATGGAATTTAATAGAACAATTTTGCACCCCAGTACGTTCTTCTTCCAAGGATAAGATGGAGTCCTTCCAGAAAAACCAAATATGATTATCGCAAGTAGATGTAGCATGTGAGAAACCAAATTGCAATCTATAGCATGTGAGAAACCAAATATGATTTGGGTTCAATGATCACTAGCATATGTAGATGATAACGACGAATAAGTGATACCAATCTATGCACTGATGTACGAATGCCCCTAACATTCAATATTAATATCTTCATTATGATAATGGATCAAAAGAGTTTGAAAGGTGCACTGCACGTAAACTTGTTATCCTAGGAGATGTTGGGGCTGTATTAAGCGCACGGCGTAAAAGTCTTGGGGACAACGTAGGAGGCTCAACCGGATCCTCCTGCTGTTCTGGCGATCGATCAGTTTCTAAATAGGTGGCCTCAACTATGTTAGCCATTGCATGATACATATCACGATCATCATTATCCAACATGTCGATATTTAATGGTAATAATAGTTCACTGTCTGACATTGCAGAAGGGGGTTCATGCAGAGGCGGGTTTCCTAAGGCACTATCGTCGATTCCTTTGAGTCAAGTGATATCTTGCTCTCTCGAAACTGCAGGGTGATCATCCACTGTGTGAGCCGATTGGTTAGCCGTTGGCACTGTGGTTGTGTGAAATCTTCTTCTGGGGCTGGAGTGATCGTCGGTTGAACAGGCTCAACTGCATGTATTGCGTTTGGAGGGTCTCTCTTTGGGGTCCAACGCTGGCTCTTCCCTTTGTTCTTGAGGTTGTTCTCTGTAGTATTCTTCACATACATAGGGCCACGGCTAGCAGATTTGTCTGGATGTAATTTGCCGCAATTATCTTGAGTATGACCAAGCCGAAAACATTCCAAACAATAAGAAGGTAGATCCTCATATGCAACAGGCTGCATGATAAGACGCGAGGAAGCCTGGATAAACACCCGTTGTGGCAATTCCTTGGAAACATCTAATTCAATGCAGATACGGGCTACCGAAGGACGTATAGCGGTGGTAGTGGCCGCATCCAACTTCAGAGGTGTTCCTATCATCTGTGCTATTTGAAAAAGAGCATCTTTCCTGTGTAAATGTATTGGGAGGCCTGGAAAAGAAACCCAGATGGAGACAACTGGCGCCTCTTTGGTCGGATCATAATCCAGTGTCTATTTTGTGACTCGCATATGCTTTCCCGAAATCATCCAACTTCGACGTGAGAAGCACCTAAAGTAATCTGTCTCTTGATCAAAATGGAGTGAAACGTACGCAGCATCAAGAAGGCCGAATTTAACGGCTTCGGTGAATTCAATACGTTCCATGGCTAAACGGACTGTTGCAAGGGGTGGCCTGCCATACCAGAAAGGCCCGACTAATGTAAATCTGTATGGTGGTGCCAGGGATTCAATTTCTTCCTCAGTGAAGGTGATCATTGGACTCCCCTTAAATTTTTGAATTATTTTAGGTGCCATGATCGGTGAAGGAGTCGCAAAAACAGAAGCATATGTTTTAGGAGGCGCCGTCGACATTGTGGTAGACATGATCGGCGGGTTTGATGGGATGTCAGTCATGGCTGTGTGAATGGAAGAGAAAAGGGGAGGCGAAAAGAAGAACGCAGAGCACATGAGAAGAGATTGGATCGGAGAAGACAACGGAAGACGACGGTAGCGCCGCCGTCAGGCGCAGCGATCGCCATAGGGGAGCATCGAGGGTTTTTTTCAGATCCTCTATAATCTGAATATTTTTTTTAAGAAAGAGATTTTATTAAAGAGAAGCCCTCACTTATGGCGGAGGAATACCGTAGTACATGAAATAAAATGCGAAAAACATAGCATTTGAGGATTATCAACGATCAAGCTATATATGATATGCCGCATTAAAACCTTGCCAAGTAAAACCACCCTTGTGGATAAAACCTTGGCGAAGGAAAAAGCGTACATATTTATATAGATGATATGTTGATATGCGTTAGTGTATAATGAGTTACATAAAAACATCTGAAGACAACCGAAATCGAAAAAGGTATAGTGCCGTATGAACAGCCGCCCATATATGTCAAGACATTGGAGTGTGGTGCTGATGTCTGTCCTTGTATTCCAAATTGTGGCAGTGCAGCTAAGGGGTTGATGGAGTGCCTCCCCCCATGAAGAGACTATGAGGACCCAGATGATGTAGGCATAGCATACGTGTAGAACTAGTATGACCCAGGCTCGCATCCAATCACAAGAAACATGAATGTCTAAGTAAGTTATCAGTTGAGGATATAATAAACCGTACAAGATAAACTGAGGACAGATCGAACCTGACCTGCCGACACAAGGAAATGTGCCGGCAGTGAGGTTTGATACGCGCCAATCAATATGGAAGACTTGCATGCTGTAAGAAGAGCTCATGTAAGGCAAAGACGTCGGATGGTGAGCAGGACGAGGGTATTCGCGGATGTTATGCGTGAACCTCGCAACCAAAAACCTCCACGACATGTTGTTCAGGCAAACCCAATTCATGAAATCAAACAGCAGAGTCAGCCTGCGAGAGATAATTTGCGTGCAGCTCAAAGAGAGAAAAGAATACGTACCCAAGCTGCCTGTACTGCAGAGAGTACAGGCAGATGTAAAGAGCTGTTGCCAATCCTTATGGATGATCACAAGAAACGTGCACCTCCGAACCAAGCGGACATTGCAAAGGCGGGCATGGAACTCGGGAACAATGACAGTGAAAAAAGAAATTAGAAGCATGTTCTTGGTGCAGCGTGTAAGCAAATGAATACAAAGCGTACCGTGCCTGTCCGTGTCAAGTATGGCACGGACAGAATATAGGAAAAATTGGCTCTCCATCAGAGAATCTAGGGATCAAGCTGCGCGCAAGGTGGGCAAGGTAATATCCAACACGACTGAAGCCCGAACCATAGAAGGTAGAGTTTGTCCGTTTAAAGCAGTCGTCTCGGGATGAAGCATCGCATGTTGTGCGAGATAATGTGCGGCCATATTAGTCTCACGATAGGTGTGAATTAGGTCTAGTCGATGCTGCTGAATGAGGGAGTGGAGCTGTCGAAGATGATAATTGCCAGCAACATGCTGCGGATTGTGAAGGCATGAGAGCATTTGTGCGCAATCAGTCTCAACAATTAGTGTACGATAGAACGGGAGAAAATACAATAGGCCAAAGAGTGTAGCCTGAATCTCTGCCTGTAATGGTGTGCAAGGAGGCAGACGAAAGGAAAGTGCCCCCTGACAGCAACCCGTTGTATCACGCAAAATTGCCCCACCCGCCGCGTAAAGGCGACCTACAGCTGCATCCACATTTAACTTGAGCCTTCCTGAAGGAGGCATTTGCCATTTAAGGACTCTGGGGCGCGGCTGACGAATGCGTGGTATCCAGGAGAGAGATAATGTAGGACCCGATGCCAGTTTGGAGCCCTGGATCTTTAGCAGCCGCATATGTATATCAAAGTGTATCGAATTCCGCAGAGTCGATGTCGAAAAGATTGTAGAGTCCCCGTATATTAGCTGCGCGTACTGTCGCCAAATGTTTGAAACTACAATGGACGGAACGACTATTTTAAAGACGCCAGAGAGAGTAGAAAAAGTTGAGCGATACCACCATGCCAACAAATACTATCGTAGCGAGAATGAGGCTGGAGGGACACCATGTAGTTCAGCAGCAAAGAAACTCCATAAATAACGAATGCGTGTGCAGTAAATGAAAACATGGTGCACTGTGGCTGAGTTTTCCTTGCAAAAAGGACATTGTGTTGGGCGCGCCACCAAGTATTGTCTAATATAATCCTCAAAAGGCATGGCTGAATGAAACAAACGCCACAAAAGAATGCGAATCGAGGGAGATAGGTACTTCAACCAAATAAATTTCGTTGACAGTTGCGTTGGTCGGGGCACCCTACATATATCAAAGGCCGATTTGAGAGTAAATTCTCCTGTGGGTGTGGCTGTCCATGACCTCAGTGATCCTGCACCAGTAGTATGAGATATACAAATGGGATGAATGCGACAAATGGATTTCCATATTGCTGAGTCTGTGAGACTCGCAGTGTAGTCCCCGCGCCGGCCGTATCGAAAATGCATATATTGACTCCATAACGTGTCATGACGTTGGTATGTCCACCAAATTCGACATTTGTATGCCTGCTGCAAATCATTGAAATTACGCACGACCTAGCCCGCCCTCTTCCAATGGAATAGTGATGTTGCGCCATGCAACCCAGTGATGGTTATCGCCCCAAAAATAAGCCGACATTTTCCTGTCAAGTATACGTATGACGGGACTTAGGCAGACCGCCGGCTGCCATAATGTGTAGTGGAAGTGCTGATATGACGGAACGTAGCAGGACGAGGCGGCCCGCCGAAGAAAGAAGGCGAGAATGCCATCCGTGTAATCGATCATCCACATGTTGCAAGAGAGTGGAACAGTGTATAACCCGGGTGATGCCCTTATGAAGATAAGATCCAAGATATCGAAAAGGTAACGTTGTTGATCGCATGCCGAGAATTTCTTGAAAGTGACGGCATTGGCGCGATGTGACATTAGCTGATGGAATGAAACTGCTTTTATGAAAATTTACCTTTTGTCCCGATGCTGTTTCATATGCCGTAAGAAAAGAGTGGAATCTCCTGAGATTTCGTTTTGTACCCCGCAAAAATACTAGTAAATCATCCGCATAAGCCAGATGCGAGATGGACATAGGCATTCGCCCTAAACAAAAAGATTGTGAACGTCCTGATGAAACCAGTGCCTTCAGACCCCTACTGAATCCCTCAGATGCTAGTATAAACAACAGTGGTGATAAGGGATCACCCTGTTTAACTCCCTTGAATGGCCGAAAATAGGATGATGGCTGGCCATTGATTAAGACTGACATCCGTGTTGCACTTAGGTGATTAATGATAATCCGAATGAAAAAATCTGAGAAGCCGAATTTCCTCAAGAGTTGCTGAAGATAGTCCCAGCTTACCCGGTCAAAAGCCTTCATCATATCTAATTTTAAACATAACTGCGGGCCGCCTCTGTCCAGCATGTGCACCATTTCTTGGGCCAAGAGCACTTGAGTCGATATATCGGTACCCGGAAGAAAACATGTCTGCTCTGGAGATATTAACTGTGGCAGCAGATGACCCAACCTAGTGGCCATAATACGAGTACAGATTTTGCTTAAAAAATTTGTCAGGCAAATCGGTCGGAAATCCGCAAAAGTCTGTGGTGACTGTATTTTCGGAATGAGCGTAATTAAGGTGCTAGCCATGACAGTCGGCTATGGAACACCAATGAAAAATTCTTGCACTGCTTTAGTGACATCCAAATGTATAATGGACCAACATGAGCGATAGAAATTACCATGAAACCCGTCCGGACCCGCTGCACTGTGAGGGTCTAAACTTCATACAGCTGCTTTTACCTCTGACTCCAATGGCAGCTGTGTAAGCATGAAGTTGTCCTCCACCGACACTAAACAAGGTATGTGTGATAATATGTTAATATGACTATGTGTAGGCACACTTGAGAATAATTCCTTGTAATATTCAACCGCGGCTACCAGAATATCGTCCTGCTGTGTCAGTAGTTCTCCCTGCGAGTTTCGAAGCTGTCGAATACATAGATGCGAACGTTTACCTTTGACTAGGGAGTGGAAGTATCGAGTGTTAGCATCTCCTTCTTGTAACCATTTGACACATGCCTTTTGTTCCCAAAACTGTAACTCATATTTTGAGGCAAGAAGGTAATGTGCTTTGGCCTGATAAAAAGCCTCGCGCGCTGCATCTGTGGGGTTAGTATCCCAATGAGCTTCAGCTGTATTAAGTCGGTCTTCTGCATCCTTCAGATTGTTGAATATGTTCCCAAAGATATTCTTATTCCAAATTTGAATGTCTTTCTTAAGGGAAAATAATTTGGAGTAAAAACCCCGCATGCCGCCCGTAGTTGGATATTCTAACCATGCATGCTTTACATAACTATTAAAGTCCGGATGAGAAAGCCATGCATCAAGAAATCTGAAGGAGCGGCGAATAATTTGTACACCCAATTGGCACTGTATCAGGAGTGGTGTATGATCCGACGTGACACGTGGCAAATGAGAAAGTCGCAAAGTGTCAAAAAGGTCATGCATCAACGAATTAATAAATAGCCAGTCGAGTCTTCTGCACACTCTTCCTAGACCACGACCTTCGGCCCAAGTAAATCGGGTACCCTGATAAGGTGGCGACATAAGAGAGCATGTCTCAATGCAGTCATTAAAGTCCTGTAAAGCAGACAACGACGGGGTGGAGCGGCCCCTATGATCATCAAGAGTGCGAAACGCATTAAAATCGCCTCCAACTATCCAAGGTAACTGTAACCCCTCCGAAAAATCACATAATGTGCGCCACAGTCGTTGACGCTGCGTAGCAGTGTGTTTTGCATAAACCAAGGAGAGGACAAAAGTTTGTTGCTGCGAAATTGATGATAGGGTCAAATGGACCACCTGCTCTTGATCCTGTGTAGCAAGCAGTCGAAACTCATTATCCCGCCAAAAAAACCAAATACGTTCAGACTGTGAAGCATAACTTTGTGAAAATCCAAGGCGTAAACCAAATCTATTTATTTGTGATGGGGTATGCTTAGGTTCAATTAAAGCTACTAGATTCAAACGATGTTCCCTAATCAATTGTTGCAATCGAGGTAATGACGGACGCATGCCTCGAATATTCCAGATCAATAAATTCATTGAGTAAGATTAGAGGCACTTCCCTGAATGACGTGAGATGCACTTGCGTGTCAGAATAGTCGATGGCGGCAGTGGAGGAAGATCCTTTCTAGTACGGCGCTTACGCCGAGGCACCACTGGAATAAACGGTTCCTCCTCCGTCCTGATCCTGCAGTCTAGATATCAATATGTCGTCATCAGGCGACGGGTCAAGCAGCTGCATGCGACGTTCAACTTCTGCAGGTACCGTTGTAAATGTCTCGGCTTCAGGTGGTGGATCATCTGGCAAATCATTATCTGACATATGGCCAAGATCTGTATGGATAACGTCATCCGGCAGTTGATGATCTGTGGCATCACAGAAAGCATCCCGAAGTTATTCACCCTCCACATCCAACGATGCTGCGCATGTAACAGGAATACCGAAGGGTGCAGGTCCTCCAGTGGTCCATCGGCCACATTTACTTGAATTGGTGAAGTAGACATTGGAGGTGGCACAGGTACGGCCTTCTTAACCGGTGTCCATCTTTGTTTCGATGGTCTAAGCGGGGGTGGCGGTGGAGGCGGTGGGATTGTCGATGGTGTTGCCAACGTTGGCTTGCAAGCCGACTGATCATGTCCAAGGCGATGACAGGTGGTACAAAAATTGGGCAAGTCCTCATAAATCACTGACTGCAAAATTAGTCTTTTCTTTGCCTGAACATATATCTTTTGTGGAAGATCCTGGGATACATCAACTTCAATGCAGATTCTGGCTACCGAAGGTCTGAGGCCATCAGAGGTTGCAACATCAAGCTTGAGCGGGCTGCCTATCGGTTTCATGATTTCAAAAAGTGCCTCACGGCAATGCAAGTGAATCGGCAAACCTGGTAGAGCAATCCAGACTGGAACAATAGGGACATCAGCAGAAGGATCAAAATCTACCGTCCATTTGGTGATCCGCATATGACGTCCAGAGATAAGCCATGATCGACGATAAAAACATTGGAGATAATCCTCCTCACGACGGAAATTCAATAAAATATGGGTTTGATCAATGAGCGTGATGCGCAAATCTTGATGGAAACCTATTTTTTCAAAAACTTCTCGAATGACCTTCAATGGTGGTCGGCCATACCAAAACGTGCCGACCAAGGAATATTTGAATGGCGCAGCTAGGGCATCGATTTCAGAATCGAGAAATGAGATCATGGGAATACCTTTGTGTCTTGAAACTGTTTTGGGTGAAATGTTTATGGCTTGAGCGGATGAATTCCCGGCAACTATGTCGGCGAAAGTTGTTTTTCCCGGCAACTATGTCTTCTCCAAATATTTCTCCATTTAATGAACTACTTAGTTTATTTAACCAAGTACTTCACATAATGAACTAGTTTAGTTCATTAATGGTGGCACCTGAAAATAGTTCAAACACAACAAATGTTTGCCATTTGATGTAAGCTTTAAAGCTTCATGGCTTGTTAGTACGGCAACATTATATATGAAGTATATAAGGCAAGTTTGTTTCAAAAACGTGTCAAGTCATAAAATATGTTATGCATGTCTTTAGCACACGTTATTTAAATCATGCATTTTGTGAATTACACAAACCCCTTTTTCTAAAAAATCTCCCCCTTTTGATGATTTACAAAATAACCTAAGTTCATGATTTAAATTTAGTCGCTCCCCCTCCTATCGTGCACAAATTAAAATTTGAATTTTGAATTCTCTCTCCCTTAATTTGTACAATCAATCTCTCTCTCCCCCCCTTAAATCATGCATTCTCTCTCCCTTTATTTTGGAAATAAAATCAAAAGTGCATATAAGAAAGAAGAAAAAAAGCTCATGCATTTCGATTTTGTTCTTAAGGGTTATTCATTTAACCATTTGCAAATGTCCCTTTTGGTACCCAAATTTAGGTGACCTTTCTTGGTCTTCCAAAAGGTAAGAAAGGAGATGAAGATGCAATATAATAGACGTTTGGTGCAAATCCGTTTGGCCTTTGGCCGACAATGCCATCATGCACATAGTATGATCTTTGTTATTGATAAGCATTTCGGTTTGTATGCACGGAGTGTGATCTAGATGCATTTTTATGATATGGCTTTCTCATATGCATCAATGGCTTCTTTTCATATTTGTACGGTGAAAAATTATATCTCATATGATATGAAGATGAAGCACGTTGAAATGACATAGGAGGGTCTAGGCGTCTTCTTAGGCGCCACATATATCTTAGATGCATCTATTTTCTTAGATGGAATGAATTTGGTTGCCTTATTTAACTTCTCATTGTATCCTAATCCGGTTTTATCACTATCATGCTTTTGTGACAAAATGATGCGATCTAGCATGTTAGTTCCCGTGTCAAATTGTTTCATCATTTTCTCTAAATCCGTATTCCTTGATTTGAAATTTGAAATATCAGATTTCATTTCATTGTTTTGTTTCGTTAATGATGTGACCTCTTATTTTAATGCATTGATTATGTAAGACGACTCTTGTTTTGAATCATTTAATTGAGAAACAAGGTTCGTGTTGGAAGATTCTAACAACTTCTTGTCTTCAATTAATCGTTTCTTTTCTTTTGCAAGAGTCTTTCAGAATTTATGCAACTCTAAATATTGACTAAATAAATCATCATAAGAACATTCAGAATAAGAATCATAGTAAGAAGATACCTCATTCATGCCTTAGATGTAAAGCATACTTGTGCCTTTTGTTCTTCCGTATTGTCAGTCTCAGAGTCGGATGAATCACTCCAAGTGGAGGCTTTGAAGGCTCTTCTCCTTTTTTTAGGTTCTGAGACGAGTATAGTTTTGATCCCGATCCTTGTCAAGGTATTTGTTCGTTTGTTTTTCCTTGTTCGGGCTGTCATATGACATGTGTCCAAGTTTCACGCATTCATAGCACTTTACGCCTTCATTATTTTTAGTTCTATGATCCTTAGATGAAGTAGGCTTATGTTGGTTTTTAATCGATTTTCTCAAGGTCTTTCTTAATCTTTTAGACATCATGATTAAATCTTCATCATCGAAATCTATGTCACTATCATCTACGCGATCATAAGAGGTAGAGACATATTCATTTGATTTAAATGCTATAGCCTTGTCATTTTTAGAAATAGATTCAGAATTTCTTAAAGTGAGTTTGTTTTCATATACCTTTAATGATCCGATCAATTCCTCCATTTTTATCGATTTAGTGTTCTTACTTTCTTCGATTGTAGTGACTTTTGAATCCCATTCGGATGGAAGACTTCTTAGCACTTTTTGGACCTTTTCCTGGGCAGAGAAAGCTTTGCCAAGAGACTCAAAAGAATTATAGATGTTAGTCAATCGTAGATCCATATCAATAATAGACTCATTTGGCAATAATTTCAAAGACTCAAGTGTGGACATAAGCATATTGATCTTTGACTCCTTTACTTGGCTAGTCCCTTCATGTTTCATCTCAAGAACTCTCCACATCACTTGGGCACTAGAACAATTAGATACGTAAGTAGATTCACTTTTGCTTAGTCCATTTAACAGTAATTGCATGGCTCTACAATTCATACTTAGACTCTTTTTGTCATCACTAGTATATTCTTGTTTCGCTTTTATAACCTCTAGTGTGACACCATCAACAATGGACAACTAAGAAGGGACAAAATGACCATCTTCTGTAATGGACCATTGGTCTATATCAATGGCCATAAAGAAAAGTTTCATTCTATGTTTCCATTGAATAAAAGACTCACCATCAAAAAGAGGAGGCCTTACGGTAGACATTCCTTCTTGCTCGGTTTTGTAGCTAGTGGTTGCCATCTCACTAAGATCATTGGATCTCCTTTTCGTGAGTGTGCCTGCGCTCTGATACCACTTGTAGGACCTGCAAGGCACCACTAGAAGGGGGGTTGAATAGTGGGTGCGGAAAATTTGGTTTTTAAAATGTTTTGATCGAAAAAGCCAACTTCTGAAAACAATTTCTGCTTTCAAGACCTGTTTTGCAACGTTTAAAAAACTAGGTTACAGGCCTTCAAATTTTCTGAAAGTTGAAGAAATTGTAGTCTCAGATGTTCTGAGTATCTCCTAAAAATTTCAGATTAAAATTCAACCTTTAACCCTTTGAAAAATCGTTTGTGGTCAGATTGCGCAAATCCATTGCATACACTAGGAACCCCTTGGCACCTTTCCTTGACGCTCTACAAGCTTGAACAACCTACATAAACACCTTCTTGGGGACTTTCCTTCGTTCCGCATCCCCTTGGAAAATTACTTCTTTCATCTCTGCATACTTGACTCTCACTTGCTTCAATCGGCAGCCAATATTGGCGTGATGCTTGGCCAACCAATCCATTCCTAATATAACATCAAAGTCGTACATCTGGATAGGAATCAACGTGACGGAGAACATTTGCTCTCTGAATTCCAACTCACAATCTTGCTGCTGGTGTGAGATCATAATTTAAACTTAATCTAAATTGTACATGCTACCACATCAATGGCTTCTTGGACGTCAGTGTCCGTCGTGAGATGCACGCGGGCATTTGCTCTCGGCTTAGCCCTCGGCTGTTGAGCCGCCTCTCCCGAAGCAGTTTTCTTCATCTCGGGACAGTCTCTAATCCGATGGCCCATTTGTCCACATCGGTAACATGCTTCAACAAGCTTCCTACACTCACCGATGTGACTCTTGTTGCAGTGTAGGCAAACTTCCACAGGCAGCTGAACTATTGGATTCCCCTCCTCTGAATCTTGACCCAACGTCCGAGTCTACCACTGACTCCAATCTCCTCTCTTGGCCTCTTCTGCCTCTGTCAGACAATCCTGCACTGGCCTCTCTCACCGCTACTCTACGGAAATCACTCTCGATGCGAAAGCACGTGTCTAGCATATCCTCGTAATTTTTCATCCCCCCATTCACAATTGCTGATTGAATTATGGAGTCCAAACCCCTCTCAAACTTTGACATTTTTAGACGATTATAGACATAATCGCCAGAGCAAATTTGCCCGAAGCGTGGAAACGATCGGCATACTCTGCCGCTGTCATCTGACTCTGTTCAAGTATATTGGATGCCCTTATCTTGTCTAGGATGGCTGTCTCCGGCACATAGTACTTTAGAAAGACGTCACAAAACGGCACACATGAGATAGGTGGGGTCATCCTCAATACTATTCCAGCCTATCATTCATCTGCTTTGCCACATTGAAGTGATGTGGCCACATCTACCTTGATCTCCTCAAGCACTTGCACCAGCTTAAAATATTTCTCTACCTCAGCCAACCAATGCTGAGCCTCCTTGGTGTCAGTACATCCCCCAAAATTCGGAACTCTTATATTCTTTATCTCTCCTTAGAAGAACCAGATATTATGTTGCAGTGGTGGAGGAGGCGGAGGTCGCTGATGTTGGGCATACCCTTGTGCAATCATCGTTAGTGCATCCGTGAGCACATGGGGTAGAAAAACCTGTGGGGGCTGATTCTCTTGCCCGTTAGCAGAGTTTCCTGTGTTATCTCTTCGTGGAGGCATTTTCTGAGAGGTCAACGCTTTCATTAGCATTCAGTAAACTTGAAACAATACTGAAAGTTTGAATGCATAGCAATGAATGGGGTATGAAATTAAAATTAATACAGAGAGTTAGATGATATGCGTGGTCTCACACACCCAGCACAGATCATACTTAGACTCTCAACAATCAGCACTTATACTAAGGATCAAACTTAAGAGTAAATCACACCTTAAATTTCTAAAAGATCATGCACCTAAGTTTCCGAGAGAGATATGAAGTCTAGTCTTGATACCACCTGTAGCGCCCTGGCCCGATAGCAGACATCGGTACCAGTGCACCCGCCGTAGTCTAGTACGAGAACTACGAAGCGTCAAAGCAGATCAAGCACATGTCATCCATGATGTAAGAAAAATCAGCATAAATGTCGTAAAATTTAAAACTTCAATAACAACAATATAACCAAATGAAATATAGCGGAAATGAAACGTGTTAAGGAAATGTCTAATATATCCTTCAATAAAAAATATTAAACAGTAAGTCATTCAGCTAAAAAGAGAATGAACATAAATCTATCCACTTCAGTGACCATCATCCCAATGAGCCCACTCGCCATCGTCCTCTACAAAGATCATTTCGTATCCTGGCTCACCTGAAAAGAAGATGGAGTATCTATTCTTAGCAAAAACATCGCTAGCAAGTAACCCGTCTATACACCTTACCGGACCACACACGACGAGTCACCAATATATAAATCAATGCCCAAAATAAGGTGCTCGGGTTAGAAAATAACATCTTTATAACAATTCATCAAAACCAAATAAGTCACATAAATGATACATAAATACAGAACCAGCACAACATGTGAAATCTTATTTTTCGTGTTATGTGATGCATGTACTTCTTTAAAACCACGCACTGAACTAAACAAAACACATACATATGCCTTCCTTTGTAAACATGTCATGCGTGTCATTTCACAAAACTTTCACAATTCTTCTTATCTTATTCTTTGTGTAGCAAAACTTTATACCCTGTGAATGATCAATCCATAGGAAACAGAACTTTATACCCCGTGCTGAAAGGTCCACGTCCCCATATCATAAACTTTATACCATGCTGTTGATTCACAGGTCACGCTTTTATACACTGCGATAAACCAGCAGCCATAATCTTGTCTTCTTTTAAGTACATGTGTCTTTTTGCAAAGCAAAACTCATGCCTGAATGGAAAATGCTTATGCCGTCAAACTCCTAAACATGTACACATACTTTACATATTGAGAAAAGGGTCACAAACCTCAAACATACCTCAAGCACATCTTACTCATATCATTTCACGCACTCTTTTGTCACGAATTCACCTCTAGCTTCCACCTAGCCTTACTCATTCACACTTAATGTTTACAACTCACTCACACCTCAAAAGCACTTGTATTTTATGAGCAATAGAAGCGAATAAAGATATCTCACATACATGGAGCGCTTAATGTGTCGTAAGGGACTTCCAGAACACTTGGAACACTTTCAGCAGGTACCTAATGTGACATAAAGCACCTATACTAGGCTTTCGAAGTATTCTGGAATACACTGGTACACATCGAACGCCTACATAATGTGCCTCAAGCGACATGTAGCACCCTATGAGGTGTTCGAAGTATTCTGGAATGTGTCGTGACACATCAAACGCCTACATAAGGCACCTTATGTGACATGAAGCGCCTTATAAGCTGTTGGAAGTATTCTGAAATGCACTGGGACCGATCGAACGCCTACTTTAAGCGCCTAATGTGACATTGATTGCCTAAAGTGGGTGTTTTAAGTGTTCTGACGATTCCCAAAACCTGCAACTCTGCAGTAACTTCTTCTCTTCATCTTCTCCCTTCACCCCTTTCATGTTAAACACCCCGAATTCAAATTTATAACCTAAACCCATCATGCATAACACACAAAAACACATATTGATCCTTACATCTATCAGACTGCATCAACTCTAGGCCTTCTACTATTCACACTTCTGGATATGTCATCAACCTTCTAACCCAAACCAAATATTGTAGTAATTTCATTATTCAACCCTTCCAGCTTACTCAAATAATCCCAAATCATCTATATCACAAATATTAAACATAAGAAACTATTACAAGGCAATGATTTCAACAAAGATGAAACTTTAAGGGCATTTATAACAAAAACCAAGCAAATCATAGCTATTCTCGGAAAATGGCCCAAAAGGTCATAGTTTTACTCAATCATCAACAATAAAAGTACATAATAGAGCAACTAACGTAAACAGATCAAGATTTACATATGTGTGATCCAATTTTCTCTTTATAAGAACATAGGGTCTGTTGAATCAAATTTTGCGTAAATTGTATAGAAAGATCACTTGCCTTGGAATCTAGATTGTCTTACGAATGTTGGCGGAATTTTGGGAAGGATTTGACCTTGGTTGGCTGTAGTTTCCTTCTTCTTCTTCTTTTCTCTCCTTCTCTTCTTTCTTTCTTTTCTCTTCTTCTTTTTCTCTTCCCAGCCGTTTCCCCCTACTTTTTTTCTTGTAACCGACGGTCCCCTCTCTCCTGGGGAGTTATACACAATTGTGTCACTCCCCCATCATTTAATTGGGGAGGGGAATTTTGGTATTTGGCCTAATTTTCCTCAATTTCAGCTTTTTGATTATTTTCTCCCTATAATTCATTTAATTAAGCCTCATAAACATATGAAATTAATAAAATTATATTTATGCTATTTTAAATTATTTAATGTATGACTCAAAAATTACGAGGTATGACAAAAGGAGTATCCCCTATGAGAGGTTGATGATCAGGCAGGGAATAATCCGATGAACGCCCTAAAACTGTCAAATTTTGAGAATTAGATGATTGAGTGTCGGCATCCACAAACGGCTGAGATACGGAAGGGATGGATATTCCCATCACTGGTAATGTAGGGAAGAGATCCTAATCTTCAACTTGTAACGGCTGATCGGTGGATGTAGGTGAATCGAGATTACTTGGTTGGGGGCGGCAGGGGCGTGTTTTCCACATTGATCACATTTATGTCCTAAAATGCAGCATTTGTCCCAAGAATCAGGGACGTCCTCATAGATTACAGATTGAAAATGATGATTATTAATGCTTTGAATATGGAGCTTGGATAGTAATTCCATAGAAACATCAACCTCCACACAAACCCTAGCAACCGATGGCGAAGCATTTTCTAGGTGGGTACATCCATTTGAATCGGTGATCCCACCATTGAGACAATAGCAAAAAGAGTGGACTGATTGTGAAGAAATATCGGCAAACCTAGCAGCGCCATCCAAACGGGGACGATCAGAGCATTATATCATGGATCAAAGTCATGTGTATATTTGGTTATTCTCATATGAAATCCCAAAATATTCCAGGAGAGACGGCAAAAGCAACGATTGTAATTTTTCTCCTTTTCAAATTGTAGCCATACATGTGCTTTCTCTAACAATCCGGCATGCACAGCGCTGGTAAAGCCTATGCGGTCCAGAATTTTCTGCAGAGCAGCCATGGATGGCCTTTCATTCCAAAAGGAACCAACTAAGGTGAACCATAAGGGAGCCAACGTCGCCGAGACTTCATTGTCATCAAATACAATAGAGGGGCAGCCCTTGTACCGCTGAGGTGGTTTCGTGGAGAGGGTGTGGAGTGACGATGGTATACCACCAGTGAGGACGAAGGCGAAGGGCCGGCCGGCCAGAGCAGCCTGCACTGGCGGTAGCATGATTGACGACGGCGAGATCGCAACATAAGGTGAGCGGCGGCAGCAGCAAAAAACTCATCTGATTTGTGTATGGACTTATTTATGATGGATGCTGAATTTCTATTTGTGAAAATAGAGACGGATATATATGTATTTAAAATGTAAATTATCTTGGTAACCCGTCTCCACATGTTTCAACCCATAACGAATCTAAGGAATTTACTTGTTGCTCGAACTTTCCATTTAAATAAATTTACATGTAACAGGCACTAAGACTAGTATACGTAGAGGACGGGACGGAGTTAGGCTATCCCTTATTTGAGACGTAGGAATCCGGATTTCGCACTTCGATGTTACATTTTCGATGGTTATGTATCATGGACTTACTTTGGGACTTTTGTACTTTGTATGGACTATGTATTCCAGATTGTACTTTGGGACATTATGATATGTTGTAAACGTTTAATTAATGATGCTTCCGATATATCAGTCCACGTTCTATGTTGTGACGTGTATTCGATTGGTATCGACGCCTTGTACTTCTCTTAATATAATACGGTGGGCGTGCCGTTCCAAGATCATAGTCTCTAGCGGGGTGCTACACATAGGGCAAGCATTTTAGCATTACATAGAAAATAAATCTGTATAAATGACCAAAATGCCTTTGCCTCCAAAATGACGAAAATTCATTGGAAACCAAATATGCCAAATAAGGGTGTAATGATACTCCAACTTTGTCTTTTCATTCATATGGATGTTCTTCATAAGATGTGACCTTACAAAAGCTCAAACATACTCTTTTGCCCTTATGGTAAGTGGTAAAAGCTTTCTTGACAAGTTAGTGATATAAAACATACATATATAAAATCATAAATACACCAGATTCAAGTAACGAAACATGATAACATATGTGAGATGTTTAAAGACTCATTACATGTAATGAAGATCATGTGTATACCAATAATTGTTATTAGTTTATCATATGTTGGAGAAATTTTTCAAAACTCCGTTGACACCAATCGATCCATGTCTCAATTTTAGAGATCGATATATGCATCGATCGATCGACATACCTCTTGTTGAGAGATTGATGTCTCACAGTGAGGGTTTTTTAATCTATTGACATCGTCGATCGATGTAGGGGCTGATGTACATTGATCGATTAATGTATCTCAGGTTGAGAGATTGATGTCTCACAGTAAATTTTTGGTTTTATTGCCCAACACCGATCGATCGATGTAGGGGATGATGTACATCGATCGATCAATATGTCTCAACCTGATATATCGATGTCATTTATTGACTTTTTTCTACTTTTTGATACTTTTGTAATATAAAGTGATGTTGCTTAACCATTTAGAACTTAATAAAATCATGCTTTTGAAAATTATTCAAACATAACATTCTCAACAAAAATTTCTTCTGGAATCACCTTACTGTCTTTACAATATGTTCTATCTCTCACACAAGTCATAAAATAGTGTATATGTGACTTATTTGGTTCACTTTCGAATGTAATCAAGTTTTCATCTATTTTTTTATAAAAATATATTAGTTACTACAAGGTCATATGCTATTGCAAAATCCAAATCCAGTCTTCCTTCATCGTTCATGTTTCTAAAACCAAATACATTATGTACCTTATTGTGATCCTATTCTCTCTACATACATGTGTATATCCTTATTCTCTCTACCTACATGCCTATTTAAATTTCCTCCTATAAAGTTCTTACTATAATTGTGGCGCCCCGCTGAAGTCGGAGCAACCGCCGTACTTCACTAAGGAGAGTACTAGGCATCGTCCCATACGTATCATGATACATGATATAATGCATGGATTTTCGCGCTTACACTCAAATAAGTAAGCGAAACCGTGGCAGAATTTAAAACTTCAAATTAAAATCATCCACACGATCATTCATAGTTTACATCTCAAATCAAAAGTATTGAGAGTCACAAAACAAGTGTTTTCCATCTCGATTATGTCATCAGTCATCAATCATAGCTGGCCAGTCATGTCTCCTAAACTCGTCCACTCCTTGCTGCGGTCATGGGTAGGGGACCCTAGACTCATCCTCAATCCACTCTACTTTATTCCCTACAGCCTCTGGGAGGAAAAATAGGGGGTGAGTGACAAAGTCACCAGGAAGTATACCATAAACAATCATGCATTAACTGGAAAGTACATACAAGAACCGAACCCCAAAATTCGGTTTAGAACATACCTGACCTTCCATTAAGTACTCATAAGAAGTCAACACAAGGTATATCCGAGATCATAGCTTATGAAAGGATCATCACTCAATAAAGATCATGGCATACAAAAAGGTCATCACTCAATCAAGATCATAACCTAGGAGCTACTAATTCATAACAACTTGGCCTTACGTATCAACAGTAGAGAAATCATAACCTATGTAACTTTACCTCTAGCATTTGGCTAGCATCTCATCCCTTCAATCAATAGCCGTTAAGGCAATAAAATCATAACTTAGCCACGAAATAAGCAGTAACACAGCTTAGTGCAAATAGACTCAATATCATGCTCATGACCATATGCAATGCGTATGAGTGTGCAAAAGTAGTGCATAATGCCCTCCATTCAATACTCGTTAATGATCAACACTTAATGCGTCAAGATCATAACTTAACAAAATCGTCACTTAATACAGAACATGACAATAGAAGACTGTAACTCGCATCAATTCGTAATATAACAAGGATCATCACTTAAGGAAGTCACACTTAGGTTCTACAAGGTCATGACAACTTAGTCTAAGTATCATGTGTCACTGCACAATGACTCCATAAACGTGGCATGCATGCATATATATATATAT
>AP025064.1:26727215-26793159 GCA_036186865.1 Eustoma russellianum | reverse complement strand
ATATATATATATATGTGTGATGCATCATGATAAAAATGAGAATATGGCTTTTCATGCTTTTCTTTCAAATCATCATCGTTGTAAAACAATAGAGTGTTCAAATCTATTTCCCGGATCTGAGGCGGTAACATCATCTTCTTCTTGTCGGGTCTATTCTATCTGGGCCCGCACGGCCTACTGTTTCTTCACGTCGGGTCTATTATATTCGGGCCCGCACGGCCTACTGTTCTTCTCGTCGGCTCTATTATATCCGGGCCTGCACGGCCTACTGTTTCTTCTCGTCGGGTCTATTATATCCGGACCCGCACGGCCTACTGTCAGATCACTTAACCTTGATCTGGTGGGTTCATACTGGCCATGTTCATACTCACACACGGTACCGGTGGGGAATCGTTCTTTCAAAAATCATCTTTTGAAAATGCTTTTCATCTTTCTTTCACATAAAATCAATGCCATAAATCATGTATGTGACAATGATGCAATGTATGACATGCATTATGTGACTCGTGAACAAATGCATCATAACATGCGTGCACAGACTTGTCTTTTAAACTGGAAAAAACATTCCAGCAATCACATTCTGTTCATACAGCCTCGTGGTCATCAATTGGTGCTTGTATTCAAAAACCCATGCCATACATATTCATAATGAAGGCTTAGACACATGCTATTAAAATTTCGTAACATTCCGAAATATCTAACGATCTCAAAACATCATACTATCATCAAAGGTACTGTTGAAATCAGCAGGGCGGTACCGCCTTACCTCAGTTTCGTGGGTCATAAAACCTTATTCATTTTGATCCATTACCTGGAAAACATAGCTAATTCATCAAGGAACAATATTCATAAGGCTAAACATCACATTCAAGCCTAAATGATCAAGATCGAAGCCTTACAACTTAAGACATTAAACTGTCCTATTTTCCAGTTTTGTACCACTAACTTCAACTCAGTTGTTAACCATCAAAATGGTTGTTTTAGGCTGGTTTTTTTACATGAACATGCATATCTATGCCCTAAGTAATTACCATAAAATTTCCAACGTAATTCAATAAGTTTAAGGGGGTAATCTAATTACTTTCCCAAATTGGATACATGCAGAGACTGGATTGACCAGTTGTATCACGAAATAAATTGTGACCAAACCAAAACTCCTTTTACCAAAATTCCAACTCACAGATGTCATAAACACATCCAACTATCATCATACCACAAATCAGATCATTTTCATATTCCTAAGTTGCATTTTCGAGCCACACAACTTACTACTCAAAACTGTCCTGTTCCAGCAACTCTGTTTGAGCAGTTTTACCAAAAACTTCATTAGAAATAATCCACAACTCCTTTTACTAAAATTCCAACTCACACATTTCATAAACGTATAAGGATATCTTCATACCAAAACTTAGCCCATTTGAACCCTCCCAAGGTTCATTTTCAGGTCGTACAACATGCAACATAAATCTGTCCAGCTCCAGTAATTCTGTTTGACCAACTATTACTAAGAAATTTATTAAGAATAAACCGTAGCTCCTTTTAATGAAATTACAACTCACACATTTCATAAACATATAAGGATATCACCATACCAAAAATTAGCTAATTTTCACCTTCCTAAGGTTAATTTTCAGGTCGTTCCACATGACACATAAAACTGTCCAGCTCCAGTGATTTTAGCACTTACTCACTTTTATGGTTCAAGCATTTCCAAGCAACTTCACTCTTTAAAGTTACTAATTAACCATCAAATACACACTTCAACATAATGTTTTCAAGCCTCATAACATGCTTTTAACCATAAATAATCTATTTATGAATCACATCAAAAACAGTCACAACACTTTCATGTAGCAAATCATTTGCTCATACCATCACTGTTCTTATAACACCTAGTTTTCATATCTTGTACTTAGCATCTTTAACTAAGATTCATAGCCTAACAATGGCTAGCCATTCAAGCATGCACTTCACAAATAAGGCAAGATTGGCTAGAGTATACTTGCCTCTTTGAACCTTAGCGTGTAAAGAAGTTTGAACGACGCTTTGTAGTTCTTGTAGTAGGCTACGGCGGGTGTACTGTTCTCGAAGCTAGGGTTCGGGAGTAGGGCGCTACAGGTGGTATCAGAGCCGAGGCTCCAGATCCGCCTCGAAAACGCAGGATTAACTAGATCACTTAGACTTAAGTTACGATCTTCTCCTAAAATGACGATTTTACCCTTAAGCAACAAATAGGGTTAAGTGATGATCTTAGATTTAAGATATGATCGGGGTAAGGGGTACGAGGGTGAGCGATCGTTTTATTCACTAATTTACCTTTCTACCTATGAATCTGGCATGACTTCCGTAAAAGACCGAACTTCCCAAATTACCCCTGAACCTTTTTATGCAACCCCTAAGTTGTTAGAAATTTCCAAAATACCCTCTAACTTAGCATGTACTTAAATAAATATATTCTCGACCATTCTAGATTCAAAAAAAATGCCAAAAAGACGTGAACAAGTCGGCAAAAAAGGAAATATTAGTGAGAACCAAGAGAATGAGGGGATCATCCCGAGCACTTGAACATGCCATAGTTATCATGACCAACACCTTAGCACAATAACACCAGTTGTTGAACTAACAGGCACCGCTTCCACCACCACCGCATTCGGACCGGAGATTCTTCGACAATGAGATGCAGAAGAATAGTGGCACAGCACAACTGACACCATCGATCACTTGGATCTGACCTCGGAATGAGTGCAAGAGGTACTACATGCCGAGAGTATGACCTTCAAAGCAGGGCTCTAGATCCACGATAGAAATGTAGATTTAGGCTATGACCTTATAAATTAAGTTACGATTTTGCCCTAAGTCACAATCTTAAACATAAGTAACGACTTAGATTAAGAGTTGACCTTGGACATAAATAATGAAGGTAGTCATAAGCGTTGATTTTATATCAAGCATAATTTTAGAAACAAGACTCGATCTTAGGCTTAGGAAATGATGATACTAAGAACAATCATAAAAGTAAGTTATGACTTTAGACTTAGGGAGACGATCGGTTACGAAACACGTATACCTAGGGTATTCCATACAATTATATCTTATCTAAGTTGATCATAATCTTCTAAGCCGTAATCTTAGTAACCCTAGTTGAATACTATATAATTAATTTGAATGAATTAAAATATAAACCATAACCCTCTACTGCAAACGTTAGTGTCATGCTAATGGGTCGGGCAGTAACTCGGGCTGCTTCACTGCAACAACAGCAATGGACTCGGTACCATTGGGGTAAAGTAAACAAGTGCATACCCCTACTTAGACGGTAGCATCAGAGCAGACTTAGGTCTAAGTTGAGACAACAGCTACTAAGAAATGAATTATTATAGTATAATAGATACTAGGAAATGATTTATAGAGAAATGATCGAAATTAAGTAACGATCCATAAGAATTATAAGCAGTAGTGTATAGTAAGAGAATCGTACAAATGAATTTATAGTCTAGGGTTAAGATGTTGAAATTTAGAGTTACTAAGTAAGGTGACGGTATTAGTCTCATTAGAGATATTAATTAGCAGCAAAAGACGTTAATCGGCTATAACAAGTACGTGGGAACGATGAATTGTTACAAACTTTTAGTTAAGTGTTGATTTATAGAAACGTCGAGTTACTTGACTTGAATTTAGTAGGCTTGGATTAAAATAGATCGGGCATGAACAAGCAGTGGTTATTTTCATATCGACCGTTCAGGCCCAGAGAGAATAGACCTGATAAGTGATGACGTGACCGCTCCGAATCTGGGAATAATAGATTCGAAGAGAATAAGTGACTGTCTCAGATCCGGGTGAACAGATCTGAATACTCTCTTGTTTTCTTGACGATGATGTTTTGAAAGAAAAGAACAAAAGATCTTATCTTCATTTTTACCATGATGCATCGCACGCACATACCCATGCATGTTGCATTTAGTGAGTCATCGAATAATGATACGTGATACTTAGACTAAAGTTGTTACGACTTGGTAGCTCCTAAGTTATGATCTTATTGAGTGACGATCTTTGGTAAGTTATGAACTTTTATAAGTTGCAATCTTTTCTAAGTTATGCTCTTTAACAAGTTTGATCCCTGTTAAGTTATGATCTTTGATATGTTGTGAGTTGATCACTGACGAGTATTGAATGGAAAGTCAGGTATGTTTCTAAACCAAATTCTAGGGTTGGTTCTTGTATGTACTTTCCATTTAATTCACGAATATTTATAGTTTACTTGCTGGTGACGTTGTCACTCACCCCCTATTTTTTTCCTCCTAGAACCTGCATGAAATAAAGGTTATTGGATTGAAGATGAACTTAGGGTTCCTTATCCGTAGAAGGGCGAGGGGTGGACAACATGAGTGACTTGACGAGATGATTATGATGGAGGATTTTATTGTGAAGTTATGATGGAAACATTTTCTTTTGGGATTTTCGTAATATCTGATGATGTTGTAAAACTAATATTGGTTGCTTAGACTCTTTATTTCAGAAAGTTTTTATTATACCTCGGTTTCGCTTACTTGTTGACATGTAAGCATGAAAGTCCACGTAATTTATCCTGGACTACGACATGTTTTGGATCGACGCCTGGTACTCTCCGTAGTGAAGTACGGCGGGCGCACCGTATCCGGCTGGGCCGAGGTGCGGGGCGCTACAGGTGTCATATGATATAAGACCTGAATATACTCATAAATATGAGGTGTATATAGTGTTGTGATATCGACATACGTTTATAATATATGTGACGTGTCGGTGGTACGTCGGAATATATGTGTATAGTGCATTTTTAAAAAATATGGATATATATATTAAATATATAATTTAGGTGTGTAAATTGAATGGGGAGAAGAATTTCCATTCTCAAATTTGTTTCCATAAATCTTTCTCCAAATATGTCTTCATTTAATGAAATAGTTAGTTCGTTAACTTAAGTTTTTCCACTAATGAACTAGTTTAGTTCATTAATTGTGGCACCTGAAAATAGTACAAAGACAACAAATGTTTGCCATATGATGTAAACTTTAACGCTTCATGGCTTGTTAGTATGGCAACAATATATATAAGCATATAAAGCATGTTCGTGTCAAGTAATAATTCATTCATGCATTTCGTAAGAACGTAACATTTAAATCATATATTTGTAAATCACTCAAACCTTTTTTCTCAACAAAAGGGTGGAGTTAGTGTTTAACTCCAGTCATGATTGTGGTAATGTGTTTGTTTTGTATAGTGATAACCGAGGAAGGTGTCTTTGAAGACTGGAGTAGGATGTTTTAACCGAACCAGTATAAAATTCTTGGTGTTCTTACTTTTCAGCACTTTACTTTCAGTTTTCATTTTTCTACATCGACTTCATTGCAACAGTAAAAATAGTAAATGATTTTAAAAAAACATAAAAATTGTTCAGAAACATAGCCCACACGTCCTATTTTTCATTTGGCGCAAGTTTCACCTGATTTGGATAAGTATAAGTCAATCAAACATTAATAGTTCAGAGACTAATGCAATATGATTTTCAGATTTGCAAAGGTTGAAAACATCAACGTGGTTGACATACTTTACAAATGAATTTTCAAAAACTGTTTCAACTCATTAAAATTAACATCTTGAGGGTCTTATCATTAAAGTTTCAGAGCATTTAGAGTTACCAACTAATATGAATAAATTTTTCAATTTGGAGTACAGTTTCTGGCAGATTTACGCAATCTGATCAAAAACGTATTTTCAAGGGGTTAGGCTTGGATTTTTAATTTGAAATTTTCATAAGTCACTCATAACATCTGAAAGTACATACTCACCGAATTTTATATTTTTGGATGTAGCGTCCCGCACCCAGACCTTTTCCAAATACGGTGCACCCGCCGTACTTCACTAAGGAGAGTACAAAGCGTCATGCATAACATGCGAAAATCCATAACTTAAGCCATGGGCTTCCCATGCTAACATTTAACAGGGTAGTAAAATTTAGGCAGAATTAAAACTTTAAAATAAACATGCGTTCCAGAATATTAAATCCCCAAAATATTAGTCCACAAAACAACATAACCGAAATCCCAAAGAGTTCAACATGATTCATAATACATCAACATAGCAACACAAAAGTCCTTAAGCGCGATCTTCTCCTGACACCTCGACTACGGGTACAGCACTTTCGGTTCATCCCCGATCCATTCAACTTTAGCATTCACTGGCTCTGGGGAAAAATAAAGGTATGAGTGATAAAAATCACCCAGCAAGCATACAATAAACTACCATGAAATAAATAAAGAATCATAACATGAATGTAAAACCCCTTGAACCTCAAATGTTAATTCATACCTGATCTTTAATCCTGGATCTTCTTGACGATATAGCCTATTTATAATTTTAAGTAATACCATACCAACATATCATATTACCTACTAACTGAAACATACATCATGCCATAATGCCCATGAATTATGCAAGATGCAATGCATGATATCATGTCATGTCGAAAACATCGATTTGGTCCCATAAAAATAACGTGTCAAAAAAATGGAGTATCAGATCAATTAACCCCATATCTGAACTGGGTCCAAAACATGTCATCAGACAAATTAACCCCGGGTCTGGGACGGGTCCAGAACATAATATCAGGCCGATTAACCCCAGGCCTGGATCGGGTCCAGAACATATCATCGGACCAACTAACCCCAGGTCCGGAACGGGTTCCAGAACTTATCATGTCATCAGACCTATTAACCCCGGGTCTAGAGTCGGGTTATGATCATGCTTAGTCGGCGAGAGAATCATAAGCATTTCTTTAAAAAAACATGGGACCATAAATAATTCATATGCATAATGAAAATTTGCTTGCTTGAAAAGACTTGCTTGCATACGAAAAATCCATTAAATCAGATTCATGGTGCATGTGATCATGCATGATACATGAAATGTTATGCAATGCAAGTCATGGCATGGATTATCTTAGAAATTACTTAAGTCATGACATAGGCATGGTTTTCTTATGCTGAAAATTATTCCTGTTTTGTCGTTCTGTTCATGAGGCTTCCAAAATTAGTCAAACAGGCCTATTTTCTTAATCTTTAGCCATATACATGCATCATAGGGTCTTATGTTCGTGCCATAAAATTTTCGTAATGTTTTAGGACGAATAAGGCCCTTAAATCATTAAGTTGTTAAAAAGTGTACTGCTGAATTCAACAGTATAATAGGCATCTTTACCTTAATTTTCATGACCTTAAAACCTTAATCATTTTGGGCCACAGCCTGGAAAACATAGTAAAATCCCTAAGGACTAACATTCATGGGCCCAGACCGTTCATATAGGTCAAAATCCACAAAATTAAGGCCTCTTAACTTATTCCTCTGCTCTGTACAATTTTCCAGCTTTAGTGTGTTAACTTTAAATCCCTAGTTACCCATCAAAACGATAATACCAAGTTGATTAATTTACATGGACATTCTCCTCTATGTCTTAGGTGATTATCATAAAATTTTTTAGAACAATCCAATAACCTTAAAGGGTTCATTTAATTATTTTTCCGAAATTGGTCACATGCTGATGCAAAACTGACCAATTTTATTAAAAATTCTATTGTGGCACAATCATAATTCCTTTTTCAAAAATTCCAACTCACAGACGGCATAAACATACGGGACTAGCATCCTACCGAAAATTAGCTCATTTGCATGTTTCTATGGTCCATTTTTGGGTCAAGAAACACGTTACTTAATTCTTTCCAGCTCCAGTAGTTTCAGCTTGGCCAGTTTTACCAAAAATTCTATTAAAAATGAACCACAACTTCTTTTGCCAAAATTCCAACTCTCATATTTGCTACACACACAGGGCTAACAAACCAGATTGTTTGCACGTTAGTAAGGTCCATTTTTAGGTCACATAATACACTACACAATTTTTCCCAGCTCCAGTGGTTTTGTGTTTTATCACCTTTTCATATCAAGTGTCCACTAATTATCTTTATTCCTATGAAATAACTTATTAGTCACCACATACACCATTTTTAACATGAATATCCAGATTCTATTCATTTTGTTGAGTCACATTTGCATCATTCCAAAATAGTTTGTAACTTTGTACACAACAATCATCATATTTGCTCACAAAAGGTGTTCTTTCTTGGATTCAAAACTCACCATCACTTTTATCTTCTTGGACGAAAATTGTGTGGTGCCACGAACATATTTGCAATGTTTATTTAGGCATGCAACACATTTATATGTTATTTCATTTTTTAACCATACCAAACAATCTTATAAAATTACAACTAGCACATGCATGCCATCTTAGTGCTTCACAAGCTTCACCCAAGAACCATTCTTGCCTAAAGCCACTTTGATGAGTCTTGTTTCGTCCTAAAACAGCCTCATGCTATATTACATGTAGGAAAAGATTTCATCTTGGGAGGAATCAATCATATGCCAGACATTTTCTTAAGGAATCACTAAGGTCTCATGCTTAATACTTAGTACATTTACTAAAGTTCATATCTTAGAAATAACTAGCCATTCAAGTCACTAATTCTTCAAATAAATCATGAGAGTCTAAGATATACTTGTCTCTTCAAGCTAGAGTCTTTTCTTAGCTTGGATCTTGGATGGAATGAGTTGAAGTTTTCCTCCACTACACCATGGGACATACGGTTTTGAAGGGAGGAAAAAGAAAAATGTTAGCCATCATCTTAAGTGAAAAATAGAGCTTTCCTGACATTAGATGTACTCACCAAGATGAGGTTTTTAAGGGAGCTTCAACTAGCAAGAGCTTACACCACCTAAAAGGGTTGAAAATCTTGTACGTGGTGACCATGAAGGTCATGGTTTTTGGGTACAATAAAAGGACCCATGTGAGCTTCATTATTTGACATAAAGAATTCACTTAAGATGTTTGGAAGGAGACTTACCTAGATGCTTCTTGAGCTTGGAGATGGAAGTTGTGTTGAGAGTCTAAGATATACTTGCCTCTTCAAGCTAGAGCCTTTTCTTAGCTTGGATATGGAACGAGATGAGTTGAAATTTTCCTCCTCCTTTACTCATGAGCATGCGGTTTTCGAAGGAAGGAAAAGAAGAATGTTAGTCATCATTCTTAAATGAAAATAGGGCTATTTTGATATTAGATCTTCTTACCAAAATGAGATTTTGAATGGAGCTTCAACTAGCAAGAGCTTAAACCACCTAAGAGGTTGAAAATCTTGCACCTAGTGACCATGAAGGTCACGGGTTTGGGGTAGGAGGGGAACTAAATGAGCTTCCTTCTTTGAATATAAGGAATTCACTTAAGAAGTTTGGAATAAACTCACCTAGATGCCTCTTTGAGCTTGAAGATGGAAGGAGTGTTGAGCTGAATTTCCTAGCTCCAAGATGAAGGGGGCCGTATGGTGTGTGTGGAGCGAGATGGAGAATAGTCTAAGTGTTGTCTTGGCTTGGTTTCTGGAGAGGGAGTTCAAGATGAAGCTTCTAGGTTGTATTAAAGGAGAAATAATGGTGGAGGGAAGGGGGTAGCCGGCGCATGGGGGAGGGAAGGGAGACAAGGTGGTGCATGAAAAGTAAGAAAAGCACCTTGGTCTTGGAGAGGTGAAGCTTTTCCTCCCATGCTTGTCTCCTTTGTATTTTTTTTATTATTTCTTTTGCATGCCTGATTTTATTTCTTTACTATATAATTATATTCTAGCTAAATAATTCAAATAGTAGAATAATGGAGAGGGTTCTAGATCCCTCCATTGTCTTGGCCGAAATTTTGGTGGTCTTGGGGGTATTTTAGTCTTTTCACTTTTAGCATAGCTCATACTTATATAATTTATACTATTATTTATTTTATCTAATATGGGTTTAAATTTTCTTTGTGAGAACCATTTAGGTTGGCCTTTTATAAAAAAGGAATTATTCTAAGTTCATCAAGGCCTCTTGGCCGATTTTATAGGGGCTTTACATACCTTGTGACACCTACTTGTACAAATATTTAGTACCCATCTTAAATGAATTTAAATAGGGAAGTGCTCATGTAACCTAATTAAAATGAACTTAGAAGAATCACTATTTCATTATGGTTTCAAGTGCGGTACAGTTGGGGTACAACATTGGAGGTCTACTACTAAGTCACTTAAATAGTTCAAATCAGGATCTGAAAACAGAAATTATTTTCAGAAGAGAGTAATTCGGGTCAAAAACTTTTAAAAACTAAATTTTCCGCACTCACTATTCAACCCCCTCCCCTTCTAGTGGTGCTATACAGGTCCTACAGTCATCTCCAAATATATCTCTTTAAGCTCTTCATTTATGAACTAGTTAGTTCATCTCCTTAAGCACTTCATTTAAGATCTTCCAGTTACAAATATTTATAATCTTGCTCGCCAATTGTGTTATGATTGGGCTTCATCACTTTCTGGTACATCTTTGGCTCAATATGTGCCATCTCTCTTTGATGGAGGCTTCTCCCCAAGACAACGTCCTAAGACCATCTTGCCACTAAAACGGGAACTTCCACCATCGGGGAAATTAAAACTGAATGTTAACGCGTCAGTGGGCCTTTCTTTTGCTTCAGCAGGAGCAATTTTGAGGGATTAACAGGGGCGCATGGTTGCTGCCCTTTCGTTTCGCCTTCCTTGTCTCTCGCCAATACAAGATGAAATTCAAGATCTTCTTTATAGCCTTCTGTTCTTTGGGCAACATCACCGACAACTAATAGTCGAGACAGACTGCAAACAAATCACTCAGAAGTCCAACAGTCAGCTTGCATTATTACCAGACTATGCACGGTTACTTCTACTTTTGAGGCTCACAAACAGTCAGCTTTGTTTCATCCCAAGAGAGATCAGCATGGTTGCAAACTACTTAAGCCAGTTTGCGTGCATGTCGCCGTCTACAAGGATTTTTACATCAGCGACTCAACTGCCACCCACGGTGCGGGGGTTTTATTATACCGATAGCACTTTACATGCACTCATATCATAATTCCATTGGCTGGAGTATTTGTTTTGTTGCATGTATCTTTGCGATGCAGGCAACCCTGGTACGGCTTGACATTCATTTTTGCTACCATACACTATCTTTATCATGTTTTGAAGGTTTTTGTTCGTTTGTTTTGTTGCCCGCAATCCCAACATTGGTATGTCATTTCCATCAATATCCAATTCTTGTCATCACCTATATATATCCGTGGACACTAATGCATATCATGTTGCTTTTTGTCGAGGATATCTCTCATGGATGTCTGCTTGGGAACTGCTGAACTGGATATTTAGAGCTTTACAATGGATGCCTTGGCCACTTTGCGATTCTATTTGCCCTACGCATTGGAGTTTGCTGAGATGCTTCATCAAATTCGTATACAATGATCGAGCGGAGCCAGATAATATCAAAACATACCCGTTGTACTCAACATTATGTTGTTTCGTGACTGTAATCATGCATAGTTACTCCAATGATATAAATATGTACGCTTTTTCCTTCGCCAAGGTTTTATCCATAAGGGTGGTTTTACTTGGCAAGACTTTAATGCGGCATATCATATATGGTTCGAGATTACATATGGAAGACATTGATCGATCAGAAAGGAGAACATCGATCTATCGATTTCCATGAAACTGGACATACATCGATCAGAAGGCTACATCGATTGATCGAAGTGGCCAGTTCTGCATAATTGGAGCTGAATTCTTAGAAAATGATAGGAAAGGAATGGCAAGTTGTTTGAGGGACTTGTGTGTGACGTTTGGGACTTGTGTACATGTCTAAGAAATGTCTTTGAAGTGTGTTTGATGTATGTTTGGGGTTGAAAACCTTAAGGGTAAATGAGTAGGGCTAAGCGTGAACTTGAAGTGGATATGTGAGATGGAAGTGAGTGAAAGGATGCAAGTGAAGTATGTTTGAGGTTTATGACCCCGTACTTGATATGTGAAGTGTGTGTACATGTATGACGTTTATTTCTTTCGCTGATAGACTTCCTGTTTGATGCTTTTGTATTCGGAGATTGTATTAGACTTTTCCCTAGTACCCTTTTTATTTTAGTTGTGTTTTATTTAGGATTGACCCAATTACTTCCAAAAGTTTTAATTTGTATGACGTTTCCACTGATTTATTCTACGTCAGAGATGACGTGTACGTGATTTTCTTCGATGCCTTGTAGGTCTCGTAGTAGGCTACGGCGGGTGCACTCATTCCCATGATCGGGTTTGAGTCGGGGCGCTATAGGTGGTATCAGACCCAAGACTTCCGATCTACCTGGGAAACCTAAGAATTTGATCATTAGCAACTTCAGATATGATTTTCCCTTAAGTTTGATCTGTAAATATAAGTGTTAAATATCTAGAGTCTATGTATGATCTGGGTTGGTTGTGTTTGAGCGCGTAAATCATTTACTATTCCGTAATAATTTATAATTTCATACCGCACCCATTTTTTTTATGTATTCGATCTTTTAGTAATATCCTCTGTTTACTGATTGCTAATGAAAGTGTTGACTTTTCATAAAATTCCTCCACAAAGAGATAACACCGAAAACTCTGGGAATGGGTAGGAGAATCAGCCACCACATGTTTTCCTACCCAAGTGCTCACGGATGCACTAATTGTGATTGCCCACTAGCAATAGCCTCCACCTCCTCCACCATCGCTGCATAATATTTAGTTCTTTTATGGGGAAATGAGGAGGATCAGGATCCCGGAGCTTGTGGGATATACTGATCCGAAGAGGCTCAGCATTGGTTGGCTGAGGTGGAAAAACGCTTCAGGCTGGTACAAGTGTCTGATGAGATCAAAGTGGATATATCCACGCCTCTTTTGTGTGGCAAAGCAGGTGAATGGTGGGTAGAATAGTCCTAAGGATGACCCCGCCTATCTCTTGGGCACAATTCTGTGATGCATTCCTGAAGTATTACGTGCCAGAGACAGCAATCCTTGACGACATAAGGGCTTTTGACAGACTTGAATAAGGTCAGATGACAGTGTCAGAGTATGTTGATTGTTTTCGTGCCTTGGGAATGTTTTTCCAGCGATTACATCAGATAATCTTTAAAAATGGCCAAGTTTGAGAGGGGCTTGGACTCGAGAATTCAGTTGGAAATAGTAAACGCGGGAATGAGGACCTATGAAGATATGTTGGACGTGTGTTTCCAAGTTGAGCGTGACTTCTGCAGAGCAGCGGCAAGAGAAGAAAGTGCAGGGTTGTTTGACAAGGGCAAGAGGCCAAGGGAAGAGACTAGAGTTGGAGGCAGACCCGGGCATTGGGTCAAGATTCCAAAGAGAGACCCATTGAGGAACTTTCAGAGACCGCAACCGCAGAATCCAGTGGTCCAGCAGGCTATGAAAGTTTTCTCACACTGCAAGAAGAGTCATGTTGGGGAGTGTAGGAAATTGGCATCAACGTATTACCGTTGTGGACAGGTGGGTCATCTGATTAGAGATTGCCCAGAGATGAGGAAGAATGCGTAGGGAGAGGTGGCTCAGTAGCCAAAAGCTAGGCCAAAAGGTAATGCCCGTGTCCATGTCATAACAGACACCGACAATCTGGAAGCTACCGATGTTGTAGCAAGTAAAATTTAAATTTAGTTAGAATTTGGATTTGAAGCGAGTCTTTATGTGTTTAACTCCTTGTGTGAAACTTGCTATGCTATTAGGTAAAATTTTAGTGAATAAGATTCCTGCCAATATGCTTTTTGATAGCAGTGCGAGCTACAACTTCGTGGCGAAGAGATTCACTAAGCACCTTTCTGGTTTACTAGAGTGGTTAGAGACTCCATACCGTGTCCAAGCGGCTGGAGATCAAGTTATGATTTCACACCATCAGTACAAGGATTGTGAGTTATAGTTCGGAGAGCAAATGTTCTCTGCCACACTGATACCTATCCAGATTTAGGATTTTGATCTCATATTGGGGATAAATTTGTTGGCCAAATGTCACGCCAACATCGACTGTCGACTTAAGCAGGTGACAGTTAAGGATTCAGAGATGACAGATGTGACCTTGTGAGGAGATGTGAACATCAAAAGAGTTCCTAAGAAGGTGTATATGACAACTGCTCAAGCTTGGAGAGCCTTAAAGAAAGGTGCTGAGGGGTTTATAGTGTATGCAATGGGTGCTACTCAAGAAATATCTTCAATTGAGCAGATTTCGATAGTCAATGAATTTCTTGATGTGTTCACGGAAGAGTTGCTTGGAGTGCCACCTCTAAGGGAAGTCGAGTTCGTGGTAAATTTAATTCAAGGAGCCGAGCCTATTTCAAAAGCCCCTTACAGAATGGCTCCAGCGGAATTGAAAGGACTGAAAGAACAGCTTCAGGAGCTGTCGGAGAGGAAATTCATCCGCCCCAGTGTGTCACCTTGGGGAGCACCCGTTCTATTTATGTAGAAGAAGGATGGTAGCATGACGCTCTGTATCGATTATCGAGAGCTGAATAAAATTACCATCAAGAATAAATACCCACTACCGCGAATCGAGGATCTGTTTGATTAACTCAAGGTAAGTTTGGGTTAAGCATTTTCTTTAATTAAATTTTTATGTTTTGATTGGAGAATTTCCTACATCTGTTCAGGGTGCCAAGATTTTCTCTAAGATTGACCTCCGGTCAGGGTATCACCAGCTGTGGGTGAAGGCCGCATATATTGCAAAGATACCCTTCCACACGAGATATGGTCACTATAAGTTCCTAGTAATGCCATTTGGGTTGACAAATGCCCCAGCAGCTTTTATGGACCTAATGAATGCCGTCTTTCAAGAGCAGTTGAATAGATTTGTTATAATATTCATCGATGATATTCTGGTGTATTTCCCTAGCAAACTCGCACTGAGCATCTGAGGATTGTTTTTGGGCATTCTGAGACAGAAGCAGCTTTACGCCAAATTCAGCAAATGCGAGTTCTATTTGAGGAGTGTGACTTTCCTTGGTCACGTGATATCCGAAGAGGGGATTGTTGTTGATCTGAAGAAAGTTGAAGCTACCACCGAGTGGTCTAGACCCATGAATGTCACTGAAGTGCGGAGTTTCTTTGGTCTAGCTGGTTATTATAAGAAGTTTGTCGAGGGATTCTCAATAATAGTGGTGCCCCTCAGTCATCTCACTCAAAAGAAGACCAAGTTTGAGTGGACAGCCGAATGCGAGAAATGTTTCACTGAACTTAAGGAGAGGTTAACCACAACCACAGTATTGGCTCAGCCCTCTGGTACTGATGGGTTTGCGATCTACAGTGATGCGTCGAAGAATGGTCTAGGTTGTGTTTTGATGCAACATGGGCGAGTTATCACGTATGCCTCGAGGAAGCTAAAATCTTACGAGCAGAATTATCCGACGCATGATCTTGAGCTCGCAGCAGTTTTATTCGCCCTGAAGATTTGACGGCACTGTTTATATGGGGAGAAGTGTGCCGTATTTACTATCACAAGAGTCTAAAATATCTGTTCTCCTGGAAAGAGTTGAACATGAGTATGCGTAGATGGTTAGATTTGCTAAAAGATTACGACTTGACCATTCATTACAGCCCGGAAAAAGCTAATAATGTGGCCGATGCACTAAGCAAAAAATCCAGAAACGCGCGATAGTCACCACTAGAGAGAGATGGAAGAATTTGGCCTAGATTTGGTTGACTCCATAGTTAATGTTTTGACAGCATTGACCATCACTCCGAGTTTGATTGATCGGGTGAAAGAGGCTCATAAGAACGATAGGACCTTAGGTGATATTATTGAGAAGCTGAGGCACAGTCTGGTTGAGGGATTTCAGGCCAGGGATGAAGGGAGTTTATGGTTCAGGGGGAGACTGTGTGTTCCTGATGTGGATAAACTCAGGAAAGAAATTTTGTAGAAGGCTCACAGTTCGAAGTCATTGATACATCTTGGTGGTACCAAGATATACCGAGATCTCACACAGTATTATTATTGGTCCGGAATGATGAGACATATTGTGGAGTTCATTGAGAGATGCCTGGTGTGTCAACAAGTTAAGGCTGAACACCAACGGCCTGGTGGATTATTGATGCCGTTGGAGATCCCAGAGTGAAAGTGGGTGTACATTACGATGGATTTCGTGGCTGGTTTAGCAAGGACAAGAAGTGGATATGACATGGTTTGGGTTATTGTAGATCAGTTAATCAAGCCTGTATATTTCCTACCCGTCTCGAGTGAAGTATCTCTCGATAAGGCGGTAAAATTATATATGGACAATATTTTTAGCTTGCACGGTGTCCTAGTGAGCATAGTGTATGACCGAAACCCTTGGTTGACTTCTAATTTTGGACAGCATTTCAGAGAGCCATGTGTACGGAGTTAAGGATGAGTACAGCCTATCACCCTCAGACAGATGGACAATCTGAGCTGACTATTCAGACCCTAGAAGACATGTTGAGGGCTTGTGTCTTAGATTTCAAAGGGAGAGGATGGAATGGTGAAGTTAATGGAGCTCTGTCACAATAATAGTCACCACAACGCGATGGGTATGGCTTTCTTTAAAGCTTTATATGGACGGAAGTGCAGGTCCCATTTTTATTGGGACGAGGTTGGTGAGAGGGCTATCACCGTACTTGAGATGCTTAAGAAGACATTGGAAAAGGTGAAAATCATTCGAGTCAGACTCAAGACGGCACAGGATCGCAATAAAAGTTGGGTGGATTCCAAGCGACGGCCTTTGGAGTATGATGTAGGTGAAAAGGTTTATTCAAGAGTTTCACCTACGAAGGGCACTATGAGGTTTGGAGTGAAAAAAAGCTAACTTCCCGATTTATCAGTCCTTATGAGATACTCGAGAAGGTGGGAGTTTTGGCATACACGTTGGCATTACCCCCAGCTTTAGCGCATGTCCATAACGTCTTCCACATCTCACAGTTGAGGAAATGTGTGTCAGATCCAAGCCATGTGCTTGAACAACAACTTTGGAGCTTAAAGGTGATGTTATCTGTGAGGAAGTTCCAGTGAGGATCGTGGACCAAAAGGAAAAGGTGTTGAGGAAGTGAGTGATCCCTTATGTGAAGGTTCAGTGGAGCAACCACTCTGAGCGGGAAGCCATTTGGGAACTTGAAGAGCAAATACAGGAGAAGTACCCTCAGCTTTTCACATAAATTTTGAGGACGAAATGTTTTGTAAAGGAGTTGGAATGTCATACCCCTTGTTTCCGAGCCTAGCATAAAATAATTGAAACTGACCAAAGATATAATTGTAATAATTATATTTGTTTATGAGGCTTGGTTACAGGAATTGTATGTGGAAAAATAATCAGATAGCTGAAAATAAGGAAATTAGGCCTAAAATATCGAAATTTCCTTTTCCAGTTAAAATTTTGAAGGAGATGTACAATCACGTATAACTTTCCCCCCAGAAGTCGACTTCTCCACCCTGGCGGTTACAAAGTCGACATTGAGAGCATTGATGGCGAAGAAGAGATAAAAGAAGAAGAAGGCAGAAAACCGATTCCCAAACTAGGTCCAATTCGTTCCAGAAACCATCCAATCTCTTGTAAGATCATCTTGATTCAAAGGCAAGTGACTTTTCTATACGCGTTATGCATTTTGATTAACATGCCCTACTTTCCTAAAAAGATGGGATTCTTGGCCAAAGGCCAAACACATACCCACATAACGGTTATTATGTTGCGTCTTCATCTCCTTACTCACCTTTTGGAAGACCTAGAAAGGCCACCAAAATTTGGGTACCAAAAGGGACATTTGCAAAGGCTTGAACAAATAACCCTTAAGAACGCACTTTTGATATTATTGAAAAATACACTTGAAATGCATGATTTCTGTTATTATACAAATTGCTATTTCTTTCTTACATGCACCTTTGATTTTATTTCCAAAATAAAAGGGGAGAGAGTGCATGATTTAAGGGGGAGAGACAAGAGACGAGAGTGATTGATTGCACAAATCAAGGGAGAGAGAATTCAAAATTCAAAATTTGAATTTGTTTGTGCATGATTGGAGGGGGAGCGATTAAATTTAAATCATGAACTAAGATTATTTTGGAAATCATCAAAAGGGGGAGATTGTTTAGAAAAAGGGTTTGAGTGATTCACAAAAATGCATGGTTTAAATAACGTGTGCTAAAGAAATGCATGACACAATTTATGACTTGACATGTTTTTGTGACAAACTTGCCTTATATACTTTATATATAATGTTGCCGTACTAACAAGACACGAAGCTTTAAAACTTGCCTCAAATGGGAAACATTTGTTGTGTTTGAACTATTTCAGGTGCCGCCATTAATGAACTAAACTAGTTCATTAAGTGAAGTACTTAGTTAAATGAACTAAGCAGTTCATTAAATGGAGATATATTTGGAGAAGGCATGATGATAACAAACATGGAAATGGAAAGTCTCCTCCCACTCTAATCACACGTTTTATATATATTTATATATATATATATTCAGATTTTTTAAAAAGGGCACAATACATATATATTCCAACGTATTATCGACACATTATATATATTACGAACGTACGTCAGCGTCACACCACTATACTTACCTCATATTTATAAATATATTCAGGTCTTATATCATATGATATAAGTCATGGTAATGACAAAATTATTACGACACGTTACAGGATGCTAAACCAAAATATTATCGTATCGGGTGACAATCGAAACTTCACCAACGTGTCACGTACTTGCCATATATAGATGGTCAGCCCCTACACTTCAAAAATGGTCACAAATTTTGTGGCTTACATGGTACACTCAGCCATAAAATCATTCCATGTTGGCACACAAATCCCCCCCAATTAAGGCCAAATTGTGGAGATTCCAAATTCACTTTTTAAGCACATGTTGGGGCCACTTTAATCATCCATTAGAGATGAATATTCAAGTTATATTATGTATATTATGTGTGACATAATATATATAACATGTGCAAAAAGTTTGTATTTAATCAGAGAAAAATCGCATAATCGACAAAAGTCGAAAATTTGGTTTTCTACGAACATAACACATGGAACGTTTTTGGCATGACATGTAACATGTATCTAGACAATTTTTACATATTCAGGACATATTAAAGTGTTCTAGAATATTCAAATTAGGGCTATTTGGAATTTACCATATATGTGAAATTATTGTGCACTATTTGACAAAGCTTACGAAAGTAAAATTTCAAAACATGCACATTGGTTCTACACACCATCCTCAGCTATGATGGAGCCCAAATGGAGCTTATTTGGAACTTATTTGGCACTTTAAATTGTGGAAAATAAGCCACACATGATTGGTGACATTGAAGAAGGCAACACACAAGGAAAGAATTCAAAATACAACACATGCTGAAATTTCAGCACATGTTGCTTTTTATGACCGAATTTCAGCATTATTTTGTCTTCAATTTGAGTCCAAAATTGAAGGGATTGAATGGTGATTGTTTGGTAATATTTTGAATACTTTTTGGCACATGTTTTGTAAGATTATTTCAAATTTTACAGCTCATTAAAGGATGCCAAGTTGAATTAATCATCAAGTGACAAGTAAGCAAAGCCAAGTCATCCATCCAATCATATTGTACCAAGTTAGCAAGATGGTGTCATATCTACACAAGGCAATCTTCCAAGGGCATTAAAGAGAATTCTCAAGGATTGATGAGCCCTAAGGGGGGCGTCCACGAGGTGATTAAAAACAAGAGAAACGAGCAAACAAAGTCAAGACAACTTTTATAATATCTCAAGTGAAAAAAGGGTCTTCTACTCTCTTCTTCTACATTTCTTTCTTCTTCTTCTTCTCTCAAGCCTATTGTTCTTACATTCAATATATTGAATAGACTTTGATTAGATCACCATACATGTTTCATTTGTTGTAAAAGGTTGATCAAGGTGTGATCAAACCTTCATTCGTTCGGTGGTGGTGTTCATGATCGGTGTGATTGATTGTATTGTGTGTAAAAGGGTTGGAGTTGGTGTGTAACTCCAGCAACCCTTGTGTTAAGGTGTTTTTTGTGATTAGTGATAACCGAGAAAAGTGTTTTCGAAGACTGGAGTAGGTTGTGTTAACCGAACCAGTATAAAATTCTCGGTGTTCTTACTTTCAGCACTTTACTTTCAGTTTCTAGCACTTTGTATCGTTTTTATTGCAATAGTAAAAATATCAAACAACTTTCAAAAATTACCAAACTTTGAAGAAATATAGCCACACCTCTTAAGTTTCATTTGGCTCAAGTTTCACCCCATTTGGATAAGTATAAGTCTATCAAATGTTAATGGTTCTGAGACTAGTTCAATCTGATTTTTAGACTTGCAAAGGTTAAGAACATTAACGTATTTGACATACTTCCCAAAGGAATTTTTTAAAACTGTTTCAACCCATCAAAATAAATATAGTAAGGGGTTTGTCGTTAAATTCTCAGACCATTTGGATTTACGAATTAATCTGAAAAAAAATTTTCAAATCAGAATACTGTTTCTGGTAGATTTGCGCAATTTAACCACAAACAGTTTTTCAAGAGGTTAGAGGTTGAGTTTTGATCTGAAATTTTTAAGAGATACTCAAAACATCTGAGAGTAGAATCTCTACAAATTGCATAATTTTTGAAGGTCTGTAACCTAGTTTTTCAAACGTTTCAAAACAGGATCTGAAAACAGGAACTGTTTTCAGGTTTTTGGGTCAAAACATTTTAAAAAACAAATTATCCGCACCCACTATTCAACCCCTCTTCTAGTGGTGCCTTGCCGGTCCTACATTAAATGTGTCATCTGTGATGTAATAATTGTCTTTTGATCATCTATTATGCTGACTATTGGTTCCTTAGACAATTTAAGTTTGTTTGTGGAAGGTTTAAGAGATTGTAAGATGAATTTGATGCAAATTTAATTGAGGTTTGATGGTTTTGCTGACATGTCTTAAGGTGGGAGTGGTAGGAGGCCTGGGGTTGATGCCGTTTGAGGTATCTATGGTTCAATTATGTGTCATGTGTGCATATGTAGGTTGGATTCATGTTTTAGGGTTGATTTTAGGTGTTTTCTAGGTTTAGAAGGAAGTGGTTGGAAGGTTGGGCCGTAATTGAGGCAAAACATGGTGAAAAGTTGCAGAAATAGGGACTTGGATTGATGAGGGGGGGGACTTCGATTGATCCAAGTGAACCTGGCAGGATTTCTAAGCTCTCTGGAAGACATAGATCAATCATCGATGTATAGGCAACTAGGCATAGATTGATCAGAAAGCCACATCGGTCGATCGATGTCGCAGTTCTACAGAATTTAAGCTCTGTGAAAGACATGGATCGATCAGAAAGGAGAACATCGATCGATCGATATCCAAAAAACTGGACATAGATCGATCAAAAGGCTACATCAATCGATCGATGTCGCCAGTTCTATAGAATTTGAGCTGAATTCTTAGAAGATCATAGGAAAAGGAATGGCAAGTTGTTTAAGGGACTTGTGTGTGACGTTTGGGAATCATGTACATGTCTAAGAAGTGTATTTGAAGTGTGTTTGATGTATGCTTGGGGTTGAAAACCTTAAGGGCAAATGAGTAGGGCTAAGCGTGAACTTGAAGTGGATTTGTGAGATGGAAGTGAGTGAAACGATGCAAGTGAAGTATGTTTGAGGTTTGTGACCCCGTACTTGATATGTGAAGTGTGTGTACATGTTGAAAGCCTAATATGATGTGACATGAGCATTTTGCAGCAGCACATGAGCATTCCGCATTCCGACATGTGTTTTCATTAGTGAAAAGGCATGTGTGTGTAAAAGAAGACTAAAGTTCCGAAAGACAAGTTTGTAGCTGCTGGTTGATCACAGGGTATAAAAGTCACACTTGCAGTGGCAGAGTATAAAAGCATGGCCTATGAATCAACAGCAGGATATAAAGTTTATGTTATCTGGCTGGGGACCGTCCAACACAGGGTATAATGTTCTATTTTGCTGTGGGCTGATAACCCACAGGGTATAAAGTTTTTTGCTACGGGAAGGATGAGATAAGATAAGCATGAAAAGCTTTGTGAATTGACATACATGACATGTTTGTGAAAGAAGGCATACGTGTAGCGCTCGCACCCGGACCTCGTCCGAATACGGTGCACCCGCCGTACTTCACTAAGGAGAGTACAAAGCGTCATGCATAACATGTGAAAATCCATAACTTAAGTTATGGACTCTCATGTTAACATTTAACATGATAGCAAAATTTCGGCAGAATTAAAAACTTTTAAATAAACATGCATACCGAAATACTAAGTCCCCAAAACATTAGTCCATCAAACAAGAAAACCGAAATTCAGAAAGCTCCAACATAGTTCATAATACAAACATCATAGCAGCACAAAAGTCCTTAAGCATCGCATCCTTTTGACTTCCTCGTCTACGGGTACAGCACTCTCAGCTTATCCTCGATCCACTCAATCTTAGCATTATCTGGCTCTGGGAAAAGTAAAGGTGTGAGTGATAAAAATCACCCAGCAAGTATACAATAAACTAGCATGAAATCAATAAAGAATCATAACGTGAATGGAAAACCAAAAGAACTTCAACATTCATTCATACCTGGACATTAATCCTTAATCCGCTTGAAGGTGACCTAAATTACACTTAAGTAATACCATTCTTACGTTGTCGTTATCTTCCACATCATAAACATTCTATTATGTAACGTGCGCATGAAATATGCATGATGCAATGCATGATCTCATGTCATGGTAAAAATCATCATCATTTGGTCCCATAAAATAATCATAAAGAAAACAGAGTGTCACATCAATTAACCCCGGATCTGAGCGGGTATAGAACATATCAACAGACCAATTAATCCCGGATCTCAGCGGGTCCAAAACATATGAACAGACCAATTAACCCCATATCTGAGCTGGTCCAGAACATATCAATAGGCCAATTAACACTGGGTCTGGGACGGGTCCAGAACATATCTTCAGACCAATTAACCCCAGGTCTGAACGGGTCCAGAACATATCATCAATCAATTAACTCCGGATCTGAACGGGTCCAGAAAATATCATCAGATCAATTGACCCCGGATCTGAACGGGTCCAGAATATATCATGTCAATAGACCAATTAACCCTGGGTTTGAACGGGTTAAAAGCATGCTTAGCCGGTAAGGAAAGTCATAAAACTTTACTTTTGAAAACATGGACCATAAATAAATTTTACACACAACAAAAACTTGCTTGCTTAAAAAAAAAGATACTTGCTTGCATACTGAAAACTCGTAAAAATCAGATTCATGATGCATGTGATCATGCATGATACATAGAATGATATGCAATGCAAGTCATGACGTGAATTATCGTAAATATTCCTTAAGACATAGCAAAAAGCATGAGTTCATGAGCTGAAATTTTACTTCACGTTCACGAGGCGGCCAAATTAACCAAACAGGCTATTTTCACAATCTTTTGTCCTACACATGTACAATGGGTCCTTATCTTCATGCCATAAAATTTTCGTAACGTTCTAAAGTGTGTAAGACCTTCAAATCATTAAGTTGTTTATAAGTGTACTGCTGAATCCAGCAGTACCGTAGTCGCCTTTTCCTTAATTTCCACGGTTGTTAATTTTTGATTACATTGGGCTAACACCTAGAAAATACAGTGAACTCATCAATTTGTAATATTCATGGGCCCAAACCGTTTATGTAGATCTAAATCCACAAGATTAAGGCTTCTTAACTTATTCTACAATCTGCCCAGTTTTTACAGTTTTATACATCAACTTTAAATCAGTTGTTACCCCTCGAAACGGAATTTCCAAGTTCATTAATTTACATGGTTATGCTCACCTATGTCCTAAGTGACTACATAAAATTTCCAGAGCAATCCATTAACTTTAAGAGGGTCATTTAATTGTTTTTCCAAATTTGGTCACATGCTGGTTCTGGAGTGACCAGTTTTACTATAAATTTTATTGTGGCCAAACCATTAATCTTTTTACCAAAATTCCAACTCACACACTCAGTAAACACACAAGGATAGCGATCTACAAAAAATCAGCCCATTTTCTTGTTTCTAAGGTCCATGTTTGGGTCAAGCAACACGTTACTTATTTCTGACCAGTTCCAGTAATTCCAGCTTGAGCAGTTTTACCAAATATTTTATTAAACATAATCCACAACTTCTTTTACCAAGATTCCAACTCTCATATTTGCTACACACATAAGGCTGTCACCACACCAAAAATCAGCTTAATTGAACGCTTCTAAGATTCATTTTTAGGCCATATAATACATTACATAGTTCTGCCCAGTTCCAGTAATTCCAGCTTGAACAGTTTTACCACGTATTTTGTTAAAAATAAAACACAACTTCTTTTACCAAGATTCCAACTCTCACATTTGCTACATACACAGGGCTAACATCATGCCAAAAATCAGCTTGATTGCATGTTAGTAAGGTCTGTTTTTAGGTCACATAATACATTGCACAATTCTGCCCAGCTCCAGTAGTTTTGTGTTTTGTCACATTTTCTTGTCAAATGTCCACTAATTATCTTTATTCATATGAAATAACTTATTTGTCACCACATACACCCTTTTTAACATGAATATCCAGATTCCATTCTTTTTATTGAGTCACATTTGCATCATTCCAAAATAGTTTGTAATTTGTACACAACACTCATCATATTTGCCCACTTTGCACTTTATTGACTCCTTTCTTGGTACAACTAATTTATGCATCATTCATCCATGATACACAGCCGTGTTCTTGTACCAAGATAACCCATGTCACATTTCAATTTGAGCACAACATACTCATGTAATAAATCATCTAGCATGCAAATTTCACACATCTTAATGCTCACAAAAAGTGTTCTTTCTTCGATTCAAAACTCACCATCGCCTTCATCTCCTTGGCCGAAACTTGTGTGATGCCATGAACATATTTTATAATGTTTATTTAGGCATGCAACACATTTACATGCATACCATCTTGGTGCTTTTCAAGCTTCACCTAAGAACCATTCTTTCCTAGAATCACTTTGTTGAATCTTGCTTCATCCTAAAACAGCCTCATATCATATTGCATGTAGGAAAAGAATTCATCTTTGGAGGGATTAGTCACATGCAAGACACGCTTCTTAAGGAATAACTAAGTTCACATGTTTTGCATTTAGTTATTCAACTAAAATTCATATCTTAGAAACAACTAATCATTCAAGTCATACACTCTTTAATAAGTCATGAAAGTCTAAAGTATACTTGCCTCTTCAAGCTAGAACCTTTCCTTAGCTTGGATCTTGGATGCAATGAGTTGAAGTTTTCCTCCACTACACCCATGAGGCATACGGTTTTGAGGGAGGAGAAAGTGAAAATGTTAGCTACCATTTTTAATGAAAAATAGAGCTAAATTAGGACTAGTTTATATTAATACTACATAATTATATATAGCGTTTGTATACTTTAATTATTTAACAACATTGTGCAAGACATTTATTGTATACTATGTTGTGGTTAATAAACTCTTTGTTTTTTTATCATATTACATTCGAGTTGCAGCCTCATATGGGAAAATGGCATTAGTCAGCATCACATACAAGTGATATATCCACATGCATGGCAGGATCTCAAAAGAAAACACAGTAGCCTACAACGTACATTCTACCATTAACTCCAATATATAAAATATTAACAACCCACCGTCTCCCCACATATGTATATCCCCAAATCCCATCTTCTTTTGTTTACTTAACTTCCTGTTCATACCTACTAAAGTATAATCTAGTTTATAGGAAAATGGCCATTCTCCCTCCTTCCTTAGTCTTCAGGCCGTGGGTCTCCCTAAGGGTATCTAAGCCCTACTTTGCTTCAATCTTTCTACACTTGCATATTACAATATAATTCTTTTCCTCCACTTAATTTGTTAAGCGATCTTGGGGGAGTCTTCTTGTTTGAAGAGGAAGGACCGTACCCCTTCCTCTATCATTGTTTATCCTTTCTTCAACTAGTTTCTTTAAGTATCATCATAAGACTATAAATCATCTTCAAAACAAAATCCATTTACTCTTCTTCAAGAATCAACCACTCCACTAATAAGTTGAAGCTTATAGTTTCTTATCTTAACATGGCACAACTTATTCAAGTCTCAATTATACTTTCTAGTTGAGTCAAGGGAAGAACTTGCCTTTTAAGCTTAACTCAACCTTCCAAGAATTTGGTCTCTTCTTGAGGAGTCTTGTTCCCTCCCTTAGGGCTTGGAGCTTTCACCTAGAGTGGTGAAGCCATTTGGTTTTGGCAAGAGGAAAAGAAGAGGTTATGAACCCTTAAAGAATACATGAGAGTTGCAATTTAAACCTTAGAATAAAAATCCTTACCTAGATAATAAAAGGTGGAAGTTAGTATAACTCCTTGAGAATCACTTCTCCCTCTCCTTAAAGCTTCGGTTTTCTGGAATAGGTGGAGAGGGGTAATGACTTTTCTTCTTGAAGGTTGTTTAGAGTATGAAGATGGTGTCTTCTTGTGGGAGGGAGAAAGAAAGAGAAACGGCAGCTTCCTAGGGAAAAAGAGTTGGAGGTCTTCAAGGTTCTTAGGTGTAAAAGAGTGTAGGTGCGGTGGTAACAAGCGTGCTTTGGTCTTTTTAAAGGATGGTGCTTCCATGGAACTTAGGGCTTTCCCCCCTTCTCCCATGGTGTTCGGCCGACCTCCTAGGAAAGAGGGTTCGATACATATTTTTTTTTTCAGCATGGCAATGGTAATGACGAGGTGTGTGAGATTTTGGACATTTCAAGGCTCCATTTTGTCTTATTTAGGATACTTTTTGGCAGGCTTGCAACGTTTTTGTTTCATTCTGAAGTTGCAAGACGTTGTTTATTACTTTTTTTTGTCTCTTACATAATGATGCCGCGCATGACAAGGGGTTTTGGAGGGCTTTAAGAGCTCTGCCATCATTTTGTCCTGGGCATGAGAAGTGTATTAAAGAGATGCAAAAGTTATTTCTTCGCTCATGAGCAGTTGGAAATTTAATGTTGCTTCATGCATTTTTCCTTATTAATTTGTGTGAGGGTAAGATATTATTAACAAGAGATTAGTTGATTATAGGTGCTTCTAATATTATGCTTGGTTCGAGTGTGACATCATAAGCAACATGTTTGTTTTATTGGCAATAAGGTTATGGACGTAACATATACTACCAGATGTGTTGTATAACGAAAATAGTTTTAAGGATATGATGGCAGATGTGTTGTATAACGAAAATAGTTTTAAGGATATGATGGCTGAGATATAAAATATTGGCTCAAAGAGTCTTTAACTGAAACCAAATACTAAGTAAAACAAGTCTAAACTTGTTGATAATAAAGATTGCATAATAACATTTTTGTGTCTTTCAACCATAATACAAAATATAGTAACATATATAATGTAAAATTAAAACTATAGAACATTTGGCATAGTTGATAACAAATATAAATATATATTTGAATTCACTTAGTAAAATCCATATGACGGAATGAGGGTCTTCAATTGAGAAAAATAATAAAACATCATGCTTGATAATTGTAAAAGTAAGTAATAATGGATATTGTTAACTAAAACTAAATAAACATTTACGGAAGAAACTTTATATCCTATATCTATATAGCTTGCAACGTAACTAAATATTCTAATATCCTTATATGTGGAAAAGCTTATGCATATCGAAATAGTCTTATATGAACGTAAACTTAAAAGATATCAAGACTTGCCACCCCACCATATTTTATAAACGCAAATTTACGGAGGCTTAATATACTTTAACATCACTAACTCATGCTATGAATTTTTAGATCGCTCATTATAAGCTATATTACTTACTAAACAAAAAATCCTAACCAGACGGATATCATAATACGAATTCAATCAAGAGATTAAAGCCCTACAGAGACGGGGTACAACATACTCCCCTCCTTACAAAAAGTTTCGTCCTTGAAACTCATGACATGACGTGTCCGTTATGCGACTGGCGATCATATCATTCAACAAATTATTTACCTCCCCTGTTACGAAAACCACGACTTAATTTAAGATTCAAACTTAATCTTACGATCGTCCTTCGGCCCATAATCCTTCCTTAGGTCAGTGGTTGGCGCTACTTCTACAATCAAAACTTAAAACATAGCAACTCATGGTCACTATCACTGCATTTTAAGATTCATAACACCACAGGGTTATGCTCGCAATTTGTATTTAACATACCTGGTCGCGACCACATCCTCTGGGTCCCTTACGGGGCATCTATTAAAACATAGCAATTTTAGTTTTCTAAGAAGGGACAGAAAATTTTAGGAAATACCAAACGTCATCCATATATCCATGCATCATACCAATAATAATTCCATGTAACTTATATTTACAGCATGTAATACTTGTCAATCGCCAAGTAAATTTAGTCGATGTATATAAGAAGGGAACAACTTCAATAAACCGTGTACAATATCCCATTCTCCGCCAAAAGAAAGAAGAAGAAAAATGCTTATTCTATTATCACAAATCACTTAAACGTTCATTTTTCATGCATATAGAGATTCAAATTCATAGCCTTATACCTTAGTGGACTAGGGTTATTTATGCTAAATTATTTTGCCGAGAGCTTTAAAGGAAACAATTTTCTTAAATCCGTGCTAAGTTTCCTAAACTAAGGCAATCTCTTACACTAAGATCCTGACTTAGGTCTAAGACCAAACTTAGATTGATAAGATCATAATTTAGTTCTACGTTCTGTCCGAAATCTAGAGCCTACGCTCTGATACCACCTGTAGCGCTCCGCGTCCGGACCTCTTCCGAATGCGGTGCACCCGCCGCAAAGCGTCATGCATAACATGTGAAAATCCATAACTTAAGTCATAGACTCTCATGTTAATATTTAACATGGTAGCAAAATTTCGGCAGAATTAAAAACTTTTAAATAAACATGCATACCGAAATACTCAGTCCCCAAAACATTAGTCCATCAAACAAGAAAACCGAAATTCAGAAAGCTCCAACATAGTTCATAATACAAACATCATAGCAGCACAAAAGTCCTTAAGCATCGCATCCTTTTGACTTCCTCGTCTACGGGCACGGCACTCTCGGCTCATCCTCGATCCACTCAATCTTAGCATTATCTGGCTCTGGGGAAAAATAAAGGTGTGAGTGATATAAATCACCCGGCAAGTATACAATAAACTAGCATGAAATGAATAAAGAATCATAACGTGAATGGAAAACCCCAAGAACTTCAACATTCATTCATACCTGGACATTAATCCTTAATCCGCTTGAAGGTGACCTAAATTACACTTAAGTAATACCATTCTTACGTTATCGCTATATTCCACATCATAAACATTCTATTATGTAACGTGCGCATGGAATATGCATGATGCAATACATGATGTCATGTCATGGTAAAAATCATCATCATTTGGTCCCATAAAATAATCATAAGGAAAACAGAGTGTCAGATCAATTAACTCCGGATCTGAGCGGGTCCAGAACATATCAACAGACCAATTAACCCCGGGTCTGGGACGGGTCCAGAACATATCTTCAGACCAATTAACCTCGGGTCTGAACGGGTCCAGAACATATCATCAATAAATTAACTCTGGATCTGAACGGGTCCAGAACATATCATCAGATCAATTAACCCCGGATCTGAATGGGTCCAGAACATATCATGTCAACAGACCAATTAACCCTGGGTCTGAACGGGTTAAGAGCATGCTTAGCCGGCAAGGAAAGTCATAAAGCTTTACTTTTGAAAACATGGGACCATAAATAAATTTTAGACATAACAAAAACTTGCTTGCTTAAAAAAAAGAGACTTGCTTGCATACTGAAAACTCGTAAAAATCAGATTCATGATGCATGTGATCATGCATGATACATGGAATGATATGCAATGCAAGTCATGACGTGTATTATCGTAAATATTCCTTAGGACATGGCAAAAAGCATGAGTTCATGAGCTGAAATTTTACTTCATGTTCACGAGGCGGCCAAATTAACCAAACTGGCTATTTTCACAATCTTTTTCCCTACACATGTACAATGGGGTCTTATCTTCATGTCATAAAATTTTCGTAACGTTCTAAAGTGTGTAAGACCTTCAAATCATTAAGTTGTTTAAAAGTGTACTGCTGAATCCAGCAGTACCGTAGTCGTCTTTTCCTTAATTTCCACGGTTGTTAATTCTTGATTACATTGGGCTAACACCTAGAAAATATAGTGAACTCATCAATTAGTAATATTCATGGGCCCAAACCGTTTATGTAGGTCTAAATCCATAAGATTAAGGCTTCTTAACATATTCTACAATCTGCCTAGTTTTTCCAGTTTTATACATCAACTTTATATCAGTTGTTACCCCTCGAAACGGAATTTCCATGTTGATGAATTTATATGGTTATGCTCACCTATGTCCTAAGTGACTACATAAAATTTCCAGAGCAATCCATTAACTTTAAAAGGGTCATTTAATTGTTTTCCCAAAATTAGTCACATGCTGATTCTGGAGTGACCAGTTTTACTATAAATTTTATTGTGGCCAAACCATTAATCTTTTTACCGAAATTCTAACTCAGACACACAGTAAACATACAAGGCTGCTCATCCTACAAAAAATCATCCCATTTGCTTGTTTCTAAGGTCCATGTTTGGGTCAAGCAACACGTTACTTATTTCTGCCCAGTTCCAGTAATTCCAGCTTGAGCAGTTTTACCAAATATTTTATTAAACTTAATCCACAGCTTGTTTTACCAAGATTCCAACTCTCATATTTGATACACACATAAGGCTGTTACCACACCAAAAATCAGCTTAATTGAACTGTGGCGCCCTGCACCCCGGCCCCACCGAAGTCGGTGCACCTGCCGTACTTCACTAAGGAGAGTACTAGGCGTCGTCCATACGTGTCATGATCCATGATATAGATGCATGGATTTTCGTGCTTACACGTAAATAAGTAAGCGAAACCATGGCAGAATTTAAAACTTCAAATTAAAAACATCCTCACAACTATTCAAAGTTTACAACCCACATCAAATGTATCGAAATTGACAAAAGCAAATGTTTTCCATCCCAAATACATAATTCAGTCATCAATCAGAGCTGGCAAGTCAGGTCTCCTAAATCCGTCCATCCTTCACTGAACTCACAGGTAGGGAACCCTGGGTTCATCCTCGATCCACTCTACTTTGTCCCCTGCAACCTCTGGGAGGAAAATAGGGGGTGAGTGACAAAGTCACCGGCAAGTATACTATAATATTTGAGGATTAAATGAAAAGTGCGTACAAGAACCGAACCCCAAAAATTCAGTTTAGAAGCATACCTGTCCTCCGTCCATTACTCGATAGGGATCATCACTTAATGCATCAGGATCATAACTTAAATAAAATCGTCACTTAATATAGAATATAACAATAAAAGACTGTACCTCGCATCAATTCATAACATAACAAGAATCATCACTTAGGGAAGCCATACTTAGGGTCTATGAGGTCATCACAACTTAGTCTAAGTATCATGTATCACTACACAATGACTTAATGAATGTAACATGCATGCATATGTACGTGTGATGCATCATGATAAAAAATGAGAATATGATCTTTTCATGCTTTTCTTTCAAATCATCATCGTCGTAAAACAATAGAGTGTTCAGATCTATCTTCCCAGATCTGAGGCGGTAACGTCTCCCCTTCGAATCTATTATTCCCAGATTCGGAACGGTAACGCCATCTTCTTATCGGGTCTATTCTCTCTGGGCCCGAACGGTCATCATCAGGCCTATTATCTCCGGGCCTGAACGGTCATACTGTCAGATCACTTAACCCGGATCTGAGCGGGTTCTTACTGGTCAAGTTCATACTCACACACGGTACCAGTGGGGAAGCGTTCTTTTAAAAACAAAAATCATCTTTTTGAAAATGCTTTTCATCTTTCTTTCACATAAAATCATGCCGTAAATCATGTACGTGACGATGATGCAATGCATGACATGTAGTATGCAAACCATAGCATAATGTGTTACATAAACAAATAGGTACATCTCGTCGCTATGCTGGAAAATTTCCAGCTTAGTGGCATCAACTTCTCCTTAGTGATTTTCTATTAAAATGATCATTTTAAACCAAGTGGTTCGCATGTACTCCTTCATATATGTCGTAAGTGATTGCCATGCAAGTTTCATGGAATTACGATATCGATAAGGGAATCATTTGTTCTTTTTCATAAAGCGGGTACAAACTGAATTCTGGAATGACCAATTTCACTATAAAATTTATTGTGACCAATCCTTAAGTCTTTTTGTCGATAATTCCAACTCTCCAGCTTAATAAACTCATTGGACTAGCATCTTACCAAAATTTGGTCCAATTGCATTTTTCTAAGGTCCAATTTCAAATTATGCAACATGACATACTAATTCTGTCAGTCCAGCGAATTTCAGCCTGACCCATTTTACTAGAAAATTCATTAAAAATAAACCGTAACCCATTTTGATAAGATTCCAACTTTCACCTTTACTCTATTCATAGGGTTAGTGTCATACCGAAAATTAGCCAATTTGTATGCTTCTAAGGTTCATTTCTAGGCTGTTCAACAAGTTACTTAAATTCTGTCTAGTACAGTATTCTCAGCAGGACCAATATTACTAGGAAATTTATTAAAAATAAACCGTAGCTCCTTTTAATGAAATTCCAATCTTACATCTAATATACACATAAAACTAATGTCATACCAAAAATCAACTGAATTGAAAGTTCTTAAGGTCCCTTTCCAGGTCTCACAAAATAGCCCAAATTTCTGTCCAATTCCAGGAAATTTTCCTAGTTGTCATATTTTCTTCCTAAGTGTCCTTAACTTGCATTTTTTTGTCACAAACACTTAAATAAGCATCTAACTTACTCTTTTTATAGAAAATTTACAGGCTCAACATTCTACAAACACCACATGAAAATCCCTGACAAAACAGTTTGTACACCCCTATACATCATTCTTTGGCTAACATAGAACATTCCTACTAATACAACACTTAGCAACGATTTTGGGTGCACACGCACCCTTCACCAACAGCCCCTTTTTCGGTGCATGCAAGAAAAAATGATGTATCCAAGAGCATGCTAAGCATAACACACAACAAGAGCGAAACCTTGTCTCCATTTTACCAATAAGTTGTCATTTTTCATGCAAAAATCACACTTGTTTCCTTCACCCTCTCCACCATGTGCCTTTTTCATAGAAAAGAAAAGTTCTTTAGCATATCCAACTTAGATTAATACATAAGGGTACATATAATCCGTAAAGATTACATCTTTTGAACAACATCTCACACCTACACCCCAAATGGCCCAAGGCCGAAAGTTTAAGCATTCAAACTTAGCACATATCAACTACGATTAGTTCTTAAGTATATCTAGTCATTCATGCACACACTCTCACATTCAAGCCACAAAGAGTATAGTGTACTTGCCTTTTTGCTAACTCTTCTTAGAAAGGTGTAGGGAAAGTTGAAATCTTTCCCCTACCTATGCATGCATCCCACGGTGGTGGAGAGGAGAAGAAGCAAGATTAGTTTACACCCTTAACTAAAATATTCACTTAGAAGTAGGAATAGATGGACTTACCAAAAGAGCTTGAGTAGTATCCAAGCTTCTCTAGCCTAGAATCCTTAAAAGCTTGAGACTTGAGCCTAATGACCATGGAAGGTCACGGTCATGAACAAGAAGGATAGCAACATAAGTTTCATCTCATGAAGATGTAAATATCTTCTCAAGAGGCTAAGAACAATTACCTAATATCTCTTAGTCTTGGAAGAACCTAGACCTCCTTGTTTGCTCCCTTGGCCGAATGTTTGGAAGAGAAAGGAAGAGAAGGAGCTCTCTTGCACTTTGAAGTTCTTGAGGGTTTTGAGAGGTTTCAAGTATAATCTTGGAGGGAATTTTTTTTTTCTTTTGGCTATGTTTAGCCGTTGGAGAGGGGTAAAGGGAGGGGTGAAGATCTTACTATAGTAAGGTTAATAGATTAACCTTAATTTACTTTTTAACATTGGTTACTTTTAGTTAACCAAGGTTACTTTTTCACTAACCTTTGTTACTTTATCCCAATCATAGTTACTTTTTGAACTAATCTTAGTTACTTTTACTTAACCCTAGTTACCTGAATCTTGGTTAGGTACCAATTAACTATAGTAGAGTAAACAACCCTCTTAATTGGCCTCCCCCTTAACCAGCCGGCAGTTGGGGGTCTTTAAAGACCCCAACATGCCTTAATTAGAGTAATCCCCTTTTCCCTCCACTACTTATTTTATTTTCTTATCCTTTATCTTCCTTTTAAAATGGTTAATTTAGAAAATGCTTGAGCCCTCTTTTGGGCTAAGGCCGAAAGAAAAGAAAAAGAAATTTTGTGTGGTAACCAAGTCCTCTTGCTATTACCCACATGTTCTAAGGCCTATTATTTTACTTAGAAGATGGTCCTAACAATTTTAAGAAATTCAATTGGGGCCTTCCCTAACCTTGGGGTCGAAACCTTCCAAGCTCTTGGGGGTGAATTGGTCTTCTCCTTATGGTCCAATATTCTTGCTCGAATAACATATACGTATATTACTTCTCGTAACGTAATCTATAATAATGATAGTCATCGGCTCAATAAATTATAATTGAAATCTTATCTTGTCACATATTCTCTTAAATAGATCATAGGTACAAAAGGATTTCCTATTGGGTTACAACATGAACACTTGTAAAATTCATTTTTAGGCCATACAAAACGTTACATAGTTTTGCCCAGTTCCAGTAATTCCAGCTTGAGCAGTTTTACCACATATTTTATTAAAAATAAACCACAACTTCTTTTACCAAGATTCCAACTCTCACATTTGCTACACACACAGAGGTAACATCATGCCAAAAATCAGCTTGATTGCACGTTGTTAAGGTCCATTTTGAGGTCACATAATACACTGCACAATTCTGCCCAGCTCCAGTGGTTTTGTGTTTTGTCACTATTTCATGTCAAATGTCCACTAATTATCTTTATTCTTATGAAATAACTTATTTGTCACAACATACACCCTTTTTAACGTGAATATCCAGATTCCATTCTTTTTATTGAGTCACATTTGCATCACTCCAAAATAGTTTGTAATTTGTACACAACATTCATCATATTTGTCCACTTTGCACTTTATTGACTCCTTTCTTGGTACAACTAATTTATACATCATTCATCCACCATACACAGCCGTATTCTTGTACCAAGGTAACCCATGTCACATTTCACTTTGAGCACAACATACTTATGTAATAAATCATCTAGCATGCAAATTTCACACATCTTAATGCTCACAAAAAGTGTTCTTTCTTGGATTCAAAACTCACCATCGCCTTCATCTCCTTGGCCGTACTTGTGTGGTGCCATGAACATATTTTACAATGTTTATTTAGGCATGCAACACATTTATATGCTATTTCATTCTTAATCATACCAAACAACTTTGTAAAATTACAACTAGCACATGCATACCATCTTGGTGCTTTTCAAGCTTCACCTAAGAACCATTCTTTCCTAGAATCACTTTGTTGAATCTTGCTTCATCCTAAAACAGCCTCATATCATATTGCATGTAGGAAAAGAATTCATCTTTGGAGGGATTAGTCACATGCAAGACACGCTTCTTAAGGAATAACTAAGTTCACATGTTTTGCATTTAGTTCTTCAACTAAAATTCATATCTTAGAAACAACTAATCATTCAAGTCATAAACTCTTTAAATAAGTCATGAAAGTCTAAAGTATACTTGCCTCTTCAAGCTAGAACCTTTCCTTAGCTTGGATCTTGGATGCAATGAGTTGAAGTTTTCTTCCACTACACCCATGAGACATACGGTTTTGACGGAGGAGAAAGAGAAAATGATAGCTACCATTTTTAATGAAAAATAGAGCTAAATTAGGACTAGTTTATATTAATACTACATACTTAATTATATATAGCGTTTGTATACTTTAATTATTTAACAACTTTGTGCAAGACATTTATTGTATATTATGTTGTGGTTAATAAACTCTTTCTTTTTTTTATTATCATATTACATTCGAGTTGCAGCCTCATATAGGAAAGTGGCATTAGTCAGCATCACATACAAATGATATATCCACATGCATGGCAGGATCTCAAAAGAAAACACAGTAGCCTACAGCGTACATTCTACCATTAACTCCAATATATAAAATATTAACAACCCACCGTCTCCCCACATATGCATATCCCCAAATCCCATCTTCTTTTGTTTACTTAACTTCCTGTTCATACCTACTAAAGTATAATCTAGTTTATAGGAAAATGGCTATTCTCTCTCCTTCCTTAGTCTTCAGGCCGTGGGTCTCCCTAACGGTATCTAAGCCCTACTTTGCTTCAATCTTTCTACACATGCATATTACAATATCATTCTTTTCCTCCATTTAATTTGTTAAGCGATCTTGGGGGAGTCTTCTTGTTTGAAGAGGAAGGACCGTACCACTTCCTCTATCATTGTTTATCCTTTCTTCGACTAGTTTCTTTAAGTATCATCATAAGACCATAAATCATCTTCAAAACAAAATCTATTTACTCTTCTTCAAGAATCAACCACTCCACTAATAAGTTGAAGCTTACAGTTTCTTATCTTAACATGGCACAACTTATTCAAGGCTCAATTATACTTTCTAGTAGAATCAAGGGGAGAACTCGCCTTTTAAGCTTAACTCAACCTCCCAAGAACTTGGTCTCTTCTTGAGGAGTCTTGTTCCCTCCCTTAGGGCTTGGAGCTTTCACCTAGAGTGGTGAAGCCATTCGGTTTTGGAAAGAGGAAAAGAAGAGGTTATGAACCCTTAAAGAATACATGAGAGTTGCAATTTAAACCTTAGAATAAAAATCCTTACCTAGATAATACAAGGTGGAAGTTAGTATAACTCCTTGAGAATCCCTTCTCCTTCTCCTTAAGGCTTCGGTTTTCTTGAATAGGTGGAGAGGGGTAATGACTTTTCTTCTTGAAGGTTGTTTAGAGTATGAAGATGGTGTCTTCTTGTGGGGGGAGAAAGAAAGAGAAATGGCAGCTTCCTAGGCAAAAAGAGTTGGAGGTCTTCAAGGTTCTTAGGTGTAAAAGAGTGTAGGTGTGGTGGTAACAAGCATGCTTTGGTCTTTTTAAAGGATGGTGCTTCCATGGAACTTAGGGCTTTCCCCCTTCTCCCATGGTGTTCGGCCGACCTCCTAGGAAAGAGGGTTCGATACATATGTTTTTTTTCCAGCATGGCAATGGTAATGACGAGGTGTGTGAGATTTTGGACATTTCAAGGCTCCTTTTTGTCTTATTTAGGATACTTTTTGGCAGGCTTGCAACGTTTTTGTTTCATTCTGAAGTTGCAAGACGTTGTTTATTACTTTTTTTTGTCTCTTACATAATGATGTCGCGCATGACAAGGGGTTTTGGAGGGCTTTAAGAGCTCTGCCATCATTTTGTCCTGGGCATGAGAAGTGTATTAAAGAGACGCAAAAGTTATTTCTTCCCTCGTGAGCCGTTGGAAATTTAATGTTGCTTCATGCATTTTTCTTTATTAATTTGTGTGAGGGTAAGATATTATTAATAAGAGATTCGTTGATTATAGGTGCATCTAATATTATGCTTGGTTCGAGTGTGACATCATAAGCAACATGTTTGTTTTATTGGCAATAAGGTTATGGGCGTAACATATACTACCACATGTGTTGTATAACGAAAATAGTTTTAAGGATATGATGGCTGAGATATAAAATACTGGCTCAAAGAGTCTTTAACTGAAACAAAATACTAAGTAAAACAAGTCTAAACTTGTTGATAATAAAGATTGCATAATAACTGTTGCATCCAACGAGGAACCACCTTGTACTCGAGACTTATCTAAGGGAATTTATGAAAAGTTGTATCTTCAAGTACAATTTATTTAGTTTGATGATTACTTCTCTAGTTAGATTTGCAATAAGGAAAAATATTGTGTAGTAATTCAAGCATGAATTATGGATTATGTGAAGTGACCAATTTACCCCTAAGGGCCTAGGAGATTTCGGGCACAAGGATAAAAAGGGCCTTAGAAGGTTTTCCTTCAAATCAAAAGAAGACTAATTATAAGGGCCACCTTTAAATAAGCCCAAATGGCAATTAAACAATTTTAAGTAGTGGGCAAATTTTTCCCAACACTTATATAAATTTCGGCCCTTAGCCCAAAATAACTCAAGATTTTCCCTAATTTTATATTTCAAAAGAAAAAGGGGGAAAATAATCAAGTAAAAAGGAGGCAACCACCACATGATTTTTTTACTAATAAGAATTAAGCATGGTTAGGGTCATTAAGACCCCAACCGCCAGATACCCCTCAATTGGGCAACCAAGGAGAATGTGAATCCAACCATGGTTACATTATATTAACCCCAAGGTTAAAGTAACCAAGGTTAGCCTAAAAGTAACTATGATTGGAATAAAGTAACCTAAGTTAATCATAAAGTAACCTTGATTAACTAAAGTAACCAAGGCTAATTACCATAACCTTACCATGGTAATCCCTTATTCCCCTCTCTTACCCCCCAACGGCTAACATATTAGCCTAATAAGGAAAATTAACTCCAAGTGAACCCTAGAAAACTCTCTTACCCCCAACTCTCAAAGAGCCACAAAGAGCAAGAAAGTTCTCCCTCCTTCTTCTCAAAACACACGGACAAGGTTGAGTTAAGAAGACTTAGGGATCGTCCAAGATCAAGTGATTATAAGTAAGTATGTTCTAAACCTTTAAAGAGAAATTCTACATCTTTCATAGAATGAAACTCATAATGCTACCCTTTTTCTTGCTCATAAACCGTGACCTCCATCTTCACTAGGTTCAAAATTTTCAAGCTTTTAAGAGGTACTAGTTGCTTAAGAGGCTTGAACACCGTCCAAGTTCCATCTTGGTAAGTTAATCTAAGCCTTCATTTGGTTTTATCCTTGCCTAGAATAAAAGCTAATGTTTATTCTTTTTCTTCCTCCCAAACCGTTGGGGTATATAGTGAAGAGGAGAAGGATTTCACTCATCTTCCAAGCTAAGGAAATGAGTAAGTTTGAAAAAGGCAAGTACACTATACATACTCATGACTTGGGTGTGAAAGTGCATGCTTGAATGTCTAGATGCTATTAAGTTTTAATCTTAGATGTGAAATGCTAAGTTTAATGCATGAAACTTTTGGATCCTTGAGTAAAGTGGCTTGCATGTGTGAGATTTTCTCCAAAGGTGGATTCTTTGTTTTTTTTAGTATGAGTATGAGGTAAATCTAAGATGAATGTGACAAAGATCTCTTCTTTGACATGTATGGGAGACGGTTGGATGAAAGAAGGGGAAATAAATGTAGTTCTTGTAAGAAATTGTAACTTGTGTGGTAAAGGTGTGAACAAGATGTGTGCTTTATGTGTTAAGCTTAATATGTTAATCATGGAGATATGATTTTTGCCCTTGCATGCGTATAGACGGGTTGTTTTTGGGGTAGGGTACGTATACATCAATTATACCAAGAATGGATTTTAGTATGAACGTGATGTGCAAGACCAAAGGAATAAAATGTATATCATTCAAAATGTTTTGAAGTGATGTGTAGATGACTTTTGAAGTGTGTTAAAGTCTACAAACCGTATGCTAAAGGTGTATTTGATGTTTAATACGGTATTGAAGCCAAACAACTCAAGTTGGGACAGTTTAGTAAGGAAATGTGACAAAATTGGAATTTACTGGAACAGGGCAGATTCATGTGAGGTTTTGTAGGACCTGAAAAAGACCTTAGAAGTATTCAATTAAGCTAATTTTTGGTATAACACTAGCCCTATGTGTGTAGTAAATATGAGAGTTGAAATTTCGTTAAAATGAGTTACGTTTTATTTTTAACGGAATTTTTAGTAAAACTGGTCATGTTGGAAATTACTGGACTGAACAGATTTTAGGTGACATAATGATTGACCTGGAAATGGACCTTAGGAACATGCAATTGGGCTGATTTTTTGTAAGGAGCTAGACCTATGTGTTTTCTAGGTCTGTGAGTTGGAATTTTCAAAAAAGGACTTACGGATTGGTCACAATAAAATTCGTAGTTAAATTGGTCATTCCAGAATTCAGCATGTACCCGTTTTGAGAAAAAGAATAAATGACCCCTTTAAAGTTATTATAATGCTGCGAAACCTGTATGATAATTACTTAAGACATATGTGAGTGTTTTCATGTAAACCACTTAGCTTAGAATTATTACTTTAAGGGGTAGTCACCAAAGCTAAGTTGGTGTTACAAATCTGGAATTTTTGGCAGAATTGAAGAACTTGTTGTGGGGTTGTTTTGGTGGGCATAGACTTGTTCGTTTAGTTTGGGCCTGTGACTATTATTTATTGGTATGTCTAGAGAAATTTCCAGGGTTGGCCCAAATTAAATAAAGCTTGATGGGCTTTAAGGAAAGGTAAAAGAAAGGACACTGCACTGCTGAAATTCAGCAGTACCCTGTTTCATAATTAAATAAATTAAGTATCTTACATGTCCCGTATCATTACGAAAATTATATTACGAATAGAAAAGACACTCATATGTATATGTATGACAAAAACTCAGGATAATGGGCCTAAAACACGAGGTTTTGAGGCCGTTCATATGGAACGATAATTTTGGAAATTTTTGCAGCCTAAAGAATAAGTTGTTCTTGTGTGTATATGTAACGCATAATGTCATGGATTGCATAGTGCGTGTCATACATTGCATCGTCGTTATTTACATGATTTATGGAACTGATTTTATGAGGAAGAATGATGAAAAAGCGTTTTTAAAGAAAAGATTCTGTTTTTAAAAGAACTCTTTCCACCGGTACCGTGTGTTTTCTTGCCAGTAGGACCCGCTCTACATGCGGGGTTAACTGATCTGATGGTATAGACCGTTCAGGCCCGAAGAGAATAGACCTGATTATGATGATATTGACCGTACATGCCCAGAGAGAATAGACCAGGTAATTATGATTGATGATGTGACCGCTCCGAATCCAGAAATAATAGATTCGAAGAGAAATAATTGACCGCCTCAGATCCAGGAGAATAGATCTGAATACTCTCTTGCTTTCTTGACGATGATGCTTTGAAAGAAAGAGCGAAAGAACTTATCTTCATTTTTATCATAATGCATCTCGTGTACATATTCATGCATGTTGAATTAAACAAGTCATCGAATGTTGGTACGTGACACTTAGACTAAGTTGTTATGACTTGGTAGCTCTCAAGTTATGATCTTTATTGAGTAATGATCTTTTAATAAGTTATGAACTGTTATCTGTTACGAATTTTGGTAAGTTCCGATCTTGATAAGTTATGAGCCGATTATTTACGGGTTTTGGATGGAACAACAGGTATGTTCTAAACCGAATTTTTTTGAGGTTCGGTTCTCGTATGTACTTTCCATTTAATTCACGATTATTTATAGTTTACTTTCTGGTGACGTTGTCACTCTCCTTATTTTTCCTTCCAGAACCCGCAGGAAATAAAGTTGAATGGATCCAAGATGAACCTAGGGTTCCTTACTTGTAGAAGTGCGAGAGGTGGACCACTTAAGAGATTTGACGAGATGGTTGTGATCAATGATCTTTTCATGAAATTGTGATGGAAACAATTACTTTCAGAATTTCCGTACTTTATGATCAGGTTGTAAAACTGATGATGGTTGCGTAGACGTTTTCATTTTAAAAGTTTTTAGTTCTGCCTCGGTTTTGCTTACTTGTTGACGTGTAAGCATAAAAGTTCACATATTTTATTCTGGACTTTTTTATGTCATGGACTGACGCCTGGTACTCTCCGTAGTGAAGTACGACAGACGCACCGTATCCGGTTAGGCCGGGGTGTGCGGCGCTACAAGTGGTATCAGAGCCCAAGCTCCCGATCCGGACAGAATATAGAATTAAGTTATGATCTTAGTCAACTAAGTTTGATCCTAGATCTAAGTTATGATCCTAGATGAGGGTTGACCTTATACTAGGATGACTTAGACTGGAAAATTAGGGTTCGACCTAATGATAAAACCCTAATCGACGACAATTTATAGAATTTAGTTCATAACGTATCTACTTGCGTACCACTCAGAAATTCAATGGGATTATGAAATTAGATTTTGTCACTTATTATGACACTCCCACCTTGAATAAAACCCCGACACTGCATAATGCAGATGGCACGACCACGAGGCAGACCTGCCAGAGCAAGACCGGAGGTGCAGGAGCCTATTCCTCCACCGGCTCAGGTTCCTCCACCACCGCCACCGCAAGACCAAAATCCGCCTCCAGTTTAGAACGTCCCCCCACCCCAGGGGCCTTTACCACAAATGATGCCAGATATTAATGCCTTCCAGAATTTCTGCCAAATCGTCACCCAAAATAGTCAAGTGATGTTGCAACAGAATGTCCCTCAGCCTCACAAACCGGTCTGGGATGCCCAATACTACTTTGAAAAGTTAAAAAGAGCTAACGTTCTGCCTTTTGAAGGAAAGTCAGACTCAGATGCCGCTGAAAAGTGGTTGGACGAGGTAGAAAATTGTTTTGAATTGATTACAGCGCCCGAAGAAGTAAAGACCCAAGCTGTCAGACCATTTCTACTTGGAGAGGCCAACCAATGGTGGAAGGCCAACATGCAAGCACTATCAAGGCTGATTCTATGGGAGAGATTTCTCTAAGAATTCAATAAATTCTACATACCACCCTCCGTTAAGATACAGAAGAGGCACGAGTTTGAATCGCTGGTACAAGAACATGGAATGACTGTCGCTGAATATGCTAACAAGTTCATAGCCCTGGGAAGATTCCAACCATCTACCATGAATGATGAAGAAGCTAAGATGTTGAAGTTTGAAAGACGGTTAAACCCTAGGATCCGGACCTAGTTGGTCAATGCGAACCGGCAAATTTTGGTGCACTTTTGGACGCTTGTTACAGAATAGAAAGAGATATCATTCACCGTGATGAGATCGGGCAGAAACGAGGAAGGGAAACATCTGGGAGCGGAGGGTCCCGCAAAGCTGCTAAGCAAATCTCAAGGGGCCCAGGATGCCAAGGAAAGAATCGATTCCAACGCCGTTCCCAAAAGAACCAGTCAAAGAACCAAGGCCAACAATCTGCTCTTCCGAGCTGCCCTCTCTGCAATAAGCGTCATGTGGGAGAGTGCTACTACCAGGCAGGAAAGTGTTTCAAATGCGGCAAGGTGGGCCACATCCTCAAAGACTGTCCGGATAAAGGAACTACCTGCTTTGGATGTGGAAAGACAGGACACATGGCCAAGGATTGCCCAGAAAAGGGGGCCCAGCAACAGCAACCACCTAAGAACCAGCGTCAGCGTACTAATGTGAGAGTTCATGCTATGACTGACGCAGCTGCTGAAGAGGTCAATGATGTGGTGGCAAGTATATTGTAAAATTTATGCAATGCTTAAATTTTTACAAATATTGTTGCCCTACTGCTGCTTAGAAAATTTTGCATGATTCAGGAGCTATTTTAGTATGTTCAGTACCTGCCAATGTGCTATTTGATAGTGGTGCTAGCCACTCCTTTATATCCAAGAAATTCGCAAAGAATATTGAGCATAACCCAATCTATAGTGATGCACCCTATAGAATCCAAGCAGCTGGGGATCAGGTGCTTGTGTCTCACCATGTTTTCAGAAACTGTGCACTTGAGTTCGATAATCACCGGTTTGACGTCGACTTAATTCCTATATCTATGACGGATTTCGATGTGATTCTTGGGATGGATTGGCTCTCCAAGAATTTTGCCAACATCGATTGTAATGAAAAGCAAGTTACTTTTAAGGACCCCACACGAAAGGAAGTAACATTTCAAGGAGGATCAAAGTTAAGGAAGTGCCCCAAGAATCTTTGTGTAAATATGATTCGCGCCAGTAAGGCGTTGAAGAAAGAGCATGAAGGGTTTCTCGTTTATGCAATAAATGCCGATCAAGTACCCTCCGATCTCTCCCAAGTCCCAGTGGTCCGAGAATATCCAGACATTTTTTCCGGAAGAATTACCGGGTCTTCCTCCGGACCTTGAGATATCTTTAGAAATTAACCTAGTTCCTGGAGCTGAGCCAATATCAAAGGCTCCCTATCGAATGGCACCTGCAGAACTAAAATAGTTGAAGGAACAGTTAAGCGAATTGCTAGAGAAGAAACTTATTCGCCCAAATGTTTCGCCTTTAGGGTGCCCCCGTACTGTTTGTCAAGAAAAAGGACGGAAGTATGCGGTTATGTATAGATTATCGCAAACTCAACAAGATCACTATAAAGATCAAGTACCCATTGCCTAGGACCGATGATCTGTTCGATCAGCTTCGGGTAAATAATTTAAACTTTATTTTAATGATAAGTCTATTATACACCCTACCTAAAAATATAGTGATGCAGGGGGCACGGATTTTAAGTAAGATTGATCTTCGTTCGGGATATATCCAATTGAAGATCAAAGCTGAGGACGTCCCAAAAACTGCATTCAGAACCCGTTGTGGACATTACAAATTTCTTGTAATGCCATTCGTACTGACCAACGCCCCCACGGCGTTTATGGATCTAATGAATCGAGTATTTCAAAGAACAACTAGACAAGTTCATTGTAGCCTTCATCGATGATATTTTGATCTACTCACTTGATGAAGAGACCCACATAAACCATTTAAGGATCGTCCTTGACATTCTATGGAGAAAACAACTGTACACTAAATTTAGTAAATGCAAATTCTGGCTATGCAGTGTAGCATTTCTAGGACACGTGATATCTGAGGATGGTATACCCGTAGATCCCAAGAAAATCGAGGCAATCACAGAGTGGCCATGGCCGACCAACGTTACAGAGGTGGAAAGCTTCTCGGTCTCGCCGGCTACTATTGTAAGTTTGTTGAAGGATTTTCTCGAATTGCTATGCCTCTTACCCGTTTGACACAAAAGAAAACCAAGTTCGAATGGATCTCAGATTGTGAAAAGGGTTTTACTGAATTAAAGGAGAAGCTAACCTCTGCCCTAGTTTTAGCACAACCTGTTCCGGGTGAAAATTTTGTGGTATATAGTGATGCCTCTAAGAATGGACTCGGATGTGTACTGATGCAGAAAGATCGAGTGATTACGTATGCGTCCAGACAGCTAAAACCATTTGAACAAAATTACCCGGTACACGATCCTGAATTAGCAGCCGTAGTCTTTGCCCTAAAAATATGGAGGCATTATCTGTATGGTGAGAAGTGCGAAATTTTCACAGATCACAAGAGCCTTAAGTATCTTTTCACCCAAAAAGAATTAAACATGCGTCAAGGCAGATGACTAGAGTTAATGAAGGATTACGGCCTATCTATTCAGTATCATTCGGGAAAAGCCAATAAGGTAGCCAACGCACTGAGTAGAAAGACAAGCCTTCCGTGTCAACCACCTCTGCAGTATGATATGGAAGAATTTGGTCTTGAAGAGGTTGATACTATTGAAGGCATGCTCGCAAAGTTGGTATTGATCCCTTCGCTGATAGACAAGATTATGGAAGGTCAAGAAAAGGATGAAACTTTAAAGAAAATAAAGGACAGGTTGAGAATGAAACAATCTGAAGAGTTTAAGGTAAGAAATGATAACAGCTTGTGGTTTCGAGAAAGACTGTGTATACCCAATGATGAAGATATAAAGAATGAAGTTCTTCGTGAAGCCTACAACTCTCGATTGTCTATCCACCCTGGAGCCAATAAGATGTATCAAGACTTGAAACAAAGATTCTTGTGGCATGGCATGAAAAGACAAATTGCGGAGTTTGTAGAGAAATGCCTTGTTTGCCAGAAGGTGAAAGCGGAACATCAGAGACCAGCTGGGTTACTACAACCTCTTGAAGTTCCCGAGTGGAAGTGGGACCACATTACTATGGATTTTGTTACAGACCTACCAAGAACGAAGAACGGGCATAATACCATTTTGGTGGTCGTGGATCGTCTAACCAAATCCGCTCATTTCATGGCTATGACGATCAAGGCCCCTATGGAGAAGTTGGCTACGATGTATGTTGATCAAATTGTGAGTCTTCATGGAGTACCCCCAAAGCATTGTCTGTGACCGCGACCCTCGCTTTACATCACGATTTTGGACAGCTTTTCAAAAAGCGATGGGCACTGAAATACGAATGAGCTCGGCATTTCATCCCCAAACGGATGGTCAATCGGAAAGAACCATCCAGACGCTGGAAGACATGCTGCGAGCTTGTATACTTGACTTTGGGGGAAGTTGGGATCAGAGTCTCAAACTAGCAGAATTCTCTTATTACAATAGTTATCATCGATCCATTGGGATGGCCCCATATGAAGCACTATTTGAGAGAATGTGCCGCTCTCTATTGTATTGGGATGAAATCGGAGAAAAGACTTTCACAGGACCTGACCTAATAGAACAAACGCGAGAGAAAATAATGATTATCAAGCAAAGGTTGCAAGCAGCCCAAGATAGAAGCAAGGTTTGGGCAGACGAGAAACGGCGACCATTGGAATTTCAAAATAGGGAAAAGGTATTTTTGGAGGTATCGCCATCCAAAGGGGTTAAAAGATTCGGTATTAAAGGAAAGTTAAGCCCAAGGTTTATTGGATCCTATGAGGTTCTTGAAAGAGATGGAGAAGTCGCTTATCGGCTAGCACTACCGCCATCACTATCTCAATTACATGATGTGTTTCATGTATCTCAGCTTCGTCGGTATGTGCACGAGCCTAGCCATATTATACAGGAACAGCCTTCGAAAATTGAAGCCGATGTGACATACGTGGAAGAACCGGAAAAGATAATTGATCGTAAGGAAAAGTCATTAAGGAGACGATCTATACCTATAGTCAAGGTGCAATGGAAGAACCATTCAATTGATGAAGCTACTTGGAAGGTGGAAGAGAACATGAAGAGCTTGTACCCTCACCTCTTTGACTAACGGTTTTAAGTTTCAAGGACGAAACTTTTAATAAGGGGGGAGGATGTTGTACCCAACGAGGAACCACCTTGTACTTGAGACGTATCTAATGGAATTTATGAAAAGTTGTATCTTCAAGTACAATTTATTTAGTTTGATGATTACTTCTCTAGTTAGATTTGCAATAAGGAAAAATATTATGTGGTAATTCAAGCATGAATTGTGGATTATGTGAAGTGACCAATTTACCCCTAAGGGCCTAGGAGATTTTGGCCACAAGGATAAAAAGGGCCTTAGAAGGTTTTCCTTCAAATCAAAAGAAGGCTAATTATAAGGGTCACCTTTAAATAAGATCAAATGGCAATTAAACAATTTTAAGTAGTGGGCAAATTTTTCCCAACTCTGTTAGAATATGTTGGGACCTAACAAACACTTACATAAATGTCGGCCCTTAGCCGAAAAAAAACTGAAGATTTTCCCTAATTTCATATTTGAAAAGAAAAAGGGGGAAAATAATTAAGTAAAAAGGAGGCAACCACCACATGATTTTTTTAATAATAAGAATTAAGCATGGCCCAACCGCCGGATACCCCTCAATCGGGCAACCAAAGAGAATTTGAATCCTACCATGGTTACTTTATATTAACCTCAAGGTTAAAGTAACCAAGGTTAGCCTAAAAGTAACTATCATTGGAATAAAGTAACCCAAGTTAATCATAAAGTAACATTGAATAACTAAAGTAACCAAGGCTAATTACCATAACCTTACCATGGTAATCCCTTATTCCCCTCTCTTACCCCCCAACGGCTAACATATTAGCCTAATAAGGAAAATTAACTCCAAGTGAAACCTAGAACATTCTCTTAGCCCCAACTCTCAAAGAGCCACAAAGAGCAAGAAAGTTTTCCCTCCTCAAAACACACGGACAAGGTTGAGCTAAGAAGACTTGGGGATCATCCAAGATCAAGTGATTCTAAGTAAGTATGTTCTAAACCTTTTAAGAGAAATTCTACATCTTTCATAGAATGAAACTCATAATGCTACCCTTTTTCTTGCTCATAAACCGTGACCTCCATGGAAACTAGGTTCAAAATTTTCAAGCTTTTAAGAGGTACTAGTTGCTTAAGAGGCTTGAACACCGTCCAAGTTCCATCTTGGTAAGTTAATCTAAGCCTTCATTTGGTTTCATCATTGCCTAGAATAAAAGCTAATGTTTATTCTTTTTCTTCCTCCCAAACCGTGGGGGTATATAGTGAAAAGGAGAAGGATTTCACTCATCTTCCAAGCCAAGGAAAGGAGTAAGTTTGAAAAAGGAAAGTACACTATACATACTCATGACTTGGGTGTGAAAGTGCATGCTTGAATGTCTAGATGCTATTAAGTTTTAATCTTAGATGTGAAATGCTAAGTTTAATGCATGAAACTTTCGGATCCTTGAGTAAAGTGGCTTGCATGTGTGAGATTTGCTCCAAAGGTGGATTCTTTGTTTTTTTAGTATGAGTATGAGGTAAATCTAAGATGAATGTGACAAAGATCTCTTCTTTGACATGTATGGGAGACGGTTGGATGAAAGAAGGGGAAATAAATGTAGTTCTTGTAAGAAATTGTAACTTGTGTGGTAAAGGTGTGAACAAGATGTGTGCTTTATGTGTTAAGCTTAATATGTTCATCATGGAGATATGATTTTTGCCCTTCCATGCGTATAGATGGGCTGTTTTGGGGGTAGGGTACGTATACATCAATTATACCAAGAATGGATTTTAGTATGAACGTGATATGCAAGACCAAAAGAATGATATGTATATCATTCAAACTGTTTTGAAGTGATGTGTAGATGGCTTTTGAAGTGTGTTAAAGTCTACAAACCGTATGCTAAATGTGTATTTGATGTTTAATACGGTCAACTCAAGTTGGGGCAGTTTAGTAAGGAAATGTGACAAAATTGGAATTTACTGGAACATGGCAAATTATTGTGACGTTTTGTAGGACCTGAAATGCGACTTTAGAAGTATTCAATTAAGATAATTTTTGGTGTAACACTAGTCCTATGTGTGTAGTAAATATGAGAGTTGGAATTTCGTTAAAATGAGTTACGTTTTATTTTTAACGGAATTGTTAGTAAAGCTGGTCATGCTGGAAATTACTGGACTGAACAGATTTTAGTTGACATAATTATTGACCCGGAAATAGACCTTAGAAACATGAAATTGGGCTGATTTTTAGTAGGGAACTAGCCCTACGTGTTTTCTAGGTGTGTGAGTTGGAATTTTCAAAAAAGAACTTACGGATTGGTCACAATAAAATTCGTAGTAAAATTGGTCATTCCAGAATTCAGCATGTACCCGTTTTGAGAAAAAGAATAAATGACCCCTTTAAAGTTATTACTAATGCTGCGAAACCTCTATGATAACTACTTAAGACATATGTGAGTGTTTTCATGTAAACCACTTAGCTTAGGATTATTACTTTAAGGGGTAGTCACCAAAGCTAAGTTGGTGTTACAAATCTGGAATTTTTGGCAGAATTGAAGAACTTGTTGTGGGGTTGTTTTGGTGGGCATAGACTTGTTCGTTTAGTTTGGGCCTGTGACCATTAATTATTGGTATGTCTACAAAAAATTTCCAGGGTTGGACTAAATTAAATAAAGCTTGATGGGCTTTAAGGAAAGGTAAAAGAAAGGACACTGCACTGCTGAAATTCAGCAGTACCCTGTTTCATAATTAAATAAATTAAGTGTCTTACATGTCCCGTATCATTACGAAAATTATATTACGAATAGAAAAGATACTCATATACATACGTATGACAAGAACTCATGATAATGGGCCTAAAACACGAGGTTTTGAGGCCGTGCATATGGAACGATAATTCTGAAAATTTTTCCAGCCTAAAGAATAAGTTGTTCTTGTGTGTATATGTAACGCATAATGTCATGGATTGCATAGTGCATGTCATACATTGCATCATCGTCATTTACATGATTTATGAAACTGATTTTATGAGGAAGAATGATGAAAAAGCTTTTTTAAAGAAAGGATTCTGTTTTTAAAAGAACGCTTTCCACCGGTACCGTGTGTTTTCTGGCCAGTAGGACCAGCTCCAGATCCGGGGTTAACTGATCTGATGGTATGGACCATTCAGGCCCGAAGAGAATAGACCTAATTAAAAGTTGCGCAGATCATATTGCCCATCTTGTGGAAGCAACACATGTTGATGCTCAAATGGACAACCACCCTTCGATCCCTCCATCTGTTCCAGTACCTTCACAGGGTCCAAAAATACTACGCAGGCCACATGAAAATCCTGTCTCCCCAAGACTGACCAGGTTATGTGCTTCCCACCTCTCAAATTCTTTTGATGCATTATCACAATGAAGATTTTGTTATGGAACGTTCGTGGAATTCGTACGTCATTCACACGATTATTATCCCTAACACGAAAACATAGTCTGCATGCGTTAGTCGTGATTGAACCAAAGCTACGGCCCAATTATTTAATTTATTATCGACTGCAGTTGGGTTTCACTAAATCTTTATCTGTTTGTAACGATCAAATATGGATTTTTTGGAAGGAATCTATCTTGGCTTGGGATGCGGAGATTACCGGCCATCAGCACCATTCTATTAAATTTCGTTGGCTCGCCTCTGGTGATTTTTTCTGGCTAACAGCAGTATATGGGCGCCACTCTACTCTAGAGCGCAAAATATTATGGGAACAGTTGGAACAGTTTCATGCCTCGAATACCACTCCTTGGTTAATAGGCGGAGATTTTAATACTTTTCGAACTTTGGATGAGCATAGTGGACGATCTCGACCCTCTCTATGTACTCTTCAAGACTTTAATGATTTTATACAGCATTGTCATTTGCAGGAGGTTCCTTACCAGGGTTCGAATTTTACTTGGAGTGATGGACGTGGTTTAGGGCGAGTCAGCCGACGCCTTGATCGCTTTCTCGTTTCCTTAGCTTTCTCTGACATATTTCCAATTATGAATGTTCAGCACCTATCTAGGGCAACTTCTGATCATGCACCATTATTTTTGTCATGTGACAATGAGGGTCCAAAACCTCCTGCTGTCTTTCGTTATCTTACTGCTTGGGAAACACATGCAGATTTTTATGACTTTGTTGTACACAGATGGCAGTCATACCCAACAATTGGGGGTATGTGGGGATTACACAGAAAATTATCTCTCTTGCAGCGCGATCTAAGGCATTGGAACAAAGACACATTTGGTAATATTTTTGATGCAATATCCTATGCAGAGACGTTGGTGAAAACAGCAGAAAAACAATATGATGAGACCCCTACGGAGCATACGCAGACTATATATCACCAGCGCATGGCGGAGCTCAAGTTGGCACAGCATCGTGCCTTTCTTTTTTGGAAACAAAAGGCCAATGTCAAGTGGCTGAATGAAGGGGATGCAAACACATCCTTTTTTCATCAAACAGTTAAAGATAAACGCTGTAGGCAGCATATATGCAGAATTTTATCTCCTGAAGGGATCGAGTACACACAATCAGATGACATCGCTGCTGAGGCTATTCGGTATTTTTCTACATTATCTGCATCCGAGCCCATTGCAAATTATGACAACATACTACAATATATACCTCCGTTGATAGACTCCGATGACAATCAAATGTTACAAGCGATTCCAACGCTCGATGAAGTCAAAGCAGCGGTTTGGGATTTAAGCCCCTCAAGTGCAGCGGGGCCTGATGGGTATCTTGGATCTTTTTATCGAAAATTCTGGCATATTATTGAACATGATGTTCACAAAGTAGTACAGGAGTTTTATCTGGGAATTCGTATGCCAAACCCAGTCGCGGCTGCTACAATAGTTCTCATTCCGAAAAATGCAAACCCTCGTACTTTTGCGGATTTTCGCCCCATCTGCCTCACCAACTTCATTTCAAAAGTGATTACACGTCTATTTGCCTCTCGGCTAGCTGTTATTCTTCCCAAATTAATTTCACCGGAGCAGGCAGGCTTTATGAAAGGACGGGGCATCACAGAGCAAGTCCTTCTAGCGCAGGAAATGGTTCATGTACTTGATAAACGCACTAGAGGAGGGCACATTCTGGTTAAGCTGGATATGGCCAAGGCATTTGACCCAGTGAGTTGGCAATATTTGCAGTTGCTCTTATGTAAGATGGGCATGCATGTACGCCTTGTACGGATCATCATCAATAATCTACGTATGACTACTTGCTCTATTCTTCTTAATGGTGGGTTGACTACTTCATTTTCTCTTGGCCGAGGGGTCAAACAAGGAGACCCCATATCACCGCTGTTGTTCATCCTATCTTCAAAAGAATTCTCTAGAGGTCTAAAGCATTATTTTCAGGAGGGGTATATCCAGGGCTTTAATACAGGCCGTGTGCAAGGTGTGTCTCATTTGGGGTTTGCCAATGATCTCCTTATCTTCTTGAATGGGGCCATGCGAAATGTGGACCGCTTCCGCAGCTTTCTTGAGGCCTATCAGCAGGCGTCGGGTCAATTAGTGAACTACAGCAAAAGTCAACTTGTTATAGGCCATGGAGCCCCATCTCACAATTCGCTGCAGGCAATGGGTATGCGATCCACATCCTTACCTATTAAATATCTTGGATTTTATTTATATAAGGGATGTAATAAGGCCAGATACTGTCTTTCTCTGCTTAATCACTTTGACTCTAAGCTCACTTCTTGGTCAACAAGGTTACTATCAATGGCGGGTCGTCTGGTACTCATTAAATATGTACTCAACACCATCCCAACTCACCTTATAGCCAGTTCCAAGCTTCCCAAGGGGGTGATAAATACATTGAACCGGAAAATGGCTGTCTTTCTCTGGAATGGTCGTCATCATTAGAAATCTTGGCCTTCTGTATGTCGAGACGTGGAAGTTGGCGGTCTTGGAATTCGAAGCCTCACTCGTGCAAAAATCATATGACTAGTGGAAATACATTCATTCTAACAGCTATGGTCTGAATTTAGCAGGGCCAAATACGGTCAACGTTCCTCAGTTTATTCCCATGTTTATGACTCAGCTACATGGAAGCGTCTTTGTAGAATCAATGCTTATATGGAGTTACACACTACTCGATCACATGGCAAGATCCATTGGATCCCGGATTCAAATGGTCAGTTTTCTATACGTTCGGCTTATTTACATATTGGTGCCCACGGTCAGCCACAAAAGGAATATAGTTACATTTGGTGGAATACCTCGCCTCCAGGACAAAAAATATTTATATGGCGATTATGTAACAACTCTCTCCCAATCACGCATCACTTGCGTCGATGGCTCACGACGCTGCCTTCCCAGTGTATTTTTTGTCGCCAACAGCATGATAGTCAGGATCATATCTTTTTGTATTGTTCAGCTATTCGGTCTTTATGGGTCGATATGTTGATAACGTTTTTAGATCCATTACCCTGCTCCAATACAATTAAAGCTCATCTGTTACGTTGGTGGTGAAGTTCTTCGAAGTCATCAATGAAGGGTCAACTTCGAGCAGTCGTACCATCTTTAGTATCTTGGGAGATATGGAAGTCATATACATCATCTCGATTTGGTACTGAGACTTTCAATCCAGACCTCCTGCGCATGAAGATCAAAACGGCTATCTACACGTGGTGTGCGTCAGTGAATAACAGAAAGTTTGCCCAGCACTTGCCACATCTAGTCCAGCAACATTATTCACCTCCAATCCGATCTAAACGACTGTCTATCATTCGATGGCAACTTCCCTTGTCTGGAAAACTAAAGTTAAATATTGATGCCTCTGTTGGTCAGAAGCTGGCGGCAGGAGGCGCAATATTACGCACCTCTGATGGCCATTTACTCTCAGCACTTTGCTTTGCGCTGCCCTTGATGTATCCACTTCGAGCTGAGCTACAGGCCATGCTCTATGCTTTGATTTTCTATTTTCCGCGGTATACAGACATTATTATTGAAACTGATTGCCAACGGATGGTGTCCCTGCTTGCGGAGCCTGGTTCATACTCAGGAGCTTTTGCCATGGACATTAAGCGCGCCGCACTATTTCTTAACCTCACTCAGACTGCTCTTCAATATTGTCCACGAGAGGCAAATTCAGCCGCACATAGGTTAGCACGCTATGGCTTCAGAACCGCAGGTCATCGCACTTATCTTTTAGCCCAATCACTGCCCTGCGAAGTACGTGGTGCTTTGCATGTGGATCTCCAGTTGCCTGCTCTGCGTTAGTCACACATGCTGACCTTGGCTACATACATATGTCGTTGCCTATGTTTCTGTGCACAGGCAACGTTGGTGCGTTCTCCTTCTGTGCCTTCTATCGCTTTATATATGTTGCTTCATGTTCCAACTTACTCTATATATCATTGTCTGATGCATGTGTTTCTCCTTCTTTGGTGCGCGCTATTGATATAATCGTTGGTGGGGAGGCTTCTCCAAGTCTGGTGCCAAGAAGACATACTGTGTTCGCTAACGAGCCATTTCAAGTGGTCGTCGTCCTATCAATTTCACAGCCAGGGCAACTTGGGTATGCGATTGTTCCATATCTCTATATTCAGCTATTTCTTAAATATCCTGATGATAACAGCTTTATTTCCTTGTATCGAGGTGCGTTTGAACAAAGATCATGCTCTTTCAACGGTTTGGCCTTCCAAGTGGATCAGCATCAACTACTGTCGAACACGTTTGGAGATGCCTGTCTACTTCCCCATTTTTGGTATCCATGACAATCGTATAAATATGTACGCTTTTTCCTTCGCCGAGGTTTTATCCACAAGGGTGGTTTTACTTGGCAAGGTTTTAATGCGGCATATCATATACGATTGGAGATACATCATTATTTGTATTCTCTTTCATTTATTTTCTTATGCTGACGAATGTACTTGATGTAATATGGTTTTCCTCCGCCACAAGTGAGGTTTATCAATAATCAAATATATGTTTGATAAATATATATATATATATATATATATATATATATATATAATGAATTTGTGTTGAGTTGGACATATCCAGATATCTCCCAAAGAAGCTATTTTGTCAAGGGAAACAAAAGATTATTCAACAACAAATTGTTTACGAGGATCTCCCTTCATTTTGTATGGATTTCCGCCGTTTAGGTCACGCTGCGGGGGCCTGTGAGGATCTTCCACCGCTGTCGCCGCCGTCAAAGCCTTCCAAGCCTACAACCAGGTGGACGCCAAAAAAGAATGTTCAGCCCCAGGATGTCTTTGATCCGCCAATTAGGCTTCTTGCAAAAGACTTGAACTTTCATGCAGATCCAATATGCACGACGGAATCTGTGCTTCCTACTTCCACCGTTCTTGCTGTTCCTCAGGCGCAGGACCTTCATCTTCTTCGGGTGGATAAGGAGGATCTTTTGATTCAAAATCAACACCTAGATGATCCGGATGCCTGCCAGTGTTCTGACTCGGATGTAGGGCAATAGGGCCAACCATTGTTATATGATGCCACTTCACCTTCAGATTTCAGGCAGCAGATGCAACAAGCATCAGATTTAATAGGTAAGCGTCTCTTGCATCATCCTACATTGACTTATGATGACAGCATTTTGCAGGACTGTTTCGCTAGTGTCTCTTTAGAAAATGATGGCATTATTCCGGTGGCCCCTCATCGTCACCACAGAACAAAAAAAGAACTTCCACCTCGTCCTCCGTCTACCGTAGTGACACGTAGTGCAGTGCATCATGGTGCTATCTCTGATCTTTCTCAATGAATGCTTTAAATTGGAATGTAGGAGGTCTTCGTACCTCCATGGACAGATTGTTACGTTTGTTGCGTGAAACTCGTGTGGAGTTACTAGTTATCATTGAACCGAAACAGCGTCTATCTAAACTCACACATTATCGATTGCGGCTGGGCTATAGTAATACCATTCATGATTGTGATGACAATATATGGATCATTTGGCACTCATCAACGTTTGATTTGCAGCATATTGAGCATAGGACGCATGCATCCCTGCTGCGATTTAAATGGCAACAGACTCAGCTGCAATTTGGTTGGTCTGTTGTATATGGTAGACATAATATAGCTGACCGCAAGTTATTATGGGATTCTTGTTGAGAAATATGTTTGGATAATTTTCAAAGTCATGATTTTAAGTGGTTAATGAATAAAAATATCACACATGCTGTTAAAAGTTGAAAAAGTTGAAAAAGTTGATATAGATCTCTCAGGTTGTTGCACATCGATCGATCTATGTACGTAGATCCCTCACATCGATCGATCTATGTAAGGTAGAGAAAGTTCTGAACCTTACTGTGAGACATCGATCCCTAAACCTGAGACACATCGATCGATTGATGTACATCCAACCCTCACTTTGATCAATAGATGTAGGTCAGAGACAAACTCTGTATCTTACTGTGAGACATCGATCTCTAAAGCTGAGGAACTTCGATCGATCGATGTCTAGGGTTTTTGGAAATATTTTTCTAAAATGTGATAAATAGGTTGTTTTCATTTGTACATGATTTATATATGCTCATTATGTGATTAGTATGTGATTTTGATAAATATAAATGTCTTGTGACTAATGTGCCTTGGAAGTTTCTACAACTTACCAAAAAGGGCAAAATTGGTATTTTGAGTTTTGTAGGAACATGGTATGATGGAAATACTTCAAGGACTTATTCTTATCTTATTTATCATGATGAAGATGATATTATGACTATTTCTAACCATCGGGGTCATTTCTCGAGTTTTCTCACACCAGGGGCATTTTGGTCATTTCACCCCTAAGGGTATTTTTGGTATTTTCACTCAAGGAATCTCTTGAGCATATTATTATCTTCATTCTGGAGTTGAGTTATTATTATATTGAAGATTATTCGATGATTCTTTATCTTATTCTCTCAAATGATGATATTATTGACTATAGCGGGATATGTGACGAGTTATGATGTCGCATTCTATTTCTTTCTTGAAGAACCCTTTTATATATGTTATGGGAGCATATTTATCATCTTTATACAGAGAATTTAATAGTTTCAAAGTTGTGGAAATGTTCACTATGTACAAGAAGAAATAGTTGGAATTTTGGTGTTACATATTGACATAATTTTGTCAATTATTATTTGGTGATTTCTTCTTCAGACATCTGAGTTGATATACTTCTATAGATGTCCAAAAACGTGTATATTCAGGTGAAGGTGATATATTTTTCATTTTATGAGTTGGTGACAAGTGGACCAATCAAAAAGGAGCTAGTTGGCAAGAATTGCCAACTAGGAAAATTCAATTTGAAACCAACGGCTATATGGAGTTGTTGGAGCTGATTTTGGAGCTGTTTTTGAAGTCAAAAATGCATCCTCACATGTCCTATGTTTCTGCCAAGAAGTTGAGGGTTTCTTGGTGGAATTATCTCTATTTTGCAAAAGGATAAATCAAGACAATTCCAAGGTGTAAATTTCAGCCAGCATTATGTTTCCAAGGTGGACCTATCATTTTGCTTTATTTTGCCAAGTGTACAAGGCCAACCAATGATGAGAAGACACTTCGACTTGATGATGAAGATGATGAAACATGTACATTCTTATCTCCAAGGCTCAATTCACACTATAAATAGGAGGAAATGGTGAAGAAGATGAAACACACTTGAAGTTCACTTGAAAGCATTTGTTGATTTGTCTTGCTATCATCTTCTTGTTGTTGTTCTTGTTCCATTCTTTGTAGCAAAGGTGTTCTTATTGTATTTGTTGAGCTACAGGCCTCTTGAGCTTCATTTGTAAGATTGATTAGTCAATTCTATAAGGCTACATCAATAGGTGGTAGAGGTGTTGCAACTAGGTGTTGCATAGAAGGTGTTCATCCAAGTCTTGAATAGGGTTGGTGTATAACCCAAGGATCAATCTTGGTTCTTGTTGTAACGTGATTCATATCATAGTGAAATCCAAGGAAAGGTGTTCCTTGGGACTGGAGTAGGTCACGTTGACCGAACCAGGATAAATTCACGGTGTTCTTGTCTTGTTTCTATCTTTTTGTTTTCTGCCCTTTTTTACTACAGTTTTCAAACATCTTCTCACCATTTGAAAAAATAGCTAAACACTTTCAACATTCATGATTTTTGGTGGAGTTATACTTCAGACTTTTAGCTTTCATTTGCAATAAGAATCACTTGATCTTAGCAAGGGAAAGTTAGTCTTTAAGTTTTTGCAATATAACTACTCCAATCTAGCTGCAACCTGACCATTTTTGAGAAAACTTGAATTCTGTATTAATCAAGAATTAATTGAGGTCAAGGCCTTTTGGAAACATCAATTACACATCCTAAGGAGTGTTTTGATATAAAGATCAACCTTTTTGGTTGAGTATTCACAGAGAAACACGTTTTTCAAAATCCGCACTATTTTGTCCAATTCTGTTAAGATTGACCATCTGAATCTTTTTATTTGTTTGAATGGTCAAACAATCTTATTTTTGATTAATTTTTTGACAGAGTCTTGTTAATACATTGAAGTTAAATTCTGAAAAGTTTCATAATTTTTGGAGTTGTGTACACTTATAGTTGAATTTTTCAAAACGGGTTCTGAATCTGAGGTAGTCTCAGATTCTGTTTTCAGAGGGGTTTTTAATAAAGGATAGTAGTGTAATTTCTGCAAACCACTATTCACCCCCCTCTAGTGGTGTTTATTGCAGGTGAACGGTCCAACAATTGGTATCAGAGCGAGGTATATACCACTCAAAGAAGCAAGATTCAACACCGTAAAAACAACACAAGGCCAAGAAACAATATTTCAAAGTAGCCTGCTAATCTCAGATTAAAGGTACATACAATGGCCATAGTCTCTCACAAAGGTGAGTTGGAAAGTATGTCCACACAATGTCCTCCTCTTTTTGGTGGCAATAATTTTGTTCATTGGAACTTTAGAATGAGGCTATTCTTAATGGCTATAGACATCGATTTATGGTCTATAGTTGAAGATGGGCCGTACATTCCAATGAAAGTTGTACAAGTTAGTGGAGTCACTCAAGAGGTTGAAAAATATAAAAGTGAATGGCCATCGGAAGATAAAAAGAAAATGTCCATGAATGCTAAAGCTATGTAATTACTTTTGAATGGACATAAAACTTCTGAAGAAGGATATGTGTCAAATTGCACAAGTGCACACGATATGTGAAAATCACTTGTATTAAAGCATGAAGGTACAAGCGGTGTAAAAGAATCAAAAATAAATATGCTTATAACTGAATTAGAATCTTTCAAAATGTTGTCGAATGAAACCATAACATCTATAGATTTGAGAATTACTAATATTTTCAATGCCCTTGAAGCTTTAGGAAAATCATTCACCTACAAAGACAAGGTGCAAAAGGTGCTACGAAGCCTTCCTGCTGAATGGGATCCAAAGGTTACGGCAATTGAAGAAACCAAATCGATCACAAAAATGAACAAATTGATAGGCTCACTAAGAGTATATGAGGTAAAACTAAACCAACGGAAGTCCGAGTCATCTAAATCATCTGGTAAGTCAATAGCTTTCAAAACAACTAAAACACATAGAAATAATGATGATAGTAATAGTGATACTGATTTAGACGATGACTTGATATTGATAGCTAGAAAACTTAGAAAGTTTTTCAAACGTCCAAATGGGAATAGACAACGTTCTTTTTCTTCTTCTTCTTTTTCTCAATCTAAGAAAAATAACTCTAACAACAACAAATGCTATAATAAAGAGTTAAAGTGCTACGAATGCGGTCAAAAAGGACATATCTCATATGATTGCCCAACAAAGAAAAATGATAATAACAACAATAATAAACAAGCCAAGGACAAGGAGTCACAAACGACTAAGGCAAAGGAGACCAAGCGAAGGAAAGGCAAATGAGCAATGAAGGTGGGCATATGGAGCGACTCATCCGACTCAGAATCCGAAACTGAGGAAGCTCAAGTCTGCTTCGTATCCAACGAGGTAAGTTCTTCTTCTAATGGTGATTCTGATAGTGAAATGACATTTGATGAAAGGTATGAAGAATTTTTAAAAATGCATGCTCACTGTAAGAAAAATAACTCTAACAACAACAAATGGTATAAAAAAGAGTTAAAGTGCTATGAATGTGGTCAAAAAGGACACATCTCATATGATTGCCCAACAAAGAAAAATAATAATAACAACAATAATAGACAAGCCAAGGACAAGGAGGCACAAACGACTAAGGCAAAGGAGGCCAAGCAAAGGAAAGGCAAACGAGCAATGAAGGTGAGCACATGGAGCAACTCATCTGACTCAGAATCCAAGACTGAGGAAGCTCAAGTCTGCTTCGTATCCAACGAGGTAAGTTCTTCTTCTAATAGTGATTCTGATAGTGAAATGACATTTGATAAAATGTATGAAGAATTTTTAAAAATGCATGCTCACTGTAAGAAGCTCTCTAAAGAAAAGAAGAAACTAATTGAAGAAAATGACAAGTTGAAGACCTTCAACTTGGAATTTTCTGAACAATTAGAGTCTTTTAAACAAGAGTCTACTAATACACTTGATTCATTAGAGATTAATATTGAATCACTTAGGAAAAATGAACAAAAGTTAAAAACGGAAAATAGTACGTTAAAGTCTAAGTTAGAAAGTCGTGAAAATGAGATATGACAACTTAATTATTCTAAACTAAACTTAGAAAAAATGTTAGAACAATTTAAATCGGGTGCTAATATGTTAGATACACTAATATCATCACTAAAGTATGGAAATGATAAAACCGGGTTAGGCTATAAAGAAGAAAATGTAAAAGTAGATAAAAAGACTAAGTTTGTCTCATCTAGTACAAAGTTTCCATATAATACAACAAAATCAACTTTGCCTGCTGCATCTACTTCTACTCCTTCTTCTGTTTATTCTAAGGCAAAAATACAACACGCACCCACAAAAGCACATACATATCAATGTGCAGCTAGGCAAAATTTTGCATCTAGACAACCTAGAAATTATGCCTCTTGTGCCTTATACACACTATAAAAATCGGCCAAGACAAAATTCTTATCAACCAAGATACAATATGTACAACAATGCATCAACCTTTAAATGGAATGGACATTCACATGAAAATTCTATGTTATTCAAGTTATAAAAATGTCAAATATGTGCCTAGAAGATATGTCCAAGTTTTGATACCTAAGAGATATCTAAACAAGGATGGTGCCCCTAACATTCAAGTACCCAAATAAAGGGTACCTAAAACTTTGTCTCCGTTGTAGGAAAAACGCAAGGAATGCAAGAAGGAGGCAAAGTCAAAGAAACTAAAAACCAAATGGCTTTTAGATAGTGGATGTTCAAGTCATATGACGGGAAACCCCAAACTATTCATCGAGTTGGAACAAATCAAGAATGGAGGAAAGGTAACATTCGGTGACAACAACAAAGGACAAGTTGTTGGAAAAGGAAAAATTGGGGACCCTAACACATTTCAAATACGAAATGTGTTGTTAGTAAGTAATCTTTCTTATAATTTATTAAGTATTTCTCAACTTATAGATTGCAGATATAATGTTTCTTTTCTTCCCAATTCTTGTGATATAATAAATGAAAGAGGAAAACTGTTTTAAAAGAAAACAGGGATGGTAATATTTACACTCTTACCTTAGATAACATGTTAGATGCTATGGTTAAGTTTTTAATGTTACATGACTTAGATGTGAATTTATGGCATAGAAGATTACGCCATATATGAATTTAACCATTAAAAAATTATTTAAGAAGAATTTAATGAGAGGAATGCCTAAGTTAGACTTAGATAACTTTCAAATGTGTGAAACATGTATTGAAGGAAAACACAGTAAAGAAACATTAAAACCGAAACATGAAGTGAGTACTAGTCATGTACTAGAATTGCTTCACTTAGACTTATTTGGTCCAAGTAGGACAAGAAGTCTAGGTGGACACTATTATATGTGTGTCATAGTAGATGATTACTCACGATACACATGGACATTGTTCTTAACACACAAAGACGATGCTCCATTGTCAATTGAAACTCTTATTAAGCAACTCGAAAACATTTACGAAGAAACTATTAAACGAATTAGAAGTGATAGAGGTGGAGAATTTAAAAATAAAGATGTAATCAAGTTTTGTGAATTACATGGAATTAAACATGAATTCTCACCACCTAGAACACCACAACTCAATGGAGTTGTTGAACGTAAAAATAGAACTATACAGGAAGTTGCTAGAACAATGTTATGTGAAAATAAAGTACCAAAAGATTTATGGGTTGAAGCTGTTAGTTATGTATGCTATACTATAAATAGGCTTTCTATTAGAAAGAAATTGAATAAAACACCTTATGGATTGTTAAACAATAGACAACCTAAAATAGATTATCTTAAAATTTTTGGTTGTAATTGCTTTGTGTTGAACACTAAGGATAATCTAGACAAGTTTGAACAAAAGTCTATTGAATGCATATTTGTTGGTTATTCAACTAATTCAAGAGCATATAGGTGTTATAATCCTGCATCTAGAAAAATAATTGAATCTATACAGGTGAAATTCAATTAAAATGCATGCTTTGAAGTTAGTGAGAAAAATCAACATAAACAAGAAACTAATGTTGAAAATATGTTTGATGATGATGTATTACTTGATCCTGTAATTGATCACCTAGAACCAACTCCTCCTGAACAAGACATGCATGAACCCTTAGATGAAATAAATGAAGAGATTTTTCAATTGGAAGATAATACCACTAACTTACAAGATGATTCAATTGCATACGCCAATGTGCACACTAATGAAACATTTGAACAAGATGAGGGTGAACCTAGTCAATCTAGGAATTGGTGGCATCTTAAAGAGTTAATCAATGGGGATCCAAGTGTTGGGGTTAGAACGCGTAGAAACATAAGTCAACTTGAAGGACATAGCTTAATCTCACATTTAGAACCTAAGAATGTAAAGGAAGCATTAGGTGATATATCATGGATAGATGTCATGCATGAGGAATTGAACCAATTTACAAGGAACAACGTGTGGAACTTAGTACCTAAACCTGAAGACAAGTCTATAATAGGAACTAAATGGGTCTTTAGGAATAAAATGGATGAACAAGGAAACATCACACAGAATAAGGCTAGGCTAGTCATACAAGGTTATAATCAACAAGAAGGAATAGATTATGAAGAAACCTTTGCACCCGTTGCACGACTAGAAGCAATTAGATTGTTACTTGCGATTGCAAGTCTAAGCAACATCAAACTCTTCCAAATGGATGTCAAGAGTGCGTTCCAAGAAGAGGTGTTTGTCAAACAACCCCGCGGATTCGAAGATCCAAAGAATCCTAACCATATATACAAGCTTAAGAAAGCTCTATATGGTTTGAAACAAGCTCCAAGAGCTTGGTATGAAAGATTTGCAAACCTTCTTATTGCAAATAATAATCAAAGGGGAACCAAAGACAACACATTATTCCTAAGAAGAAAAGATAATGACTTATTAATAGTTTAAATATATGTAGATGATATTATCTTTGGTTCAACTAAACCTACATTAGTAAAAGACTTCGAAGAATGTATGAAGTCAGAGTTTAAAATGTCAATGGTAGGAGAGTTGAATTACTTCTCAGGACTATAAATTAAATAAACCCCTCAAGGAATCCACATTAGCCAACATAAGTATGTCAATGATATGATTAAGAAGTTTGGCTTTGAAGAGTTGAAACCAACATATATACCCATGAGTGTTAGCACCAAACTAGATAAGGATGAAAATGGTAAACCTTTTGATGACACACTATATAGGTCTATGATTGGCTCATTGTTATATTTAACTGCATCAAGACCTGACATCATGTTTAGTTTGTGTGTGTGTGCTAGTTTTCAATTTTTTGCTAAGGTATCTCATTACAATGCAGTGAAAAAGATCTTTAGATATCTTAAACACACACCACATTTAGGACTTTGGTTTGATAGAAACGCTAAGTTGGAATTATACCCATATAGTGATGCTAAATATGGTGGTTGCAAATTAGATAGAAAATCCACCAGCGGTACGTGTCAATTCATAGGAACCAACTTGATCTCTTGTTTTCTAAGAAGCAAGCTAGTGTAGCTCTTTCTGCCACCGAAACCGAGTATATAACCTTAAGTTTATGCACTACACAAATACTTTGGCTTAAATAACAACTTAGTGATTTTGGCAATAAAATGACTAAGATTCCCATTTTCTTTGATAGCGCAAGTGCGATCAATCTTTCACGGAATCTGGTACTTCATTCTAAGTCCAAACACATTGAGGTGCGATACCACTTCCTTCGAGATCGTGTTCAAAATGAGGATATAGTTATAAACCAGATAAGAACTGATCATCAAATAGCTGACATCTTTAGTAAACCCCTAAATCAAGCCAATTTTGAAAACTTACGAGCCAAGTTATGTATGATGACTTACGATACCATTGCATAGTTCTATCTTTTGCATGATTTGCAAAATAAAGGGGGAGATAGAATAAGAACATGATTTTAGTTGGTAAGTCATGATTTGATTGGTTGAATAATATGCTAAGTTTCAATTGGTATAAGTTGAGCATAGGTTAAGGGGGAGAGTATAATTTGAGGGGGAGCACATGAATTCATGAGAATTAAGAATTTTGAGAATTTGAAAACAATGTCAAAACAATTGGTAATTGGTTGGAAATTGGTTTCTAAAACAATTGATATAAATTTGGTGAAACAATGGATAGATTTATGATAAACAATTGGTTATAAGTTGTGACATTAAAATCATGTTAAGTTATTTTGAAAATCATCCAAAAGGGGGAGAATGTTGAGAAATATGTTTAGATAATTTTCAAAGTGATGATTTTAAGTGCCGAATGAATAAAAATATCACACATGGTGTTAAAAGTTGAAAAAGTTGAAAAAGTTGACATAGATCTCTCAGGTTGTTGCACATCGAACGATCTATGTACATAGATCCCTCACATCGATCGATCTATGTAAGGCAGAGAAAGTTCTGAACCTTACTGTGAGACATCAATCTCTAAACCTGAGACACATCGACCGATTGATGTATATCAAACCCTCACTTCGATCGATCGATGTAGGTCAGAGACAAACTCTGAATCTTTTTATGAGACATCGATCTCTGAAGCTGTGGAACTTCGATCAATCGTTGTCTAAGGTTTTTGGAAATATTTTTCTAAAATGTAATAAATTGGTTGTTTTAATTTGTACATGATTTATATATGTTCATTATGTGACTATTATGTGATTTTGATAAATACAAATGTCTTGTGAGTAATGTGCATTGAAAGTTTCTAGAACTTACCAAAAAGGGAAAAATTGGTATTTTTAGTTTTCTAGGAACATGGTATGATGGAAATACTTCAAGGACTTATTCTCATCTTATTTATCATGACGAAGATGATATTATGACTATTTCTGACCATCGGGGTCGTTTCTGGAGTTTTCTCACACCAGGGACATTTTGGTCATTTCACCCTAGAGGGTATTATTGTATTTTCACTCAAGGAATCTCTTGAGCATATTATTATCCTCATTATGGAGTTGATTTGTTATTATCTTGAAGATTATTCAGTGATGTTTTATCTTATTCTCTCAAATGATGATATTATTGACTATAGCGGGATATGTGACGAGTTGTGATGTGGCGTTCTATTTTTTTCTTGAAGAACCTTTTATATATAATATGGGAGCATATTTATCATCTTTATACAGAGAATTTAATTGTGTCAAAGGTGTGGAAATGTTCACTACGTACAATAAGAAATAGTTGGAATTTTGGTGTTACATATTGACATAATCTTGTCAATTATTATTTTGTGATTTCTTCTTCAAAAATCTGAGTTTATATACTTCGATATATGTACAAAAATGTTTATATTCAGTTGAAGGTGATATATTATTCATTTTATGAGTTGGTCACAAGTGGACCAATAAAAAAGGAAATTCAATTTGAAACCAACAACTATATGGAGTTGTTGGAGCTGATTTTGGAGATTTTGAAGTCAAAAATGCAGCCTCACATGTCCTATGTTTATGACAAGAAGTTGAGGGTTTCTTGGTGGAATATCTCTATTTTCAACGGATAAATCAAGACAATTCCAAGGTGTAAATTTCGGCC
>AP025064.1:26694394-26705257 GCA_036186865.1 Eustoma russellianum | reverse complement strand
CACTGTTTGTCGTATACTGGGGCATGAGGACAAAAGTTGCAAGCAACTCAGTCATGGGGGTCAGGAGGTACAGCCTCCCGTACAAAACTCAAAACCCTAATAAACCAAAGGAAAAGGCCAAGATGGACACCGAAGAAAGTCAATCCAAAACAACATATATCAATTGCAGAGGACACGGATGATGATATAGGTCCAGAAACTAACCACCCAGATGCAGACTGCAATGAAGATGAGGTGCATGACACAGTAGAAAATTTAGAAGTCAATGTTGTACTGGAAACGCTCTCTGAAAAACAAGACATTTCAAAAACTGGAGTCTCAATGGAACAAGTTTTGGAGGAGAATGATGATGTATTACATGCCACAAGATCAGATTCAGAATTATTCTCACATGCCATAGAACCTTCGAGTGTGCAACCTCCACAAAATCCTCTCTCATCCTCATTGCCACTGGATGATCAGCAACTTGCACGCTCAATCCATGAAGGCTGTGTTCCACAGGCAGAAACCTCTTTTGCAAAAACAACAGATCAATTAATGCAAGAGCTTGAGGACCCTCACCCAACAACAAGGAGACGTCGACCAAGCAGGAAATGGCGGCTTCATATGCACATCCCACAGACAGGTTGACCCGTTCTTCACACTTATCATCATCTTCTTCTCAATGAATTGTCTAGTATGGAATGTCCGGGGAATTGCGGCTCTATGGTCCGCATTCGCAAATTAGTAAAGACTCACAAACTGCAATTATTAGTAATCATTGAACCAAAGCGAGATATGATTCATTTGCCTCAAGTGCAACGTCGTCTAAAATTTTCACATTCTCAATCCGTTTGCCGAGACAAAATATGGATTTTTTGGGAAAATCACCACCTCCAACTTCTTTCCACAGTGTATGATGAACAATGCTCTCATTTCAATTTTCAGTTAGTGGGCACAAACATTACATTTTGGTACACATCTATATGGGTTGCACTCCATCACGATTATGGTCGGCATTGCAGCTCCATCATGATAATAATTCAGATCCATGGTTAATTGGGGGAGATTTCAACACATTTCTTACTCTTTCGGAACATGATGGCCTCTCAACTCCTTCGCTTTCTTCACTGGAAGAATTTAATGACTGTGTTTCTTCTTGTCAACTAATAGATCTGCCATATGAAGGCTCACCGTATACATGGGCAAGCGGCCGAGGATTAGGAATGGTCAGGAGGAGATTAGATCGTATGTTGTGTTCAGAATCTTATAATGCTTTGTTTCCTAATCTCCGGGTCAAGCATCTGGCTAGGCTGACATCAGATCATGCTCCCCTGCTTCTTCGTTCAATACAGACCTCATTCAGCGGTCCTAAGTCCTTCAGATTTCAAAATATGTGGGTAGAACATGCAGACTTTTATATCTTTGTGAAATCATCTTGGGAGTCTTATCCCACAACAGGGGGCATGAGAGGATTGTACAACAAATTACAAAGTCTGAAAAAGGACCTTCAGACATGGAACAAAAATGTTTTCGGTAACATATTTGACCAAGTGTCCCACTTGGAACATCAACTGGCTCGGTGTGAACATACTTATGATGCAGACCCGACCCCTGATACAAGAATGCAATATCATGAAACACAGGCGCAGTATAAGATTGCAGCACGTAAGCAACTACAATATTGGGCACAAAAGGCCAGACAAAAATGGATATCTGAGGGGGATGCAAATACGGCATTTTTTCACAATATTGTGAAGGATAGACACAGGCAGACAATCCACCAGATAAGAGATGAGGCAGGATTGATCATTGATACGCAAGTTGGTATACAAAATGCTGCCATAGAATATTTTAGCAAATTATTCACAGCAGAATCAATATCGGATGACCTTTCTATTCTTGAGCATATTCCTCAACTCATAACTTCAAGTGAAAACCAAATGCTCATGGCCTTGCCAACACAATCAGAGGTGAAAGAAGCAGTTTGGACTCTAGACCCAAACAGTGCCCCTGGACCAGATGGTTATAATGGCACTTTTTTCAGATTCTGTTGGGATATAATCCGAGAGGATATACACAAAGCGATGCAAGAATTTTTACTAGGCATTCCTCTCCCAAAGGCAATGGGGAGCACTTTAATTATCTTGCTGCCAAAGACAATCCCCTCGTTCATTCTCGGAATACAGGCCTATAAGCCTAGCAAATTTCATATCCAAGGTAGCTACCTGTATTATTGCAACGCGTATACAACCCTTACTGAAAAAATTATTACTGTTGAGCAGGCTGGCTTTGTGAAGGGTAGGGACATCACAGATCAGATACTGCTAGCACGGGAGATGATACACCTGCTGCCCTTGAAATCCAGAGGTTCCAATATTATCCTAAAACTAGATATGATGAAGGCGTTTGACAGGGTTAATTGGACCTTTCTCTCCCAATTGTTACGTAAATTTGGTTTTGCGGACAGGTTTATCCAGCTTGTCTTTAGTCATTTAAAAGGCACATATATGCCGGTACTAGTCAATGGCGTACCATCAGGTTTTTTTCAACCAACAAGGGGTGTTAAGCAAGGGGACCCGTTATCACCCATTCTATTCATCATTTCATCTGAGGCATTTTCAAGGGGCATAAACAATTTGGTGGAACAAGGAAAAATCATTCCCTTTTCAGCAGGCAGAGTGAAACCGGTTACTCACCTTGCCTTTGCTGATGATCTATTGGTGTTTCTTAATGGTGGGCTGAGAAATCTTAGAAAATTCAGAGAATTTCTACAATTATATCAGACGTCTTCGGGCCAGGCGGTGGTAAATTTTCATAAGTGTCATTTTATACCACCAGATTACCTTACTAGAGCGCAGGTTTCTCGAATGGAGCATGCGTTGCACATGACATCAGTCAGTTTGCCAATCAAATACTTAGGAGTGCAACTGCATCGTGGTAAGGAAAGAACTACACATTTTGCCACTCTGCTCTCCACAATTCAGTCTAAACTTGCAATGTGGCAAAACAAGTTTTTAGATCAAGCAGGCCGGTTAATTTTGATCAAACATGTTCTTGCGGCTATACCTCTACACATATTATCGGCCTGTCAACTACCCCAACGTATCATACATGCAATAACGCAAAGAATGATCAAATTTTTCTGGGGGAGTACGGACACAAGAAAAGGATATGCATGGATTCCGAGTGCCCATCTTTTTGGACCAACATCTGAAGGGGGCCTAGGACTAAGATCTTTAATTGATCTGCAAAAAGCGTATTCTTGCAGGATCTGGTGGCGTTATCAAGAAAACAATTCTCTATGGAGCAAGTTTCTACATGCACGGTACGCTCATCGTAATAATTATGGCATACGCATCACAGACTCACCGGTATGGAAGCGTATTTGTCGTATACACATATTTTGCAATGAGCATCTTGACCAGGAACATCGTACCATTCGAGATGCGTATGAACAGGTTAGACTCACCAGAAACTCTCGAATGTCATACATTTCATTTGGCATAAGAATAATCCTCCTCAAGTCCGTTTGTTTCTATGGAGGCTGTATAAAGGTGCACTTCCTGTCCCAAAAATTTACAGAAGTTTCTGTGTATCCACCCTTCGCAGTGTCCATTCTGTCTTACATCGCAAATAACTATTAATCATATTCTTGCATTGTCCGGAAATTGCTAGGATATGGAAAATGTATGTGACTCATTTGGATGGTCCTTCAACTAATGCTCCAAGTATCCAACAAAATTTAATGCAATGGTGGATATCAACAAAAGGCAAGACACTTAAGGGCATGTTTCGTATTGTGGCTCCAGCTATCATTGTATGGGAGATATGGAAAACATACACATCTATAACCTTTGGCGAGGGAAAATGGAGACTAGCAACAATGGGTGAAAATATTAGACGCGCTTTGTATGACTGGGCATCAGCACAAAGTGGAAAGAAATATGCAATATCAGATCAGTCTTTAATTGCTCTTGGTTTATCACCAAAGCTCCGTCCTTCTCGTTGCATCATTGTCAGATGGATTCATCCACCACCGGGCAGGATGAAATTAAATACAGACGCAGCTCATGGGAGATTTTCTGCGGCAGCAGGAGCAATATTGAGAGACAGTTCTGGCACATTCGTTAGGGCGATTTCTTTTCACTTGCCCCTCTCTACACCTAATGTAGCTGAATTACAAGCAGCTTATCTGAGCTTCTTATATTTTGCAACTCAATGGGGCCCAATAGATGTTGAAGTGGATGCATATGGGGTAGTTTCAGCAACACAGCGCAATGTTCATGGACTTGCCACAAGGTTCCAAGCACTACTCAGATCAACAATGGCTACACTTACATACGCTCCTCGCGAAGCCAATCAGCCTGCGCATTATCTAGCACAATATGGCCAACTCCATCAACATCTCACTGTCTTTCCTACGGTTGCATCTTTGCCATCAATGGTTCGGGCTTGCTACCTGACAGAGTGCATCCCTCATCTCCGACATGAACATGGCTAACATTCGAATTAGTTGCCCATATCACACGATATGGGCAACATGGGTACGCTTTGTCACCTGCTTACTACTGTCTTTTTCCATGGCTGCGTCATTGACATTTTCAAGTTTCCAGTTACCCATATCCTTCGATATGGGTAACTTGGGTAATGTGTTCTACTCAAATTACTGCTTATATGCATGTCCACCAAATGCCATTTTTCATATTTCTCAGTGTACTAATTGGTTTCTGTTTCTATGCATGGCTCTACTGATGCAACACTGCTGGCGGAGATATCTCTTCAACACGAATCCACTTGCCGTATACAACATTCAACTATGGATTTCAGCAAGCGTCACACATCTACATTAGCCTACTCAACAGCTCACTCCTTTCATATAAATATGTACGCTTTTTCCTTCGCCAAGGTTTTATCCACAAGGGTGGTTTTACTTGGCAAGGTTTTAATGCGGCATATCATATATGATTGGAGATTAGAAATTATTTGCGCATTGTACTATTATTATTCATACGCTCAAATATTTGTAATATGGTTTCCCTCCACCATAAGTGTGACTTAATAAATTCATTCCTTTCGGAAAAAAAAATATGACTAACATATAAAAAAGATGGCGGCGGCTCCGGCGATCTCTCGGATTGCGTATCACCATGGCAAAAGTTCCGACCTTTGATCACATTCATCTTCGTCTCCATCTCAAATACCAGTCAAGCTTCGCTACAGTACTATACCATTGTTCAGTTACCAGAATTATTTACATTGTCAATTTTTTGTATTGATGCGACAATGTCGGATGTTTCTGCGCTCAAAAAAACATTCGCGGAGGCTTTAGCCCCGACTACACTGGAGGCGCGCTGCAACAATCCGATCAATATCATGCTACAAAGGTATGCCTTCTATATCATTCACAAAGGATGAAGTTGATCATTACTCATTGCCATTCAAATATACATTGGTTGGTTCCTTCTGGAATGGACGTCCCAATATGAAGCAATTAGCCGCTTGTATGGAATGGATAGGTTTCAAAACAACTCCAAAACTAGGATTACCTGATGATGAACATTATTCTCACTTTTCATCATCCAGATGATTATCACCGCTGCTTTTTATGTAGATCATGGACTGTTAATGGCTATATTATGAGGGTGACAAAATGGACACCAGATTTTGATCCAAAGATAGATAAACCGATTGTTCCAATATGGGTGTCCGTTAGAGGTATTCCGTTATATTTACAAAATAAATCACATTATGGGACATTGCTCATATGATCGGTTTGCCATTGAAAATGGATTCTGCTACCTCTAATGGAGTGAGACCTTCAGTGGTTCGCCTGTGTATTGAAGTGGATATATCCAAGGCATTACCGGCTCGTCTACATATTCAAGGGGGGACCATGAATTATATCCCACTGTGGAATATGAAAATGTTCCATTATTCTGTACCTCTTGTCGCATTCTAGGACATGAATCCAAAAATTGCAATCCTGTTGGGGAAGATCATCGGGAAAAGGAAAGGGATACAGTTGTTAACCCTACCAAATTGAAGGGAAAATCCAAAAGATGGACTCCAAAGAAAAATATTCCCACTCACACAATTATGGTTGAAGAAGAGGATGACGATCAAGAATTGCCTAATGACAATCCTAACATCAAGCAACCAAATCCACCAACTGATATTCAGGAAGATAAAGATGCAATCGTTGAGATCACAAATGAGCAAGATTTATCAAAAGCTGGCGTTTCACTTGTCCACATAATGGAGGAACATGATGATGTTTTAGATGCGACAATATCCGATTCTGAACTCTTAATTCGAGATCCAAATGTTTCTGGAGATAGATATCAGCAACCAAATATAAACACTAGGGATCATCCTGCTGATATTCAACCGCAACAATGCAATTTGCAAGAAGCCCTTACAATATCCGCACAAGCATTGACAAGTTGCATGGGTCCAGTTGACTCATTTGCTAAATCCACAGATCAATTACTTCATGAGTTGGAAGATCCTAATCCCATAACGAGACGTCGACGAACAAAGCAAGAAATGTTGCCACATATACACAGACATCTGAACGGCTAACAAGATCTTCAAATTTATCCTCATCATCATCTCAATGATCTGCCTCATTTGGAATGTGCAGGGAATTGCTACCTCTCTGGTACGCATCCGTAAACTTGTAACATCTCATAAACTACAACTACTACTCATCATTGAACTGAAGAAGGATTTTGCAAATCTCATTCGAATACAAAGACAATTGAAGTTTTCGCATGGTGAAGCAGTTTGTAGAGGAAAAATATGGATATTCTGGACTAGTAACTCTCTCAGATTAATTTCTACAATCTATGATGAACAATGTTCGCACTTTAAATTTCAGATAGTTGTCTCGGATGTTCGCTTCTGGTTCTCTCCATTATATGGATTACATACGGTTACTGATCGCCGCAGGTTGTGGCTTGCTTTACAGCAGCATCATAACACACATTCAGATCCATGGTTATTAGGAGGAGATTTCAATACTTTTTTAACTGTTGAAGAACATGATGGGCTTTCTTTCCCTTCCATGTCTTCGTTGGAGGATTTTAATGATTGCGTTTCCTCTTGCTCTTTAATAGAATTGCCATTTGAGGGTCCTATGTATACTTGGATGAGTGGACGAGGATTGGGAATAGTTCGACGTCGGTTGGATCGTATGTTATGCTCAGAATCATTTAATAATTTATTTCCCAACCTCCACGTGAAACATCTTCCAAGATTAACATCTAATCATGCTCCATTACTTTTACAATCTATGCAGTCTGCCTTTAGCGGGCCAAAATCATTCCGCTTTCAGAATATGTGGTTGGAGCATATGGAATTTCATTCATTTGTGAAATCTTCATGGGATTCATACCCTACCATAGGAGGAATGCATGGTTTATATAATAAGCTTCATCGGTTTAAAAAAGATCTTTCATAATATTGTAAAGGATCGTCATTCTCGACAGGCCATCACCGCAATAAAGGATATGGAGGGCAATGTTTGTGATACACAAAGCAGTATTCAACAGGCTGCGGTTGTCTATTACAAAAGCTTATTTTCAGCAGAGTCAATTTATGAGGATACTGCTATTCTGGATCACATCCCACATATAGTATCTGACTCTGAAAATCAGATTTTGGAAGCTTTGCCAACACTCACAGAGGTAAAAGAAGCAGTGTGGGCACTTGATCCAAAAAGTGCCCCTGGACCAGATGGATACAATGGATATTTGTTCCGCACATGTTGGGATGTCGTACGAATTGATGTCTATAAAGCAATGCAGGAATTCTTCCTTGGCATCCCTATTCCACAGGCGATGGGTAGTACGTTAATAATGGCGCTACCCAAGGTTTCTAATCCATGCACATTTTCTGATTATCGCCCCAATAAGTCTAGCCAATTTCATCTCCAAGTTGGCAGCACGTATAATTGCAACAAGAATGCAGCCATATTACAGCGACTTATTTCTGAGGAGCAAGGAGGTTTTGTAAAGGGTAGAGACATATCGGATCAGATTGTTATGGCTCGTGAGATGGTACATCTACTACACAAGACAGTTAAGAGGTTCAAATGTTATTATCAAGCTTGACATGATGAAAGCGTTTGATAGAGTTAATTGGACATTTCTCTCCTAAACTACTATCAAGATTTGGTTTTGCATCAAGATTTATCAATCATATAGTTAATCTTCTTAAGGGAACGTATATATCAGTATTGATAAATGGAGTTCCTTCTGGCTTCTTTCAGCCATCGAGAGGAGTTAGACAAGGTGACCCACTATCGCCCATATTATTTATACTTGCATCCGAGGCTTTTTCATGGGGACTGAATAATTTGTCGAACAAGGGATTATTACACCTTTTAATGCAGGCAGACCAAAGACAATTACTCACTTAGCCTTTGCAGATGATTTGTTGGTGTTTATAAATGGTGGATTGAGAAACTTAAAGATGTTCAGAAAATTCTTGGAATCATATGAAACTGCGTCAGGTCAAGCGGCAAATTTTCAGAAGAGCCATTTGTTCCAGCAGCCTATCTTTCTCAAATGCAGAATTAGGAGGATGGAATCTATTGCTACACATGACAGCAGTTTCTCTACCAATAAAGTATTTAGGAGTCCAGTTGCATAGGGGGAAGGAAAGGGCTGCACATTTTACTAGTCTAATTTCTTCGGTTCAATCAAAGCTCTCAATGTGGCATAATAAGTATCTCAATTATGCCGGCAGATTAATATTAATCAACATGTCTTAGCTGCTATTCCTTTACACATATTGGCTGCTTGTATGTTGCCGTAGAGCCTCATTCGTTTGATTCAGCGATTGATGATTTAAATTTTTTTAGGGTTTCACAGAGATGCGGATACGTCATTCTTGGGTTTCCAGAGAGAAACATTTTGGTCACACATCTTAGGCAGAATAGGATTAAGAAAACTAGAAGGTCTTCAGACAGCCTACTCTTGCAGATTATGGTGGAAATATCAAGCAAATAATCGTTATGGAGCAAATTTTTTCATGCAAGGTATGCAACCCGTAATTCTTATAACATAAGGCTCACAGATTCCCAGTTTGGAAGCGCATTTGCAGAGTTCATTCGTTTTGTCTAGATAATATGGACAGCGAACAATACACAATTCGTAAGGCTTATGATCAGGTCCGTACAAGGAGAAATTCTCGTATGTCCAACGAATTCATATGGCATAAACATATTCCCCCTCACATTCGGGTTTTTCTGTGGCGCATTTATCGAACTGCATTACCTCTTCCTGCAAATCTTCAAAGTTTGCCTATATTAATCCTACACAATGTCCCTTCTATTTTGAAGCACAAATTACAGTGGATCATATATTCTTGGATTGTTCTGAAGTTGCAGAAATTTGGAATTTATACTCAGTTTACTTGGATGGTCCTTCTAATAAAGTCAGCACATTGCAACAAAATTAATTCAATGGTGGATATCTACCAAAGGTAAAAATCTTAAAGGTGTCTTGAGAATAGTAGCCCCGCCCTTCATCGTTTGGGAATTGTGGAAAGCCTACACTTCTATCATTTCTTGGGACGAACGCTGGAGGCAGAGAACTGTGATGGAAAACATTTGCCGCTCTTTGTATGATTGGTCATCAATTCAAAGGGGGGAAGAAATTTTCAGTATCTAATCAGGCATTAATTGATATAGTCTTAACTCCTAAGTTAAACCCTCCTAGATGCATGGTTGTTAGATGGATTCATCCTCCGCAGGGTAGATTGAAGCTAAACACCGGCGTGGCTCATGGGAGACATTCAGCAGCAGCGGGCGCAATCTTGCGTGACAGTAATGGTACATTTATGGCAGCATATCTTACCACCTTCCGTTAACTACTCCAGCCACAACTGAATTTCAAGCAACATATTTTGGATACTTATATTTTGCCACACAATGGAGCTCCATCGACGTTGAAGTAGATGTGCAGGGAGTACTTTCAACTGTCCACAATAATATGGATCTGCATGCTTCCATATTCCGCAGCATGTTACTTTCAACATCATCTGAGTTAACATACACTCCTAGGGAGGCTAATCAACCAACTCATTTTTTAGCACAACATGGTCAATTCCATCAGCAACTTAAAGTTTTTACGACAGTAGCTGCACTGCCACCACTAGTGCATGCTTCATACCAGACAGAGAACACAACCTCATATTAGACATGCATACTGCTCGTGATCATACTTGTTGCCTATATCGCATGATATGGGCAACGTGGATAAGCTTCAAAATCCCCTCCATGCTTGTTTCTCACATCATATTTCATCCTCACACAGCGTTGCTAAGCTTATGGTTGCCCATATCTTCGGATATGGGTAACATGGGTAATTTATTACACAATATATCTTGCTACATTCAGCGTGCTACTTCTCTTCTTACATTACAAACTCTCTCGGTGATCACTAACTTTCACTCTCTTATGTGCATGATATCTTGGCCACGACAACAACTTCGGAGGTGCTCAATATACAAGATTCAGGCCTGGCTCCACAACGCTCAACTTTTGGATACTGCAATGATCATGAGGATATCTACTTTGTATTCATATGCTCCCTCCAATCATATAAATATGTACGCTTTTTCCTTCGCCAAGGTTTTATCCACAACGGTGGTTTTACTTGGCAAGGTTTTAATGCGGCATATCATATATGATTGGAGAATAGAAATTATAGGCTCGTTATATTACCATTTCTCATACATTGATGAACGTTGTAATATGGTTTTCCTCTACCATAAGTGAGGCATAATAAAACATATCCTTTTATTGCCAAAAAATATATATATGAATGTATATATATATATAATGTTTTTTGGTGAAGGACGGGCGGTACCGTC
>AP025064.1:26595437-26694384 GCA_036186865.1 Eustoma russellianum | reverse complement strand
GCTCAACTTTTGGATACTGCAATGATCATGAGGATATCTACTTTGTATTCATATGCTCCCTCCAATCATATAAATATGTACGCTTTTTCCTTCGCCAAGGTTTTATCCACAACGGTGGTTTTACTTGGCAAGGTTTTAATGCGGCATATCATATATGATTGGAGAATAGAAATTATAGGCTCGTTATATTACCATTTCTCATACATTGATGAACGTTGTAATATGGTTTTCCTCTACCATAAGTGAGGCATAATAAAACATATCCTTTTATTGCCAAAAAATATATATATGAATGTATATATATATATAATGTTTTTTGGTGAAGGACGGGCGGTACCGTCTGAGCATTTTATTAATGTATAACCCTCACTTGTGGCGGAGGAATATCGTGGTTACTCCGGCTCCTATCTAAGGTGGGAGACTCTCCCAAACCAAACAGTACTAATATATGAAAATGCAATCCAAAAGTAAAACAAAATTAAGCAATAAAGTACAATATATGAAGTGAAAAAAAATCTCTTGTCCAACAATAGCATGTCGATGACAAGTCAGAGAAGCGTCCAAAGAATATCCACAGTAAAAAGGCTTGACTATAGGATGTGTGGCATGTCGACAACTCGTATATCTCAGGAATAAATACAATTATCGTGTCGTATACACAAGAATATACCAATCCAAGAATGGAGAAAAGCAGGCGATGGAGAGAAGAATACCCAGGTTGCTCGTTACCAATGATGGCACGTGCAACAAATAAAGTAGAATGTGCCAGCATGCAGCAACTTGAAAGAGACGCAGGATAGGTACCATAATCCTCAGTATGCAACATAAAGAAAATGTTATGTGGCTAGCAGGTATTAGAAAGAAGGAAACAAGTGAATCAAACAATACATACCCGGCCGCCCGCATCAAATGAATACGGGCAAAAGAAATGGACGTGCTTTGAACTGTCCATTATGGTCTGACATAGGCTGTATGGACATCAGTAATTACGCTGCCACGATCCAAACACAGAAGTTCTGATAAGGCGGAAAATATACTTGTTTGAGGCTGCAAAATGCCATACTGAGCTAGGTAATGAGCAGCCGAATTTGCCTCTTAAGGAATGTAATCGACTCTCGATCTCATAAGCTGTAAATATTGCTTTATCCTGTGACAATCCTCTCCCAATCGTGATGTAACCGCACGCGATCCTTGAATGAGTTTCAACAAAGCCAAGCAGTCTATTTCGATATGTAAATCCATATATCCGACAGTGGCATAAAAGAATAATGAAAGTAGTAATGCTTGCATTTCTGCTTGTAAGGCAGATAAAATCGGCAATGAAAAGGATATAGCACGAATGAACTGCCCCACATCATTTAGCAACACCGCTCCTCTTGCTGAAGCATGCTTACCGAAGGCTACATCAATATTCAACTTTAATTTGCCTGTAGGTGGGAGGCTCCATTTGACAACTTGAACTCTTCTTGAACGTATGTAAGGTGAATAATTTATTGCAACTAAACGTTGAATGGGCTCAGCAAATTTTTTCTCAGATACCGAAGCACACCATGTAAAAATGTTCGTGCAGATGCTCTCATGAACCTAAATCTTAGGAAAAACTTCATCACCAAAGATTATCATCGCGTATTCTTTCCAAATGGCCCAAGATGCAATTAGTGGAACCACAACCGCCAGATGGCCAAGCATATTAAACTTACACGCTTTGCACCACCATCTGTGCAAGTATTGACGGAATGCACCAAAGGTTGGGTTTGGGCCATCAAATATATAGGCCAAATGTCTCCAAATAGACTGAATCACGGGACATGCATAAAATATATGAGAAGCTATCGCTGAATCACCTCGGCAAAAGACGCAACAAATAGGAAATGCAACCACCCACTGACTAATATTATCCGGCAATGGCAATGCATTATGCCATAGCCTCCATCAGAACACTTGTGCTGCAGCAGGAGTTCCAGACCACCAAATATATCGCGCCATCACAAAATTAACACCATGTGACTGACAAATGTTATATGCACTTCCTAGACTAAATTGGCCATTATTGTCAGCATTCCAAGATAATCCATATGGCGTCCTTTGCACATGTAGTAAGCAAAAGGAATTAATAGGACACAATCGCTTTGAGTCATATACATACTCACACATAGAAGGACGTCCACCATATTTTTGCCATACATAAACTACCCAAGGTGATGTGGAAGTATGATACATCCACCATAATTTACATTCATATGCCTTTTGTAAAACACGAAGATTACGAATGGCCAATCCCCTTCCTCTTTAGGATAGCATACTGTATCCCACGATCTCCAATGATGACGATGATGCCATAAGAAATTAGCCATTTTCCTATGAATTTCAGCTATAACACTTGTAGGAAGTTTAGCAGCCGCCATAATATGTAAAGGCATAGCAGATAACACCGACTGTATTAAAGCCACTCTTCCAGCCATACTTAATAGTTTTTGAGACCAACCTGTCAATCATGCATCAAAATGATCCAGCAAAGAGGTACAATACTGAGAACGATTAATACCTTTAAAAAGATAGGATCCTAGATACTTGATGGGCAACGTCGAAAGCCGCATATTCAACGCCATTGATGCTCGTTGTGCGGAGACCCCCTCCCACCACAATCTGGCTCTTGTGGTAGTTAACTAGTTGACCCGATGCCCTTTGATAATGCTCAAGAAATTGCTTGAATGCTTGCAGATTAATAAGAGAGCCATTAAGAAAAACCAATAAATCATCTGCAAATCCAAGATGTGAGTCTGGCTATACTCGACCACTTGCGAAACCCTTTAGTGTACCATTGCAAAATAATGCATTTAACCCTCTCGAGAATCCCTCAGATGCAAGAATAAAAAGAATAGGGGACAACGGATCTCCTTTTTTAACTCCTCTTGATGGGCTAAACAAACCACAAGGCTTGCCATTTATTAACACAGAACAATGTGTAGAAGACAAATTATTCATTATAAGACGGACAAACAGTGAATGAAATCCAAAGCGCAATAACAACTTTTCCAAATACTGCCATGATACACGATCGAAAGCCTTAGCCATATCCAGTTTAATCATTACCTGTCCTCCGACATTTACGATCAAGAATATGTACCGTCTCTTTTGCCATCAATATCTGCTCAGAAATGCCCGACCAGGCATAAAACCCAACTGCTCTGAAGAAATGAGTCTAGTCAAGAGGACACTGATTCAAGTTGATATAATACACATAACAACCTTAGAAACAAAATTTGTCAAACAAATAGGACGATAATCACCAAAAGTGGATGGATTATGTACCTTAGGAAGCAATCAAAGCAAAGATGCTGACATCGACTGGGGAACTCGAATACCCAAAAACAATTCCTGCACAGCCAACAGAACGTCTAACCTTATATCCTCCCAAAAATGCCTGTAAAATGAACCAGGGTAACCGTCTGGACCCAGAGCACTGGATGGGCTTAACTGCCATACCGCATTCCGGACCTCTTCAAGCATAGGCATCATTAACAATTGAGTATTATCATCCTCAGTCAAAACTTGTGGAATATGCTGAAGTACAACTTCATGCTCAAAAGTGGGTTCCGCAGCAAATAGTCGATCAAAGAAAGATACTGCCTCAACCTGTATAGTCTGCTCTGTTCTGCCTATTAATTGATGCAATGACTTGCTTCTGTCTTCTTATCTTAACTGTCTGATGATAGTACGCTGTATTAACATCTCCCTCTTTAAGCCATTTGATATTCTCTTTTTTGCTTCCAATAAATCATGGCTCTTGTTTCCATGGCCACCAGCTATGTTTTCGCCGCATGATATGCCTCTCTGTTGGTTGCGTTCGGCACAGCATTGCGAGTCTTTTCTGCTTTAATAGTATCCTCCTCAGTCGCCAATAAATTAGTGAAAATATTATCGAATTTCTGCTTATTCCACAAATGCAGATCAGATTTTAACCTCTTCAACTTGGCATAAAGCCCATACATACCACCAATTGTTGGATATGTTCGCCATTGCACACGTACGTAAGCATCAAAATCTGCATGTGTTGACCATGCATTCAAGTAGCGAAATGAAGCTGGATTCGAAGAACTCTCTGACTGACATTGAAACAATAATGGTGAGTGATCAAATGTTGCACGATGAAGATGGCGGACGAATATCGAAGCACGGCCATCCGAATATGCCTGTTTGCAAAAGAAGCAATCCAATCGACGCTAGACCTTACCCAATCCACGTCCATCAGACCAAGTAAATGGCGACCCTTGCAACGGAAGATCTAGCAACTCACAAGACTCAACAAAACTTTTTAAAATCCGTTAAAATTCACAAGGAGGGCGTTGAGATACACTTATGCTCCTCTAATGATAAGAAAGTATTAAAATCACCATCTACTAACCAAGGCAGGTCTACCAATGCATGAAATAGCTGCAAATCATGCCATAATGGCCTCCGAGATGCCACTGTGTGTCGCGCATAGACTGCTATGAACCAGAATTCTTTACCAGTTGAATGGAAAAGAAAACGTAGCAAAATATTTTGCACACCTAGTCTAACACCCAATAGTGTTAGAAAAGAATCACGTCAAGAGATCCATATATTATTATCTTCATAAGAACACGTTTTTGAAAACCCTAACTGCAATCGAAAATGCTCCAGCCGAGATAATCTAATCTTAGGCTCAATCAATATTAATAACTGTAAACTGTATTGACGAATGAGAAAATTAAGACGTGCTATCGAGGTGTTGATACCTCGAATATTTCCATTCAATATCATCCGGGAAAACTAACAAGGTTGCTGATGCATTAAGTCGGAAAGCAAGTCACCCACGGCAACCACCTCTTCAGCGAGACATGGAAGAGTTTGGCTTAGAAGAAGTTGACTCAGTCGATGAGGTTCTCGCCAAGTTAGTTCTTGTTCCTTCATTGATTGATAAGATCAAAGAGGCTCAAGGGAATGATGAAGCATTGAGGAAAATCAAAGAAAGGATGAAAGATAAGCCACGAGACGACTTTGAAGTTCGCAGCGATGGCATTTTATGGTATCGAGGACGGTTGTGTGTCCTCGAAAGCAAAGACTTAAAGATGAAGTTTTGATGGAAGCTCATAATTCTCGATTGTCTGTACACCTTGGAGCTAATAAGATGTACCGAGATCTCAAGCAAAAGTTTTGGTGGCCTGGTATGAAGAATCAAATAGCAGAATTTATCGAGCGATGTCTAATTTGTCAAAGAGTAAAAGCCAAGCACCAAAGACCCGCTGGATTATTGCAACACTTAGAAGTTCAAGAATTGAAATGGGATCACATCACCATGGACTTTGTGACCGATTTACCCAAGACTAAGCATGGGAATGATGCTATATGGGTCATTGTGGATCGTTTGACTAAGTCTGCTCACTTTTTGGCTATGACGATTAAGGCATCCATGGAGAAGTTGGCCTCTATGTATATTGCCCAGATTGTTTGTTTGCATGGAGTGCTCATAAGTATCGTATGCGACCGCGACCCACGATTTACTTCGAGATTTTGGACAGCCTTGCAAAAGGCAATGGGCACAGAGATTAGAATGAGTTCCGCATTTCATCCTCAAACAGATGGACAATCAGAAAGAACAATCCAAACCCTTGAGGATATGCTTCGCGCTTGCATTCTTGATTTTGGAGGAAGCTGGGATAAAAGCCTTAAGCTCGTTGAGTTTTCTTACAATAATAGCTTCCACAGATCCATCGGAATGGCGTCTTATAAGGCATTGTATGGACGAAAATGTCGATCCCCACTCTATTTGGACGAGATTGGAGATAAGATCTATGCAGGACCCGACATTGTTGAGCAAACACGAGAAAAGCTGAAGTTGGTCCAGCAAAGACTAAGAGCAGCACAAGATAGAACAAAAATATGGGCAGATGAAAGAAGGAGACCTTTGGAGTTTCAAGAAGGAGAGAAAGTTTTCCTAAAGGTTTCTCCGACCAAAGGAGTTAAAAGATTTGGCATCAAAGGAAAGCTAAGCCCAAGATTCGTTGGACCTTATGAGATACTTGAGAGAGTGGGCGAAGTCGCGTATCGCTTGGCGTTACCACCATCTCTCTCTCAACCGAATGATGTATTCCATGTTTCTCAACTTCGCCGATATGTATATGACCCTAGCCACATCCTTGAAAACCAACAGTTGAAGGTTGAAGATGATGTATCTTATGAAGAGGAACCCTTAAGGATCGTTGATCGGAAAGAAAAAGCCTTAAGAAAGAGAACCATACCCATGGTGAAGGTACAATGTAAGCATCATTCGGAAGCAGAAGCTACATGGGAAACGGAGGAAGACATGAGGAGTAGATATCCACATCTTTTTGACTAGTTTTGAAGTTTCGAGGACGAAACTTATGATAAGGGGGGGAGGATGTTGTACCCCAACGACCATGTACTTGAAACTATGATTAAGTGACGGAATAAAAGCGATGATTTCTTTAAGTGCATGCTACTTAAGTCAATTTAACACTCTTTACTTAAATACTTTTGTGATGGATACTAAATAATTATATAAGGGGATGTCACAAGGCATTGTGATACCTTATGAAATTCGGCCAAGAGGCCTTGATCAACCTTGAAATAAACTCATTTTTATAAGAATGCAAACTTAAATGATCCTCACAAAGCAAGATTAAAATCATATTAGATAAAATAAATAATAGCATAAATTATATAAGTATGAGATTTGATAAATGTGAAAAGACTAAAATATCCCCAACCAAACCCCTAACTTTCGGCCAAGGCCTCTCCAAGGGGTTCTAGAATTCTCTAAAATTTTTCAATTCCTTCTTAGAATTTAAAATAACAAATTAGATTATCAATTAAAGAAATAACATAAACTAGGACAAGCATGCAAAGTGGAAATATTAAACTATTAGAAATAGTCTTGCATGGGAGACAAAACATGGTCAAAAGTGGTCTCCTCATAAGACCCAAACTTCTCTTTTTCTACCTTTCATGAAGCCTTGTTCCCTTGACCCCCCCTTCCCAACCGTCGCCCCCTCCCCCTTACAACCCTAGTTTTTAAATTTTGCAAGACAAACCTCAATTCCTTCCATCTTGAATCTTCCCTCAAGCAAAACCAAGCCAACACTTAAGAAAGTTTTTCATCTCCCTCCACACTCCAACATTTCGGCCCCTCCATCCTTGAAGGCTAGAAGCTCTCATTCAAGTTCCATCTTCAAGCCAACAAGTGTTTAGGTAAGTTTTCTTCTAAGTCCATTAAGTAACTTCTTGATGCATAATAGTGAAGCTCACATGATTTCTTCCCTCCACCCCAAAACCGTGGCCTCCATGTTCAACTAGGTGGAAGACATCAACTCTCTTATGTGGTGCTTTATTGTGACATTTGAATCTCCACTCAAGCTCATTTCGGTAAGATGTTCTAGCCTCAAATACATCATATTTTCACTATTGAATAAAGACTAACCCTCTTCTTTCCTCTCCATCAAAGCCGTGTAACCAAGGGTGAAGAAGGAAGTGGATTTCAACTCAACTCACTCCATAACCAAGCAAAGACAAGAGCTTTAGCTTGAAGAGGCAAGTATACAATGATCTCTCATGATTTATTTAAAGAGTTAGTGACTTGAATGCTTAGAGGTCCTTAAGATTTGATCTTTAGTGGAATATTCTAAGTTTAAGATTAATTCTTAAAGATTCCTTAAGAACAATGCATTTCATGTGGCTTATTCTCTCAAAGATGGAATCTTTTATTACATGCATTTAGTTACAAGGCTGTTTTGAGATGATTTAAGGTGCAACTAAGTGAGTCTAGGCAAGATTGATTCTTGATTGAAATGTGAAAGGTCTAAGAAAAGCATGCATGTGAAAGATAGGAGTTTTATGAAGTTGTTTGTAAGATTAGTTTAAGATGAACCTTGAATGTGATTGCATGCTTGAAAATGTGTGGAAAAATGGTGGCTAAGGCACCCCTAGGTTCGGCCTAAAAGAGGGAAGAGGAGGTGAGTATTGTCTTAAAGATGAACACTTGTTTTGGTGCATAAATGACACTTACCTTGTTATTATCTCCAAACTGTATGTGTGATGAAAAGGTGACTTTATTGTAAGCATGCAACCTGGATATTTATGTTACAATGGAGTGCAAGTGATAATCAATAATAGGTTTCATGCGAACAAGATGAATGATGGACATTTGACATGCATAGATGACAAAATAGCAAACTACTGGAACTGGCTGAAGGAAGTGACATTTTCAACGACCTAAGAACTAACCTTGCAGACCTTCAATGAAGCTAATTTTTGGTACAAAGTTACCCTTATGAATTTAGCACAAGTGAGAGTTGGGATTTCGTTAAAAAAAGTTACAGATTATTTTTAAGAAATTATGCGGTAAAACTGCTCCAGTTCAAAATTCTGGAGCTGGACAGAATTGCACACTGACTTCAACGGCTTAAAAGAGGACATTGTAAACCTTCAATAAATCTGATTTTTGGCACAATGCTATCCCCATGTGTATAGAAGAGATGAGAGTTGGAATTTTGTTAAAATGAGCTATGGTTAATTTTTGATAAAATATTTGGTAAGTATGGTAAGACTTAAAAACGGGAACTGAGCAGAATGGTAACCTCTTTTGACTAGCTTGAAAAAGGACCTTGTAGAGGACCAATAAAGCTGATTTTTGGCATGGTAATAATCCTATGAGTTTAGTAAACACGCCAGCAGAAATTTTGGTAAAAGAAGATCTGGATTATGTTTAATGAATTAATTAGTCAAACTGCCCAACTGAAATCACTAGAACCAACCTGAAGTTTAGTGACGACTTTCTGGACTCAGAAAGGGAACTTAGAGATATGAAAATAGGCTAAATTTCGTAGGATACTAGTTCCACATGATTATGATTTGTGCGAGTTGGAATTTCTAAAAAACGAATAACGGATTTGCCGCAATTGAATTTTTGGTAAAATGGGTCGGTTCAGTTTTAGCATTTAACCCATCTCAGAAACTTTATTAAATGAGCCCTTTATGGTTATCAGATTAATCTGAAAATCTTATGACAATATGTTGTTTCACGCCATGACTTGCATTGCATATCACTGCATATATCACGCATGATCATGAAACTGGTTTTATGGATTCTACTTATGCAAGCAAGTTTTATAAGCAGCTATGTTTTCGTTATGCGTGAAAATTTTTTACGGTCCCATGGTTTTAAAGAAAGCTTCATGATTCCTTTGCCGGCCAAGCATGCGACTAACCCGACTCTAGACCCGGGGTTAATTGGTCTGTTGACATGATATGTTCTGGATCCGTTCAGACCCGGGGTTAATTGGCCTGTTACATGTTCTGGACCCGTTCAGATCTGGGGTTAATTGATCTGATATCTGTTCTGGACCCGTTCAGATCCGGGGTTAACTGATCTGATATCTGTTCTGGACCCGTCCCAGACCCGGGGTTAATTGGTCTGATGATATGTTCTGGACCCGCTCAGATCCGGGGTTAATTGATCTGACACTCTGTTTTTACGACATGTTATTTTATGGGACCAAAATGATGTTTTGACACGACATGACATCATAAATTACATCTTGCATAATTCACGATCATGAGGACATGTTGCATCTTACAGTTAATGGTTAATAAGTTATTATTGGTATAGCATTACCTAAAATCATGCTTAAGCCGAACGTCAAGTAGGCTCAGGATTTAAGATCAGGTATGAATTATGATTATTTGAGGTTTTTGGGGTAATACATTCATGTTATGATTCTTTACGTATTTCATGGTTGTTTATTGTATTCTTGCTGGGTGATTTTTATCACTCACACTTTATTTTTCCCCAGAGCCAGGTAATGCCAAGATAGAATGGGTCGAGGATGAGCCGAGGGTACCTTATCCATAGGCGAGGAGGATGAAGGGAGCTAAGCTTAAGGACTTTTATGCTGTCAAGACGATTGTATAATGAACAATGTTGAACTCTCTGAATTTTGGTTATGTTATTTTGTGGGATTTCTACTTTTGGGGAACTTAGTAATTTCGTAATGCATGTCTAATTTGAAAAGTTTTAATTCTGCCTAATTTTACTACCATGTTGAATGTTACCATGGGAGTCCATGGCCTATGTTATGGATTTTCGCATGTTATGCATGACGCTTTGTACTCTCCTTAGTGAAGTACGGGTGGTGCACCGTATTCGGACGAGGTCCGGGTGCGGGGCGCTAAAGGTGGTATCAGAGCCCAGGCTCTAGATTTCGGGCAGAACATAGGACTAAGTTATGATCTTAGCAATCTAAGTTTGATCTTAGACCTAAGTCATGATCTTAGATGAGTGATGACCTTAGACTAGGACCACGTAGACTGGGTTTAGGATATAACTTAATAAGTATCCTGAACTATGAAAGTTAAGTCCATGACGTAAGACGTGCCCTTTCCTTCCGTATTTTAAAATTTTCAAATTATGGTCCTTGGTGATTTTCTTCCGATATTCTAAATAGACGTTAAACCCATAAGTGCAGATGGTGAGACCATGTGGCAGACCACCGAGAGCATGACCAGCTGCTCCAGAGCCCATTCCTCCACCTCCAGAACAGGTCCCGTCGCCACCTCAGCCGGACCGGGATCCTCCAGCGCAGAATAATCCGTCACCAGCTCCACATGCACCTGTTCCTCCGGTCATCCCGGATATGAATACTTTTTAGGCCTTTTGTCAAGTTGTTACGCAAATAGGGCAAGGCCTAATTCATCAGAATGCTCCACCTCAGCCACATCAGCCAGTAAGGGATGCCCAGTTCTATTTTGAGAAGCTCAAGAGGGCTAATGTACCACCGTTTGAGGGAAAACCAGACCCAGACACTGCGGAGAAGTGGCTAGATGAAGCTGAAAATTGTTTTGAGCTAATTCAGGCCTCGGAGGAGATGAAGGCACAGGCTATCAGACCTTTCTTGATCAGTGAAGCTAATCAATGGTGGAAGACGAATCTGCAACCTTTGCCCAGACCTATTACTTGGGAAAGATTTCTGCAAGAATTTCATAAGTTTTATATCCCTCCGTCAGTCAAATTGCAAAAGAGGCATGAGTTTGAATCTCTGAAGCAAGAGCCGGGCATGACGGTAGCTGAGTACGAAAATAAGTTCATCGCACTTGGGAGGTTTCATCCGGTTACTATGAATGATGAAGAAACAAAAATGCTGAAGTTCGAAAGAGGTCTGAATCCGGGGATTAGAACGTGGTTAGTGAATGCAAATCCTGTCAATTTTGGAGCACTTCTAGATGCATGCTACCGCATAGAGAGGGATATTATCCGAAGAGATGATGTGGGTCAAAAACGAGAAAGACAAGGGACTGGAAATGAGAAGTATAGGAAAATGGCTAAGACAAGTTTCCGAGGATCCGTTCGTCAGGGGCAATCTCAAGGACAGAATCAGCGCCGTAAGCAAAACCAAAACAATCAGCAGAAGAATCAGGCCCCATCTCAGCAGCCAGCAATACCAGTATGCCCTCATTGCCAGAAGAGGCACATGGGAGAGTGTAGGTGGAAGACAGGTAAATGCTTTGGTTGCGGCAAAGATGGCCACATGATCAAGGACTGCCCAGAAAAGGGAGCGCAACCACAACAACAGCAAAGGAACCAGCGGCCACGTGCAAATGCAAGGGTGCACGCCATGACTGATGCTGATGTTGAAGAGACTGCTGACGTAGTGACTGGTAAGATTTAAAAGTTTTATGTCTTCAGTACGTTTTCCTCATACATACCTATCATTGCTTAGCAAAATATGCATGGTTCAGGAACTATCCTAGTGTGTAGCATACCCGCAAATGTGTTGTTTTACAGTGGCGCTAGCCACTCATTTATCTCCAGGAAGTTTGCTAAGAATATCGATCCTGATCCAGTCCGATTAGATTCACCTTATAGAGTACAAGCAGCTGGCGACCAGGTGCTTGTTTCCCATCACCTATTCAGAAATTGTGCGCTTGAGTTTAATGACCAGTTGTTTGAGGCCAATTTGATCCCTATATCTATGAGTGATTTTGACGTGATTCTCGGAATGGATTGACTTTCGAAGAATCATGCCCACATTGACTGCCGAAGCAGGAAAGTTATCATTAAGGACCCAGCTTGAGAAGAGATGTCATTCCAAGGAGGAGCTAAGTTAAAGAAACCATCCAAGAAAGTCTTTATTAACGCGGCTCGTGCTAGTCGAGCATTAAGGAAAGGTCATGAAGGATTCTTCGTCTATGTTCTAAGTGCTTAACAAGAAAGCCCTACCCTTACACAAGTTCCAGTTGTTAAAGAATACCCTGATGTATTTCGCGATGATTTGCCTGGACTACCTCCTGATCGGGAGATCGCTTTCGAAATAAACCTTGTTCCAGGAGCGGAACCCATATCGAAAGCCCCTTATCGCATGGCACCTGCTGAACTAAAGGAATTAAAGGAACAGTTACACGAACTGTTAGAGAAGAAACTTATTCGCCCCAGTGTTTCACCTTGGGGTGCTCCGGTGCTATTCGTGAAAAAGAAAGATGGAAGTATGCGCTTATGCATCGATTACCGGTAGCTCAACAAAATTACCATAAAGAACAAGTACTTGTTGCCCCGGATTGACGACTTATTCGACCAGCTCAGGGGATCTCGAATCTTTAGTAAGATTGACCTACGATCTGGGTACTTCCAGTTGAAGATAAAGGCGGAAGATGTCCCTAAGACTGCTTTCAGAACCCGATATGGACACTATGAGTTCTTAGTCATGCCTTTTGGTTTGACCAATGCCCCTGCCGCCTTTATGGATCTCATGAATTGAATCTTCCAAGAACAGTTGGATAAATTTGTGGTGGTCTTTATAGACGATATCTTGATATATTCACCCGACAAAGAGTCTCACGCAGCCCATTTGAGGACAGTCCTAAATATTCTAAGAGCGAGACAGTTGTATGCCAAGTTCAGCAAATGCGAGTTTTGGCTGCGAAGTGTATCCTTCCTTGGTCATGTGATTTCAGAAGATGGGATTTCAGTAGATCCCAAGAAAATTGAAGCTATCACAGAATGGCCCAGGCCAACAAATGTTACTGAAGTAAGAAGTTTTCTCGGACTGGCCGGATATTACAGAAAGTTTGTTGAAGGATTCTCGAGGATAGCTGTTCCTCTCACCAGATTGACCCAAAAGAAAACCAAGTTCGAGTGGAGTGCCGACTGTGAAAGGAGTTTCTCAGAGCTAAAAGAAAAGTTGACGTCCGCACCTATCCTAGCTCAGCCCACTCCTGGTGAGAAGTATGTAGTATACAGTGATTCTTCGAAGAATGGTCTCGGATGTGTTCTTATGCAGAATGACAAAGTGATAGCTTATGCATCCCGACAGTTGAAGCCATTTGAGCAAAACTATCATGTCCACGATCTTGAACTTGCTGCAGTGGTTTTCGCATTAAAGATATGGAGGCATTACTTGTATGGCGAAAGGTGTGAAATTTATGCAGATCACAAGAGCCTAAAGTACCTCTTTACCCAGAAGGAGATTAATATGCGGCAGCGCACATGGCTGGAGCTAATAAAGGATTACGACCTTTCCATTCAATATCATCCGGGAAAAGCTAACAAGGTTGCTGATGCATTAAGTCGGAAAGCAAGTCACCCACGGCAACCACCTCTTCAGCGAGACATGGAAGAGTTCGGCTTAGAAGAAGTTGACTCAGTCGATGAGGTTCTCGCCAAGTTAGTTCTTGTTCCTTCATTGATTGATAAGATCAAAGAGGCTCAAGGGAATGATGAAGCATTGAGGAAAATCAAAGAAAGGATGAAAGATAAGCCACGAGACGACTTTGAAGTTTGCAGCGACGGCAGTTTATGGTATCAAGGACGGTTGTGTGTCCCCGAAAGCAAAGAACTTAAAGATGAAGTTTTGATGGAAGCTCATAATTCTCGATTGTCTGTACACCCTGGAGCTAATAAGATGTACCAAGATCTCAAGCAAAAGTTTTGGTGGTCCGGTATGAAGAATCAAATAGCAGAATTTATCGAGCGATGTCTAATTTGTCAAAGAGTAAAAGCCGAGCACCAAAGACCCGCTGGATTATTGCAACCCTTAGAAGTACCAGAATGGAAATGGGATCACATCACCATGGACTTTGTGATCGATTTACCCAAGACTAAGCATGGGAATGATGCTATATGGGTCATTGCGGATCGTTTGACTAAGTCTGCTCACTTTTTGGCTATGACGATTAAGGCATCCATGGAGAAGTTGGCCTCTATGTATATTGACCAGATCGTTTGTTTGTATGGAGTGCCCATAAGTATCGTATGCGACCGCGACCCGCGATTTACTTCGAGATTTTGGACAGCCTTGCAAAAGGCAATGGGCACAGAGATTAGAATGAGTTCCGCATTTCATCCTCAAACAGATGGACAATCAGAAAGAACAATCCAAACCCTTGAGGATATGCTTCGCGCTTGCATTCTTGATTTTGGAGGAAGCTGGGATAAAAGCCTTAAGCTCGTTGAGTTTTCTTACAATAATAGCTTCCACAGATCCATCGGAATGGCACCTTATGAGGCATTGTATGGACGAAAATGTCGATCCCCACTCTATTGGGACGAGATTGGAGATAAGATCTATGCAGGACCCGACATTGTTGAGCAAACACAAGAAAAGGTGAAGTTGGTCCAGCAAAGACTAAGAGCAGCACAAGATAGAACGAAAATATGGGCAGATGAAAGAAGGAGACCTTTGGAGTTTCAAGAAGGAGAGAAAGTTTTCCTAAAGGTTTCTCCGACCAAAGGAGTTAAAAGATTTGGCATCAAAGGAAAGCTAAGCCCAAGATTCGTTGGACCTTATGAGATACTTGAGAGAGTGGGCGAAGTCGCGTATCGCTTGGCGTTACCACCATCTCTCTCTCAACTGCATGATGTATTCCATGTTTCTCAACTTCGCCGATATGTATATGACCCTAGCCACATCATTGAAAACCAACAGTTGAAGGTTGAAGATGATGTATCTTATGAAGAGGAACCCTTAAGGATCGTTGATCGGAAAGAAAAAGCCTTAAGAAAGAGAACCATACCCATGGTGAAGGTACAATGGAAGCATCATTCGGAAGCAGAAGCTACATGGGAAACGGAGGAAGACATGAGGAGTAGATATCCACATCTTTTTGACTAGTTTTGAAGTTTCGAGGACGAAACTTATGATAGGGGGGAGGATGTTGTACCCCAACGACCATGTACTTGAAACTATGATTAAGTGACGGAATAAAAGCGACGATTTCTTTAAGTGCATGCTACTTAAGTCAACTTAACACTCTTTACTTAAATACTTTTGTGATGGATACTAAATAATTATATAAGGGGATGTCACAAGGTATTGTGATACCTTATGAAATTCGGCCAAGAGGCCTTGATCAACCTTGAAATAAACTCGTTTTTATAAGAATGCAAACTTAAATGATCCTCACAAAGCAAGATTAAAATCATATTAGATAAAATAAATAATAGCATAAATTATATAAGTATGAGATTTGATAAATGTGAAAAGACTAAAATATCCCCGACCAAACCCCTAACTTTCGGCCAAGCCCTCTCCAAGGGGTTCTAGAATTCTCTCAAATTTTTCAATTCCTTCTTAGAATTTAAAATAACAAATTAGATTATCAATTAAAGAAATAACATAAACTAGGACAAGCATGCAAAGTGGAAATATTAAACTATTAGAAATAGTCTTGCATGGGAGACAAAACATGGTCAAAAGTGGTCTCCTCACAAGACCCAAACTTCTCTTTTTCTACCTTTCATGAAGCCTTGTTCCCTTGACCCTCCCCTTCCCAACCGTCGCCGCCCTCCCCCTTACAACCCTAGTTTTTAAATTTTGCAAGACAAACCTCAATTCCTTCCATCTTGAATCTTCCCTCAAGCAAAACCAAGCCAACACTTAAGAAAGTTTTTCATCTCCCTCCACACTCCAACATTTCGGTCCCTCCATCCTTGAAGGCTAGAAGCTCTCATTCAAGTTCCATCTTCAAGCCAACAAGTGTTTAGGTAAGTTTTCTTCTAAGTCCATTCAGTAACTTCTTCATGCATAATAGTGAAGCTCACATGATTTCTTCCCTCCACCCCAAAACCGTGGCCTCCATGTTCAACTAGGTGGAAGACATCAACTCTCTTAGATGGTGCTTTATTGTGACATTTGAATCTCCACTCAAGCTCATTTCGGTAAGATGTTCTAGCCTCAAATACATCCTATTTTCACTATTGAATGAAGACTAACCCTCTTCTTTCCATCAAAACCGTGTAACCAAGGGTGAAGAAGGAAGTGGATTTCAACTCAACTCACTCCATAACAAAGCAAAGACAAGAGCTTTAGCTTGAAGAGGCAAGTATACAATGATCTCTCATGATTTATTTAAAGAGTTAGTGACTTGAATGCTTAGAGGTCCTTAAGATTTGATCTTTAGTGGAATATTCTAAGTTTAAGATTAATTCTTAGAGATTCCTTAAGAACAATGCATTTCATGTGGCTTATTCTCTCAAAGATGGAATCTTTTATTACATGCATTTAGTTACAAGGCTTTTTTGAGATGATTTAAGATGCAACTAAGTGAGTCTAGGCAAGATTGATTCTTGATTGAAATGTGAAAGGTCTAAGAAAAGCATGCATGTGAAAAATAGGAGTTTTATGAAGTTGTTTGTAAGATTAGTTTAAGATGAACCTTGAATGTGACTGCATGCTTGAAAATGTGTGGAAAAATGGTGGCTAAGGCACCCCCTAGGTTCGGCCTAAAAGAGGGAAGAGGAGGTGAGTATTGTCTTAAAGATGAACACTTGTTTTGGTGCATAAATGACACTTACCTTGTTATTATCTCCAAACTGTAGGTGTGATGAAAAGGTGACTTTATTGTAAGCATGCAACCTGGATATTTATGTTACAATGGAGTGCAAGTGATAATCAATAATAGGTTTCATGCGAACAAGATGAATGATGGACATTTGACATGCATAGATGACAAAATAGCAAACTACTGGAACTGGCTGAAGGAAGTGACATTTTCAACGACCTAAGAACTAACCTTGCACACCTTCAATGAAGCTAATTTTTGGTACAAAGTTAGCCTTATGAATTTAGCACAAGTGAGAGTTGGGATTTCGTTAAAAAAAGTTACAGATTATTTTTAAGAAATTATGCGGTAAAACTGCTCCAGTTCAAAATTCTGGAGCTGGACAGAATTGCACACTGACTTCAACGGCTTAAAAGAGGACATTGTAAACTTTCAATAAATCTGATTTTTGGCACAATGCTATCCCTATGTGTATAGAAGAGATGAGAGTTGGAATTTTGTTAAAATGAGCTATGGTTAATTTTTGATAAAATATTTGGTAAGACTGGTCAGACTTAAAAAACGGGAACTGAGCAGAATGGTAACCTCTTTTGACTAGCTTGAAAAAGGACCTTGTACAGGACCAATAAAGCTGATTTTTGGCATGGTAATAATCCTATGAGTTTAGTAAACACGCCAGCTGGAATTTTGGTAAAAGAAGATCTGGATTATTTTTAATGAATTAATTAGTCAAACTGCCCAACTGAAATCACTAGAACCAACCTGAAGTTTGGTAACGACTTTCTGGACTCAGAAAGGAGACTTAGAGATATGAAAATAGGCTAAACTTTCGTAGGATACTAGTTCCACATGATTATGATTTGTGCGAGTTGGAATTTCTAAAAAACGAATCACGGATTTGCCGCAATTGAATTTTTGGTAAAATGGGTCGGTTCAGTTTTAGCATTTAACCCATCTCAGAAACTTTATTAAATGAGCCCTTTATGGTTATCAGATTAATCTGAAAATCTTATGACAATATGTTGTTTCACGCCATGACTTGCATTGCATATCACTGCATATATCACGCATGATCATGAAACTGGTTTTATGGATTCTACTTATGCAAGCAAGTTTTATAAGCAGCTATGTTTTCGTTATGCATGAAAATTTTTTACGGTCCCATGGTTTTAAAGAAAGCTTCATGATTCCTTTGCCGGCCAAGCATGCGACTAACCCGACTCCAGACCCGGGGTTTATTGGTCTGTTGACATGATATGTTCCGGATCCGTTCAGACCCGGGGTTAATTGGTCTGTTACATGTTCTGGACCCGTTCAGATCTGGGGTTAATTGATCTGATATCTGTTCTGGACCCGTTCAGATCCGGGGTTAACTGATCTGATATCTGTTCTGGACCCGTCCCAGACCCGGGGTTAATTGGTCTGATGATATATTCTGGACCCGCTCAGATCCGGGGTTAATTGATCTGACACTCCGTTTTTACGACATGTTATTTTATGGGACCAAAATGATGTTTTGACACGACATGACATCATAAATTACATCTTGCATAATTCACGATCATGAGGACATGTTGCATCTTACAGTTAATGGTTAATAAGTTATTATTGGTATAGCATTACCTAAAATCATGCTTAAGCCGAACGTCAAGCAGGCTCAGGATTTAAGATCAGGTATGAATTATGATTATTTGAGGTTTTCGGGGTAATACATTCATGTTATGATTCTTTACATATTTCATGGTAGTTTATTGTATTCTTGCTGGGTGATTTTTATCGCTCACACTTTATTTTTCCCCAGAGCCAGGTAATGCCAAGATAGAATGGGTCGAGGATGAGCCGAGGGTATCTTATCCATAGGCGAGGAGGATGAAGTGAGCTAAACTTAAGGACTTTTATGCTGCCAAGACGATTGTATAATGAACAATGTTGAACTCTCTGAATTTCGGTTATGTTATTTTGTGGGATTTCTACTTTTGGGGAACTTAGTAATTTCGTAATGCATGTCTAATTTGAAAAGTTTTAATTCTGCCTAATTTTACTACCATGTTAAATGTTAGCATGGGAGTCCATGGCCTAAGTTATGGATTTTCGCATGTTATGCATGAAGCTTTGTACTCTCCTTATTGAAGTACGGCGGGTGCACCGTATTCAGACGAGGTCCGGGTGCGGGGCGCTACATTTAGCCTGAGAAATATGGTAGTACGATGTAAATCTGCAGCATATGACCCCGTAAAGATGGATTGGGATGAGAGATTCAGAATCAGTTGTTTACAATCTGTTTCAACCAATATTTGCCTATAGTGCATCGCGTAATATATAATGTAGTATTGCGGTGCCATTAGTTCTGCACGGAGCGGCGGTACCGCTGGTAATCCAAAACATATCGCAGATACCAGATGACCTTGATGATCCCGCACAATCGCTCCTCCAGCTGCCAATGTATTAGATACTGCTGCATCTACATTAAGCTTTAATTTTCGTGTTGGTGGATTTTCCCAACGTACAAGTTTGGGCAGCCTCCTCGCTATCTTTGGATAAAAGTGTCGCATCACCAAGTGTGGAATTTGTTGCAAAAATTTACGATGTTGTGTTGCATCACACCAAGTGTATATATGATCCCATGCTCTTTGAAACAATCGATGATTAGAGAAAACATCATCACCAAACTTGATACAGGAATATTCTTTCCAAATGGCCCAAACCATGAAAGATGGCACTACTGCTCGCAATTGGCCCAACATGGTATGCGAAGATGACGCACTCCACCATCTCTTCAGGTACACCCGTATGGATTCAGAAAATGGGTTGGGACCAGAAAAAATGATTGAAATTTCTTGCCACAATGGATAAATATTGGCGCATGTTAAAAATAAATGATGCATATCCTCAGCTTGTTTCTTTCGAAAAACACATTGGGTAGGAAATATAGTTTGCCAAATCCGCAAATTATATGGTATTGGCAGTGAACGTCTCCATAAAAATAAACGGCACCCTAGAGGCAAGGTCTTCCACCAGATTTGTTCCGGATATGAAGCAGTTAACGGTGTAGATAAAATCTTGCATGCAGATTTAAGCGAAAACTTACCGTTGGTGTCTGCAGATCATATGTAGCCATCCGGTGAGTTTTGGACGTGCTGTATCATAAAAGAATCAATGCTATAGATTCGTTTTCAAGTAGGGGAGTCGTGAATATGAGCATACAATGTAGATCTTCTTCCATATTTTGCTCGGCTAAATTGAGCCCATAAAGTGGAAGAGTGATGATATCTCCACCATAATCGACAATTATAAGCCTGCTGCAATGTATTTAAGTGCCTTATGTCTAACCCACCATATTCCTTTGGATTGCTATGGTTTCCCATGATTGCCAATGGTGTCCACCTTGCCATAAAAAGTTTGCCATTCTGCGTGATAGAGCAGTGATTACACTCTTTGGAAGCTTAGAACTTGCCAGTATATGTAAAGGAATTGAACACAGAACATGCCACACCAAAATTAATCTTCCTGCCATGGATAAGAGCTTCGTGACCAAGAGTTAAGAGCACGGTCAAAATGTTGTATTAACGAAGAGCAATATGTAGCACGATTGATTCCCTTATGTAAGTATGATCCCAGATACTTAATTAGAAAATTAGATAATCTCATGCCAAGAGATTGTGAAACTCTCATACCTTGCACTCCTGCGCTCACTACTACTTGACTCTTATGCAAATTAACCAATTGACACGAAGCAGCTTGATAAGTATCCAAGAAGTCCCGGAAGCGTTGCAAATTTTTGAAGCTGCCATTCAAAAATATCACTAAGTCATCAGCGAACCCCAGATGGGTTACTTGAGGTACTCTGCCCGATTAAAAAACTTGTATAATGCCATTACCCATTAACGCATTAAGCCCACATGAAAAGCCTTCGGAGGCAAGTATAACAATAGAGGAAAAAGCAGATCGCCCTGTTTAAATCCACGTGTGATTGGAAAAAAACCTGCTGCATTCCCATTAACTAGAACCGAACACCATGTGGCAAACAAATTGTTAATTGTAGAGAAAAAGGGGTTTGAGTGATTTCAAAATGTATGATTTAAATGTGCTTAAAAACGTGTATGACATAAATGTGCATGACATATTGCATATAACTTGCCTTATATAGTTCATATATAATGTTGCCGTACTAACGAGCCATGAAGCTTTAAAGCTTACATCAAATGGCAAACATTTGTTGTGTTTGAACTATTTTCAGGTGCCACCATTAATGAACTAAACTAGTTCATTAAGTAAAGTACTTAGTTAATTAAACTAAGTAGTTCATTAAAGGAAGCAACATTTGGATAAGGCACAAAGGCAACAAGATTAAGAAAGGAAAGTCTCCTCCTCCTCCTCTCACCAAGTATACACGCCATTTATGCATATATACATATATATATTCAAATTTTTTGAAAAAGGCACATACACACATATTCCAACGTACTACCGACACGTTGTATATTTTACGTACGTACGTTAACGTCACACCACCATACTTAACTCATATTTATGAGTATATTCAGGTCTTATATCATATGATATAAGTCTTGGTGATGACAAATTAAATACGACACGTTAAAATGTTCTAAACCGAAATTTGTCGTATCGGGCGAATACCGAAACTTCGCTAACGTGTCACGTACTTGCCATAAATAGATGGCCAGCCCCTTGTAGCGCCCGGCCCGATACCGTCATCAGAACCAGTGCACCCGCCGTAGTCTACTATGAGAACTACGAAGCGTCAAAGCGGATCAAGCATACATCATCTATGACGAAAGATAAATCAGCGGAAACGTCATAAATTTAAAACTTCATTGTCATTTAAACCAGAAAATGCAGCGGAATTAAAAAGTGTTTGGTCTTCTAGCTAACACAAATGTCAGAACAATATAATAACATTGAGTTTCCAATCTCAAGAAAATAATCCAGCATCTAACTATTCCCATGTCCGTCTTCCCACTGAGCCCACTCGCCATCATCCTCGATAAATATCAACTCATATTCAGGCTCACCTGAAAAGAAATAGAGAACTGTTCTTAGCGAAATTATCGCCAGCAAGTAACCCGTCTATACACCTTACGGAATCACACACGACGAGTCACCAGTGTATAAATCATTGCCCAAAATATAGGTGCTCGGGTTAACAAATAGCATCTCAATAATAATTTCTCAAAACAGATAAAGCACATATATGGTATACGGGTACGAGAACAAGCATGTATTAAAACAACGTATCACATAAGCAAGTCATAAACTAACCACGTTTCTTGCATATCAAGTCTTATGCTTCGTGTATCATGATGCATGTACTTCTTTAAAATCACACACAACACCCATGCATATGTCTTCTTTCATAAACATGTCATGCATGTCATTTCACAAAACATTTCATCACTTTACATATCATATTCTTCGCGTATACCCTGTGGGTGATCAGTCCACAGCAAACAGAACTTTATACCCCGTGCTGAAAGGTCCACGACCCCATAACATATAACTTTATACCCCGTGCTGAAAGGTCCACTGCCCCATTACATATATCAAATATCCGTGCTGAAAGGTCCACGGCCCCATTACTTATATCATATATCTGTGCTGATAGGTCCACGGCCCCATAAAATACTTTATTTTCCGTGCTGATAGGTCCACGGCCCCATAAAATACTTTATACCCTGCTGTTGATTCACAGATCACGCTTTTATACCCTGCTTTCGAAGGCGTGACTTTTATACCCTGCGATCAACCAGAAGCCATTTTGTCTTTCGAAAACTTTACACCTTTCTTGTAAACACGTGTTCTTTTGCAAAGCAAATCTCAAATCAAATACAAGTGCCCATGTCATGATGCAGGATGCACATGTAACTTCGTATCAAACATGTAACACACACACATACTTCTTACATATCAAGTATATGGTCTTGCACCTCAAACACTCTATGTTCGTATCTTTCCAAGTCCGTTCGTCTTACTAATTCACTCAGGATTCAATCTTTTTCTTACCTGATCAAACCTACCATCTACACCTGAATTACACCTCAATTATCTTTGCATCTTATGTTCTATAGAAGTGTATAAAGTTACTACACATACATAGGGCGCCTAAAGGGTCAAAAAGACTTCCAGTATACTTGGAACGCCACATGAGGCGCCTAAAGTGACATAAAGCGCCTATGCTAGGCGTTCGAAGTGTTCGGGGATGTGCCGTAGACATTGAACGCCTACATGAAGCGCCTAATGTGACATTGAACGCTACATTAGGCGCCTAATGTGACATGAAGCGCCTAATGTAGGTGTTCGAAGTGTTCGGGGATGCTTCAGGACACATTGAACGCTACATTAGGCGCCTAATGTGACATAGAGCGCCTAATGTAGGTGTTCGAACTGTTCTGACGGTTCTAAACTGCAGTTTTCCTGCAGTAACTTCCTCCCATCATCTTCCTCCTTCAACCCTTTCATGTTAAGCCTCTCAAGGTCCATCTTACCATCTAGATTCATCGTTCTTAACACACATCTAATCATGAATTGATGCTTAGTTATGTCTAACAATATCCACTCTTAACCTTCAATCATTCACCACCTTCAAAAGTTATCATCAATATTCCCAACACAACAAGTCTACAACAATGCCATCACTCATCCTTCAATTCCCTACACTTACTCTCAAACGTCTAAGTGTAGAGAATTAACACAAGAATAGAACAAGACAATAAGCACATCAAAATATACACTTTCATGGGCATGCTTGACAACCAACAAAGCACCACACAACTATTTTCAGAAATATGGCCCAAAGAACAAGACTTTACGCAACTAGAAACAAAACTTACATATAATAAAGCATTTAACATAGACAAGACAAGATTACTAATGTGTGATTCAAGTTTTCTCTTTGTAAGAACATAGGGCCTAAAGTATCAAAATTTGCGTAAAGCGTATAGAAAGATTACTTGCCTTGGTTTCTAGTTAATCTTACGGATTTACTGCAGAACCTTGATAAGGATTGAACCTAGAATGGCCTTTTCCTTCCTTTCCTTCTTCTCTTCTTCTTCTTCCTCTCCTTTTCTCTTCTCTCTCTTTTTCCTGCGGTTTTCCCTCTCCTTTTTGGTGTGAAAACCGTCCCCCTATAGGCTGATGGGGAGTTATACTAAGTGTTGTGTAACTCCCCTATCTCTTAGTAGGGACAAGTTTAGTAATTTCCCTTAATTTTCCATTAATTCTACTTTTAACCCCTTCTTCTTATTTTCTATATTTTAAGTAACTAAATTTCACAATCTACATCATTAATTAAGTTGCATTCAAGGTTGACCTAGAGTGTTGAAAGTCGTGCTTAAAAGTCACGGGGTGTAACATTCCACCCCCTTACAAAAAGTTTCGTCCTCGAAACTTACGTACCTTAGCCAAAGATTTGAGGATACTTCTCCCGCATCTGTTCTTCGAGCTCCCAAGTGGCTTCACGTTCCGTGTGATTGCTCCACTGGACCTTTACATACGGAATCACTCGCTTCCTCAACACTTGATCTTTTCGGTCCACAATTTTCACGGGTATCTCCTCATATGTAACATCATCCTGGAGTTCCAAAGGTTGAGCTTCAAGTATATGACTTGGATCCGCCACATACTTTCTTAATTGTGACACTTGGAATACATTGTGAACTTGCGCCAACACCGGAGGTAATGCCAACCTATATGCCAAGGCTCCCACTTTCTCAAGTATTTCGTAAGGACCAATAAATCGAGGGCTTAGCTTGCCTTTTACTCCAAACCGCATGACACCCTTTGTAGGCGATACTCTCAAGTAGACCTTTTCACCTACATCAAATTCCAATGGTCGTCGTTTGGAATCTGCCCAACTCTTGTTGCGATCCTGAGCCGTCTTAAGTGTTTCCCAGATAACTTTCACCTTCTCTAACGTTTTCTCCAACAGCTCAGGTCCGGTAATGGTCCTCACACCTACCTCGTCCCAATAAACCGGGGACCTACATTTCCTTCCATACAAAGCCTCAAAAGGAGCCATGTCAATCGCGCTGTGGTAACTATTGTTGTAAGAAAACTCCATCAGCTTTACCATTCCATCCCAACTCCCTTTAAAATCCAACACGCAAGCCCTTAGCATATCTTCCAAGGTCTGAATAGTCCGCTCGGACTGTCCATCGGTTTGTGGATGATACGCCGTACTCAACCTTAACTCTGTACCCATGACTTCCTGAAATGCTGTCCAAAACTTAGATGTGAACCGTGAATCTCGGTCGGACACTATACTTACCGGGACACCATGCAAGCTAACAATATTCTCCATATATACATTCACTAGCTTGTCAAGAGGTGCTTCACTTGAAACGAGTAGGAAATGTGCAGACTTTGTTAGACGATCTACGATGACCCAAATCATGTCACATCCATTTCTTGTCTTTGGTAATCCAGCTACGAAATCCATCGTGACATATTCCCATTTCCATTCTGGAATCTCCAACGGCATCAACAATCCCCCAGGCCTTTGGTGTTCCGCCTTGACCTGTTGACAAACCAAACACCTCTCAATAAATTCAGCGACATGTCGTTTCATTCCGGACCACCAATAATATTGCTTGAGATCTCTATACATCTTGGTGCTACCAGGGTGTATGGATAGCCTTGAGTTGTCAGCTTCTTGCAACACTTCCCTCCTAAGTTCGTCAACATCGGGTACGCATAATCTTTCTCTAAACCACAAGCTCCCATCCTCTTTGATCCGAAATCCTTCAACTTGACTATGTTTCACCCTTTCCATTATCTCATTGAGGGTCTTGTCATCCTTCTGAGCCTCCTTTATCCGATCAACCAAACTTGGCGTGATAGTCAAGGTTGTCAGAACGTTCACTGTGGAGTCAATCAAATCTAAACCGAACTCCTCCATCTCTCTTTCTAATGGTGATTGTCGCGCATCGCTGGACTTCCTACTTAACGCATCTGCCACTTTATTAGCCTTTCCTGGGTGGTAATGGATTGCCAAGTCATAGTCTTTTAGCAACTCCAACCACCTCCGCTGCCTCATATTTAATTCCTTTTGTGAGAACAAATACTTTAAACTCTAATGATCCGTGAATACCGCGCACTTCTCTCCATACAAATAATGACGCCAGATCTTTAAGGCGAACACAACCGCGGCAAGTTCAAGATCATGTGTGGGATAGTTTTGTTCATAAGGCTTTAGCTGTCTTGAGACATATGCGATGACTCGTTCGTTTTGCATTAAGACACAACCTACAAACAAGGTATTAGTCTAAACTTAATGGACATACAAGATCATAACCTTATGCTATAATTTACGGACCTAAACCATTCTTTGACGCATCACTATAAATCACAAACCCATCAGTTCTGGAGGGTTGAGCCAATACTGGAGCTGTCGTTAGTCTCTTCTTAAGCTCCGTGAAACTTTGCTCGCATTCCGCCGTCCACTCGAACTTGGACTTCTTTTGAGTAAGGCGACTGAGAGGTACGGCAATCCTTGAGAATCCCTCAACAAATTTTCTGTAATAACCTGCTAGACCCAAGAAACTTCGCACTTCGGTGACGTTGGTAGGTCTAGGCCATTCAGTTATGGCTTCCACCTTCTTCGGGTCAACAGCAATCCCCTCTTCTAATATCACGTGACCTAGGAAAGCCACACTTCTTAACCAAAACTCACACTTGCTAAACTTAGCATATAGTTGTTTCTGCCTCAAAATACCTAGAACGGTTCTCAAATGCTCAGCGTGAGTTTGCTCGTCAGGAGAATACACTAGAATATCATCTATGAATACCACTACAAACTTATCCAACTGTTCTCGAAAGACGGTATTCATAAGATCCATAAAAGCTGCGGGGGCATTTGTTAATCCAAACGGCATCATCAAAAACTCATAGTGGCCATATCTTGTGCGGAAAGCTGTCTTTGCGATGTCCTCGGCCTTCACTCGCAACTGATGATATCCTGATCGGAGATCAATTTTAGAGAAGATTTTAGCACCTTTGAGCGGGTCAAATAAATCCTCGATTCGCGGAAGGGGATACTTATTCTTGATGGTAATATTATTCAACTCTCTATAATCGATACAAAGTCTCATGCTACCATCTTTCTTCTTTACAAATAAAACAGGTGCTCCCCAGGGCGATACACTAGGACGGATAAACTTCTTGTCCAATAACTCCTGCAGTTGTTCCTTCAACTCTCTCAGCTCTGCCGGAGCCATTCTATAAGGGGCTTTAGAAATAGGTTCAGTTCCTGTGATCAAGTTTATCTCAAACTCGACCTCTCTCGGGGGTGGTACTCCTGGTAAATCTTCCGGAAACACATCAGGAAATTCATTGACCACTGGAATTTGCTCAAGGGACGGTACCTCCCGAGTAACATCCATTGCATACACTAGGAATCCCTCAGCACCTTTCCTTAAAGCTTTGCACGCTTGTGCAACCGACACATACATCTTCTTAGGAACTTTCTTTCATTCCGGTTCCCCTTGAAACGTGACCTCTTCCTTCTTAGTGTTCTTGATTGTCACTTGTTTCAATCGACAATCAATATTGGCATGATGCTTGACCATCCAGTCCATTCCCAATATAACATCAAAATCGTACATCTGAATAGGGATCAGTGTGGCGGAGAATGTTTGACCTTCAAACTCTAACTCGCAATCCCGATACTGCTGATACGAAACCATAACCTGATCTCCGGCCGCTTGAACATGATACGGAGTCTCTAACCATTCAGGCAAACTACCAAGGTGCTTAGTGAATCTCTTTGCTACAAAGGAGTGGCTTGCGCCGCTATCGAAAAGTACATTGGCAGGCATCTTATTTACTAAAACCGCACCTAAGGCCATATAAAGTTTTACACACAAAAAGTTAAACGCATAAACACTTAATTCATTAAGGATTTAAACTTAATTCAAATTCTACCTGCTACTACATCGGTAGCCTCCTGCACATCTGTGTCTGTCATGAGATGTACACGGGCATTTGCTCGAGGCTTCACTCTCGGCTGCTGAGCCGCCTCTCCAGGATTATTCTTCTTCATCTCCGGACAGTCTCTAATCATATGACCCACTTGACCGCATCGGAAGCATGCTCCAGCCACTTTCCTACACTCTCCAACGTGGTTCCTGTTGCAATGTGGACAAACTCCTACAGCCTACTGGGCCACCGGGTTATGGGGTGGAGGTCTCTGAAAATTTCCAACCGGACCTCTCTTCGGAATCTTGACCCAACGTCCGGGTCTTCCACCAGCTCGCACATCATCTCTTGGCCTCTTGCCTCTATCAGACCCTCCAGCACTAGCTGCTCTTGCCGCTACTCTGCGGAAATCGCTCTCAACCCGGAAACATGCATCCAACATGTCCTCGTAAGTTTTCATTCCTGCGTTCACTATCGCCGACTGTATCCTCGAGTCCAAACCCCTCTCGAACTTCGTCATCTTAAGACGATTATGAGACATGATCGCAGGGGAAAACTTACCCAAGGCATGAAAACGATCTGCATACTCCGACACCGTCATCCTTCCTTGCTCCAATCTGTCAAATGCTCTTATCTTGTCCAATATCGCAGTCTCCGGTACGTAGTACTTCAGGAAAACATCACAAAACTGAGTCCAGGAGATTGGTGGGGTCATTCTTAACACCATTCCGTCCCACCATTCGCCAGCCTGGCCACTTAGAAGGGGCATGGCCACCTCAACCTTTATCTCATTCGGTACTTGCACTAGCCTAAAACATTTCTCCACCTCAGCCAACCAGTGCTCAGCCTCCTCAGGATCAGTACATCCACCGAACTCCGGCACCCTCATCTTCCTCATCTCTCCATAAAAGAACCTGATGTTATGCTGTGGCGACGGTGGAGGGGGAGGCTGATGCTGTTGCACATACCCTTGTGCAATCACCGTCAGTGCATCAGTGAGCACCTGAGGTAAAACAACTTGTGGTGGCTGGTTCTCCTGTCCATTGCCAGAGTTGCCTGTGTTATCTCTTCTTGGAGGCATATTTCTCTGAAAAGGTCAACATTGCATTAGCATTCAGTAAATACAAGGGGTTACTGAAAGCTTGAACGCGTACGAAGGGGTGAGGTATGTAAGCCAACTATTAATACGACATTAGATGATAAATGCGCTCGCACACACCCAACCCATATCATACTTAACCACTAGGAATAATCAACACTTATATCTAAGGGTCAACTTAAGGGAGAATCATAACTTAGGTGTCTAAAAGATCATGAACCTAAGTTTCCGAGATAGATCTGAAGCCTAGTCTCTGATACCACCTGTAGCGCCCCGGCCCGATACCGTCATCGGAACCAGTGCACCCGCCGTAGTCTACTATGAGAACTACGAAGCGTCAAAGCGGATCAAGCATACATCATCTATGACGAAAGATAAATCAGCGGAAATGTCATAAATTTAAAACTTCATCGTCATTTAAACCAGAAAATGCAGCGAATTAAAAAGTGTTTGGTCTTCTAGCTAACACAAATGTCAGAACAATATAATAACATTGAGTTTCCAATCTCAAGAAAATAATCCAGCATCTAACTATTCCCATGTCCGTCTTCCCATTGAGCCCACTCGCCATCGTCCTCGATAAATATCAACTCATATTCAGGCTCACCTGAAAAGAAATAGAGAACTGTTCTTAGCGAAATTATCGCCAGCAAGTAACCCGTCTATACACCTTACGGAATCACACACGACGAGTCACCAGTGTATAAATCATTGCCCAAAATATAGGTGCTCGGGTTAACAAATAGCATCTCAATAATAATTTCTCAAAACAGATAAAGCACATATATGGTATACGGGTACGAGAACAAGCATGTATTAAAACAACGTATCACATAAGCAAGTCATAAACTAACCACGTTTCTTGCATATCAAGTCTTATGCTTCGTGTATCATGATGCATGTACTTCTTTAAAATCACACACAACACCCATGCATATGTCTTCTTTCATAAACATGTCATGCATGTCATTTCACAAAACATTTCATCACTTTACATATCATATTCTTCGCGTAGCAGAACTTTATACCCTGTGGGTGATCAGTCCACAGCAAACAGAACTTTATACCCCGTGCTGAAAGGTCCACGGCCCCATAACATATAACTTTATACCCCGTGTTGAAAGGTCCACGGCCCCATTACATATATTAAATATCCGTGCTGAAAGGTCCACGGCCCCATTACTTATATCATATATCCGTGCTGATAGGTCCACGGCCCCATAAAATACTTTATTTTCCGTGCTGATAGGTCCACGGCCCCATAAAATACTTTATACCCTGCTGTTGATTCACAGATCACGCTTTTATACCCTGCTTTCGCAGGCGTGACTTTTATACCCTGCGATCAACCAGCAGCCATTTTGTCTTTCGAAAACTTTACACCTTTCTTGTAAACACGTGTTCTTTTGCAAAGCAAATCTCAAATCAAATACAAGTGCCCATGTCATGATGCAGGATGCACATGTAACTTCGTATCAAACATGTAACACACACACATACTTCTTACATATCAAGTATATGGTCTTGCACCTCAAACACTCTATGTTCGTATCTTTCCAAGTCCGTTCGTCTTACTAATTCACTCAGGATTCAATCTTTTTCTTACCTGATCAAACCTACCATCTACACCTGAATTACACCTCAATTATCTTTGCATCTTATGTTCTATAGAAGTGTATAAAGTTACTACACATACATAGGGCGCCTAAAGGGTCAAAAAGACTTCCAGTATACTTGGAACGCCACATGAGGCGCCTAAAGTGACATAAAGCGCCTATGCTAGGCGTTCGAAGTGTTCGGGGATGTGCCGTAGACATTGAACGCCTACATGAAGCGCCTAATGTGACATTGAACGCTACATTAGGCGCCTAATGTGACATGAAGCGCCTAATGTATGTGTTCGAAGTGTTCGGGGATGCTTCAGGACACATTGAACGCTACATTAGGCGCCTAATGTGACATAGAGCGCCTAATGTAGGTGTTCGAAGTGTTCTGACGGTTCTAAACTGCAGTTTTCCTGCAGTAACTTCCTCCCATCATCTTCCTCCTTCAACCCTTTCATGTTAAGCCTCTCAAGATCCATCTTACCATCTAGATTCATCGTTCTTAACACACATCTAATCATGAATTGATGCTTAGTTATGTCTAAGAATATCCACTCTTAACCTTCAATCATTCACCACCTTCAAAAGTTATCATCAACATTCCCAACACAACAAGTCTACAACAATGCCATCACTCATCCTTCAATTCCCTACACTTACTCTCAAACGTCTAAGTGTAGAGAATCAACACAAGAATAGAACAAGACAATAAGCACATCAAAATATACACTTTCATGGGCATGCTTGACAACCAACAAAGCACCACACAACTATTTTCAGAAATATGGTCCAAAGAACAAGACTTTACGCAACTAGAAACAAAACTTACATATAATAAAGCATTTAACATAGACAAGACAAGATTACTAATGTGTGATTCAAGTTTTCTCTTTGTAAGAAAATAGGGCCTAAAGTATCAAAATTTGCGTAAAGCGTATAGAAAGATTACTTGCCTTGGTTTCTAGTTAATCTTACGGATTTAATGCAGAACCTTGATAAGGATTGAACCTAGAATGGCCTTTTCCTTCCTTTCCTTCTTCTCTTCTTCTTCTTCCTCTCCTTTTCTCTTCTCTCTCTTTTTCCTGCGGTTTTCCCTCTCCTTTTTGGTGTGAAAACCGTCCCCCTATAGGCTGATGGGGAGTTATACTAAGTGTTGTGTAACTCCCCTATCTCTTAGTAAGGACTAGTTTAGTAATTTCCCTTAATTTTCCATTAATTCTACTTTTAACCCGTTCTTCTTATTTTCTATATTTTAAGTAACTAAATTTCACAATCTACATCATTAATTAAGTTGCATTCAAGGTTGACCTAGAGTGTTGAAAGTCGTGCTTAAAAGTGACGGGGTGTAACACCCCTACACCTCAACAATCTTTAAAATTTTCGTGGGTATGATGATGGTCACAGCCATAAAATCATTTTATGTTGGCACACACAAATCACCCCACATTAAGGCCTAATTGTGGAGATTCCAATTTCAATTTTGTCATATGTCTAGGCGCCACTTTAATCAGCCTTATGAGCTTAATATTAAAGTTTATATTATGTATATTATGTGTAACATAATATATATAACATGTGCAAAAAGTTGGAATTTAATTATAGAAAAATCGAGTAATCGATAAACATCGAAAATTCGGTTTTCTACGTACACAACACATGGAACGTTTTTGGCACATCATACGACATGTATCTAGACGCTTTTTACATATGTCATACATCTTAAAGTGTTCTAGAAAATTAAATTAAGGGTTGATTGGAATATACCATTTGTGTATTATTAAATGTGCACTATTTTACAAAGTTTGCAAAAATAAAATTCAGCACATGTCTTATCTTCATTCCAATGCCTATTCAAGCTGAGTTGGAGCATATGTGGGGCCTTGTTGGTATATTGATTGGTCAAGAATCAATCATACAATGTTGGTGATTTAAAGAAAGAAGCTACAAAAGGTAATGTTTCAAATTTTATCTCATTTGAAATACATGCTGAAAATTTCAGCATGTGTAGTTTGAGCTGGCCGATTTTCACCATTGATGAGCATATATTTTGTGCCTTGAAACATGTGATTAATTGGAAGAAGAATTGGAAGTAATTCGAATAAGATATAAATTCATAAATTGTGATATTTTGAATATCACACATGCTGAAAATTTCAGCATGTGTGGGAATGTATCTTGGCAGATTTCTTGGCCACGTTGGTGTCCAATTTTATTTCCAAAAATTGATAAGAATATTGTCTATTAATTGGTGATTTATTTCTAAGAGAAAAATCAAAGAAAATTGGAAATAATTTGAATAAAGGCACCATGTATCACATGTTGAAATTTCAGCATGTCAATTATCCATTAGGGCCGATTTCTTGCTTAATTTTGTGGAGAAATTATCTTGCTTAATTTATGTGATAATCTTATGAGTTATGACAACTATTTTATGTTGATTTTGGCACATGTTTTTAGTGGAATTCTCAGATTTTCCAAGTCATCAAATGATGACAACATTCAACCAATCAATAAGTGCCAAGTAAGCAAAAGTTAAATGATCATCCAATGAGGAGTTTCCAAGTAAGCAAGAGCATGTCACAATGATACCACATACTCTTCCAAGGACTTAGAAGATAATTTTCAAGAGGAGAAGGCACCAAAGGGGGTGGCCAAGACTTGTTAAAAAGAAGGAAGAAGAGCAAAACAAGAACAAGGAACAAGGGTTGCAAATTCAAAGATAAAAACATATTCTAGCCTTCTTCTTCTACAATTTCTTTCTTTCTTCTTTCTAGAAGCCTATTGTAATTAAATTCATATTCTTTAATAGGCTTATTTTAGACCACCACACATTTTCTATCTTTGTAAAATATTGATCAAGGTGTGATCAATCTTCAATCTTGCAAGGTGGTGGTGTTCGTGTGCATTGTATTGAACATACAAGGTTTGTAAAGGGTTGGAGTTGGTGTGTAACTCCATCAACCCTGTGGTAAGGTGTTTTTGAGTTGTGTGATTAGTGTGAACCGAGGAAGGTGTTCCTCGAAGACTGGAGTAAGTTGTTTATAACCGAACCAGTATAAAATTCTTGGTGTCATTTAGTTTCAGCACTGATTTTCTGTTTCAGCACTGTTTACTGTTTTTAATCACGTTCGTAAAAATAGTAAATGAATTTCAAAAATCACGAAACTTTCAGAAAACGTATCCATACGTTTTAAGGTTCTTTTGGCACAAGTTTCGACCCTTTTGGACAAGTATAAGTCATCCAAACGTCCAAAGTTCTGAGACTAGTGTAGTCTGATTTTCAGGCTTGCAAAGGTTGAGACTTTGATCGTATTTGAGTAACTTCCGAAAAGAATTTTTAAAAACTGTTTCAACCCATTTAAATATAATATATAAGGGGTTAGTGGTTAAAATTTCAGAGCATTTGGAGTTACGTACAAATAGGAAAAAAAATTTCAAAACAGTCTACCGTTTCTGACAGATTCGTGCAATCTGACCACCAACGTTTTTTGAAGGGGTTAAAGGTTGAATTTAAATCTAAAATTTTTAGGAGACACTCATAACATCTGAGGCTAAGTTCTCTCAAAATTTCAGAATTTTTGAAGACCTGCAACCTAGTTTTAAAAACGTTTTAAAACTGGTCCTAAAAACAGAAACTGTTTTCAGAAGTTGGGTTTTTGGTTTTAAACAATTTTAAAAACCACATTTTCCGCACCCACTATTCAGTCCCCCTCTTCTAGTGGTGCCTTGCAGATCCTATAAGTGGTATCAGAGCACAGGAACACTCACATCAAGAAGATCCAACGATCTGTGTGAGATGGCAACCACTAGCCACGAAACCGAGGAAAAAGGTATGTCAAGCCAAATGCCTCCACTATTTGAAAATGAGGTAAATTCTGATTCTGATTCGGATTCTGAACTATCTTATGATGATTTATATGTTGAATATCTTGAATTACATAAGTTTGCTAGAACTCTTGCAAAACAAAAGAAACGGTTAATTGAAGACAAGAAATTGTTAGAATCTTCTAACGAGAATCTTGTCGCTCAATTAAACGATTCAAAAGAAGAGTCTTCATGCATCATTACTGCATTAAAGACAGAAATCTCATCATTGACCACACAAAATAATGAAATGAAATCCGAGATTTCAAGTTTGAAATCAAGGAATGCGAATTTAGAGAAAATGGTGAAAAAATTTGATACGGGAACAAACATGCTAGATCACATTATTTCTTCACAAAAGCATGATAGTGATAAAACGGGTTTAGGATACATTGAAACAAATGAAGTATCCATTAAACCAACAAAGCTTGTAGTGTCTAAGAAAGTAGACACCGCAAAACCAAAAACGGTGTCTAAGATGACGCAAAGACCCCCTTTTCCCACATCTCGTTATACTTCTTCTTCATATCATAAGAAATACAATTTTGCACCATATAGATATGAGAAGAAACAAGTGATGCATACACGACATGCACTTCATCCATCTAGGTCACACACTACGCACATTAACACAAGGACATATCAAAAACGTCCTACATATAATGTGTATAAAGGAGTTCTTGGCCAAAGGCCAGATGCAGTTGCACCTAAAGTATATTATGTTGTGCTTTCATCACCTTTCTCACCTTTTGGAAGACCTAGAAGGGTCACCCAAATTTGGGTACCAAAAGGGACATTTTCAAAGGGTTGAATAAATAACCCTTAAGAACGCACCTTTGAGGTTATACAAAATGCATGATTTTCTTTTCATCTTTACATGCGCTTTTAATTGTCTTTCCAAAATAATGGGGGAGAGAAAGCATGATTTAAGGGGGAGAGAGATACTGATTGCATAAATCAAGGGGGGGCTGATTGCATAAATCAAGGGGGAGCGGATTTGAAATTTAAAATTCAAATTTTGAATTTATGCATGATTGAAGGGGAGCGATAGGATTTAAATCATGAATGTAGGTTATTTTGAAAATCATCAAAAGGGGGAGATTGTAGAGAAAAAGGAGTTTGAGTGATTTCAAAATGTATGATTTAAATGTGCTTAAAAACGTGTATGACATAAATGTGCATGACATATTGCATATAACTTGCCTTATATAGTTCATATATAATGTTGCCGTTCTAACGAGCCATGAAGCTTTAAAACTTACATCAAATGGCAAACATTTGTTGTGTTTGAACTATTTTCAGGTGCCACCATTAATGAACTAAACTAGTTCATTAAGTGAAGTACTTAGTTAATTAAACTAAGTAGTTCATTAAAGGAAGCAACATTTGGATAAGGCACAAAGGCAACAAGATTAAGAAAGGAAAGTCTCCTCCTCCTCCTCTCACTAAGTATACATGCCATTTATGCATATATATATATATATATATATATATATATATATATATTCAAATTTTTTGAAAAAGGCACATACACACATATTCTAATGTACTACCGACACGTTGTATATTTTACGTACGTATGTTAACGTCCAACAAACCCTGTCAAATTAGACGTGCATGAAATCCCATCCTTGCTAGTATTAGACTTAAGAAGGTCCAACAAACCCTGTCAAATGCCTTTGCCATATCCAGCTTAATAAGTATGTGACCTCCACGCGATGGTCTATCCATAATGTGCACCATTTCTTGGGCCAAGAGTATTTGTTCCATGATATCCCTACCTTTCATGAATCCTGCCTGTTTTGGAGATATAATTTTAGGCAATAAAATTGAAAGACGTGTGGCTATTAAGAGGGTTATAGCCTTATCCATAAAATTTGTTAAGCATATGGGGCGATATTCAATATATGATATAGGATTGGCCACCTTTGGTATCAATGTAATGAGCACAGCTGCCAGTTTCACAGGCAGACGAATCCCTATAAAGAATTCCTGCACTGCTTTGTAAACATCCATAGATATAACGTTTCAAAAGTATCTATAGAAGGACCCAGGAAAGCCATCCGGACCAGCTGCACTAGCTGGACTCAAGTCCCATATTGCTTGTTTAACTTCAGAAAATTCTGGCATTCGTAGCAATTCCGCGTTGTCCTAATCTAAAACCAGTTGTGGCACATACTGCAATATCTCCTCATAATTATTGGTTGCCTAATATGTAAATAACTGCTGAAAATATCTAACTGCCTCATTCTCAATATCTTGCTGGGAATCCAATTCCACCCCATCATGTCGTCTAATACGCTGGATGCACTACCTTTGCCGCTTCTCCTTTACCTTCTGATGGAAAAATTTTGTGTTCGCATCCCCTTCATTCAGCCACATTACATTAGCTTTTTGTTTCCAAAATAGCATGGCATGCTTTTGTGCCAGGCATATTTGACCCATAGCGAAATGATATGTCGTTCTTGCCTCATCCGAGTGTTGTGCATCATATGATCTCTCACATTTTGTTACCTCCTCTTCAGCTGCAACAATAGCATCAAAGATATTACCAAAGACTTCTTTATAATATAACCTTCACTTATGTCGGAAGAAAACCGTGGTCACATTTGAATGTACTATCTACGGGAGAATCTCCCAAATAAAGCATGAATACAAGTAAATACAAGTAATTTATCGAAGATAGAAAATCTATGCTCTCTGAGTTGATGCATGAGAACCTCCTCAAAATCAGCAGCAAACATATCAAGCTGTCATCAACCATTGTTCCATAATATCCAAGCGATGAAAGTGGGATTACCAGGATAGATGTGTAATGTGAATAAGAAATCAAAGAAAGAAGAGAAAGCGTACCGTGTACGCCTGTATTTATCCAAATACGGGCGCCAAAAATACCTAGATTGTAGTGTGTCGAAAAAATTGTGTGCAAACATTGGGACAAAACTCCTCCAGCGATCCTCGTCCAAATGCATTGTTGAATGATCATTAGTAAATGAAGGAAAGCGTAAAGGCAACTAACTTTGACATGCATAAATATTGTGAAGAGATTGTGGCCGGTGAAATCGGACACATGAAAGCATGTGGCAGTTCTAGCAGTTATGCTCGTGCCATGGTTTGTAATAACAACATAGTAAGCAGGAAATTTACGTGTGTAATAGAAGAAAAATGCATAACACTAAAACCATGTCGATGTTGCCTGTATCAGAAAGATACAGGAAACTGCCGATTGTTGTTGGCCGGGACAGGTCTCCTGTAACTTAATGTCGCATAGCAGATGTTGTGCAATAGGTGAGGTAAAACCCACGGGCAATTGAAGGAAGGGAAGAAGCCGAATCATATAGTGTAGTGACTGGAAATAACAGGGCATGCTGCGATAAATGATGTGCAACCATGTTGAGTTCACATGGAATGTGCTTGAGTTGGTTGCCAGTTAAATGTAGAAAGAACTGCAACATGTTATATTCAACAAGGGAGAAGTAGGGTGTGTCATCCGTCTGGGTCACCTGCAAACAATCTGTTTCCACCAGCAAGTGGCGATAATACCTGCCAAAAAATTATAACGCTATACAATAAAGCCTGCATTTCTACTCGAATGGGAGGGAGACGTGGCAATATGAAAGAGGCAGGAGAATAGCACCTGCTAAAGATGAATGTCTTCCTGCTGAAGCATCAACATTTAATTTTAATTTTCCTGATGGTGGTAGCTGTAGGACCTGTATAGCACCACTAGAACGAGGGGTTGAACAGTGAGTGCAAAAATTTTGGTTTTTAAAATCTTTTGGACTATAAACCTCACTTCTGAAAACATTTTCTGTTTTCAAATCATGATTTGAAATATTTAAAAGACCTAGGTGTAGACCTAAAAAAATTATGAAGAGAATTTACTCTAAGATGTTATAATAGACTCACAAAAATTTCAAATTAAAACTCCACTCTTAACCTGTAGCGCCCCGCACCCGGCCTCGTCCGGATGCGGTGCACCCGCCGTACTTTACTGAGGAGAGTACAAGGCGTCATGCATAACATGCGAACATCCATAACATAAGTCGTGGACTCCCATGCTAACATTCAACATGGTAGTAAAATTTAGGCAGAATTAAAACTTTTCAAATCAAACATGCATCACTAATTTACTAAGTTCCCAAAAGTAGTAGTCCCTCAAAATAACATAACTGAAATCCAGAGAGTTCAAAGATAGTCATGATACAAAACGTCTTGGCAGCACAAAAGTCCTTAAGCTTAGCTCCCTCCATGCTCCTCGCCTATGGATATGGTACTCTCGGCTCGTCCTCGATCCATTCTATCTTGGCATTATCTGGCTCTGGAGAAAAATAAAGTGTGAGTGATAAAAATCACCCAGCAAGAATACAATAAACTACGTAAAGAATCATAACATGAACGTATTACCCCAAAAACCTCAAATAATTATAATTCATACCTGATCTTGGATCCGGTACTTACTTGACGTTCGGCTTAAGCATGTTTTAGGGAATGCTATATCATACCTGATCTTGGATCCTGAACTTACTTGGCGTTCGACTTAAGCATGTTTTTAGGGAAGGCTATACCAATCATAACTTATAACCATTAACTGCATCATGCAACGTGTTTTCATGATCGTGAGTTATGCAAGATGCAATGCATGATGTCATGTCATGTCAAAACATCATTTTGGTCCCATAAAGTAACATGTCGTAAAAACAGAGTGTCAGATCAATTAACCCCGGATCTGAGCGGGTCCTGAACATATAATCAGACCAAATTAACCCCGGGTCTGAACGGGTCCAGAACAGATATCAGATCAATTAACCCCGGATCTGAACGGGTCCAGAACAGATATCAGATCAATTAACCCCGGATCTGAACGAGTCCAGAACAAATATAAGATCAATTAACCCCGGATCTGAACGGGTCCAGAACAGATATCAGATCAATTAACCCCGGATCTGAATGGATCAAGAACATATCATGTCATCAGACCAATTAACCCCGGGTCTGGAGTCGGGTTAGTAGCATGCTTGGCCGGCAAAGGAATCATGAAGCTTTCTTTTAAAAACATGGGACCGTAAAAACTTTTCATGCATAACGAAAACATAGCTGCTTATAAAACTTGCTTGCATCATAAAATCCATGAAAATCAGTTTCATGATCATGCGTGATACATGTAGTGATATGCAATGCAAGTCATGACATGGATAATCGTATGCATTCCTTATAACATGTCAACATGCATGAATTTGGAAGCTAAATACTCCCAGACTTTTACTTCGTATTCATGGGGCGGTTAAGCTAACCAAATAGGTTCATTTCCCTGATCTTTTGTCACAAATACATTTGGTGGAATCTTAGATACATGTTGTAAAAAATTTCAGATTATTTCAATAACCATAAAAGGCTCATTTAATTAACTTCCAAAACGGATTAAGTGTTGGAACTGAACTGACATATTCTACTAAAAATTCAATTGCGGAAAATCCGAGATACGTTTTTCAGAAATTCCAACTTGCACAAATCATAAACATGTGGAACTAGTATCCTACCGAAATTTAGCATATTTTCATATCTCTAAGTCCCCTTTCTGAGTCCATAAAATCGTTACTAAACTTCAGGTTGATTCCAGTGATTTCAGTTGAGCAGTTTGACTAATTAATTCATATAAAATAATCCAGAACTTGTTTTACCAAAATTCCAGCTGGCGTGTTCACTACGCTCATAGGGTTATTACTATGCCAAAAATCAGCTTTATAGGTCATCTACAAGGTCTCTTTTCAAGCCAACCTAAAGAGGCTACGATTCTGCTAAGTTCCCGTTTTTCAAGTCTAACAAGTCTTACCAAATATTTTATTAAAAATTAACCATAACTTATTTTACCAAAATTCCAACTCTCATCTCTGATACACTCATGGGACTAGCTCTGTGACAAAAATCAGATTTATTGAAGGTCCACAAGGTCCTCTTTTAATTCGTTGAATCCAGTGATCAATTCTGCCCAACTCCAGAATTTTCTTCTGGAGCAGTTTTACCGCACAATTTCTTAAAAATAATCCTTAGCTTATTTTAACAAAATTCCAACTCTCACTTGGGCTACACTCGTAGGGCTAACTTAGTACCAAAAATTAGCTTCATTGAAGGTCTGTAAGGTCAGTTCTTAAACCATCTAAAACGTCACTCTATTCTGTCCAATTCCAGTGGTTTGCTATTTTGTCATCTATCCAAGTCAAATGTCCATGTTTTCACTCAATACTTTGGGCCGAAACTTGTGTGTTGTCTTAACCACATTTTACAACACATATTCAAGCATGCATTCACATTCAAGAATCATCTTAATCTAAACTTACCAACAACCTCATAAAGCTCCTAGCTTTCACATGTATACTTTCCTTAGGACCTTTTGTGTTACATTCACAAGTCAATCTTGTCTAGACCTACTTAGGTGAACCTTATTTCACTCTAGGTCAGCTATATTTCATATAGCATATAGGAAAAGACTTCATCTTTAAAGGAATAAATCACATACAATGCATTGTTCTTAGGGAATCACTAAGATATAGTCTCAAACTTAAGACATTCAACTAAAGATCATATCATAAGAACTTCTAAGCATTCAAGTCACAAACTCTTTAAATAAATCATGAGAGATCATTGTATACTTGCCTCTTCAAGCTAAAGCTCTTGTCTTTGCTTGGTTATGGAGTGAGTTGAGTTGAAATCCTTCTCCTTCCTTACCTTGAGCATACGGTTTTGATGGAAATGAAAGGAAAAGATTAGTCTTTATCCAATAGAGGAAATAGGATAGGTTTGAGGGTTAGAGCATCTTACCAAAATGAGCTTGAGTGGGGGATTCAAGCACAACAATATGTCTCCATCTAAGAAAGTTGATGGCTTTCACCTATTTGAGCCATAGAACCCACAGTTTTGGCATGGAGAGAAGGAGTTCATGTGAGCTTCATTCTTCACCAAATAAGAATTCACTTAATGAAGCTTGGAACAAGATTTACCTAGATGTCTTCTTGAGTCTTGAAAGTGAAGTTGAACTTCTATCCTTCAAGATGAAGGGGCCGAAATCTTTGTGGTGATGGGAGGAGGGGATTTTTGCTAAGTGTTGCTTTTGCTTGAATGTGTCTTGAGAGGAGTCTCAAGATGACAAGAAGGTAGATGTTTCTAGAAGGGTTTTAAATCAAACATGCTAGGGGTGGACGGTTTGGAGGGAGAAGTAGGAGGGTTAGGGTTCTCATGAGTGTTAATCAAGGTTAGGTTAGTAATAACCTTGGTTACTTTATTCCAACTATGGTTACTTTAGTGCTAACCCAAGTTACTTTATCAAATCATGGTTATCTTAACCTTGGTTTAAGGGAAAAAGTGACCATGGTAGGATTTAAAAATCTTCCATGTCTAGACACTAAGGGGGCGGTTTTGGTTGGGGTCTTTATGACCTCAACCATACTACCTCTTTCTTTAATGAGTTGTCTTACTTGTTCCTTAAATGCATGTCTATTTTGTTTTCTATTTATTCTTTGCATAATAACTTCATGTCTTAATGGTGTAGTAGACTTTAAGTAATTATTTTAACTAATAAAATTGGCTAGAGAATTCTAGAACCCTTACATGTCTTGGCCGATTTTTGGGCCTCTTGGGCATCTTGATATTTCTTGTAATTTTAATTCATGTACTATATTGTTTTCTTTATTCTATTGTATTTCAAGATTAGCATATGTATGTATACATATATATACACGCCTATGTGTACTATATATATATCCTCCTATGTATACGCATGTAGGTATTTATACATTTCATACACATATATCATATACACGCACATACATATATATTGGTATGTATGGTTCATATAACTCTATATTTCATGTATTACTTTCTTGAAGTTTCCTTATTTAAATTGGCTTGGTATCACCTCAATAATAATTAAGTACAAGGGGTTAAGTTGACTTAAGTAACACGTGCTTAAAAGAAATTGTCGCTTTCATTCCGTCTCCTATTCATAGTTTTCACGTACATGATCGTTGGGGTACAACATCCTCCCCCCTTATCATAAGTTTCGTCCTTGAAACTTCGGAACTAGTCAAAAAGATGGGGGTATCTACTCCTCATGTCTTCTTCCGTTTCCCATGTTGCTTCTTCTTCCGAATGATGCTTCCATTGTACCTTCACCATAGGTATGGATCTCTTCCTTAAAGCTTTCTCTTTCCGATCCACGATCTTTATAGGCTCCTCTTCATAAGTTACATCTTTTTCAACCTTCAACTGTTGATCTTCAAGGATGTGGCTTGGGTCGTATACATATTGACGGAGTTGAGAAACATGGAATACATCGTGCAGCTGAGAAAGGGATGGTGGCAACGCTAAACGGTACGCAACTTCACCTACTTTCTCTAGAACTTCATAAGGTCCAACGAATCTTGGGCTTAGATTTCCTTTGATGCCAAATCTCTTAACTCCTTTGGTCGGGGAAACTTTCAGAAAGACTTTCTCTCCATCTTGGAATTCTAAAGGTCTTCTTCTTTCATCTGCCCATATCTTCGTCCTGTCTTGTGCCGCTCTTAGTCTTTGTTGGACTAATTACCTTCTCTCGTGTTTGCTCAACAATGTCGGGTCCTGCGTAGATTTTATCTCCAATCTTGTCCCAATAGAGTGGGGACCGACATTTTCGTCCATACAATGCCTCATAAGGTGCCATTCCGATGGATCTGTGGAAGCTATTATTGTAAGAAAACTCAACGAGCTTAAGACTTTTATCCCAGCTTCCTCCGAAATCAAGAATGTAGGCGCGGAGCATGTCCTCCAGGGTTTGGATTGTTCTTTCTGATTGTCCGTCTGTTTGAGGATGAAATGCAGAACTCATTCTTACATCTGTGCCCATTGCTTTTTTGAAAGGCGGTCCAAAATGTCGAAGTAAATCGGGGGTCGCGGTCGCATACAATACTGATGGGCACTCCATGTAAACAAACAATCTGATCAATATACATAGAGGCTAACTTTTCCATAGATGCCTTAATCGTCATAGCCAAAAAGTGAGCTGACTTAGTCAAACGATCCACAATGACCCATATAGCATCATTCCCATACTTAGTTTTGGGTAGATCGGTCACAAAGTCCATGGTGTTGTGATCCCATTTCCATTCTAGCACTTTTAAGGGTTGTAATAATCCAGCGGGTCTTTGGTGTTCGGGTTTTACTCTTTGGCAGATCAAACATTGCTCAACAAATTCTGCTATTTGTCTCTTCATACCTGGCCACCAAAACTTTTGCTTGAGATCTTGATACATCTTATTAGCTCCAGGATGTATAGATAATCGAGAATTGTGAGCTTACATCAAGGCTTCGTCCTTAATTTCTTTGTTTTCGGGGACACATAACCGTCCTCGATACCATAAACTGCCATCGTCGCGAATCTCAAAATCATCTCGCGGCTTATCTTCCATCCTTTTCTTGACTTTTCTTATGGCTTCATCAATCCTTTGAGTTTCCTTGATCTTATCAATCAATGAAGGGACAAGAACCAATTTAGCGAGAACTTCATCGATTGAGTCAACTTCTTCTAGACCAAATTCTTCCATATCTCGCTGAAGAGGTGGTTGCCGTGGGTGGCTTGCTTTTCGGCTTAGGGCATCAGCGACTTTGTTAGCTTTTCCTGGATGATACTGAATGGAGAGATCATAATCTTTGATCAGTTCCAACCATCTACGTTGCCACATATTAAGCTCTTTCTGGGTAAACAGGTACTTTAGGCTCTTGTGGTCTGTATAGATCTCGCACTTCTCGCCATATAAATAGTGCCTCCATATCTTTAATGCGAAAACCACTGCGGCAAGTTCAAGATCATGGATAGGATAGTTTTGCTCAAAGGGTTTCAACTGTCGGGATGCATATGCTATCACTTTATCATTTTGCATAAGAACACATCCGAGACCATTCTTCAAAGCATCACTGTATACTACGTACTTCTCACCAGGAGTGGGCTGAGCTAGGATAGGAGCGGATGTCAACTTTGCTTTTAGCTCCGAGAAACTCTTTTCACAATCGGCACTCCACTCAAACTTGGTCTTCTTTTGGATCAATCTAGTGAGGGGAACAGCTATCCTCGAAAATCCTTCCACAAACTTCCTGTAATATCCGGCTAATCCGAGAAAACTTCTTACTTCAGTAACATTTGTTGGCCTGGGCCATTCCGTGATAGCTTCAATTTTCTTGGGATCCACCGAAATCCCATCTTCTGAAATCACATGGCCAGGGAATGATACACTTCACAGCCAAAACTCGCATTTGCTAAATTTAGCGTACAACTGTCTTGCTCTTAGAATATTCAAGACTATCCTTAAATGGGCTGTGTGAGTCTCTTCGTCGGGTGAATAAATCAGGATGTCGTCTATGAAGACCGCTACGAACTTGTCCAACTGTTCTTGAAAGATTCGATTCATAAGATCCATAAAGGCGGCAGGGGCATTGGTCAAACCAAATGGCATGACTAAGAACTCATAGTGTCCATAGCGGGTTCTGAAAACAGTCTTAGAGACATCTTCCGCCTTAATCTTCAGTTGAAAGTATCCAGATCGTAGGTCAATCTTACTAAAAATTCGAGATCCCCTGAGCTGGTCGAATAAATCATCAATCCGTGGTAATGGGTACTTGTTCTTTATGGTGATTTTGTTGAGCTCTCGGTAATCGATGCATAAGCGCATACTTCCATCTTTCTTTTTCACGAATAGCACTGGAGCACCCCAAGGTGAAACACTGGGGCGAATAAGTTTCCTTTCTAACAGTTCATGTAACTGTTCCTTTAGCTCCTTTAGTTCCGCAGGTGCCATGCGATAAGGGGCTTTTGATATGGGTTCAGCTCCTGGAACAAGGTTTATTTCGAAAGCAATCTCGCGATCAGGAGGTAGTCCAGGCAGATCATCAGGAAATACATCAGGGTATTCATTAACAACTGGAACTTGTGCAAGGGTAGGGCTTTCTTGTTCAGCACTTAAAACATAAACCAAGAATCCTTCATGACCTTTCTTTAATGCTTGACTGGCACGAGCTGCGTTAACAAAGCCTTTCTTGGATGGTTTCTTTAACTTAGTTCCTCCTTGGAATGACATCTCTGTGTAAACACGTGCTAGCTATACTTCGTATATATTCGTATCGCTCATTTATACTTAGATAATGAACAATGTAGGTGCTTCTTGGTTAAATGACAGTTAGGCATACCTGTTACAGTTTGAGGTTTCAGACACTGCTGAATCAGGCACTCTTTCATCCAGGTTAGCGTTCTTGGTTGTTTCTTTATTATCCCTCTGTAGACGCGGCCACCACTTCCTGTTTCGTTCCTTAGTATGTTCCTTAAGTCCTTTATTTTGTCCTTCCATTAGTTTAATATCATGTTCTGCTCTGTAGCAGTCCTCCAGTAGTTCCTCGAAAGTGTGAGAATATGCCTTAGCTAGCCGAATCTTGATCCGGAAGTCTAGACCTCGCATGAATCTGATTACCTTGTGCTCTTCGTCTTCCATGATCAAGGGAACATAGCGGCCCAATGTAGTGAACCGACGAGCGTACTCTGAGACAGTGTTACCTGGTTCTTGTCTTAAGGTGTCAAATTCCTCAGCCCTCTTTATGATTAGATCCGGAGAGAGGAAAAATTCATAAAACTCCTCTAGAAACCTTGCCCAAGTCACTGGTCGGGGCAATGGATGGATACAAGTCCTCCACCACTGGCTGGCCTTACCGATCAAAAACGGCCGGACAATTGGTGTCTTTACCTTCTCAGGTACTCGTATCAGCAAGAAGTTACTTTTGACTTCATCTAGCCATTTTTCCGCCTCCTCGGGACTAGATTCTCCACCAAACTCTGGGATATGTGCTTTTACTAGCTGCCGGTAATAAAACCAAGTGCTGCCCGGGGGTGAAAGTGATAATGCTTGTTCATTAGTCCGTGATGCCATCTGCACTTATGGGTTTAACGTCTATTTAGAATATCGGAATCAATTTATTTCGACCAAGGACCATAATTCAAAGATTTTTGAAATACGAAAGGAAAGGGCACGTCTTACGTCATAGACCTAGCTTTCATAGTTCAGGATACTTTATTAAGTTTCATCCTAAACCCGGTCTACGTGGTCCTAGTCTAAGGCCATCACTCATCTAAGATCATGACTTAGGTCTAAGATCAAACTTAGATTGCTAAGATCATAACTTAGTACTACGTTCTACCTGAAATCTAGAGTCTGTGCTCTGATACCACCTGTAGCGCCCCGCACCTGGCCTCGTCCGGATGCGGTGCACCCGCCGTACTTTACTGAGGAGAGTACAAGGCGTCATGCATAACATGCAAACATCCATAACATAAGTCGTGGACTCCCATGCTAACATTCAACATGGTAGTAAAATTTAGGCAGAATTAAAACTTTTCAAATCAAACATGCATCACTAATTTACTAAGTTCCCAAAAGTAGTAGTCCCTCAAAATAACATAACTGAAATCCAGAGAGTTCAAACAAAGTCATGATACAAAACGTCTTGGCAGCACAAAAGTCCTTAAGCTTAGCTCCCTCCATGCTCCTCGCCTATGGATATGGTACTCTCGGCTCGTCCTCGATCCATTCTATCTTGGCATTATTTGGCTCTGGGAAAAAATAAAGTGTGAGTGATAAAAATCACCCAGCAAGAATACAATAAACTACGTAAAGAATCATAACATGAACGTATTACCCCAAAAACCTCAAATAATTATAATTCATACCTGATCTTGGATCCTGTACTTACTTGACGTTCGGCTTAAGCATGTTTTAGGGAATGCTATACCATACCTGATCTTGGATCCTGAACTTACTTGGCGTTCGACTTAAGCATGTTTTTAGGGAAGGCTATACCAATCATAACTTATAACCATTAACTGTATCATGCAACGTGTTTTCATGATCGTGAGTTATGCAAGATGCAATGCATGATGTCATGTCATGTCAAAACATCATTTTGGTCCCATAAAGTAACATGTCGTAAAAACAGAGTGTCAGATCAATTAACCCTGGATCTGAGCTGGTCCAGAACATATCATCAGACCAATTAACCCCGGCCCTGAACGGGTCCAGAACAGATATCAGATCAATTAACCCCAGATCTGAACGGGTCCAGAACAGATATCAGATCAATTAACCCCGGATCTGAACGGGTCCAGAACAGATATCAGATCAATAACCCCGGATCTGAACGGGTCCAGAACAGATATCAGATCAATTAACCCCGGATCTGAACGGGTCCAGAACATATCATGTCATCAGACCAATTAACTCCGGGTCTGGAGTCGGGTTAGTCACATGCTTGGCCGGCAAATGAATCATGAAGCTTTCTTTTAAAAACATGGGACCGTAAAAACTTTTCATGCATAACGAAAACATAGCTGCTTATAAAACTTGCTTGCATCATAAAATCCATGAAAATCAGTTACATGATCATGCGTGATACATGTAGTGATATGCAATGCAAGTCATGACATGGATAATCGTATGCATTCCTTATAACATGTCAACATGCATGAATTTGGAAGCTAAATACTTCCAGGCTTTTACTTCGTATTCATGGGGCGGTTAAGCTAACCAAATAAGTTCATTTCCCTGATCTTTTGTCACAAATACATTTGGTGGAATCTTAGATACATGTCGTAAAAAATTTCAGATTATTTCAATAACCATAAAAGGCTCATTTAATTAACTTCCAAAACGGATTTAGTGCTGGAACTGAACTGACATATTCTACTAAAAATTCAATTGTGGCAAATCCGAGATTCGTTTTTCAGAAATTCCAACCTGCACAAATCATAAACATGTGGAACTAGTATCCTACCGAAATTTAGCCTATTTTCATATTTCTAAGTACCCTTTCTGAGTCCATAAAGTCGTTACTAAACTTCAGGTTGGTTCCAGTGATTTCAGTTGAGCAGTTTGACTAATTAATTTATATAAAATAATCCAGAACTTGTTTTACCAAAATTAGAGCTGGCGTGTTCAGTACACTCATAGGATTATTACCATGCCAAAAATTAGTTTTATTGGTCATCTACAAGGTCTCTTTTCAAGCCAACCTAAAGAGACTACAATTCTGCTCAGTTTCCGTTTTGCAAGTCTAACCAGTCTTATCAAATATTTTATTAGAAATTAACCATAACTTATTTTACCAAAATTCCAACTCTCATCTCTGCTATCCTCATGGGACTAGCTCTGTGCCAAAAATCAGATTTATTGAAGGTCCACAAGGTCCTCTTTTAATTCATTGAATCCAGTGATCAATTCTGCCCAACTCCAGAATTTTGCTTCTGGAGCAGTTTTACCGTGTAATTTCCTAAAAATAATCGTTAGCTTATTTTAACGAAATTCCAACTCTCACTTGGGACACACTCGTAAGGCTAACTTAGTACCAAAAATTAGCTTCATTGAAGGTCTGTAAGGTCAGTTCTTAAACCATCTAAAACGTCACTCTATTCTGTCCAATTCCAGTGGTTGCTATTTTGTCATCTATCCAAGTCAAATGTCCATGTTTTCACTCAATACTTTGGGCCGAAACTTGTGTGTTACCTTAACCACATTTTACAACACATATTCAAGCATGCATTCACATTCAAGAGTCATCTTAATCTAAACTTACCAACAACCTCATAAAGCTCCTAGCTTTCACATGTATACTTTCCTTAGGACCTTTTGTGTTAAATTCACAAGTCAATCTTGTCTAGACCTACTTAGGTGAACCTTATTTCACTCTAGGTCAGCCTTATTTCATATAGCATATAGGAAAAGACTTCATCTTTAAAGGAATATATCACATGCAATGCATTGTTCTTAGGGAATCACTAAGATATAGTCTCAAACTTAAGACATTCAACTAAAGATCATATCTTAAGAACTTCTAAGCATTCAAGTCACAAACTCTTTAAATAAATCATGAGAGATCATTGTATACTTGCCTCTTCAAGCTAAAGCTCTTGTCTTTGCTTGGTTATGGAGTGAGTTGAGTTGAAATCCTTCTCCTTCCTTACCTTGAGCATACGGTTTTGATGGAAATGAAAGGAAAAGATTAGTCTTTATCCAATAGAGGAAATAGGATAGGTTTGAGGGTTAGAGCATCTTACCAAAATGAGCTTGAGTGGGGGATTCAAGCACCACAATATGTCTCCACCTAAGAAAGTTGATGGCTTTCACCTATTTGAGCCATAGAACCCACGGTTTTGGCATGGAGAGAAGGAGTTCATGTGAGATTCATTCTTCACCAAATAAGAATTCACTTAAGGAAGCTTGGAATAAGACTTACCTAGATGTCTTCTTGAGTCTTGAAAGTGAAGTTGAACTTCTATCCTTCAAGATGAAGGGGCCGAAATCTTTGTGGTGATGGGAGGAGGGGATTTTTGCTAAGTGTTGCTCTTTCTTGAATGTGTCTTGAGAGGAGTCTCAAGATGACAAGAAGGTAGATGTTTCTAGAAGGGTTTTAAATCAAACATGCTAGGGGTGGACGGTTTGGAGGGAGAAGTAGGAGGGTTAGGGTTCTCATGAGTGTTAATCAAGTTTAGGTTAGTAATAACCTTGGTTATTTTATTCCAACTATGGTTACTTTAGTGCTAACCCAATTTACTTTATCAAATCATGGTTATCTTAACCTTGGTTTAAGGGAAAAAGTGACCATGGTAGGATTTAAAAATCCTCCATGTCTAGACACTAAGGGGGCGGTTTTGGTTGGGGTCTTTATGACCTCAACCATACTACCTCTTTCTTTAATGAGTTGTCTTACTTGTTCCTTAAATGCATGTCTATTTTGTTTTCTATTTATTCTTTGCATAATAACTTCATGTCTTAATGGTGTAGTAGACTTTAAGTAATTATTTTAACTAATAAAATTGGCTAGAGAATTCTAGAACCCTTACATGTCTTGGCCGATTTTTGGGCCTCTTGGGCATCTTGATATTTCTTGTAATTTTAATTCATGTACTATATTGTTTTCTTTATTCTATTGTATTTCAAGATTAGCATATGTATGTATACATATATATACACGCCTATGTGTACTATATATATATCCTCCTATGTATACGCATGTAGGTATTTATACATTTCATACACATATATCATATACACGCACATACATATATATTGGTATGTATGGTTCATATAACTCTATATTTCATGTATTACTTTCTTGAAGTTTCCTTATTTAAATTGGCTTGGTATCACCTCAATTATAATTAAGTACAGAGGGTTAAGTTGACTTAAGTAACATGTGCTTAAAACTTCATAGTTTTCACGTACATGATCGTTGGGGTACAACATAACCCCTTGAAAATACATTTTTGGTCAGACTACGAAAATCTGCCAGAAACTGCACTCCGTCTTAAAAAATTTATTCCTATTAATTGGTGACTCCGAATGGTCTGAAACTTTTATGACAAGATCCGCAAGATATTTATTTTAGTGTGTTGAAACAGTTTTTGAAAATTCCTTTGGAAAGTATGTGAACTACGTTGATGTTCTCAACCTTTGCAAATCTGAAAATCAGATTGCACTAGTCTCAGAACTATTCATGTTTGACTGACTTATACCTATCCAAATAAGTTAAAACTTACGCCAAATGAAAGCTAAGATATGTGATTATGCTTCTGCAAACTTTTATAATTTTTGAAAATCATTTACTATTTTTACAGCTGCAACGAACTCAATGCAGAAAACTGAAATTAAAGCGCAGTAAAGTAAGAACACCAAGGATTTTATGCTATTCGGTTAAATAAACATACTACAGTCTTCGCGGACACCTTCCTCGGTTATCACTGAACACAATAAACACCTTACCATAAGGATGACTGGAGTTAAACACTAACTCTACCCTTTTACAATCAATACAATCGAGCAAATGAATCATGAACACCACCACCGATCAAATGAAGGTTTGATCACACCTTGACCTAACTTTTACAATGAACGTGTATGGGTGGTATATTCAAAGACTATAAAATATGTAGAATATATAAACAATAGACTTGAGAGAAGAAGAAGAAGAAGAAGAAAGAAAAGGAGAAGAAGAAAGTAGTATAGCTTTTTGCACCTGAGAGAATATGAGTTGCATCTTAGCATTATTTTGCACTAACTTCTCCCTTTTATTCACATTTGGCCACACCCTTTAGGTTTTCTCCCTTGTCGAGAATTTCTTTAATGTCCTTGGAAGTTGGCCTTGTGTAGAAGATGACAGAATCTTGCTTACTTGGCGCAATATGATTGGAATGATTACTTGACCTTGCTTACTTGTCACTTGTTGATTGATCCACCTTTGCACCCTTCAATGAGCTGTAAATTCTACAAAAAAACTCTCAAAACATGTGCCCAAATGTGGTCAAAACATTACTATACAATCGTATTTAAATCCCTTTAATTTTGGGAGAAAAATTGAGGACCATTACTACAAAAAAATCGCCCACCTTAAGAGACATGTGCTGAAATTTTCAGCATGTGTCTCTTATGAATACTTTCCTTGTGTGGTGCCCTCTTATATGTCACCAATCTTTTGTAGCATATTTTACACCAATTTAAATGTCAAATAAGATCCACCTAGGCTCCAATCAAGATGTAATAGGCGTGTATGAGAGCTAGATTTGTGCTGAAATTTCGTTTTAGTAAGCTGTCAAATAATGCACAATATTTACACATATATGGTAAATAATTATCAGCCCTATTTTGAATTTTATAGAACACTTTAACATGTCTTGAATGTTTAAAAAGTGTCTAGATACATGTTACACCTATGCCAAAAAAACCTTCCATGTTGTATGTTCGTAGAAAACCGAATTTTTGACTTTCGTCGATTACGCGATTTTTCTCCAATTAAATTCAAATTTCTTGCACATGTAATATGTATTATGTCACACATAATATACATAAAATAAAGTGTATATCTAGCTCAAATGGCTGAGGTTAAAATGCCCAAGTGTAGCAGAGAAGATTGAATTTGATTTCTCCAAAAATCTAGCCTCAATTGTGGGTGATTTGTGTGTACTAACATGGAATGACTTAGTGGCTGTCTGTAACATGTGAGCCACGAATGTTTTGGCCATTTTTGAAGCATATGGGCTGGCCATCTTTATATGGCAAGTATATGACATGCCAGTGAAGTTTCGGTAGTCACTCGATACGACAATTTTCGGTTTATGACCTTGTAACATGTCGTTATAATTTTGATGTCACCATGACTTATATATTATGATATAAGACCTGAATATACTCATAAATATAGGTGTATGTAGTGGTGTGACGTCGACGTACGTTTGTAATATATGTAACGTGTCGGTGGTACGTCAGAATATATGTGTATTGTGTCTTTTAAAATATATGAATATATATCAAATATATATAATAGGCATGTGAATTGAATAAGGAGAAGAATTTCCATTCTCAAATTTGTTGCCATAAAGATTTCTCCAAATATGCCTTTATTTAATGAACTAGTTAGTTCATTAACTTAAGCACTCCACTTAATGAACTAGTTTAGTTCATTAATTGTGGCAGCTAAAAATTGTACAAAGGCAACAAATGTTTGCCATATGATGTAAGCTTTAACACTTCATGGCTTGTTAGTACGACAACAATATATATAAGAATATGAAGCATGTATATCACATAAACGTGTCAAGTAATAATTTATTTATGCATTTCGTAAACTCGTAGCATTTAAATCATGCATTTGTAATCATTCAAACACTTTTTCTCAACAATCTCCCCCTTTTGATGATTTACAAAATAACATTGGTTCATGATTTAAATATGATCTTTCCCTCTCAAATTATGCACAAATTTGAATTTTGAATTTTATATCATCGTGTGCTCCCCCTTAAATCATGCAATCATGCTCTCTTTTCCCCTTAAATCATGCAATCATGCTCTCTCTTCCCATAAATCATGTTCTCTCTGCCCCCCTTTATTTTGAAAATGGTATCAAAAGTACATGAAATAATGGAAAGAAATATCGATCTATAGCAAATTAACCAAAATTATGCCCAATTTTGAGGATACATTTACGTGGCTTGATTAAGTGCTTTGGTGAATATGTCGGCTAGGCTACTTGTGCTTCAGTACGAACATGTTATATAACGATATCACCACAGTTTACATGATCACGAAGGAAGTGATATCGTACCTCTATGTTCTTTGCCTTAGAGTGTAATACGGGATTCTTTGACAAATTGATTGCACTTATAGTATCACAATAAATAGGGATGCGATTTATCGTTATTCCAAAATCAAATAGTTGCTGTTTTAGCCATAAAAGTTGTGTGCAACAAAGACTAAGTGCCATGTATTCTGCTTCAGTGGTAGATAATGCTAGACTTGCTTGCTTTTTTTGAAAACAAAGATATCAATGAATTTCCAATAAATTGACATGTACCACTTGTGCTTTTTCTATCTATTTTGCATCTGCCATAATCCGCATCAGTATAAGCATTCAAGTCAAATTCACAGTTCTTATCATACCAAATTCCTAGAGTGGCAGTATGCATAATTTATCGAAATATCCTTTTTACAGCATTATAGTGTGACGCTTTAGGTTTCTTTGAAAACGCAAACACATAAAAAAACTAAAAATGATATCGGGTATACTTGCGGTAGGATAAAACAAAGAACCAATCATAGACATATACAAACCATTATCAAAGTCTTTTCCCTTCTCATCTTTATCAAGTTAAGTGGTCACACTCAGAGGGATGGGGGATGGTTTCAAGTTTTCAAAGTTAAACTTTCTAATCATGTTATTCACATATTTTACTTGACTTATATGGATTCCTTTACTAGTTTGTTTAATTTACAAGCCAAGAAAATAATTCAACTCACCAACCATAGACATTTCAAATTCGGATTTCATGCATATTTCAAATTCTTCAACTAGTTTATGATATGTAGATCCAAAGACAATGTCTGTAGCGCCCCGCACCCTGGCCCAGCCGGATACGGTGCGCCCGCCGTACTTCGCGATGGAGAGTACCAGGCGTCGATCCATAACATGTCGTAGTCCATGATAAACTACATGGACTTTCATGCTTACGCGTCAACAAGTAAGCGAAACCGTGGCAGAATAAAAACTTTAAATTAAAACGTCTACGAAATCATCATCAGTTTTACAACCCAAATCATAAAGTACGGAAATTCTCATAAGTAATTGTTTCCATCACAACATCATAAAAAGTTCATCCATCACAATAATCTAGTCATGTCTCCTAGGCCATCCATCTCTCGCACCTCTTATGGGTAAGGAACTCTAGGTTCATCTTCAATGCATTCTACTTTGTTCCCTGCAGCCTCTGGGAGGAAAAATAGGGGGTGAGTGACAAAGTCACCAGCAAGTAAACTATAAATATATGTGAATTAAATGGAAAGTACATACAAGAACCGAACCCCAAAATTCGGTTTAGAAACGTACCTGGCTTTCCATCCAATACCCGTCAGTGATCAATACACAATGTATCATAGATCATAACTTAACCGAGATCGTAACTTGTTAAAGAAGATGACTTATAAAAGATCGTAACTTATCAAAGATTGTCACTAAATAAGATCATAACTTAGGAGCTACCAAGCCATAACAACTTAGTCTAAGTATTACGTACCATTATTTGATGACTCATTAAATGCAAAATGCATGGGTATGTACGTGTGATGCATCATGGCAAAAATGCAGATAAGATCTTTCGTTCTTTTCTTTCAAAACATCATCGTCAAGAAACAATAGAGTATTCAGATTTATTCACTCGGATCTGAGGCGGTCACTTCTTCATTTGGAATGTATTATTCCCGGATTCGGAGCGGTAACATCATCACTTATCAGGTCTACTCTCTCTGGGCCTGAACGGTCGATATCAGTCTATTCTCTTCGGGCCTGAACGCTGCATATGATCAGATCAATTAACTCCGGATCTGGAATGGGTCCTTACTGGCTAAGAAACACACACGGTACCGGTGGGAAGCGTTCTTTTAAAAACAGAATCTTTTCTTTAAAAACGCTTTTTCATCTTTCTTTCTTGTAAAATCAATTCCATAAGTCATGTAAATGACGATGATGCAATGTATGACATGTACTATGCAATTCATGACATAATGCGTTACATATACACATACGTACAACTTATTCCTTAGGCTGGAAAAATTTCCATAATTATCAATCCATACACACGGCCTCAATCCCTCGTGGTTTAGGCCCACTATCATGAGTTCTTGTCATACATATGCATAAGAGTGTCTTATCTATTTGTAATATAATTTTCGTGATGATACGAGACATGTAAGACACTTAATTTATTTAATTACGAAACAAGGGCTGCTGAATTTCAGCATTGCAACACCCTTTCCTTTACCTTCCACATAAGCCCATTAAGCTTCATTTAATTTGGGCCAACTTTTGGAAACTGCTGTAGGCTTACCAAAATTAGTGATCATAAGCCCAAGCCATATAACTAAGCCTAAGCCCATTAAAACAAGGCCTTGCAACATGTTCCACAATTCTGCCCAAAATTCCAGATTAGTCACGTCATCTTAACCTTGGTGGTTACCCTTTAAAATAACCATGCTAAGTTAAGTGGTTTACATGAAAACACTTATATATGTCTTAAGTAATTTCCATGAATGTTTTGCGGAATTATAATATCGTAAAAGGGGTCATTCATTCTTCTTCCCAAAACCGTTACATGCTGAATTCTGTAGTGATCGATTTTACTATAAACTTTATTGTGATCAAACCGTACATCCTTTTCCGGAAATTCCAGCTCTCAAACTTAGTAAACACATAGGCTAGTATTCTGCCAAAAATCAGCCCAATTGCATATTCCTAGTGTCCATTTTCGGGATATTCATTAGGTAACATAAAAGCTGTTCAATCCAGTAATTTCCAGCATGACCAGTTTTAGTACAATTTCCGTAAAACAAAATCCTTAACTCCTTTTAGCGAAATTCCAACTCTCATAATTACTATACACATAGGGATAGTGTTATGCCAAAAATTAGCTAAATTGAATACCTCTATTGTCTCTTTTCAGGTCCTACAACACGGCATCAAAATCTGCCCTGCTCCAGCAAATCCACTTTTTGTCACATTTCCTTACTAAAAGATCCTAATTTGCATTGGTTGGCTTAAACACCTTATTATTCATCAAGCACACCTTTAGCATGTGGATTTAAAGGTTCTAACACATTACAAACATCACCTACACATCTCCTCAAAACAGCTTGAATGATACTTATATCATTCTTTGGGCCATGCACATCATGTTCATAACAAAATGAATTCTTGGTATCATTGGTGCATTCACACCCTAACCCCCCAAACAGCCCGTTTATATGCATGCAAAGGCAAAAATACTATCTCCATGATGAACATGTTAAACTTAACACAAAAAGCATACATCTTGATCATACTTTACCCCACTAGCTACAAATCCTTACAAAGCTATACTTATTTCTCCCTCTTCCATTCAACCGTCCCCCATACATGTGAAGGAGGAGATTTTTGTCACATTCATCCTAGCCTTACCACATATCCATGCTTAAAATAACAAAGATTCCACCTTTGGAGCAAAGCTCATACATGCAAGCCGTTATACCCTAGGGCCAAAAGTTTCATGCATCAAAACTTAGCATTTCACATCTAAGATTAAATCTTAAAGACATCTAGACATTCAAGCATGCACTTTCACATTCAAGCCACAAGTATGTATAGTGTACTTGCCTTTTCAACTTGCTCCTCTTCTTAGCTTGAAATGTGTATGGAATAGGTGAAGCCTTCCTCTTCTTCACCCAATACACCCCACGGTTTTGAGGAGGGCAAGAGAACAAAGATTAGTTTACATTCTTAAGAGGAAGATGCACTAAATAGAGGTTAGATGAACTTACCAATGGAACTTGTGTAGTGTTCAAGCCCCTTGAGATTAGTGTTCCCACAAAAGCTTGAGATTGTTGAGCCTAGTGACCTTGAAGGTCACGGTTGGTGAGCAAGAAAATAGCACCATGAGTTTTATTCTATGAAGGATGTCGGAATTCTCTTGAAAAGATTTAGAATATGCTTACCTAATACCACTTGGTCTTGGAAGAACCTAAGTCTTCTTGGCTTACTCCTTGGCCGTGTGGTTTGGGGGAGGAGAAGAGAAGAAACCTTCTTGCTCTTAGTAGTTCTTTGGTGGTTGGGAGAATGACAGTTTCCTAGATTTCTTTTGGATTTAGTTTTCCTTCTTAGGCTAGTGTTAGCCGTTTGGGAGGGGTAGAGAAGAATGAGATTTTACCATGGTAAGGTTAAGGGTATTAACCTTGATTACTTTAGTTAATCAATGTTACTTTATTACTAACCTTGGTTACTTTAGTCCAATCATAGTTACTTTTGGACTAACCTTAGTTACTTTAATTAATTAGGGGGACTTTAAACTTGGTTGGATAATAAAGTAACCATGGTAGGGTTTTTAAAAAAAATCCTCCATGGTTGGCTGCCTAAGCCATCCGGCGGTTGGGGTCTTTAATGAACCTAATCATGCCAAATTTTTTTGCCTTATTAAAAATAATCATGTGGTATTGTCTCCTTGATTGTTTTCCCCCCCCTTTTTTTTACCCTTTTGGCCGAAATCTCCCAAGCCCTTGGGAGTGGATTGGGTCCCTTCACATGGTCCAATATTGGTGCTTGAAAGTTTATATAATACTTTTCGTAACATAATCTAGTATAGAAAAAATGATCATCAACTAAATAAATTGTGCTTGAAGATACAAATTTTCATAAACTCTCTTGGTAAAGTCGTAAGTACAAGGTGGTTCCCTGTTGGGTACAACAATGTCATCAACATAAATTTGAATAATAAGTAAATCCGACTTTTCTTGTTTCAAGAATAAAGTACTATCTATGGTCCCTCTTTTAAATCCATTTTCTAAAAAAAGTAGCAAAATGGTCATACCTAGCCCTAGGTGCTTGTTATAAACCATATAGTGGCTTCGTTAATGTATACACATGATTAGGATATTTCAAATTCTCAAAACCGGGTGGTTGTTTTACATATACTTCTTGTATAAAACCGTTTGAGAATGCACTTTTTAAATCTATTTGATAAAGTTTAAAATCCTTCATGCAAGCAATAGCAAGTAATAATCGTATGGCTTCCAAGCGTGCTACTGGTGCAAATGTTTCTTCGTAGTCTATTCCCTCTTCTTGATTGTAGCCTTGTGTTACAAGCCTTGCTTTGTTTCTAACGACTTTACCCTCTTCATTCATTTTATTTCTAGAGACCCACTTTGTGCCTATTATCGTTTTATCTTGTGGTCGTGGCACTAAATCCCACACATCATTTCTTGTGAATTAATTTAATTCATTATGCATAGCGTCAATCCAAGAAGAATTATTCAAAGCATGAAACACATTCTTGGGTTCAATTTCAGATATCATAGCATGGAATTGATTTATTTCATCTTGATTTATTCTTCTACGTGGTCGTACGCCTTGTGTTATGTCGCCTATGATAAGATCGTGTGGGTGATCCCTATGCCATCTTGGTTGATTATTTTCTAAGTTTTCATGCTTATCTATGTGATCATGAATTTCTAGTGTGTCTTGTTCATCATGTATGGCAGTTTCTTCTACATCATCTAACACGGGTTTTAGTTCAAAATCATTGTCATATTCTTTATTTTTTTCATATTCACCAAATTAATTAAAATTCACATGAATGGATTCTAAAATTTGTCTAGTGATAGGATCATAACATCTATATGCCTTCTAATTCACAGAATATCTAACAAAAATGCATTCAGTGGATTTAAACTCAAATTTATCTAGATTATCTTTTGTATTCAAAACAAAGCATTTACAACCAAACACACGAAAGTAATCAATTTTAGGCATGCGATCATTCAAAATTTCATAAGGATTTTTGTTTATTTTCTTTCTAATCGATAAGCGATGAACTATACAGCATGCACAATTTACGGCTTTCGCCCACAAAAATCTAGGCAACTTATTTTCACATAGCATGGTTCTTGCAATTTCTTGCAGTGTCCTATTCTTTCTTTCTACTACTCCGTTTAATTGTAGTGTTCTAGGTGGCAAAAACTTGTGTTTAATACCTTGTTCTTCGTAAAATGCAATCATGTCCTTATATTTAAATTCGCCGCCTCTATCGCCCCTAATCTTTTTCAAATTCAAACCATACTCATTTTCAAGTTGTTTTATTAATTTAGCAATCTCAACGGCACTATCATCTTTGTTCGCAAGAAATAAAGTCCATGTATAGCGAGAAAAATCGTCAACAGTACCATATGCATAAAGTCGCCCACCAAGACTCCTGGTACAACTAGGACCAAACAAGTCAATGTGTAATAATTCTAAAACTCTAGACCTGCTAATTTCATTTTTAGATTTAAGTGACTCACGTGTTTGTTTGCCTTTAATACATGATTCACACAACTGAAGTTGTCTAAATCAAGTTTAGGCAATCCTCGTACTTGATTCTTTTGTTGAAGCTTCTCAAGAGTTGAGATGCCAATGTGTCCTAATCTCCTATGCCAGAAATTCACGTTAGGTTCATTTGACATAAAACATTTTACTTTGGCATCCAACATGTCATCTATAGAAAGTGTAAAAATATTTCCTTCTCTTTTTCCTTTTAATACTGTTTCTCCGCTTTCATTTACTATATTGCAATATGGGCGAGTGAAACCCAGATCAAAACCGTTGTCAAGAAACTGTGAGATGCTAAGAAAATTGTAGGATAGATTACTTACCAAAAAGACGTTGGAGATCTGAAGAGTGCTTGGGTTACCAATTGTACTTTTTCTGATGATTCTTCATTCGTTGTTGTCTCCAAAGGTCACCGATCCACCTTTTGTGACCTTCTTCAACTTTGAAAACAAGCTCGGGTCACCCATCATGTGTCTCGAGCAACCACATTTAAGGAACCACTTGATTGATGTATCTTTAGATGTATGTGTTCCCAGCAATGTGTAACAACGATTTAGGTGCTCTTTTATTTTGGGTCCTTACAAGTTAGTCCTTCACCCCTTTGTAAGAGTAACTTTTGGTACCCAAACTTGGTTGACCTTTCTTGGTCTTACAAATGGTGAGAATAGAGATGAAGAAGCAATATAATTGATATTAGGTGGAAATGCGTTTGGCCTTTGGCCGAGAATGCCATCATGCACATTTTATGATTTTCGTTTTTGATATGCCTTTGTGTTAGTGTGAATGGTGCATCATCTAGATGCATTTATGTTGTATTAATGTCTTGTATGCATCACTGATTCCCTTTCATATTTATACAACACATAATTATATCTTGTATGAGATAAAAAAGAAGAAGCACGATGAGATGAAGTGAGGGGTGATCTAGGCGTCCTTTTAGGTGCTACATTTGTCTTGAATGCATGTGGTTTCTTAGATGAAGATAGATCAATTTGGTTGACTTATTTTGTGCTTCCTTTTTCTCCACGTATCCTGATCCGGTTTTGTCGCTTTCATGCTTTTGTGAGGAGATGATACGATCTAGCATGTTTGTACCCGTATCAAACTGTTTTACAATTCTTTCTAAATCCGCATTTCTTGATTTCAAATTTGTAATCTCGGATCTCATTTCATTATTTTCTGCTGTTAATGATGAGAGTTCGATGAGTCACTCCAAGTGGAGGCCTTGAGAGCTCTTCTTGAATTCCTTTGTTTAGGTTCTGAGATGGGCCTATTTTTGTTCCAGTCCTTGTCACGGTTTCTGTTTGTTTGTTTGTACTTGTTCGCGCAGTCATATGACAAATGTCAAAGTTTCCCACATTCATAGCACTTTATGTCTTTATCGTTATTTTATTTTTATTTCTCTTAGTTGGAACAACCTTAGGTTTATTTTTTTATGATTTTCTCATAAATTTTCTCAAACCTTTAGCCAGTAATATTAGATCTTCGTTGTCCGATTCAGTATCACTATCATTTACGTGATTGGAAGAGGTAGTGACGTATTCATTTCATTTAAAAGCAATAGCCTCACCTTGTTTTGACGTTGATTTTGATTTCCTTTGTATAAGTTTGTTTTTGTATACCTTTAAGGATCCGATTAGTTCCTCCATGTTTATTGATCTCGTTTCTTTACTTTCCTCAATCGCTGTGACTTCGGATGGGAGACTTCTTAGCAGCTTTTGTACCTTTTCCTGTGTAGAAAAAGCTTTTCCAAGAGACTCAAGAGAGTTGTAGATGTTAGTCAAGTGTAAGTCCATATCAACAATAGATTCGTTTAGTAATAACTTGAAGGACTCAAGAGTAGACATAAGCATATTTATTTTAGACTCTTTAACCTGACTAGTCCTTTCATGTTTCATTTCAAGAATTCTCCACATCTCTTGGGCACTAGAGCAATTAGGCACATAACTCGATTCACTTTTACTCAACCCGTTTAAAAGAAGTTGCATGGCTCTAGCATTCATACTTAATTTCTTTTTGTCATCACTTGTATATTCTTGTTTCGGTTTTACGACTTATACTGTGACACCATCAACCGTGGATAACTTAGAAGGAATAAAAGGACCATATTCTATAATGGACCATAAGTCTATATCAACGACCATAAGAAAAAGTTTCATTATAAGTTTCCATTGTATGAAGGGCTCACCGTCAAAAAAAGGTGGACTTTGACTTGACTTACCTTCTTGTTCGGTCTTGTGACAGTGGTTGTCATCTCACAAAGATTGTTGGATCCTCTTCTAGTGAGTGTGCCTATGCTCTGATACCACTTGTAGGACCTATATAGAACCACTAGAAGGAGGGTTGAATAGTGAGTCTAGAAAATTTGGTTTTTAAAAATTTTTGGACAAAAAACCTCACTTCTGAAAATATTTTCTGTTTTTAGATCCTGATTTGAAATATTTAAAGAGCCTAGTTGTAGGCTACCAAAAATTATGAAATTTGGTGAGAATGTGCTCTCAGATGTTATAAGAGACTCACGGCAATTTCAAATTAAAACTCCACTTCTAACCCCTTGAAGGTACATTTTTGGTCAGATGCCAGAAACTGTACTTCGACTTAAAAAATTTATTCCTATTAATTGGTGACTCCAAATGGTCTGAAACTTTTACGACAAGACCCTCAAGGTATGTATTTTGTGGGTTGAAACAGTGTTTGAAAGTTCCTTTGGGAAGTATGTGAACCACATTGATGTTCTCAACCTTTGCAAATCTGAAAATCAAATTGCACTAGTCTTAGAACTATCCACGTTTGACTGACTTATACTTATCCAAATGAGTTAAAACTTTTGCCAAATGAAAGCTAGGATATGTGGCTATGTTTCTGAAAACTCTCATAATTTTTGAAAATCGTTTACTATTTTTACCGTTGCAACAAACTCAATGTAGAAAACTGAAAACTGAAATTGAAGTGCAGTAAAGTAAGAACACCAAGGATGTTAAACTGGTTCGGTTAAATCAGCCTACTCCAGTCTTCGAGGACACCTTCCTCGGTTATCACTAAACACAATAAACACCTACCACAAGGATGACTGGAGTTAAACACTAGCTCCACCCTTCTACAATCAAGACAATCGAGCAAATGAATCATGAACACCACCACCGGTCGAATGAAGGTTTGATCACACCTTGATCAACCTTTTACAATGAACATGTATGGGTGGTATATTCAAATCCTATACAATATGTAGAATATATGAACAATAGGCTTGAGAGAGAAAGAAGAAGAAAGAAAAGGAGAAGCAGAAAGTATTATAACTTTTTGCACTTGAGACAATGTGAGTTGTATCTTGGCCTTATTTTGCACTAACTTCTCCCTTTTATTCACATTTGGCTGCCCCTTTTGAGTTTTCGCCCTTCTAGAGAATTGTCTTTAATTTCCTTGGAAGATTGTGTAGAAGATGACACAATCTTGCTTACTTGGGCAATATGATTGGAAGGATGACTTGACCTTGCTTAATTGTCACTTGTTGATTGTTCCACCTTTGCACCCTTTAATGAGCTGTAAATTCTACAAAACAAACTCTCATAACATGTGCTCAAATGTAGTCAAAACATTACTGTACAATCACATTTCAATCCCTTGAATTTTGGGAGACAAATTGAGGACCATTACTACCAAAAAATCGCCCACCTTAAGAGACGTGCTGAAATTTTCAGAATGTGTCTCTTTTGAATACTTTACTTGTGTGGTGGCCACTTCTAGGTAATCAATATTGTGTGGCATATTCTCAACCAGTTCAAATTCAAAATAAGCTCCACCAAGGCCAAAATCAAGATGTAATAGGCGTGTTTGAGAGATGGACATGTGCTGAAATTTCATTTTAGTAAGCTTTGTCAAATAATGCACAATATTTACACATATATGGTAAATAATAATCAGCCCTATTTTGAATTTTCTAGAACACTTTAACATGTTTTGTGATGTGTGCAAGACGTGGGCTCCAACAATTCCACCTTCCAAACGTCCTTCACAAAGGGTTAGGCACAAAAAAAAACTTCCCCTTGCTTCCTTGGTAATAAAAACTTGTGGATCAAATGAGCAAGGCCAACACTTCAAGATGGTCGTTGATCAGGCAAACCAATATGGCCCTCCTGACGGCACCTTTTAGCAATGGCAACACCTTCAAAATGCTCAACTTTGAAGGATCTTAAATTATGTTTTTAATGCAAAACCAGGAAAACAAAGTCACACACAAAATGAAGAAAATATCAAGAATTGTTATTCATCAAACGTTGTTTTCCTAGGCGCCCCAAGGGCTCTATTTTTAGGCTGCTACTCGTCCTTATTCAGCCTTACAATGAGTAGAAAACATTTCAAATAAGCTAGCTAACAAGTGTTTAAAAATTGAAACTTGTTTGAATTCAAAACTAAAACAAATTCTAGCTAAAATTTGAATTGCTTGTAGATTGCCATCTTCTCTCTTCCAGCCATGTATGATGACTAAATGGAGGTGTTTGAGACCTGATTTGATGATGATAAAGTGGTGGAGTTTAATTCAAAGGTTGGTTGAAGTTTGAATTCGAATTGAGTTTGAATTTGAATTCAAATTTGGGTTCAACTTTGAATTGTGATCTCATCTCCTCCTTGCTTCAAGAATGGCGTGTACATGGCTTCAAGGTGGCTAAGATGTTGAATTCAAATGTTGGTTGAAGTTTGAATTCAAATTGAGTTTGAATTTGAATTCAAATTAGGGTTCAATTTTGAATCGTAGGCTCATCTTCCTCTTAACCTCCAAGATAGCATGTTATGCCCCGCACCCTCCGTAGAGTAATTAAAGGATACACGGAAATTAAATAGGTTAAGGACAATTAATGATCATGAATTAAGAATTAAGTATTGGAATTAATTGGAATTTATTGAGGGGATTGAATATAGAATAAAGTAGTATTTAAAATTTTAGAATTAAATATTGGAATTTAATTATTTAAGATAAATGATATAATAGGATATAATTTAGAAACCCTAAATTTCACCCTTTCCCATATTTAAACTGACGGAACGTCAGTTTCTCTAACCAATCAGAGAAACCGACGTCTCCTCCCCTCCATAGGCGATTTTGCTCTCTCTTGCAACCCTAGGTGAAGGTTCTTCAAGATTTTCGATCCGTTCTTCGTTTGTTCTTCAAATCTTCTTCGAGTAATCACAGGCAAGTAATCTACTTATAAGTTCCTACGTTTTGCGAAAGAAAAAGGCCTACCTTTGATATCCAAATTGGATCACCATGAAGTAATTTCTTTTCGTGAATCTATACGTGGTTTATGTGTTTTGGTTTTGAGATTTGGCCACTATATGTGAAAATCATTTGTTGTTGTGGTTGATTTTGTGAAATCCTGCAAATTCCAATCCCTTGAACACTACGTTGTTGATATTTGCGGTTGAAGGGAAGAGAGAGTGAAAAGATAAGATTTTTGGTTTTTTGGATGAATGATTCGAGTTTTAGGCTTGAATCTTTGATGTGTCTGTGAAAGATGATGTTTGGATGAATTAAGCGTGGATTGATAGGGGGAATAGGCTTGGAATTGTTTGGAAGGAAGTTGGGTTCGAATTGGGGGTCATTTCTGCAGATTTTGCAGAAATTGCAGGATGAAGATTCTGGGAGCGATGACGTCGATCAATCGACGTCAGGGTATGACGTACGTCGATCGATCGACGTATAGTAAGTGAGGGGCTGACGTGTTTTAGATGTACGTAGATCGATTGACGTAGGATGAGTGAGAGATCAACGTGTCTCAGATGAACGTCGATCGATCGACGTAGGTTGAGTGAGAGATCGACGTCCCTCAGATGGACGTCGATCGATCGACGTCAGGGTATGACGTCCATCTGTTTTGTGGAAAATTAAGGGAAGGAAGAGGGAAGCTAGGGGATCCATTGTGGTGACCTTAGTGACTTCTTAGGACCTGGTTGAGGCTAGTTTAAGTCTTAGGAACACGACTTAGAATGGTGAATCAACGGGGAAGACTTTGTAATGTATTTGAACCGGACTTTAAGGTATATGATCTAAAGGGTTAAGAATGAATGTTTGAAGCTTCGATAGGGTTAAAATGGAATGTGTGAGAAGAGTTTACTTCATTCCTCGTATCCTTAGTGTGAAAGCTTATGTGAGGTAGGTTAAGCTTGTGAAGATACGATAAGAGTGAAAATGTGATTGAAGTATGCAATTGGAGAATGTGATTGATATGTGAGCGTGCATTCTTGCATCATGGCACTTGCATTTGCATTATGATTTGATAAGAGCTGTGCCTCGGCACAGGGTATAAAGTTTGCGAAATAGGCTGTGATGCGTTACAGGGTATAAAGACAAGCTGTAACCATCACAGGATATAAAGTGAGTTGTAATGTGTCATAGGGTATAAAGACAAGCTGTGGCACATTACATGGTATAAAGTTGAGCTGTAGTGCGTCACAGGGTATAAAGACAAGCTGTGGCCCACCACAGGGTATAAAGTTATGTGACCGGACATTGTGACATGCATTGCACTGTTTTGAAAAGAATTGCATAAGCATTTGTGACTGTGTAGTGTAGTGCATATTTTGTCATGCATCACGTGAGTCGCTATGGTATGATTGATTTGTAACTTGATTGTTATTGAACTGTTGAATGTTTATGAGTTACTGCTCTTATGCTGTCATGCTATTAATCTATGCTCTTGAAAGTATATAAGACATGTGCCCCATCCCCCCTTGATTTAAATATTACTCATGTCTTGCAATGTGTTGATCCCGTATGTCTTATAAGCGGGTTACTTGCTAGCGTTTTCGCTAAGGGTACTACCTTTGTTTTGCAGATGATCCTAGTTATGACATGATTTTCATAGAAGACGACGGCGAGCGGGCTGAATGGGACGTTTAGAGCTTATCTTAGGATTTGTTTTAGATGTTTCTTATTACCTTAGCTCTCTTTCGTGCATTGAGGATGTAGATGGCCGCATCCATAACCAATTTTAATTACTTATGTTTTTGGGAATACAAAGTTAATGGTTTTAGATTTTATTTTATACATGTTTCCGTGCTTATTTCTTTTACGTCATTGATGATGTGTATTCGAGAGATGAGACGTCTTGTAGTCTTCTCAGTAAGCTATGACGGGTGCACCGGTTCGGATCCGCTGTTCGGGTCGGGGCGCTACAGGTGGTATCAGAGCCTAGGCTTCAGATCTACCTCGGAGACCTAGGTTATGTCATGTAGAGTCTTAAGCTATGATTTTGACCCCAAGTTGATCTTTAGGTCTAAGTACATGATTTTAAATATAAGTTTGATTGGGTTGGGTGTATGCGAGCGCGATAAAACTTAATTCACCATCAGTTTTATTTTCTTCCGGTTTACAAGTTCCGCCTTGTACAACACATATGGGCCTTCAGTATTTACTTTTGGAATTGCTGAATGCTGATAAGCATTGATTTTGCAGACAATGCCTCCTAGAAGAGATAACCAAGCAAACGGTGGCAACGGGAACGAGAACCCTCCACCACCGCAGATGGTAGTTCCCCAGGAACTAATGGACGCTATCACAGTGATAGCACAAGGAGTTGCTCAACAGCAACAGCAACAACAGCACCCTCCTCCACCACCACCTCAGCATGGTATAAGGTATTACATTGGGGAGATGCGAAAGATGCATGCCCCAACCTTCGAAGGGACCACCGATCCAGAGGTGGCCGAGTTTTTGTTGGACATAGTTGAAAAGTGCTTCAGGCTAGTGCAGGTGCCTGAAGAACATAAGGTGGATGTGGCCACGCCCTTGCTGAGTGGCCGGGCTAAGGTGGAATGGTACCCTGCCTAAGATGACTCTCCCCATCTAGTGGAGACAATTTGTTGAGGCCTATAAAGGCTACTATGTGCCTGAGACTGCCATATTGGAGAAGATGAGGCAGTTCGATAAGCTGGAGCAAGACTGGATGACAATCTCAGATTACGCTGACCGATTCCATGCCCTGGGAAAATTCACCCCCATGGTATTGGAGAACAACAGGATGAAAATGATCAAGTTTGAGCAAGGTTTGAACCCCCGCATACGGACGGCTATAGCGGGGTCTAGTCTGAAGACGTTTGAGGAGATGTTGGACGCTTGTTACCGGGTGGAAAGTGATATGCGCTGGTCACAGCCTAGAGAGGCCCGTGACGATACCAGCAAGAGACCGAGGGATGAAAGGAGTGGGAATAGAATCGGACGATGGGTCAAGATTCCCCGAAAAGACCAAACAGGACCATTTCAGAGGGTACCACAACAGAGTCAATCTGATCATCAGGCGCCCGGAGTGTGCCCACACTGCCAGAAAAATCATGTTGGAGAATGTTGGAAAAAGACGAGAGCTTGCTTTAAATGTTGTAAGACTGGCCACAGAATCAAAGATTGTTCCAAGTGGAAGCAAAAGCCATAGGGAGACGCCGGGCCATCACAGCAACAGAGAGCTAGGCCCAGGACCAATGCCAGAGTCCATGTGATGACGGACGCCGAAGTGCAGGAGAGCACGGACGTTGTGACAGGTACGATTTAAGTTAAATATTAGTTGTTTAAGTTGAATTTTAGTCGTTTAAGTTGGAAATTAAATGTGCCATACGTGAAAACCTTTATGTGCTACACTTTTTGTGTTTAGGTGCGAGTCTAGTTAATAAAGTGCTTGCGAACGTATTGTTTGATAGTGGAGCGAGTCACTCGTTCATCTCTAAGCGATTCGTCAAAGGACTTGACTGCCTACCCGAATGGCTTGAAACCCCCTTTAGGGTGCAGGCAGCTGGTGAACAAGTACTGGTTTCACACCACCAGTACAAAGACTGTGAATTGGAGTTGGATGGGCAGGTGTTTCCCGTAACATTGGTCCCGATTGCGATGAGGGATTTTGATGTGATTTTGGGCATGGATTGGTTGACTAAGCATCATGCCAACATCAAATGTAGCCGTAAACAAGTGACAGTTAAAGATCCCGAAATGAATGAATTGACCGTTCAAGGGAACGTCAAGTTAACCAAAGCCCCGAAGAAGATATACTTGACGGCGATTAAGGCTTTCAAGGCTTTGAAGAAGAGAGCAGAGGGACTTATGGTATATGCGTTGGACGCGAAGCAAGAAGTTCCCTCCATAGATCAGATTCCGGTAATCAATGAATTTAAGGACGTATTCCCGGATGATTTGCCGGGAGTTCCGCCATCAAGAGAGGTGGAGTTTGAGATCAACTTGATCCCCGGAGCCGAGCCTATATCTAAGGCACCCTACAGAATGGCTCCATCTGAACTTAAGGAGCTAAAGGGACAACTTCAGGAGTTGTTAGATAAGAAGTTGATTCGTCCCAGTGTGTCACCTTGGGGAGCTCCAGTACTGTTTGTGAAGAAGAAAGATGGCAGCATGCGGTTACGCATTGATTACCGCGAGTTGAACAAAATCACCATTAAGAAGAAATATCCTCTGCCAAGGATTGAGGACTTATTTGACCAATTGAAAGGTGCCCAATTGTTCTCAAGGATCGACCTTCGTCAGGGGTATCATCAGTTGCTCGTGAATGGAGGTGACGTCCCTAAAACAACTTTCCGGACTCGATATGGGCATTATGAGTTTTAGGTGATGCCTTTCGGATTGACTAATGCCCCAGCAGCTTTTATAGACTTGATGAACACCGTGTTCCAAGCGTAGCTGGATCAATTCGTGGTGGTGTTCATCGATGATATCTTGGTCTACTTTCCTGATGAACAATCCCATGTAGAACACTTAAGAGTAGTATTGGAAATTTTGAGGCAACAAAAACTATATGCCAAATTCAGCAAATGTGAATTCTGGCTAAGAAGTGTAGCCTTTCTCGGTCATGTAATTTCAGAAGATGGGATCTCAATGGATCCTAAGAAGATAGAAGCTATTACTGAATGGCCTAGACCTACAGACGTGACCGAAGTCAGAAGCTTCCTAGGCTTGGCAGGCTACTATAGGAAGTTTGTTAAGGGATTCTCAATAATAGCGGTTCCATTGAGTCGACTTACTCAGAAGAAGACTAAGTTTGAATGGACTACTGAATGCGAGCAGAGCTTTTCTGAGCTCAAGAAGAGATTGACCATTCCCTCGGTGTTGGCGCAACCCTCTAGCACCGACGGTTTCGTGATCTATAGTGATGCGTCCAAGAAAGGACTAGGTATGTATATCATTACAACTTATGCATTGTATATACATATGCCAATCTTAAACTAACTTTCTGTTTATAGGTTGTGTCTTGATGCAAAATGGAAGAGTTATTTCGTACGCATCGAGACAGTTAAAACCATATGAGCAGAACTACCCGACGCATGACTTGGAGCTCGCAGCTGTGGTATTTGCTCTTAAGATCTGGAGGCACTATTTGTATGGAGAAAAGTGTGCCATGTTCACTGATCATAAGAGCCTGAAATACCTGTTCTCGCAGAAAGAGCTGAACATAAGACAAATAAGATGGTTGTAATTGCTCAAAGATTATGATTTAACCATCAACTATCACCCCGGTAAAGCCAACCGAGTGGCGGACGCGTTGAGCAGAAAGTCTATCCATGTAAGACAGTCTCCTTTAGAGCGAGAGATCGAAGAATTCGGTCTGGATGTTATAGACTCAGTGGCAAATGTCCTTACCGCCTTATCTATAACCCCCGATTTGGTAGACAGAATCAAAGAAACCCAATATGAAGATGTAGCACTGAGAAAAATCCGCGATAAATTGTCTATGAGACCAGTAAAAGATTTCCAGTTGAGGGAAGATGGAAGTCTATGGTTCCAGAATCGGTTATGTGTACCTGATAATGATGAGCTTCGAAAGGAGTTGCTACGCGAAGCTCATAACTCAAGGATATCCATTCACCCCGGAAGCACGAAAATGTACAAGGACCTCAAAGGAAATTTTTGGTGGATAGGAATGAAAAGATCTATCGCAGAGTATGTTGAAAGGTGTCTAATATGCCAACAAGTCAAAACAGAACATCAACGACCTGGCGGTCTGATGATGCCACTTGAAATCCTAGAATGGAAGTGGGAACATGTGACTATGGACTTCGTGATGGGGTTGCCCAAAACCAGAAATGGAAATGAGATGATTTGGGTAATTGTCGATCGCTTGACAAAGACAGCTCACTTCATAGCTATGCCACATGGTACATCGTATGAGAAATTGTCCAACATATATGTGGATAACATTGTGAGCTTGCACAGAGTTCCCGTCAGTATTGTATCGGACCGTGATCCTGAGTTCACTTCTAAGTTCTGTATGGCTTTCCAGAAGGCGACGGGTATCAAGCTAAGAATGAGTACTGCCTATCATCCACAAACGGATGGGCAGTCTGAGAGAACCATTCAAACCTTGGAGGACATACTAAGAGCATGCGCTTTGGATTTTAAAGGAAACTGGGATAGTATGCTGAAGTTGATGGAGTTCTCATACAATAATAGCCATCACAGTGCAATCGGCATGGCACCGTTTGAGGCTCTTTATGGACGCATGTGCAGGTCCCTGGTTTGTTGGGACGAGGTTGGAGAAAGAACGATCACAGCACCGGAGTTGGTCGAGCAGACAATTGAGAAAGTTAAAATCATAAGAGAGAGGCTAAGGGTGTCGCAATATCGCAGTAAAAGTTGGGCTGATACTAAAAGACGACCCTTGGAGTTTGAGGAAGGTGAAAAGGTTTATCTATGAGTTTCACCAAGGGAGTGGCAAGGTTCGGAATGAAGGGCAAGTTAAGCCCTAGATATATAGGTCCATACGAGGTGCTTGGCAAGGTTGGAGAAAGAGCCTACCGACTAGCGTTGTGTTGTACCCCAACGACCATGTACTTGAAACTATGATTAAGTGACGGAATAAAAGCGTTGATTTCCTTAAGTGCACGTTACTTAAGTCAACTTAACCCTCTTTACTTAAATACTTTTGAGATGATACTAAATAATTAATTAAGGGGACTTCAAGAAAGTTATACATGAAATATATAGTTATATGAACAATACATACCAATATATATAGGTATGTGCGTGTATAGGATATGTGTGTATGAAATGTGTATGTACATACATTCGTGTACATAGAATGATATATATATATATATATATGTATGTATAATGTACATATAGGCGTGTATGTATATGTATATATGCGGATACATGTACATTAATGTATATTCTAGGTAACATGCACATTGTACATCCTATTACATATATATATGTTAAAATTGGAACACAATAAAATAAGGAAGACAATATAGGTTGACATGGGAAAACAATAAAATAAAGAAAACAGTAAAACACATGAATTATTAAGTACAAGAAATACCCAATTGCCCTAAGAAACCCCCCATTCGGCCAAGCCTTCTCAAGGCTTCTAGAAGCCACGACAAATAACCAACATAAATCTTAAATTAACCAAATAATAAATAAAAACCAAATAAACAAGCATGTAAAGAATAAATTAATAAATAAAGGAAGCATGCAAGACATGCTCTTACACACTACAACTTCCAACACTCACTTTTCCCAACTTTTCATAAAGTCTTGTCCCCCTTTTTACTTCCCCACCGCCGGCTCCCCTCCCTCCTTCCAACCTTAGTTTAAATCTTGCAAGACTAACCCAACTCATTCCACCTTAAAACATATTCTCAAGCAATCATACAAGCAGCACCTAGAAACATCTTCATCTCACTCCCCACACCAAGAAAACTTTCGGCCCCTCCATTCTTGAAGGTTAGAAGTTATCAATCAAGCTTCATCTTCAAGAGTCAGGAGACATCTAGGTAAGTCTTGTTCCAAACTTCCTTAAGTGAACTCTTATTTTGGTAAAGAATGAAGCTCACATGAACCCTTGTACTTCATACCAAAATCGTGGCCTCCATGGTTCAAATAGGTGAAAGCCATCAACTTTCTTAGGTGGTGACATCTTGAGGTGCTTGAAGCTCCACTCAAATCTCATTTTGGTACGATGTTCTAACCTCAAATACATCCTACTTTCATTATTGAATAAAGACTAATCTTTTCCTCCCATTCTCCTTCAAAACCGTATGCTCAAGGAAGGAAGAGGAGGATTCCAACTCAACTCATTCCACAACCAAGCTAAGACAAGAACTTTAGCTTGAAGAGGCAAGTACACACTAATCTCTCATGATTTACTTAAAGTGTTAGTGACTTGAATGACTAGAGGTTCTTAAGATATGATCTTTAGTTGAATATCCTAAGTTTAAGATTATATCTTAGAGATTCCTTAAGAACAATGCATTGTAAGTGGCTTATTCTCTCAAAGATGGAATCTTTTATTACATGCATTAAGTTACAAGGCTGTTTTGAGATGGTTTAAGGTGCAACTAAGTGAGTCTATGTAAGATTGATTCTTGATTGAAATGTGGAAGGTTTAAGAAAAGCATGCATGTGAAAGATAGGAGTTTTATGAAGTTGCTTGTAAGATTAGTTTAAGATGAATCTTGAAAGTGATTGCATGCTTGAAAATATGGGGGAAAATGTGGCTAAGGCACCCCCTAGGTTTTGGCCTAAAGGAGGGAAGAGGAGTGTGAGTATTGTCTTTGAAGATGAACACTTGCTTTGGTGCATATGTGACACTTGCCTTGTTATTATCTACAAACTGTTGTGTATGATAAAAAGGTGACTTTATTGTAAGCATGCAACCTGGATATTTATGTTACAATTGAGAGTAAGTGAAAATCAATAATATGTTTCATACGAACAAGATGAATGATGGACATTTGACTTGAAAATGGCCTGGAAAATGACCTTACAGACCCTCAATGAGGCTGATTTTTGGGACAAAGTTAGCCTCATGAGTGTAGCACAAGTGAGAGTTGAAATTTCGTTAAAACCAGCTACGGATTATGTTTAAGAAATTACGCGGTAAAACTGCTCAACTGAAATCACTGGAATAAAGCTGGAATCAAGTAACTGGTTAGTGGACTCTGAAATAGGACATAGAAATATGCAAATGGACTAAATTTCGGTAGGATACTAGTTCCACATTTTTATGACTCGTGTGAGTTGGAACTTCTGAAAAACGAATTACGGATTTGCTACAATTAAACTTATAGTAAAATGGGTCAGTTCAGTTTCAGCACCTAACCCCTTTCGGAAATTAATTAAATGAGCCCCCTTTATGGTTATCGAATTAATCTGAAAATTTTATTGAAATCACTCAAGACATAAAGGAGTAAAGTCACGCAAGTTGGTCAGGTTAGCCCTAACGTTTTGGTGAGTAATCACGGACGCGAAGTTGATGTACTAAAGCTGGAATTTGGGGTGGACAAGGGATTAAATTAAAATGGGCTAATATACATGGTTTGGACTTAAGCATGCTCTGCCTTAGGGAGTTTGTTATGTGTTTCAGGAAACGGTCCGAATAACTAAGGTTCTAAGCTTTAAAAAGGTTAAGTTGTCCGCCTATGAGCATGACGTAGGAATTAGATTTTCCTTAGTTCCGAAACCATGCATTGTAATATGCTATTTCACGTCATGACTTGCATTGCATATCACCGCATGTATCATGCATGATCATGAAACTGATTTTATGGATTTTATTTATGCAAGCAAGTTTTATAAGCGACTATGTTTTTGTTATGCATGAAAATTTTTACGGTCCCATGTTTTCAAAGAAAGCTTCATGATTCCTTTGCCGGCCAAGCATGCGACTAACCCGACTCCAGACCCGGGGTTAATTGGTCTGTGGACATGATATGTTCTGGACCCGCTCAGATCCGGGGTTAATTGATCTGATACATGTTCTGGACCCATTCAGATCCGGGGTTAATTGATCTGATATCTGTTCTGGACCCGTCCCAGACCCGGGGTTAATTGGTCTGTTGATATGTTCTAGACCCGCTCAGATCCGGGGTTAATTGATCTGACACTCCGTTTTTTTACCACATGTTATTTTATGGGACCAAAATGATGTTTTGACATGACACGACATCATGCATTGTGTATTGCATAACTCATGAACACGCTGACATGTTGTACGTTACATTTAATGATTAATAAGATAACAGTGGATAGCGTTACCTAGAATTATGCTTAGGCTATATCGTCAGGGGATCTCAAGATTTAAGACAGGTATGAATTACTATTTAAGGCTTTCATGTTATTACATTCATGTTATAATTCTTTAGGTATATTATGGTAGTTTATTGTATTCTTGCTGGGTGATTTTTATCACTCACACTTTTATTTTTCCCCAGAGCCAGATAATGCCAAGATAGAATGGATCGAAGATGAGCCGAGGGTACCTTATCCATAGGCGAGGAGATATGAAGGGGGCTAAGCTTAAGGACTTTTGTGCTGCCGACACGCGTTGTATTATGACTATGTTTGAACTCTCTGAATTTCGGTTTTGTTATTTTGTGGGATTGCTACTCTTGGGACTTAGTAATTTAGTAATGCATGTTTAATTTGAAAAGTTTTAATTTTGCCTAAATTTTACTACTATGTTAAATGTTAGCATGGGAGTCCATGACTTATGTTATGGATTTTCGCATGTTATGCATGACGCTTCGCACTCTCTTTGGTGAAGTACGGCGGGTGCACCGTATCCGGACGAGGCCCGGGTGCAGGGCGCTACACGTTGCCTCCAATCTTATCCCAAGTTCACAATGTATTTCATGTGTCGCAACTGAGGAAATATGTATCGGACCCGAGCCACGTCCTTGAGACTCAGCCATTGGATGTTAGAGAAGATGTCACATATGAATAACATCCAGTGAAGATTGTGGATAAGAAAGATCAAGTCCTATGCAAGTGCGTAATTCCGTATATCAAAGTTCAATGGAGTAACCATACAGAGCGTGAAGCCACGTGGGAGCTTGAAGAGCAAATGAAGGAGTTGTATCCACATCTCTTCCAACAAGGTACGTCAGTTTCGAGGACGAAACTTTTTGTAAGGGGGGTGGAATGTTATTCCCCGCACCCTCCGTAGAGTAATTAAAGGATAAACGAAAATTAAATAGGTTAAGGACAATTAATGATCATGAATTAGGAATTAAGTATTGGAATTAATTGGAATTTATTAAGGGGATTAAATATAGAATTAAGTAGTATTTAAAATTTAGAATTAAATATTGAAATTTAATTATTTAAGATAAATGAAATAATAGGATATAATTTAGAAATTCCAAATTTCACCCTTTCCCATATTTAAACTAACGGAACGTTAGTTTCTCTAACCATTCAGAGAAACCGACATCTCCTCCCCTCCATAGGCGATTTTGCTCTCTCTTGCAACCCTAGGTGAAGGTTCTTCAAGATTTTCAATCCGTTCTTCGTTTGTTCAAATCTTCTTCGAGTAATCACAGGCAAGTAATCTACTTATAAGTTTCTACATTTTGCGAAAGAAAAATGCCTACTTTTGATATACAAATTGGATCACCATGCAGTAATTTCTTTTCGTGAATCTATACGTGGTTTATGTGTTTTGGTTTTGAGATTTGGCCACTATATGTGAAAATCATTTGTTGTTGTTGTTGATTTTGTGAAATCCTGCAAATTCCAATCCCTTGAACCCTACGTTGTTGATATTTGCAGTTGAAGGGAAGAGAGAGTGAAAAGATAAGATTTTTGAGTTTGTTGGATGAATGATTCGAGTTTTAGGCTTGAATCTTTGATGTGTCTGTGAAAGATGATGTTTGGATGAATTAAGCGTGGATTGATAGGGGGAATAGGCTAGGAATGGTTTGGAAGGAAGTTGGGTTTGAATTGGGGGTCGTTTCTGCAGATTCTGCAGAAAGTGCAGGATGAAGATTCTAGGAGCGATGACATCGATCGATCGACGTCAGGGTATGACATACGTCGATCGATCGAGGTATAGTAAGTGAGGGGCTGACGTGTTTCAGATGTACGTAGATCGATCGACGTAGGATGAGTGAGAGATCGACGTGTCTTAGATGAACGTCGATCGATCGACGTAGGTTGAGTGAGAGATCGACATCCCTCAGATGGACGTCGATCGATCGACGTCAGGGTATTGACGTCCATCTGTTTTGTGGAAAATTAAGGGAAGGAAGAGGGAAGCTAGGGGATCCATTGTGGTGACCTTAATGACTTCTTAGGACCTGGTTGAGGCTAGTTTAAGTCTTAGGAACACGACTTAGAATGGTAAATCAATGGGGAAGACTTCGTAATGTATTTGAACCTGACTTTAAGGTATATGATCTAAGGGGTTAAGAATGAATATTTGAAGCTTCGATAGGGTTCAAATGGAACGTGTGAGAAGAGTTTACTTCATTCCTCGTATCCTTAGTGTGAAAGCTTATGTGAGGTAGGTTAAGCTTGTGAAGATACGATAAGAGTGAAAATGTGATTGAAGTATGCAATTGGAGAATGTGATTGATATGTGAACGTGCATTCTTGCATCATGGCACTTGCATTTGCATTATGATTTGATAAGAGCTGTGCCTTGGCATAGGGTATAAAGTTTGAGAAATGAGCTGTGATGCGTTACAGGGAATAAAGACAAGCTGTAACCATCACAGGGTATAAAGTGAGCTGTAATGTGTCACAGGGTATAAAGACAAGCTATGGCACATTACAGGGTATAAAGTTGAGTTGTGGTGCATCACAGGATATAAAGACAAGCTGTGGCCCACCACAGGTATAAAGTTATGTGACCGGACATTGTGACATGCATTGCACTGTTTTGAAAAGAATTGCATAAGCATTTGTGACTGTGTAGTGTAGTGCATATTTTGTCATGCATCACGTGAGTCGCTACGGTATGATTGATTTGTAACTTGATTGTTATTGAACTGTTGAATGTTTATGAGTTACTTCTTTTATGCTGTCATGCTATTAATCTATGCTCTTGAAAGTAATCAAGACATGTGCCCCATCCCCCCTTGATTTAAATATTACTCATGTCTTGCCATGTGTTGATCCCGTATGTCTTATAAGCGGTTACTTGCTAGCGTTTTCGCTAAGGGTACTTCCTTTGTTTTGCAAATGAGCCTAGTTATGACATGATTTTCATAGAAGACGACGGCGAATGGGCTGAATGGGACGTTTAGAGCTTATCTTGGGATTTGTTTTAGATGTTTCTTATTACCTTAGCTCTCTTTCGTGCATTGAGGATGTAGATGGCCACATCCATAACAAATTTTAATTACTTATTTTTTGGGAATACAAAGTTAATGGTTTTAGATTTTATTTTATACATGTCTCCGCACTTATTTCTCTTACGTCATTGATGATGTGTATTCGAGAGATGAGACGTCTTGTAGTCTTCTCAGTAACCTAGGACAGGTGCACCGGTTTGGATCCGCTGTCTGGGTTGGGGCGCTACATAGCGTGTGGAATGGACCAAGATAAGGCTGAGAATTTCTTGAAATATAAACCTCAAATTGGTTGAAACTTGAATTCAAATAATGGTTGAATTTAAATTCAAGTTTGTCTTCAAGTTTGAATGCGATTTAGTCTCCATCTTTGAACTTCAAGTTGGGCGCCACTATGGAGATAATTTGAGCTGGATTTTTGAAAATGGAATTCCATCTTAGACACATTTGAATTTGTCTTTGTGGAAGCAAACATTCTTCTCAAGACGACATTCTTTTTGTCTCCCTTTTTGAAGCACACTCCTATAATGTCATTTTAAGCTTCCATTTGGCTTGGAAATTTCATGTACCTAATTTACCTACAAGGCAAACACATAAAACAAACATCACATAAAAACAAGACAAAATTCAAAATAATGAACGCACTCACACACGCATGCTTATAAACGCTTAAAGTGAGGGTTCAATGAAATGAACCCAAGGAATATTAGGTTCATCTTGAACATGCTTGTACAAGAAGGTTACAACTTGATGACAAAGTTCTCTTGCCCTCCTTCTTGTCATAGGACCCGTGACCTCTTGATGAGATCCCGGATCCTCATCAATCCCCCCTCCTCAAGAAGATTCGTCCTCGAATCGAAAGGTTCATGAGGGAAAGGTGTGAGGTCACACAAATCTAAACACACAATTGGATAAGAGTGATACTCCACAAACGACTCATAAACTATGTAAGATACAAGTTCAAGCAAACCAAGTGCAATGATCATACATAATTTAAGTCTTACATGCTTAGGGTGAGCAATCAATTGAATGATGACAAATAACGACACATCATTGCACATACCTACATGAACACTCAACAAGAAGCACCTCTTCCTAATGTGTTTAGGATGCACTAACATGGTAGGTAGAAGACTCCTCACATAAGATTTGTCATGCATGAAAGAGAATGTATGTAAAACATAAGGAATAAACAACGTACCTTGTACGCTCCTTAGAACTTCCAAATCAGATGTAGTTGAGCTATCATGCTCAATAAAGCACAAATCATCACTAACATGTAGATTATCATCCTCAAAATTAGTTTGCAACGTAATCTCAAGTGGAATTTTAGATTCATATGCATGCAAATTAGAAGTCTCAGTACTATCATATGGGATGTCACTATCAAGACGCTCAAACAAAGGGTTGTTATGGACAACCCATTCATGCTTCTCAACATTATCTTGTTTGTCACCTAAAACATCATTATTCTCACTTAAAATGTCACTCCAATCATCTTGTCAATTTGCATGTAAATCAAGCAAATCATGTGAATCATGTGTAGCACAAACAACTTTAGATTTAAGCTCAACAGTTTCATCAAACGAGTCAGTCTCATGAACATGATAAATGTCAACAAGTCTCCTAAGGCACTGCAATTTATTAAGGATGTCTATTCTACGCACCTTTTGTTCTTCTACTTCTGTAAGTACCTCAAGTTACGTTCTTTTTGAGCTAGAAGTCTCTTACGAATGTCAGAATTACATTCTAAGAACTTCACACAGTCATGTTCAACTTCAACATCATCATGGAAACAAATACGCAATTGCTTGTCAAGTTTGGACACTTTAGAGTGCAAAACAACATCATCACTGGAATCAGATTCGGACAAAGAATATTTAGACAATCTAGGATCATGCAATTCAAGAAGCTTATCATGTAAGTCATGTTCATTTGGCACATCAATGTTATCATGAACAACATGTGTATCAATTGAAATTTCAGCATCATCATCATAAGAATCATGCGCAGTATCATCACTGAAATCATCTAATTTTGGATATGCAGTCAAAGCTCTAGGAACAACAAGAAATTCCTTAGTGTCATATTCATCTAGTGCGCTTAGATCCTCTTCAAAATCAGTTTCATTATCATGCTCAGATTCATTTTCTTGCTCGGACTCAGTCACATATTCATTAGTCTCCTCAATTAACATGATTTGTTTTGCATTAGGACACTCTTTTCTTATGTGACCACGTCCTTGGCATTTATAGCATTTAATGTCCCTAAACCTGTTTGAGAGATCAGAAGAATTTCCGGTAGGAGCCTTTTGTTGGCCGCGGTCATCTCGCCTTTGTGTGGATTGCACACGGTTGTCCATCCTTTGTGACGCACCTTGGTCATGTGTTTGGCCTCCTGTAGGCCGTGAGCTTCCCGTTCCTGAAGGCTTGCTGGAAAAATTGATGAAGACTGATTAGTATGATAAGTGGAATTGAAATTGGAGGAACTACGTATCTTTAGTTGGTGTTCAATTTTTTCAGCCATATGAACCATGGTTGTGAGGTCGAGGTAAGGTTGAAGGTCAACCTTTTGCTCAATCTCCCTATTTAGACCATGTAAGAAACGAGCCTTGGTGGCTTCTTTGGGTTCCTGCAAGTTAGATCTTTCCAACAAAATTTCTAACTCTTTGTAATACTCGTCTACACTTTTGGAACATTGTCATAAGTTTTGCAAATTTGTGAAAATAGAACTCTCAAAATTTTTTGGGATAAAACGTTGTCTCATTTCAAAATTTATTTCTTCCCAAGTGGCAATTGGAGGTTGTCTTGTCTTAGTCCTATTTCGACACAAATTTGTCCACCAATTCAGTGCGTAACCAGAAAACTCAATAGAAGCATACCTCACTTTTTGTAATTCATTGTAGTTGGTACAAGAAAATATTAGATCCACTTTTGTTTCCCATTCCAAATATTCATCCGCATTACTTTTACCATAAAACGGTAGAATATTTATTTTTGTTTTGAGAAAATCGTCATCTTACGGGAAAAGGGGATTTTGGCGTCTTTGGTAATCACGGGGAGGGTGGTCATCAAAGTCATAACATCATGCTCAAATGGAATGTAATCATCGTTGTACCTTCTTGGAGCGTACCTTCTTGGCTGTGTTGGAGGAACAAACCTTCTTGCCTCGATGTGTGGTGGTCTAAGGTTGTCATCCTCAACTTCTTTTGGGGGTGACGCCTAGGTTGTGGAAGGGGAACGGCCATGCTCGTGCTTTGGCCATCACTCGTCTTGTAGCTCCGTTCAACATCCTCCAATCGATGCTTGATTACCTCATTGTCATGCATGAGTTTCTTAAGCATCTCCAGCATTTGTTGTTGCGTGTTGTCCAAGGTTTCGGCTCCCTTTGATTTCCTAGAAGTAGAATGAGTGCTGCTCTCCATTTTACCTAAGGAATTGAAACGAGAACAAAAGAAAAAAGGAAAGAAGCAAACTAACACAAAGAGAACAAACGTTAAGTGATTAGTAAAAACAAACTATGAACACTCCTCTTTCTCTTTTTTTCACTCTCTTACCACTTTGCTTCCTGGATAACCTGAAGTTAAGAAGGCTCAAAGTGATCAATTAAGAAAGTGTGTTGCCAATGCTTCTCCAAATTATAACGATCTCCACTTGTTTCTCCCTTTTGCTTTCAAGTTGCACCAATTAGTATCAACGTAGGATCAAGCAAAATGGAAACAAACTTGAACTTTCTACTAATATTCAAAGAAAATAAGCAACCAAAATTGATGTATAAGGCTAAATCAAAGATGAACTAAGGGTTGTCGTGGGCAATCTTTAGTTAATTTTGATTCTATGCACTTACTATCCACACAATGGTTCAAGTCATGCAACAATCGAGCAACCAAGTGTGTGATTGGTTCAAGAAGAGCAGGATAAGGAGAATATGATGTGGGAGGATGATTGTATGTAGCAAAAACGAAATACGGGATCCAAGGTTTTCAAATTGCACCAAAAAAAATTTCAAGTAATGCACAAACGTTTTGCCCTTTTTCTTTTCTCTTGTTCTTTTGTTTTTCATCCCTCCCTTGCTATTTCAACGTGAGCAAGGTTCAGATTCTTCCTTTTTTTGACTAGGGACAGACTTGGAATTTCATGCGTTTTGCACTCAGATCTTTCGTTTTTGGGCAGAATAGTGCAATGACTTTAAATTGCAGTTTGCAACCTTGAATTGCAACAAAATAACCTTGGAAAGTGAGGGAAAGTAATGTTGGAAAGAATTAGGGTTAGGGTTAGGGTTTTCAAGTTGGGATTTTTGGACGGTTTTTGGGTATTTGTTTGATGGGGTTTTTGGAGCTGAATGGATGGTGTAAATGGGCTATTTTTGTTGGTAATTGATGATTTGTGTGGTCAATTTGGATAATGGATGGGTGTAGGACAGAACTGAACAAAAATTCAAATTCTATGGTTAGGTTTTTTTTGAATGAGTTGGGAACTTTTGATTCTGATGTTGTTTGGTAAAATTGATTTGGGATTTGTTGTTAAGAGTGTAAATAAGGTAGTTTGCAATCTGGTTGGTGAGTTTTTGGGTTGGGTTGGGGTGGGCGTTGGTTAGGCCGTGGGTATTGGGGGTGGTTTTAGGGTTTTCTTGATGTTGAAAATGGTTTGTGAAGACAAGCACACGTAGGACTACTTGATTTAAAGCATGAAATCAATCACAATGCGAAACACAAGACGCATACAGTCATCACCAACTAAAAGCTTTGGTAGCAACAAGATTATATGAAACCGAGGTAGCTTTATAGGCTGATGGTTGTAACGTTTTTAAAAGAAAGCTGAATGGAACCTAAAATGCAACAAACCCTAATTTGTTCAAGTTTGAACGACTCAAATCAGATGTGACGCCAAAGGAAATAAAAGAGATGACACTTGAATGATGAAAAGCAAAATGCAGCAAAATGCAAAGACTCAAAGCAATGGTTTGGACGTTTTTTTGTATGAAATGTAAATGTCGTGTAGAATTAGGGGTAGAAGAAAGGACACAACTGAATTTGAAATGACTAGACTCAAACGAAAAGGAAATGATAGATGGTGGAATAAAGTAACCTGTCGTTGATACCAATTTGATGCGTGTAAGACGTGGGCTCTAACAATTACACCTTCTAAACGTCCTTCACAAAGCGTTAGGCACAAGGAAGAAGACTTCCCCTTTCTTCCTTAAGGATAAAAACGTGTGGATCAAAAGCAAGACCAACACTTCAAGATGGTCGTTGATCAAGCAAACCAATATGGCCCTCCTGGACGACACCTTTTAGCAATGGCAACACCTTCAAAATTCTCAACTTTGAAGGATGTTAACTTAGGTTTTTAATGCAAAACCAAGAAAACAAAGTCTCACACAAAATGAAGAAAATATCAAGAATTGTTATTCATCAAAAGTTGTTTTCCTAGGCGCCCCAAGGGCTCTATTTATAGGCTGTTACTCGTCCTTATTCAGACTTACAATGAGTAGAAAACATTTCAAATAAGCTAGCTAACAAGTTTTTAAAAATTGAAACTTGTTTGAATTCAAAACTACAACAAATTCTAGCTAAAATTTGAATTGCTTGTAGATAACCATCTTCTCTCTTCCAGCCATTTATGATGACTAAATGGAGGTGTTTGAGACCTGATTTGATAACCATCTTTCTATTTTTAGGCTGCTACTCGTCCTTATTCAGCCTTACAATGAGTAGAAAACATTTCAAATAAGCTAGCTAACAAGTGTTTAAAAATTGAAACTTGTTTGAATTCAAAACTAAAACAAATTCTAGCTAAAATTTGAATTGCTTGTAGATTGCCATCTTCTCTCTTCCAGCCATGTATGATGACTAAATGGAGGTGTTTGAGACCTGATTTGATGATGATAAAGTGGTGGAGTTTAATTCAAAGGTTGGTTGAAGTTTGAATTCGAATTGAGTTTGAATTTGAATTCAAATTTGGGTTCAACTTTGAATTGTGATCTCATCTCCTCCATGCTTCAAGAATGGCGTGTACATGGCTTCAAGGTGGCTAAGATGTTGAATTCAAATGTTGGTTGAAGTTTGAATTCAAATTGAGTTTGAATTTGAATTCAAATTTGGGTTCAATTTTGAATCGTAGGCTCTGTTGGACCGTGCACCTGCAATAAACACCACTAGAGGGGGGGGGTGAATAGTGGTTAGCGGAAATTACACTACAACCCTTTGTTAAAATCCCATTTGAAAACAAAATCTGAGACCACTTCAGATTCAGAACCCGTTTTTAAAAAATTCACAAATAATTGTACACAACTCCAAAAATTATGAAACTTTTCAGAATTGAACTTCAATGAGTTATCAAGATTCTATTCAAAAATCAAACAAAAATAAGATCGTTTGACCCTTCAAACAAATAAAAAGATTCAGATGGTCAATCTAGACAGAATTAAAACGTGTTTCTCTTTGAATACTCAACCAAAAAGGTTGATCTTTATATCAAAACACTCCTTAGGATGTGTAGATGAATTTTCCAAAAGGCCCTGACCTTAAACAATTCTTGAAAAATACAGAATTTTTGTTTTCTCAAAACTGGTCAGATTGCAGCCAGATTGGAGCAGTTATCTTGCAAAGACTGAAAGACTAACTTTCCCTTGCTCAAATCAAGTGATTCTTCTTGCAAATGAAAGTTAGCAGTCTGAAGTATAACTTCACCAAAACTCACGAATTTTGAAAATGTTTAACTATTTTTTCAAATTGTGAGAAGTTGTGTGAAAACTGTAGTCAAAACGGGCAGAAAACAGAAATAAAGAAACAAGAGAAGAACACCGAGGATTTATCCTGGTTCGGCCAATGTGACCTACTCCAGTCCCAAGGAACACCTTTCCTTGGATTTCACTGTGAAATGAACACCTTACAACAAGAGCCAAGCTTGATCCTTGGGTTATACACCAACCCTACTCAAGACTTGGATAATCACCTTCTAAGCAACACTTAGTTGCAATTCCTCTAACACCTATTGATGTAGCCTTATAAAGATGGCTAATCAACCTTACAAATGAAGCTCAAGAGGCTTGTAGCTCACCACAATACAACAAGAACACCTTTGCTACAATGAATAAAACAATAACAACAAGAAGATGAAGATGAAAGCTAGACAATTCAACAAATGCTTGTGAGCTTGTGTGTTTCATCTTCTTCTCCATTGCCTCTATTTATAGTGTGATTTGAGCCTTGGAGATAAGAAATCCAATGTGTCACCATCTTCATCATCAATTCCAAATGTGTTCTCATCATTGGTTGACCTTGTACACTTGGCAAAATAAAACACAATGATTGGTCCACCTTGGATACACCTTGTTGGCCGATTTTTCCACCTTGGATAGTCTCATTTATCCTTTGCAAAATGTAGATAATAAGAGAAGATAATTGCACCAAAATAACCTCAACTCCTTGCTTGAGAATAGGCATGTGTGCATTTACCAATTCAAATACAAAATTTCAGCTCCAAAGTTTAGTAAGTAGCCGTTGGCTACTAAGTCATTTTTCCAAAAATAATTTTGTTTTTCCTTAATAAAATGAGAAAGGATAATACACCAAATTATCCCCAACTTCAAGCACCACAATAGGGCATGTGAGATCTCCATTTGACTTCAAAAAATCTGCTGAAAATTCCTTGTACACCAAATAGCCGTTGGCTATAGTTTTAAAATTTCCAAGTTGGCAATTTTGCTAACTAGCTCCTTTTTGGTTGGTCCACTTGTCTCCAACTCATAAAATGACTTAAACATCATATCCAACTGCCCATGCACGTTTTTAAACATATACATATGTGTAGCAACTCAGATTTTTGAAGAAGAAATAAATAGATAACAATTGACAAGATTATGTCAACGTGTAACACCGAAATTCCCCAATATTTCTTCTTATATGTTGAGATCATTTCCACACCTTTGACACCTTTAATATCTCTGAATAATGATGATAAATGTTCTCTTATAACATATATAAGAGGGTCTTCAAGAAAAAAATAGAATGTGACATCTCAAATCGTCACATATCCAGCTATAGTCAATAATATCATCGGTTGAGAGAATAAGAGATAAGATCACAATATTATCTTCCAAATAATAATAACACAGCTACAGAATGAAGATAATAATATTCTCAAGAGATTCCTTGAGTGAAAATACCAAAAATACCCTTGGAGGTAAAATGACCAAAATACCCCTGGTGTGATAAAACTTCAGAAATGCTCCCGATGGTCAGAAATAATCACAATTCCACCTTTGTCATGATAACCAAGATAATAATACACCCTTGAAATATTTTTCACCATATGATGTTCCTACAAAACTTAAAATGCCAATTTTGCCCTTTTCGGTAAGTTGTAGAAACTTCTAAGGCACGTTAGTCACAAGACAATAATAATCACCAAAGTCACATAAGATTCACATAATGAACATGTATAAATCATATACAAATGAAAACAACCATTTTATCACATTTTACAAAATTATTTCTAAAAACCCTAGACATCGATCGATCGAAGTGCCTCAGCTTCAGAGATCGATGTCTCACAGAACCACGTCGATCGATCGACGTGAGGGGATGACATACGTCAATCGATCCATGTGTCTCTGAATGAGAGATCCACGTCATTGTTCTTCATTGTTTCAACCTTTAACCCCTTATAACATCATATGTGACATTTCTAAGTATTCACCACTTAAAATCATGACTTTGAAAATTATCCAAACATATTTCTCAACATTCTCCCCCTTTTGGATGATTTTCAAAATAACCTAACATGATTTTAATGTCATAACTTATAGCCAAAAGTTTAACCAAATGTTTTCAACTTTTAAATAGTATGTTGCTCCCCCTCAACTCATACTCTCCCCCTTAACCTATGCTCCAAAATTTATACCAATTAAAACTTATCATATGATTCATCATGACTTACCAACTAAAATCATGTACTTATTCTATCTCCCCCTTTATTTTGCAAATCATGCAAAAGACAGAACTATGCAATGGTATCGTAAGTCATCATGCCTAATTTGGCTCGTAAGTTTTCAAAAGTGGCTTGATTAAGGGGTTTGGTGAAGATGTCAGCGATTTGGTGATTAGTTCTTATATGGTTTATCACTATGTCCTCATTTTGTACATGATCGTGAAGAAAGTGGTATCGCACCTCAATGTGTTTGGCCTTAGAATGAAGCACCGGATTCCAGAAAAGATTGATTGCACTTGTGCTATCGCAGAAAATTGGAATCTTATTCATTTTAATGCCAAAATCACTAAGTTGCTGTTTAAGCCAAAGTATTTGGGTAGTACATAAACTCAAAGCAATATACTCGACTTCAGTGGTAGAAAGAGCTACACTAGCTTGCTTGTTAGAAAACCAAGAAATCAAGTTGGTTCCTATGAATTGACATGTACCACTAGTGGACTTTTTATCTAATTTGCAACCACCATAATCAGCATCACTATATGCGTGTAATTCCAACTTAGCGTTTCTATCATACCACAGTCCTAAGTGAGGTGTATGCTTAAGATATCTAAAGATCTTTTTTACTGCATTGTAATGTTATACCTTAGGACAAGATTGAAACCTAGCACACATACACACACTAAACATAATATCAGGTCTTGATGCAGTTAAGTATAACAATGAGACAAAGTGTGTCATCAAAAGGTTTACCATTTTCATCCTTATCAAGTTTGGTACTAACACTCATGGGGGTAGTTCTAGGTTTCAAATCTTCGAAGCCAAACTTCTTAATCATATCATTGACATACTTAAGTTGGCTAATGTGAATTCCTTGAGGGGTTTGTTTTATTTGAAGTCCTAAGAAATAATTCAACTCTCCTACCATTGACATTTCAAATTCTGACTTCATACACTCTTCGAAGTCTTTTACTAAAGTAGGGTTGGTTGAACCAAAGATTATATCATCAACGTATATTTGAACTATTAACAAATCATTGCCTTTTCTTTTTAGGAATAATGTGTTGTCTATAGTTCCCCTTTGATAATTATTTGCAATAAGAAAATTTGCAAATCTATCATACCAAGCTCTTGGAGCTTGTTTCAAACCATATAGAGCTTTGTTAAGCTTGTAAACATGGTTAGGATTCTTTGGATCTTCGAATCCAGGGGGTTGTTTGACAAACACCTCTTCTTGGATGTATCCATCCAAGAACGCACTCTTGACATCCATTTGGAAGAGTTTAATGTTACCTAGACTTGCAATCGCAAGTAATAATCTAATTGCTTCTAGTCGTGCAACGGGTGCAAAGGTTTCTTCATAATCTATTCCTTCTTGTTGATTATAACCTTGTGCAACTAGACTAGCCTTATTTCTTGTAATGTTTCCTTGTTCGTCCATCTTATTCCTAAACACCCATTTTGTTCCTATTATTGAATTGTTTTCGGGTTTAGGTACTAAGTCCCACACATTGTTCCGTGTGAATTGGTTCAAATCCTCATGCATAGCTTCTATCCAAGATATATCACCTAAGACTTCCTTTACATTCTTAGGTTCTAATTTTGAGATTAAGCTATGTCCTTCAAGTTGACTTATATTTCTACGTGTTCTAACCCCAACACTTGGATCCCCAATGATTAATTCTCTAGGATGCCACAAATTCCTAGATTGACTAGGTTCACCCTCATCTTGTTCAAATGTTTCATTAGTATGAACATTATCATATGTAATAGGATCATTAGTTACATTATCTTCCAATTGCAAAGTCTCTTCATTTATTTCATCTAAGGGTTCTTGTATGTCTTGTTCAGGGGGAGTTGGTTCTAGATGATCAAGTACAGGTTTAAGTAATATATCATCATCAAACATATTTTCAACATTTGTTTCTTGTTTATGTTGATGTTTATCACTAACTTCAAAGCATGCATTTTCATTGAATTTCACATGTATGGATTCAATTATCTTTCTAGATGCAGGATTATAACACCTATATGCTATTGAGTTAGTTGAATACCCAACAAATATGCATTCAATAGACTTTTGTTCAAATTTATCTAGATTATCCTTAGTGTTTAGCACAAAACATTTACATCCAAATACTTTAAGATAATCTATTTTAGGTTGTCTATTGTTTAGCAATTCATAAGGCGTTTTATTTAATTTCTTTCTAATAGTAAGCCTATTTATAATATAGCATGCACAACTAACAGCTTCAGCCCATAAATATTTAGGTAATTTATTTTCACAAAGCATTGTCCTAGCCACTTCTTGAATCGTTCTATTTTTACGTTCAACAACTCCATTGAGTTGTGGTGTTCTAGGTGGTGAGAATTCATGTTTGATTCCATATAGTTCACAAAATTTGATTACATCTTTGTTTTTAAATTCTCCACCCCTATCACTTCTAATCCTTTTAACATTTTCTTTGTAAATGTTTTCAAGTTGCTTGATAAGGGTTTCGATTGCTAATGGAGCATCGTCTTTGTGTGTTAAGAACAATGTCCATGTGTAGCGTGAGTAATCATCCACTATGACACACACATAGTAGTGTCTACCTAGACTTCTTGTTCTACTTGGACCAAATAAGTCTAAGTGAAGCAATTCTAGTACATGACTAGTACTCACTTCATGTTTCGGTTTTAAGGTTTCTTTAACGTGTTTTCCCTTAATACATGTTTCACACATTTGAAAAATATCTAAGTCTAACTTAGGCATTCCTTTAATTAAATTCTTTTTAGACAAGTTCTTAATAGTTGAAATTCCTATATGGCCTAATCTTCTATGCCATAAATTTACATCTGAGTCATGTGATGTTAGACACTTGACCTTAGCATCTAACATGTTATCTAAGGTAAGGGTATAAATATTTCCATCTCTATTCCCTTTTAAAACCGTTTCTCCTTTTTCATTTATTATATCACAAGAATTGGGAAGAAAGGAGACATTATAACCACAATCTATAAGTTGAGAAATACTAAGTAAATTATAAGATAGATTGCTTACTAATAACACATTTCGTATTTGAAATGTGTTAGGGTCCCCAATTGTTCCTTTTCCAACAACTTGTCCTTTGTTGTTGTCACCGAATGTCACCTTTCCACCATTCATATGTTCAAGTTCCGTGAATAGTTTGGGGTTCCCCGTCATATGCCTTGAACATTCACTATCTAAAAACCATTTGGTTTTCAGATTCTTTGACTTTGCCTCCTTCTTGCATTCCTTGCGTTTTTCCTACAATGGAGACAAAGTTTTAGGTACCCTTTATTTGGGTCCTTGAATGTTAGGGGCATTATTCTTGTTTAGATAACCCTTAGGTATCCAAACTTGAATATACCTTCTAGGCACATTTTTAGCATTGTTATAATTTGGAAAATAAGAAGAATTAGCATATACATAATTATTCCACATAACTGAAAATGCATTGTTATACATGTTGTGCCATGGTTGATAATCATTATAGGATGGCCGAATTTTATAATGTGCATAAGGCATGCGATTTTGTTTCTTATATGGCGCTATATAAATGTTTTTGTAGGCATTTCTATAAGACTTATAAAAGTGTTGCCTATACTTAAGTTCATAATAAGTTGTATGCATTTTATTCAGTCTAGATGCATTTGTATACATGTAGGCATAATTTCTAGGTTGTCTAGATGCAAAGTTTGGCCTAGATGTATGTTTATGCGTGTGTGTTTTTATGGGTGTATGTTGCATCTTTGCCTTGATATTAGTAGAAGAAGGTGTAGAAGAAGATGTAGCAGGCAAAGTTGATTTTATTGTATTATATGGCAACTTTGTACTAGTTGAAACAAACTTAGTCTTTTTATTCACTTTTTCATTTTCTTCTTTATAGCCTAAGCCGGTTTTATCATTACCATACTTTTGTGATAAGATGAGTGTGTCTAACATGTTTGCACCAGATTTAAATTGTTCTGTCATTTTTTCTAAGGTAAATTTAGAAGACTTAAGTTGCCCTATTTCATTTTCACAACTTTCTAACTTGGATTTTAACATTTTATTTTCCATTTGTAACTTTTGTTCATCTTTCCTATATGATTCAATTTTATTCTCTAAAGAATCAAGAGTATTAGAAGACTCTTGTTTAAGAGATTCTAGTTGATCGGAAAATTCTAAGTTGGACGTCTTCAACTTGTCATTTTCTTCAACTAGTTTCTTCTTTTCTTTAGAGAGCCTCTTACAGTGAACATGCATTCTTAGGAATTCTTCATACATTTCATCAAATATCATGTCACTATTAGAATCACTATCAGAAGAAGAACATACCTCGTTGGATACGAAGCAGACTTGAGCTTCCTCAGTTTCGGATTCTGAGTCGGATGAGTCGCTCCATGTGCTCACCTTCATTGCTCGTTTCCCTTTTCTTGCCTTAGACTCCTTTGTCTTTGTCGTTTGAGCCTCCTTGTCCTTGGCTTGTTTATTATTGTTGTTGTTATTATTATTTTTCTTCGTGGGACAGTCGTATGAAATATGTTCTTTTTGACCGCATTCATAACACTTTAATTCTTTATTATACCTGTGGCGCCCCGCACCCCGGCCCCGCCGAAGTCGGTGCACCCGCCGTACTTCACTAAGGAGAGTACTAGGCGTCGTCCATACGCGTCGTGATCCATGATACTAATGCATGGATCTTTGTGCTTTCGCGCAATAATCATGCGAAACCGTGGCAGAATTTAAAACTTCGAATTAAAGCGTCATCACAAGCAGTTAAAGTTTACAAGGCACATAAATCGTTGCAGAAAACGACAAAAGCAAATTGTTTTCCATCACAATTACAAAACAGCATCATCCCTTAACGCTGGTACGCTCGGTCTACTAATCCTTGCCATCCTCCAACGCACTCATGGGTAGGGAACCCTAGGCTCGTCATCAATCCATTCAACTTTGTCTCCTGCCACCTCTGGAGAGAAAAATAGGGTGAGTGACGATGTCACCAGCAAGTATACTATAATAGTCATGAGTTAAATGAAAAGTATGAGCAAGAACCGAACCCCAAATAATATTTGGTTTAGAAGCATACCTGTCCTCCGATCAACATTCGATAAGGATCATCGCTTAATGTAAAAAGGTCATAGCTTAAGAAATTACTAGTTAGAGTAGAATATAATATAAAGAGACTGTGACATGCATCGACAAATAACACCATAATCATCATCATCACTTAGGTTCTACAAGATCATGACAACTTAGCTTAAGTATCACGTGTCGCTACACAATGATTCCATATGTGCCATGCATGCATATGCACATGTGATGCGTCATGATAAAATGAGAAAATGATTTTTCATTCTTTTCTTTCAAATCATCATCGTTGTAAAACAATAGAGTGTTCAGATCTATCTTCCCGGATCTGAGGTGGTAACTTCTCCCCTTCGAATCTATTACTCCCCGGATTCGGAACGGTAACGTCATCATTCTTTCAGATCGCTTAACCCGGATCTGCTCAGGTTCATTCTTCTTTCAGATCACTTAACCCGGATCTGCTCAGGTTCATGCTTCTTTCAGATCGCTTAACCCGGATCTGCTCAGGTTCATACTGGCCAGTTCATACTCACACACGGTACCGGTGGGGAAGCGTTCTTTTAAAAACACAAAAATCATCTTTTTGAAAACGCTTTTCATCTTTCTTTCACGTCAAATTCATGCCATAAATCATGCATGTGACGATGAATGCAATATATGACATGTAACGTGCAAATGACGGCATAATGCATGATAAAACGAATGGACACATTTTCGCTGTCATGCTGGAATTTTCCAGCTTCGTAACGTCTACTTCTTCTTAGGAATTTCCTACTAAAATACATGCTTTAGACTCATTTAACCACATGTATTTCTCCGTGGCTGTCATAAGTGAATGCCATGCATGCGTTGTGAAATTACGGTATCAATAAGGGACTCAATTGCTCCTTGTCATAAAACAATGCAATCTGAATTCTGAAATGACCACATTTTACTATAAAATTTTTTGTGACCAAACCGTTAATCTTTTTCTGGAAATTCCAACTCCCTAACTTAACAAACTCATTGGGCTAGCATCCTGCCAATTTTTAGCCCAAATCCCCTTCTCTAAGGCCCTTTTCCAGATCATGCAAAGTGTGACATAAATTCTGTCTATCCAGCATAATTCAGTTTGACCCGTTTTACTAAAAGATTTATTAAAAATAAACCACAACTTATTTTGATAAAATTCCAACTGCCATCTCTTCTTTATTCATGAGGCTAGTACCATGCCGAAAATTAATGGGTTTGCGCACCCCTAAGGTCCATTTTTAAGCTACTAAACACATTACTTAAATTCTGTCCAGTACAACTTTTCCAGCAAGACCAATCTCAGTAGAAACTTTATTTAAAATAAACCGTGGCTCTTTTTAAGGTGATTCCAACTCTAACATCTAACAAACACACAAAACTAATAGCATACCAAAAATCAGTGGATTTGAAGGTTCCTAAGGTCCCTTTTCTGGCTTCACAAAACAGCTAAAATTTCGGTCCAGCTCCAGAATTTTCCAGTGATCATACAAGCTTCCTAAATGTCCTTGGCTCACATTTTTGTCACTAACACTAGGCAACAACCTTGAGATGAACACACGCACCCTTCACACCAGCCTCATTATTTGGTGCATGCAAGAAAATGGTATAATCAAGAGTATTTCAAGCCTAACATACACAAGATCAAATCTTACCCCCATTTCCTTGCTATGTCAACGTTTTGCATGCAACTTCCCCCAACCTTCCCTTAACCCTTCTACCGTGAGCATTTGGTCATGAAAGGAAGATTCTTTAACACATCCAAGCCTAGATTAACACCTAAATAGGCATAAGATCATCAAAGAACACATCTTTGGAGCAAAGTACAACTCCTACACATTTACATGCTTAGGGCCGAAAGCTTTGGACTTGCAACTTACCATTTTGCAACTAAGATTAAATCTTAGGTATTTCTAGTCATTCATGCACACACTTTCACATTTAAACCATAAAAAGTATAGTGTAGTTGCCTTGTTTGCTTACTCTTCTTGGATAGGTGAAAAGTTGAAGTCTTTCTCTCCTCTAAACAAACATTCCCATGGTGGTGGGGGAGAAAGAAAGAAACATAGTTAGTCTATGTTTTTAACTCAACATTCTTTCAAAAGAAAGCTAGATGGCTTACCAAAAAGGAGTGTGAGTGGTGTCCAAGCTTCTCTAAGCTAGAGCTCTTGAAAGCTTGAGATCCTTGAGCCTAGAGACCATTAAGGTCACGGTTTTGGAGCAAAGAGAGGCACACCATGAGTTTCATCTTCATGAAAGTAGAAATGTCTTCTTAGGAGGCTAAGAATGCTTACCTAATGTCACCTATCTTTGGAGGAATCCAATTCTTCTTGGTGGTCCTCTTGGCCGTGGGGTTGGAAGAGGAAAAAGGAAGAGAAGAAGTTCTTTTTGCTCTTGAGATGTTCAAGTGTATGTTGGGGGGAAAATTCTTCTTCTCTTGGCTAGGTTAGCCGTTGGGTATAAGGGGTGGGGTTAGGGTTTTGCCTTAGTCCTTCAAGTTGGGTGGCTTAACCTTGGTTACCCTTGGCTAATCAAGGTTACTTTACCACCAACTATGGTTACTTTAGGCCAACCATAGTTTCTTTTTAACTAACCATAGTTCCTTTTAGGTTTGGTTAGGTTAGTTCTCATTAAGTAGCCACCTTTCTTCTTAATTAGCCTCCCTCCCCCTCTCCTTCCTAATGCAACCGGCGGTTGGGGTCTTTAATGACCCCAACTAGCCCTTGAAATTTTTTTTCTAAATAAGTGATACACATTTATGCCATTAGTTTACATTTAAATAAGGATTTTAGAAATAGCCCTTCTTGGCTATGGGCCGAAATTCACAAGGCCTTGGAGCAAATGGGATCCTTTCTTGTAATGCACATAGTACTCTTCATAATATACTTATATTGATCATTGAAATTTCATGCGCAAGCGTAAATTGTCACATGTTTACTAACTCAACCTTGAGTACAAGAAAAATTCTATAATTGGGGTACAACATTCTCCCCCCCTTATTATAAGTTTCGTCCTCGAAACTTGAAAGTGCTAATCGAAGAGGTGAGGGTACAAATTTTTCATATCCTCTTCTAGTTCCCAGGTAGACTCATCCACAGAATGGTTCTTCCATTGTACCTTAACCATTGGTATAGTTCGTTTCCTTAGCACCTTTTCCTTACGATCTATTATCTTTTCTGGTTCTTCCTCGTAGGTCGTGTCAGCTTCTAGCTTCAAAGGTTGATCTTTTATGACATGACTGGGATCGTGTACATATCGTTGCAGTTGAGAAACATGAAACACGTCATGGATTTGAGATAGGGTGGGCGGTAAAGCGAGTCGATAGGCCACTTTTCCAATCCTTTCAAGAACCTCGTATGGCCCAATAAATCTTGGGCTCAACTTCCCTTTAATACCAAATCTTTTAACTCCCTTTGTTGGCGACACTTTGAGAAACACTTTTTCTCCATCTTGAAATTCTAAGGGTCGCCGCTTCTCGTCTGCCCAGACCTTGCTTCTATCTTGTGCCGCTTGTAGCCTTTTCTTTATAATTTTTATCTTCTCCCGAGCTTGCTCGACTAGGTCGGGTCCTGTGAGAATCTTGTCTCCTGTTTCATCCCAGTAAAGAGGAGATCGGCACTTCCTTCCATAGAGTGCTTCGTACAGGGCCATTCCTATAGATCGATGGTAGCTGTTGTTATATGAAAATTCTACCAGTTTGAGATTCCAGTCCCAGCTTTTCCCAAAGTCGAGTGTGCAAGATCGCAGCATGTCTTCTAGTGTCTGGATAGTTCTTTCTGATTGACCATCCGTTTGGGGATGAAATGCCGAGCTCATGTGAATTTCAGTACCCATTGTTTTCTGAAAAGCTGTCCAGAATCGTGATGTGAAACGAGGGTCGCGATCACACACGATACTTAGGGGTACACCATGAAGACTTACAATTTGTTCTACGTACATCGTGGCCAACTTTTCCATTGGGGCCTTGATTGTCATAGCCATGAAATGGGCGGACTTGGTTAGACGATCAACAACCACCCAAATGGCATCGTAACCGTTTTTCCGTTCTAGGAAAATCAGTCACAAAATCCATTGAAATGTGATCCCATTTCCATTCGGGAACCTCGAGAGGCTGCAGCAAACCTGCAGGTTTCTGGTGTTCTGCTTTCACCTTTTGGCACACGAGACATTTTTCCACAAATTCTGCAATCTGTCTTTTCATGCCGCGCCACCAGAATCGTTGTTTCAAATCTTGGTACATCTTGTTAGCTCCAGGGTGGATGGATAATCGCGAGCTATGTGCTTCCTTGAGAACTTCGTTCAAAATGTCTTCGTTATTGGGTACGCACAATCTTTCTTGAAACCACAGACTGTTGTCGTCCCGAACCTTAAATTCGCCAATGGGTTTCGTCTGTACTCGATCCTTTATCTTTCTTAGGGTTTCGTCCTTTTCTTGCTCCTCTTTAATTCTATCTATTAACGAAGGAATTATCATCAATTTTGCGAGCATGCCCTCAATTGATTCGACTTCTTCTAGATCAAATTCCTCCATGTCACGCTGCAAAGGAGGTTGGCGTGGATGACTTGTTTTTCTACTTAATGCGTCCGCCACCTTATTGGCTTTTCCCGGGTGGTATTGAATTGACAGGTCATAGTCCTTTATTAGCTCCAGCCATCTTCGTTGTCGCATGTTCAGCTCTTTTTGGGTGAATAAGTATTAAAGACTTTTGTGATCCGTGAAAATTTCGCACTTTTCGCCGTACAAATAGTGTCTCCATATTTTTAGTGCGAAGACCACAGCTGCCAACTCAAGGTCGTGTACAGGATAGTTTTGTTCAAAGGGTTTTAACTGTCGGGATGCGTATGCAATTACTCGATCTTTTTGCATTAGGACGCATCCTAACCCGTTCTTAGAGGCATCACTATATACCACAAAGTTTTCTCCGGGAATGGGCTGTGCCAGGACTGGGGCGGAAGTCAGTCTCTTCTTTAACTCAGTAAAGCTATTCTCGCAGTCTGAGGTCCATTCAAACTTGGTTTTCTTCTGGGTTAAGCGGGTCATGGGCAACGCAATCCGAGAGAATCCTTCTACAAACTTTCGATAGTAACCCGCGAGACCGAGAAAACTTCGTACCTCCGTAACATTTGTCGGTCTGGGCCACTCCGTGATTGCTTCGACTTTCTTGGGATCTACTGATATCCCTTCTTCGGATATCATATGCCCTAGGAAGGCTACACTTCATAGCCAGAATTCGCACTTATTGAACTTCGCATAGAGTTGCTCTCTTCGTAAAATGTCCAGAGCAATCCTTAGATGGGTTGCATGGGCTTCTTCGTCTGGTGAATATATCAGGATTTCGTCTATGAAGACTACGACGAATTCGTCTAATTGTTCTTGAAAAACTCGATTCATTAGATCCATGAATGCGGCAGGTGCATTGGTCAGTCCGAACGGCATTACTAAGAACTCGTAATGTCCGTAACGGGTTCTGAATGCAGTTTTGTGGACGTCTTCAGCCTTGATCTTCAACTGGAAGTATCCCAAGCGAAGATCAATCTTACTGAAAATTCTTGCCCCCTGCATCATGATAACTTTAGGTAGGGTTCATAAGAAACTTTATTACTAAATAAAATGTTTCGTTTGCTTACCGAAGCTGATCGAACAAGTCGTCGATCCTTGGCAAGGGGTACTTATTCTTTATGTTGATTTTATTGAGCTCTCTATAGTCGATACACAACCGCATACTCCCGTCCTTCTTCTTGACGAACAGTACCAGAGCTCCCCAAGGTGAAACACTTGGGCGTATCAGCTTCTTTTCCAATAACTCCCGTAGCTGCTCCTTCAGCTCTTTCAGTTCTGCGGGGGCCATTCTGTATGGAGCCTTCGATATTGGTTCAGCTCCTGGAATCAGGTTGATCTCAAAAGCTATTTCCCGCTCCAGGGGAAGGCCTGGCAATTCTTCTGGAAAGACCTCCGGATATTCTCGGACTACTGGAACTTGAGTTATGTCTGCGGGTGCCTGATCAGTGTTTATGGCATAGACCAGATATCCTTGATGTCCTTTCTTTAAAGCTTTACTGGCGCGAATTGCATTTACATAAATGTTCTTAGGGTTGTTTCGTAACTTTGATCCCCCTTGAAATGTTACGTCTTTATGTGTGGGGTCCTTAAAGGTAACTTGCTTTTCACTACAATCGATGTTGGCACAGTTCTTGGAGAGCCAGTCCATTCCAAGAATCACATCGAAGTCCGTCATGGGTATGGAAATCAAATCGGCGTCAAACCGATGGTTATTAAATTCAAGTTCACAATTTTTGAACACTTGATGAGCTACAAGCACCTGCTCCCCAGCTGCTTGGATTCTATAAGGTGCATCACTATAGGTTGGGCCTTTCTCAATATTCTTTGCGAATTTCTTGGATATGAAAGAGTGGCTAGCGCCACTGTCAAATAGTACGTTGGCAGTTATTGAACATACTAGTATAACTCCTGAATCATACAATTCTTACTAAGCAACCATAAGGCAACAATGTTGTAAAAGAAAAGTAGTGCGGTTTCTGGAAAATACCTGTCACTACATTGTTGGCTTCCTCAGCAGCCGCGTCAGTCATAGCGTGGACTCGTGCGTTGGTACGCTGATGCTGAGGTTTTGGTGGCTGTTGCTGTTGCTGGGTTCCCTTCTAAGGACACTCTCTGGCTATGTGTCCCATTTTCCCGCATCCAAAGCAGGTGGTCCCTTTGTTTGGACAGTCCCTTAGGATGTGACCAGTCTGACCACATCCGAAACATTTGCCAGCCTGGACATAGCATTCTCCTACATGGAACTTACCACAATGAGCGCATTTTGGAATGGCAAGTTGTTGTCCCTGATTCTATGATTGGTTTTTCTGGGAGCGGCGTTGAAATCGGTTCTTCCCCTAACGCCCTGTCCCCCTTGTATTTTGGTTGGCGGTTTTACGGGGCCCTCCGCTTCCAGTCATCTCCCTTCCCCTCTTCTGATTAAACTCGTCCCTGCGGATAATATCTTGTTCAATTTGATAACAGGCATCTAGAAGGGCACCAAAGTTGGCTGGGTTGGCATTAACCAACCATGTTCGGATTCTAGGGTTCAGTCCTCTCTCAAATTTCAACATC